>OX578145.1:109455295-110192795 GCA_951213105.1 Amaurobius ferox | reverse complement strand
CATTAAGTTTTGATATCTGTTTTTGGTAGATATTCCTCCACAATAGGTTGTAATTACTGTAAACCTTCGGATTGGTGCCTATAAGTGGTTAATCTGTTAATAAAATGGAATTACACTAAATTTGCATTTCTATTCAAATTTCATCTTAATTGGGTAACGAGACGTATTTTTACAAGCAGACTAGCAAAAATGCGATAAACTAAAATATCTCGAGAACGGCTAATCCTAGAGTAATGAGGTTGATCTTATACTTTTCATCGTCAAATATTACATATGAAACAAGCATTTAAGTGACATATTTGAGCATACTTAGTATTTTATTTTAGATTTTAACAATGTTTGCAGGCCATTTCGCAAAAAAGGCCAGGGGTTTCTTTTTTTATCCCGAATCGTAGCAAAATCTAATCAGCACTAGGGTAATCCACAAGTGACTTATCTACAAAATTTTGCAAAATTTGGTCTATTAGTTTTTTTAGCTAGAGTGGATACAGACATTTTTTGCGGGCCATTTCGAACAAAAAAAAGCAGGTTTTCTTTTTATCCTGAATCGAACCAAAATTTAATCAGCACAGGGGTAGCCCATAAGTAACTTATCTGTAAAATTTTACGAAATTTGGTAAATTAGTTTCAGAGTTAGATTGGATACATACATTGCACAAACAGACGTACACACACACAGACGCCACGCTAAAATAGTGTTTTTGTGTTCCAGAAGTCTGTCGAAAACTCGAGTTGCGATTTTCGAAATTATTCCAATACTTTCCCTATGCGGTACTATGTACTGTAGGGAAAGTAAAAAAAAAGAAATTTATGAAGAAACCTTCACATGGTAGCAAATGTTTTATACACTTCATTTTTCACAGAACTATAAAGCAGTTTCATTCTCTGTTACATACATATTAAGTATACAGTCATATAAATTTTCAGAAAAACCGGAACTAACATCTCCAAAACTTTAAATGAAAACCCTTAGTACAGTATTTTTCTAAGTGTGTTCCGCTGAAACCTTAGGCTTCAGCGGCAAGTATTCTAGGTGTTCGGCGACGTAATAGTTTCGTGTAAATTGTCTTAAATTAAAAAGAATGAATAACATTTGAATGCTTAATTTGAACCACAAAGGACTTTTTCTCATTTTGGGGTTCTGCCATAAAATTAAATTTCAAAAGAGTTGCGATACCAGAAAAGTTTGAAAAACACTACCTTAGTGAATCCCGCTATTCTCTCTAGAATTCTACTCTAAATCCATATCAGCTGTGATCTTAGTTCAAAAGCCAATCTTAGAAAAAAGTTTTAATTCTTTTTTTAAAGAAATTTTTTGAACCAGAATTGAAAAAAGACTGGAGGTGGAAATCCTTAGTTAATCCCCCGAACCGCTCAAGAATTTTATGATGAATCCGTATCAGTCATTAACTTTATCTACAGCCAATGCTGAGAAATAGGTGTTTTAAGGAAAATTCTTAAACCACAAGGGGAAAAGAAACCAGAGATAGAAATTATTAGTGAGCCACACTGCGTCCTCTAGAATTTGATAATGAATCCATATCACCACTTATCATCTAAACTATAAGTAAAGCCAATGTTGAGGTATAAATGTTTCAAGTGACCAGTTTTGAATCGAAAATGAAAAAGAATCGGAAGTAGAAATCCATAGTGAATCTCCAACCCCTTAGAAATATGATGCTAACTTCAAATCAGTCATCATCTGAGCTCTATCTAATAAGCAGATTTCAAGAAATAGATGTTTCAAGGAACTATTTTTCCTAAAAAATATAATATGGCAAAGTTTTGCCAACAATAAAACTCGGAATATAGCGCAACCTCGATTAAACGAATGCCAAGGGACTAATACAAATACTTGTCAAATCGAAATACTACTGCATAAAACTAAAATTTTACCTTTAGATGCAGTTTAAAATTTTTATAGTTTCGAAATTCCCATTTGTAATGAAATATTTTGGTTTCCATAATTGGCATTTCGATATTACATTAAAACATTTCCCTCTTTGATTTACTTAACATATACTAATGCACAGCAGAACTCGAATTGTCTATATTACAGTTTTCACAAAGAATGCAACTTCAAAGAATTCAACAAAGAATGCAAAAAAAAAATGTTTAGATTAACGCCTAGAATCGAAATCAATGATTAGACAAAATGCAAATTAGCCATTTTCTCTTTTGCGAATTGTTCGTCTGCGGTTTAAACACGATAGTTCCAAATCTGAAGAAATCTATGTTGAGTATTTTGAAAATACAAATTACTCTGAAAATGTATTTTCGATACATTACCAAAATACTTTACTTTTTTCAGTTTAAAATACAAAATGCAAAATATAAATGTATTTTGAAATTGCATTTCAAATACATGTTTTTTCGATACTGCCTAACTCTGGTTACAAATGGAATCATAAACTAAATCAAAATGTGAATTATGAAATATAATTAAAAAAAATCGTCTGCTATAAAACATCTCAAGGATAGTTGATTTTATGGCAATAGAGTTAATTAAGGAAATTTGGGATTTCTTTTTCTCTGCATAATAATGAATCCGCATGGTTTGCCAAGTTCATTTATGGATGATTAAGGAGGAAATAAGGAGTTTTGTATTGCGCTTTACTGGAAAATTGAATTTTAATGGTTTGTGTTCGGCTTTTACTGGAAAATTAAATATTACCTTAAATTTCTGGTTAAGTAAACCAGTGAGATGAAATACATTTATTTTTCATTTTAACACTTTCCAACATACTTGAAAAGTGTTTATGTCTTTGTTCATTCTCTCTGTCTGTTTGTCTGTCTGTCTGTCCGTTTGCACGATAACTGGCGTAAAAATGACTTTATCAAAATAAAATTTTAGTATGTTGTTGACAGGGTCTGTGGGGCATATAGGAATGTAAAGAATAATATCACCCAATTAGTTTTAAATTGAACCCGGGTTGAAAAAGTGAAATACATTGAACCCTATGGGACCTAATTTTTCAAACATTTCTTAAGCGAATTTAAAATTCATAAATTGCTTCGAAAATTTTAGGAAATATTCAAATTTTCCCATAAAATATATAAAAAGAATTTCAACAAAATACGTTTGGTACTCTTTTAAATAAAAATTAAAATAATAATTACACCTATGATATGTGAAGAGATCACGTGATTCATTGCAAAATAAAATATGACATCCATTTTTTTCTGATGTGTCACGATCGTGATTTTTAAGGATCTTTCAAATTTATATCTAGTGTTATAACCGTCCTAAAATTGCTTTATTTTTGCCTATTTTCTGTGCACCTATATTATTTGCCAACACAATTACAATATTTTTGACTTCAAATGATCATCAAACTTTGATTATTTCTACAACGAAGCTTAATTTTAAAGGATACAGAATGTAAGCAAATCAAGTGATTGTAAGATGAGTTGTATAAGAATTGCTGAATTTTCTTCACGTTAAATTATTTAGCTCTGGAGTCTAAAATATAAGGGATATTAATGAAATGTTCATTGATTTTACATAGAGCAGATGATTTTATAGCATTGCCTGTTTTGATGAAGTTTCAAGTTCCCAAGTAAAATAAATTATTGTAGTATTGTGATAATTAAAAAAATATCATCCCTGAACGTATCGCATTTTAGAGATGTTTAAATAAAATTGAATTTAAGTTGGAAAGTGTTTCATAACCAATGTTTTATGCATAATTAATCTTTCTTGTTAGCATATAGTACTAAAAGACATTTTGCGTGTCTAGCCGTTCTTGAGTTCCTTACAGCTGGAAGAATGTTGGAAGAAAAAATTCCAAAATGTATAAATTTTTTTAACAAAATTTCAAGATTTTAGATATTTTTCACCAATTATAGGTCAAGTCCTACATGTGTAATTACGTGCAAAATTTCAAGTTTCTTTCAGTAAATTTATCACTTAGTCAGTTTCGGGCGCGGTAGCCCATTGGTTAGCGCGCTGAAGTTGCTCTAGGTAGGCCCGGGTTCGATTCCAGTCGCTGCCAAAACTGCCGCCGTGTTCATGCGGAGTACGATAACGTTAAACATGTGGGTCCGAAAGTCCTTCCGAGAGGTTGGTGGTAGGGGAAGGAGGGTACGGTCCCTGTGGATGCCTCCCCCACTGAGTTCCGGTCTAAATTGGGTGGCACTTCCCGACCGTCCAAACAACCTTACACCTTTCTGGTAGGTCGGACGGTCTGGGTTTCAACTTAGTCAGTTTCACTTCAACTGTATGATATAGATAAGAAAGTCAAGTGGAGACTCAAGTTTCAAATAATTTTACTGTCTCATACTATGTAAACATAGCATTGAGAAAGTATTGTTTTCCCGAAAATTTACAAATTCGAGATTTTAAAGCCAATATATGTTTTAATACCTCCTGAACACGTTTTGAATATTTTTGGCGTAATGTTCGTCCGTCTGTCTGTTTGTCTTCTAGTGTGTATGTCTTGGTCGATATCTTGTGTACACAATGGCGGCCCCAAATACTAATGTATTTTCACGAAACTTCATATCAGCCTATGTTATCAAAACGTCTAGAACTAGAGGGAATATTTTTTTTTTTAAATTCGAGAGAAAACTTCGAAATTTATTCGAAATTTTATATTTTTTTTTTAGCATAGCAACATAGGACAAAATTAACGTAATCCTGGATATAAAGATTTATATATGGCTCAATGATCGGGATTTCATAATTTCAATCGTTGTTGTTACAAATAGCTGCAATACAATTTTTTTATTCATGTTGCTTATTTGACGTCATTAGCCCTTCTCGGGGGGGGGGGCATTGTCAAGTATGGTATCAATCGTAAGATTTTTTCAAGCCCTTTAAAGTAAGGTATTTAAATTGCAAACACACATTTGATGTACAGGAACACAATTAAATCACAGGTACATAAATGTGAGTTCCATATTAACATTCATATATTTTTTTAAATTGTTAAATGTATATTATACTTCAAGTATTAAACCTTCAAGTGTTTTAAAACGTGACAGTGTAACATAAGTCAGGCCTAAGGAAGTTTACCTTTCTACGATCTTCACTACCAATTTGTCCAACGTCAGACCTTGTGACGTTTAAAAGCGAGCTGCAACGTAAATTGCTTTTGTGTGCTATTAGTGCTGTTAAATTTCCAAGTTATATTTACTATAGGAAGAAAGCAACCAGTGTTCCTGTAAATTGATCTGGTGTAAACATCGAACTTGACCAATATCATAACAGGAAGTAAATCAGTTGGACTATGATTTTATTCATAAAACTAGCAGCATACCCGTTCTTCGTACGGAGTATATAATATAAAAAAAATTATAATTCGCAATCATGTGCAAATTCTGTTAAAATATTAAATTTATTGCTCATAAAGAGAAGTTTAAGAATATCTGTTCTCACTATGCAAAATTATATTCACGGGCAGATCTGAAGAATAAAACATCCTGGCCCCTTTTGTAAGCAAATTTACAAGAAAAAAAAAAGGAATTGAATCAATATATGCAACCCCGTACTACTTATATTGTCGCAGATTAGAAAATATGCCAGTGTGTTAGTAGAAGAGTACCCGTATTACAATATGAGTCTCAAAAATATTTGCCGAAATAAAAGAGATGACGTAATAAATTGAAAATATCAATAATCCCCATAATTTTTATACCAGAAGGTCGTAATTGATTCCAATATATGCCAATATATATCAAAATATATGCCAATATACCTGTACAACTTATATTCTCGTAGATTCGAAGATATACCCATGCATTTGTAGAAGATTACTCGTACAACGTACTATATATGAGTTTCAACAATTTTCGTCATAATAAAACAATTCCATAATAATTTGAAAATATCAATAATCCCTGAATCAACAGTCCCCGAAAATACCAATAATAATGATGTTTAAAACTGAAGACCGTAATTGATATTATCCAGTCAAAAATGCAATTTCAATGAAATTTATTTAATATACATATTTTTATTATTCAAATCGGAAAAGATTTAATAAAAATCGTATGCCGCATAATATATTGGGTCCGTTGCTAAGCGACATGATATCATTTGCTTCAAATAAATTGATAGAAATCATATCATCTGAATAATGCAATCTCCATGGAAGGTTTGACGACATTTTCGTCAATTTAGCGATAACTTAAAAAATCGCCAAATTTATCGCCAAGTGGCACTGTAGAACTGATTTATTATTTATTAAGCGCTATTTTATCAATTTCATGATATTTTTATGGATTTAAAAATATTTTTACCAATTTGGTGATATTAAAAAAATTCCTTAAATGTGTTACTAAGTAGGATGGATGGACTGACCGACAAATGCTACAGAAACATCATTTCAGTACTCTATTCTAAAAAAACAAATTTAATTTAATTGATTTGGGCCATTTTTATCAATTTGGAGACATTTCCACTAATTTGATAAAGTTTAAGAAAAGTTACCAAGTTATTTAGAGATATTCCGCTAAATTCGTAGCTCTGAATTTGCAGATCTGAAGAATAAAATATCCTGATTCCGTTTGTATATACTAAATGAAAACACAAAAATTGTATTAGAAGATATAAACACCCGTTCTACTCTTTTTCTGCTTCAACAGCCGGCTAAATGAATTTTTATTAGGTAAACACAATATATGAGTTTATTAGCTAAACACAATGTATGAGCTTGAAACCTCTTTGCTTAAATAAATGAAAGTGATGTACGCAGTTCGCAATTTATATAATTAAAAGAACAACCAAACCTTTCATTTAAAAAAATATTTTTACATCCATTTATTTATTATTCAAATAGAAAAAATAATAATAAATATTAACAACACATTTAATTTCATTCCGTTGCCGAGCAACATGATATAAGATAGAATCTTCCTCATAAAATGTGAAATTAAATAGCCATTTTGATTTCTTTATACTTTTCATCGTTGAGTAAAAATTTGTGAAAGATGAACCATGGAGGTAGATTTTTCCATTTAAATTCATGTTTCAAACAATTCATGCTTTCCTAAAGTGACTAATTAATGCAAAAATCCTGCACCAAACTCGGAAATAAAGTTTTATTTCATTTTGGCGTTTTAAACAAACGATTTTCATCCTTTCCGTTTGGATAAACCACGGAGTTGGAGAGTAGATCTCCTAAGAAAAAGTTCCGTTTTTCATTAATATCTCGACAACCCCCGGTCTTAGAAACTCGAAACTTGGACAAAATTTATGGGGGACTATTTCAAGGCTATCCTCAAAATTTCATTAAATTCGGTTCAGCCGTTTTCTCGTGATGATGAGACAAATGAAAATTTCGTTTTTTACTAATATCTCGAGAACCACTGGTCGTAAAAACTCAAAACACAGACTAAATTTTAAGTGGGGCTATTTCTAGGCTACCCACAAAATTTCATCAAATTCGGTTCAGCCGTTCTCTCGTGATGATGGGACAAACAGACAGACTGACAGACAGACAGACAGACAGATTTTCATTTTTATTTATATAGATATATCTTAAATAAATTTTGTTCATGAATTATATCAATAGAATTATTGCGAAAATATTGTTTTCAATTTAAAATTAAGCAATAAAAACTTTGGAATGTATAGGCTGAATTGAAATGAATTGGAATGAATGGAACACTATCAGCGAATCAACTTGCATGTAAGTGTACAGGCTATGGAGGTAAAAGTAAGAAGATAGAACTTCATATTAAGAAAACGCCAATATCGTTTGAGAAAATCATTCAGGTGGCGCTGGGATAGATGTATGCATTTCTATAGCGAAAGGCATAAAATATTTATTTAAACTGACAATTTTGTAAAAATAAATTACTAGCACAATGTAAAGTAGAACTAAAGCAATAAATAATATTCCTACGTATTCAAAATTATTTTAACTTTCAATTTATTTTTATCTCCATATATTCTGTACTCTATCCTACAATTATAAATAAATACAGGTTAGTTGTACTCTTGATTAGGGAACCTTTAATATAAAAATAATCAAAATTACATATTGTAAATACTATGCATTTCTGCTGTGTCAACTAATAATAGTAGCTACTTTACTGACACTAGCGACACCTAGATATAATTCTCAAAGCATTATGGCATTTTCAAGCGTTTCATCCATAGGAGTTTTATCTCCATCTTTCTAACTCCATGGGTAACAACGCTATAATTGTAATCATCTAGACCCATGAAACTGAATTTTCAAAATTTTTCTTGTAAAATTCGAAAAAAAAAATAAAGAAAAAAAACCGGATTTTGACATGAGGAAAAAGAGTTGAGCGACACTGTAATTAATTATATTTATGTTCCAATTACTTACTTTGATATAAGGTGATTTTCACTGAGTGCACCAAGAATATTTCTCATATTCTCGAAATATTACTAGATTAAAATTCACTGCATCACGAAAATCAGTAAATCCGTAAAAAGCGAAAGTTGTACGTGACCTGAAATCAATTTAAACGATTCATTGAGGCAGTTTTTTCAATTTTTTTCCCTTTTCTTTTGTGGAAATAGCACAATACGCTGATTGTACGCGAATTCAAGGTTATTGGAAATGGCATTTGATTGATGACATTCAATAAAGTAAATGCTAGGAAAAGCCTCACGTAACGTGATTCAATATTTGTTATATCCTACATTCGAAAGAGATAGATAACTGGATTTTTTTTTATCAATCAGGTAAGAAAATCTGATGTGGGCAGCACATGACTTTCCCTGCTGACTTATATTAACGTTCTCTTTATTTTAACTAAATTTATTTCACTTTTAATTCAATTTTCGTTCTCAGTCAGTAACCGAACTTATTTTCAAAGGTGGCGTAGAGAAAATACGAAAAACTAAAATATCTCGAGAACGGCTAGTCCTAGTGTAATGGGGTTGGTCTTATTCTTTTCGTCGTTAAAAAATACGTATTAAACGAGCATTTATTGGATATATTTGAGTATACCTAGTTCTTTAGTTTAGATTTTGACGATTATTCCTGGCCATTTTGCAAAAAAAGGCAGGTTATTGTTTTCCGAACCATACCAAAATCTAATCAGCACCAGGGTAACCCACAGGTGACTCATCTACCGAACTTGGTGAAATTTGGTCCATTAGTTTTTTAGTTAGAATTGATACAAGCTTTAGCGGGACATTTAGCAAAAAAAAGGCGGGTTTTTCTATCCTAAATCGTACCCAAAACTAATCAGCACCAGACTCGCTCACAAGTGACTTACCTACCAAATTTTGTGAAATTCAGTCCATTAGTTTTTTAGTTAGAATGGATAAAAATCTGCACAGACAGTCACACAGACACACACACAGACGTCACGCTAAAAATTGTTTTTTCGTATTCTAGAGGTCTCGAAACGTGTAAATCCGCCGAAAACTCGAGTTGCGATTTTCGACATGATTCCAATACTTTTCCTATACATTACCATGTATTGCAGGGAAAGTAATAAAAAGGAAATGAAATCTTAGTGTTACCAAGGTATAATATTATTTCCAATGCAAATAATGATACTTCACAGAACAATAAAAGCATTATAGAGCATATGGGGGAAATCAATAATTTATTAAGGGTATCAAAACTGTTCATAACGAGTATTAACACAGATAAGCCAAATAAATTCAATTTATGTGTTTCGTTATGCTGTTGCCAACTTCAAAATAAAAAAGTTTAAAGAATTTTTACCTATTATTATAAAATAATAATTTGGGTACGAAAACTGAGAAATATGTATATTTTTACTTTCCCTGCAATACATGGTAATGTATAGGGAAAGTATTGGAATCATACCGAAAATCACAACTCGAGTTTTCGACGGATCTACACTTTTCCAGACCTCTAGAAAACGAAAAAACCATTTTTAGCGTGATGTCTGTGTGTGTGTCTGTGTGTGTGTGTGTCTGTCTGTCTGTGCAGATTTTGTATCCATTCTAACTAAAAAACTAATCGACCGAATTTCACAAAATTTGGTAGGTATGTCACTTGTGAGCAAGTCTGGTGCTGATTAGTTTTGTGTACGATTCCGGATAAAAAAAACCCGCCTTTTTTTGCGAAATGGCCCGCAAAAGCTTGTATCCACTCTAACTGAAGAACTAATCGACCGAATTTCACAGAATTCAGTAGATGAGTCACTTGTGGGTTACTCTGGTGCTGATTAGATTTTGGTACGGTTCGGAAAAAAATAACCTGCCTTTTTTTGCAAAATGGCCAGCAATAATCGTCAAAATCTAAACTAAAGAACTAAGGGTACTCAAATATATCCAATAAATGCTCGTTTAATACGCATTGTTTGACGACGAAAGGAATAAGACCAACCCCATTACACTAGAACTAGCCGTTCTCGAGATATTTTAGTTTTTCGTATTTTCTCTACGCCACCTTTGAAAACAAGTCCGGTTACCGAATGACAACGAAAATTGAATTAAAAGTGAAATAAATTTAATTAAAATAAAGATAACGTGAATATAAGTCTGCAGGGAAAGTCATGTGCTGCCCACATCAGCTTTTTACTTTCCCTGCAATAAATGGTATTGTATAGGGAAATTATTGGAATCATGCCGAAAACCGCAGCTCGAGTTTAAGACGGATCTACACGTTTCGAGACCTCTAGAATACGAAAAACCTATTTTTAGTGTGACGTCTGTGTATGTGTCTGTCTGTGTGTCTGTCTGTGCAATGTATGTATCCACTCTAACTCAAAAACTAATGGACTGAATTTAATAAAATTTGGTATGTACATCACTTGGGTGAAACTCTAGTGCTGATTAGTTTTTGGCAGGATTCGTAAAAACAGAACCCGCCTTTTCTTGCGAAATGGCCCGTAAAAATGTCATGTATCCATTCTAGCTAAAATACTAATTGACCAAATTTCATAAAATTTGGTAGTTACTTGTATGATGCTCTGGTGCTGATTAGATCTTTGTACGATTCGAAAAAGAACAACGTGTCTTTTCTTACGAAATGGCCAGCAAAAATTTCATGTATCCACCCTAGCTAAAATACCAATTGATCAAATTTCACAAAATTTGGTAAATAAGTTACTTGTGGGACACTCTGGTGCTGATTAGATTTTGGTACGATTCGGAAAAGAACAACCTGCCTTTTTTTACGAAATGGCCCGTAAAAATTAAATGTATCCACTCTAGCTAAAATACTAATGGACCAAATTTCACAAAATTTGGTAAATAAGTTACTTGTGGGACACTCTGGTGCTGATTAGATTTTGGTACCATTCGGAAAAGAACAACCTTCATTTTTTTACGAGATGACCCTCAAAAATCGCCAAAATTTAAAAAAACAATAAAAGACTACGTATGCTGAAATGTATAAATTAAATTCCTGTTTTATACGCAATTTTTGACGAGGAAAAGAATATAACACACTCCATTTTACTTTAGAACTAGCCGTTCTCACGATATTTGAGATTTCTTGCATTTTTTTAACCCTCTATCAGAAAAATGTCCAGTTACCAAGTAAAAACAAAAATTGAATTAAAAATGCAAATTTAGTGTTATTTGGTGCAATTAAACTCAATCCAAAGAATTATTAAAGAAATAAAGAAAATATGAATTTGAGTCTGCAGGGAAAGTCATTTGCTGCCCACATCAGATTTTTTACTTTCCCTGCAATACATGGTAATGTAGGATACATGGTAAGGGAAAGTATTGTAATCATGCCGAAACTCGCAACTCGAGTTTTCGACGGATCTACACCTTTCGAGGCCTCTAGAATACGAAAAACCTATTTTGTGTGAAACCTATTTTGTGTACCTCTGTGTGTGTGTGTCTGTATGTCTGTCTGCTGTTTGTGCAATGTATGTATCCACTCTAACTCAAAAACTTATGGAAGGAGTTTCATAAAATTTGGTAGGTAAGTCACTTGGGTATGACCCTAGTGCTGATTAGTTTTTGGTACGATTTGTAAAAACAGAACACGCCTTTTTTTTTCGAAATGGCCCGTAAAAATTTCATGTATCCACTCTAGCTAAAATACTAATTAACTAAATTTCACAAAATTTGGTAGATAAGTTACTTGTACGATACTCTGGTGCTGATTCGATTTTGGTATTATTCAGAAAAGAACAATCTGCCTTTTTTTACGAAATGGTCCTCAAAAATCGCCAAAATCTAAAAAAAAGCTACGTATGTTCAAATGATATCAATTAAATGAGTGTTTTATACGTAATTTTTTGATGGGAAAAGAATAAGAACAACTCTATTACTCTAGGACTAACCGTTCTCGAGATATTTGAGATTTTTCACATTTAGTTATGCCACTTTTGGAAAATGTCCAATTACCAAATAAAAACAGAAATAGAATTAAAAATGCAAATTTAGTGTTATTTTGTCCAATTAAACTCAATTTAATGAATTATTAAAGAAATAATAAAAAAATGAATTTGAGTTTGCAGGGAAAGTCATGTGCTGCCCATATCAGATTTTTTTTCTTGTAAATAACATCTATGGCTGGGGTTTCTCTGGTAACCGGAGCGTTACGAAAAATGTAAACAGCTTGGACGCCTATGCCCCCAAACCTAATAGATAAAAATGTAAATAATGTTTCTTGTTTTGCCGAAATTAGGGTCCAGATTATGAATATATAAAAATAATTTTAATATTTTAATATTTCGAACATTTTTTTCTAAAATACTTAAAAAGTTTTCGTCGGAGCGAGTTTTTCATTTTTCTTTCTTCCACTCGAAATATCTTTGAAACTATAAAAGATAGATATAAATAGCAAGCAACAAAATTATGTGTGAAGAAATTTGATTTCTAAATATATATTTATTTTACAAAAATCTCTTATAATTTTCAAGTAATCATGTTGTCAAATTGAAGATTGAAATGTTCAATTTTTCAAGTTTGTAATGCTTATATTTTAAAAATGAAAAGTGATTACTATAAACAATAAACAATAATTTGTATCTCTTTGAAATTCCTTCAAGTATATATAATTGGATTTCGGATCGAGCTCTTAGTTTTCGAAGTATAGTGATTATAATTTCTATATTTTAGCATTTCAACCTCAGGGGGGGGGGGGGTGGTATTCAATGGTGGCAAAACTATAATATTTAAAATGTCACGATTGTTACAGCTGTTTATTTACTGCTTGGGGATATATTGGTGCATTAGATGGTGCATAAGATATATCCTTTTGTTTAAAACAAGTAGGAAATTAAACAAGCTTGGTGATTATAAAAATGTTTAATAATTTTTTAGGTTTGAATAGAACAGATGAAAATATACACCTTCAAGTACATATTTATGTGTTGCCAGGCAAGTTTATGGATAAACTTGAATGTGAAATTACGTCAGATAAATTGTATAAGTTTAATGTATATACCGCCAAGCAAGTTAGTAAAACAATTGGATATTTTGAGGAAATCTGTGATCGGAGTTTTCAGATGAAATCAGGGCGAAAGCTAAAGACATGAATCTGTTTATAGATTAACTTAAATGTGAAATTTCAGATAAATTGTATAAGTTTAATTTATATACCGCCAAGCAAGTTAGTAAAACAATTGGATATTTTCATGGAATCTATAATCGGGGTTTTCAGATGAAATCAGGGCGAAAGCTAAAGACATGAGTCTTTTTATAGATTAACTTAAATGTGAAATTTCAGATAAATTGTATAAGTTTAATTTATATACAGCCAAGCAAGTTAGTAAAACAATTGGATATTATGAGGAAATCTATAATCGGAGTTTTCAGATGAAATCAGGGCGAAAACTAAAGACACCGACTCACCCTAGGGTATGAGCAGCTGGTTGGACTGTAGCCACAGGTGAATTTGTTTTAGAAAATAAAGAAATTAAATTCAATATAGGGAATTTTTATGAGACGCAATATGGATGCCTTCAGAATTTGTACATATTTCAAATCAGGAGTAACGCTGGCTGGGTATATCTACTGAATAATGAATAGAAGTTTTCGGTGCAAAACCGATGTCTTAAGTTGAAAAATATAAATTCCTAGAATTAAAATTATAAATTATCATTTCTTTTCCATATTTCAATAAGAATATTTTTAATTAATATTGAAAAGATAATCCGTTACCATGGCAACTCTTTAGTCAATGTACGTGTAATGGCGTATGAAGAACAACTGAGTAAATCGGCTCTCGTAGCTTCAACAGTGTACCCAAGTTAGTTTTGCTGCAGAATCTCTGCTGATTTACTTAACCTTTATATAGTATAAATATTTAAATATAAAATGCAGATTACTCATATTTGAAAGTTCTAAAATATTGGTTGAAATAAACATTTTTAAACATATTTAAATTGAAATAGAAATAATTTCATGTATGCATTCCATGGAGACGTTATTTTATCAGGGATATTCTACGAAATCTAATTGAAATAACCCAGCTTTCTTTGAGCATGAGGAAAGTAAAAATCGAGTATGTTTCTATAAACTCATCTACACCAAGAATTCACATATTAAATCTTTGAATTATCAAAGATTACAATTTTTAGGTGTTTTTTTTTTTTTTTTTGCAAATAAATAAAAATTTATTATTCGTTTAATTTTTCTAAAGTTTAATACACATTTAAAGATCTGTACTTCCCATTTAATACAAACTGCGATTTTCTATGCAGATGATTTGCACTTGAAAATGTACAGTAACTTACAACATACATGATCGGACGCGTTTCAACAACGTAGATTAAAACTTTGTTTATTCTTATTGTTTACTCCTATCACTACAGTAATGTATATGATCCAACTGGCGAAGTTTACCTTAATAAAAAATCTGATGCAGGAAGCACATGACTTTCCTTATATAATGCAATAAATTTACTACTTTTATAGTAAAAAAAGTAGGTTATTCTTATAGTAGATACTTATATTCCTTCCAAGATATTGAATTTTTGTCAATAAGTCGTCATTTTCAATTAGTCGTCAATTAGTCGTCAATTTAGCGTCATTCTTATTTATTTGGCGAGATTTTCGTTAATTTGGCAACATTTAAAAAATCGCCAAGTTGGCGACATTCCGCCAAATTCGTCGCCAAAGTCTCGCCAAGCGTTATGGACGGAGAAATAAGTTGTTCTTATAACAGATAAATGACTATTGGCGTTCAAATACAAAAATATTACCCAAAGTATCTTTTCTCATGAATGGAACGAGCTAGATCCACGAGAATGATGTCACCAAATTTATCGCATCATATTACATATGAAAAGTGAACATGTTTCTCAACAGTTAATATTTTTTTTTATTTTATGGAATTTTTTATTACATTAATTTGAAAATGTGCAATATCTTGAGAACGGTTCATGCTAGCGTTTTAATATTTGTATCAATCGTTTTCTAGGCAAAAATTACATAAGAAAAGTCTATTTGCGTAACTTTATTAAAGGTTTTGATTTTTTGGTGATTTTTTCCAAAATTTCACTCGGAAATTTAGGGGGTTCTGAACACTCGATTCTGCTTGAAAACAATAGGCTTCCAGTATTCGCGGATTGTAATTTTTGTACCAAATTTCATTCGAATCGCTCTATTTGTTCGTGAGATATCGTCTCCACAGATTCACTGACACACACACACACACATACTTTCACACACACACACACTCACACACACACACACACACACACAGACATCACCTCAAAAATGTTCGATTCGTGATCAAGGATGCTTAAAACGTGCTCTCCCATCGAAAACTTGAATTCGAATTTTCGACCCCGTCACAATACTTTCCTTGAGTCAACGGCCCTACCGTGCTGAAAACATCGGTTCTCGTTAGATCACCGAAGTCAAGCAACATCGGATGCGGTTAGTACTTGGGTGGGTGACCACATGGGAACACCGCGTGCTGTTGGCGCATTTCGTGCGCGGTAGCCCGGTGGTTTGCGCGCTGGATTTGCACGCTGCCACAACTGCCGCCATGTTCATGCGGAGTACGATCACGTTAAACATGTGGGTCCGTAAGTCCTTCCGAGAGGTTGGTGGTAGGGAAAAGAGGGTACGGTCCCTGTGGATGCCTCCCTCACTAGGTTCCGGTCTAAATTAGGTGGCACTTTCCGGCCATCTAAACAGTTACCTTACATCTTTCTGGTAGGTCGGACGGTCTGAGTCTCAACAAAAACAATAATTTCCTTACACATTATTCTATGTATATAAGGAAAGTAAAAACAAAAACTTTATGACCTCTAGTAACCTTGAACTCGCTAAACCTGCCAGACGTAGCCAATTACTGAACTCAAAATCATAAAATCTAATACATGATCTGCAATCTGTTTACATCCATGAATATAAGTTGCAAAAACATATAAAGAAAAAATAAATCCGATAAAACTTTAGCAGAAAAGTTTTGGTGCAGAAATTTCCAGAGAGAACAAATTGAAGGATGTGACCCAAGGAAATGTTGCAGCTTGAACGAGCAACTTTCTCTTTTCGTTTTTCCATTTCCTGGTTCACGCGGTGCATGAAGAACTCAGAGATTTAAATTTTGCAATACGTTTTAATCAAAATTCCGAAAATTTGAAATTAGGTGAAGTCAATTACATTCTGAAATCTTCGAGAATTTTGCACTTTTATCGATAACTTTAATTTAACGGATTTTATACCATAGATTCTCTATAATGAGCTAGAATAAAACGTAAAATGCAGTGCAAATAAAGTGAAGTAAGCAGACCTACGTTTCGAGAGAATTTAGATGTCCTTCTTCAGTGCAAACAAATCAGTACCTGAACGCACCAATATTAGCCATCCAGCGTCCAGTCTTGTCCCCATTGAAGAAAGAAATCCATATATTTCTGAAACGTATGTTTGCTTATTTGACATTATTTGCGTTGTATTTTACGTTGCGATCTCATTCATTACTGATTGTGCACGAAGTGTCTATACGAATTTTCTATATTTTCCCATAATATCGCTATATTTTCCTACATTCCATAAGATATTTTTATCGATAATTGAACAAAAGGAAGTGCGGCAATGAAGGCACATTTTCTATACAATACATCTATGGAAAGTGTGTAGATCAGTGATTTCCAACTAAGGTTCTGCGGAACACCGGAGTTCTTCAAGGATTTTAATTATTTATTATTTCTTAACCCTAATGCTTTACATGTTTTTTTTTTGTTTAAATTAAAACCTTGTGGAACCTTATATGTGTCAGTCTGGCCGGGGATCCATGAGATTTTATAAAATGTTTCAAACATCTCAAAAACTCGCTCGGGTGGAACTTGGATTCCAACCTGGATTGAGCTCAGTTATACTAGGAACTATATCAATCCGGATATACAGAAATTTCTCAGACGGAAGTATAACATCTTATTACAATCTATTAAATCCAAATATCATACTGGTTGGTGACGTTTCCTTTTACATTTCTTGCAATACATGGTAATGTATAGGGAAAGTATTGGAATCGTGTCGAAAATCGTTTTCGACGAAAAAGTTTTTTAACGGATCTTAACATTTTGGGACCTCTAAACACGAAAAAACTATTTTAGCGTGACGTATATGTGTGTCTCTGTGTGTGTGTTCGTGTCTCTGTGTGTGTGTTCGTGTCTCTGTGTGTGTGTGTGTTCGTGTCTGTGTGTGTGTGCATGTGTGTGTGTTTTTTTCGTGTCGGTGTGTGTACGTGTCTCTGTGTGTATGTGCTCGTGCCTGTGTGTGTGGGCGTGTCTCTCTGTGTGTGTATGGTCGTGTCTGTGTGTATGTTCGTGTTTTTGTGTGTGTTCGTATCTGTGTGTGTGTGTGCATGTCTCTCTGTATGTGCGTTTTTGTGTGCGTATGTTCGTGTCTCTGTGTGTATTCGTGTCTCTATGTTTGTGTGTGTATGTGCGTGTCTGTGTGTGTTCGTGTTTGTGTGCGTGTTTGTCTCTCTATGTGTATGTGTGTGCGTGTCTCTGTGTATGTATGCGTGTCTGTGTGTGTGTGTGTGCGTGAGATATTTCAGTATTTCACATACGGAGCATATATATATAAATATATATATATATATATATATTTATATATACATATATATATATATATATATATATATATATATATATATATTTATATATATATATATATATTTATATATATATATATATATATATATATATACATATATATATATATATACACACACACACATATATATATATAGAGAGAGAGAGAGGGAGAGGGAAAGAGAGAGAAAACTGTGCATACACTACAGTAAGTACAAAAAAACCGATCTCTAGATATCTGTAACAAATAAGTAACAGTATACAGAGACTAAGGATATGGATAGTAGGTAACTTATCGCTATAATGGTAAAAGGGAAAGAGGTGAATAATTAAAGATGAAATACAATCGAAAAGGACATGAGTATAAATGTATACATTAATCATTAATAAATTATATATATATATATATATAATTTATTAATGATTAATGTCAGTAATAATCAAATTAATGAATAATGATTAATGAGTAATAATCAAATCAGTAAACACAGTATCAAACCGCGGGCAATATAATAACGTGTATTTAATAGCAGAAAGTAAAAAGAAACGAGGAAGGGCTGGAAAAGTAGAACACGGAAAGGCCAGGACAAAGAAAGTAAATCAGTGAATAGTATATCTGCCAGAAACGTCTTCAGGGGCACATTCTAGACAGATATACTAAAATCCGTTGTTTCCATGATTGCATAAAAACACGTGGCTAAAATTTGATGCAATCTGTGCCCAACAACAAAATAAACGAGATTAGCAGAAAAAAGACCAAAGAGACAAAATTCAACATATAAATATAAAATACCACATAGTCATGAAAAATACTACATAGCCATGAAAAATATAGCGCACAAATGCACAAACATGCAAAAAAAGGGCAACTCACAAGTCTGAAGGCCGCCAGCGGAGGCTTACAGTTTTCACTATGCGGTACAGTTTTCACTATGCGGTATGAAGCTTCTTGCTGTTGCGAAGTTCGGTTTGTACGGAAATTTTGTAATTTTCACGATTTCATTCAGAACACTTTGATATATCTGGACCACAGTTTACTCCACAGATATTTATGGACGAGCAAATCGAAGTCTCCATTCCTAACGGAGCGAAATCAACGTTTGCTTGAATTTTGTTATCAATTTCATTCGAAAACCACAATAAGTAGAAAGATAAAATTTTACATAGATGCGTAAAATTGCACGCATATTTATACAATCACAATTTTAATTATTGAAACAAACTGTAACAGGGCGAAATGCCTATTTTTAAACGTCTCTACGTTTCCAACCAATAACAAGTAAACAACAACTTTTAAACACCTAATCCAAGAGTGTGCCTTTGCATACATTGTGATTTCTCTCTCTCAACATGCTCCAGTACATTAAATACGCTTTGAGATTTAAATGTGTGACTTTGATTTCATTGTTTTCCTGTGTTTTAATTTGTTTAATTTAACATTCAAATTCTAAAAACTATGCTATTTTGTATTAGGATTCTTAAACAATGAAATTAATTTTAACTTTTCCATACTATGTAATATAATATAGAGAAAGTATTGTTTTCACGAAAATTTTCGTATTCGATATTTTGATGCCGATATATGTTTCAAGACCTCCTTAACATGTTTTAGCTATTTTTGGAGGGATGTCTCTCTGTCTGTCTGTAAGTCTGTGGTCGATTTTTTGTGTATACAAATAGTGATAGCAGCCACAAATATTAATGGATTTTCACGAAACTTTATATATAGCTTTGTTATCAAAAAATACAGAATAAGATAGAATTTTTTTTTTACATTTGAGTTACAACTTTGAAATTTTATCTTTCCTTAACATGGCAGTATAGGACAAAATTTGACAAAATCATGCATAAACGGGTATTTTTATGGCTTAATGATCCCTAAACTTAATAATTACAATCATTGTTGTGAAAAATAACAGCTATACAAATATTTTTTGCTCGTGACGTCATTAGCTCCACTTGGGGGCAAATTATTCCCCCGGGGGGATACATTGTCAAGTTAGGTATCAATCGAAATATTTTTTTCAAGCCCTTTAAAGTAAATGGTAACACGCTATAATTGTAATCATCTGGACCCACTATACCAATTTTCAATTTTTTCCTTGTAAAATTAACAAAATAATAATAATGGATTGCTTGGTACGAGAAAGTCGAGTTGAGTCACACCCCAGGTAATTATTAATTTTATTTTCATAATTATTTTTTAAATTAAGTTTTAATTTGAAATATTTCCCAGTTAGCTTTCTTTATATACGCGTGTACATTCAAAGATCAGCTTTCTGCTGGATCTAAAACGATTCAAACTCTTGAAAACAACGTTTGGGAATTTCTTAAAGTCAAAGAGAAGATTAGATTGGTTTGGAATATCGATATGAACAGTTCGAATCTCCGAAGGAAACCCAGCCATGCTTGAAGAAGATTGACTTGTTTTCCAGAATACATTTCGCAAGAGAGTATTAACATGTTTAATGAAATGTATTCAAGAAATTAAAATGGTTGCTCGTGCGTTCTTTGGAAGTTTTTCAGTTGTAAATAGATAGACAATGTAATATCTAAATATCAGAAGGATTTTTGAGGATAAGTAATAAATACTGCAATCATCAAAGTTTAGCATAGCCGCTTTTTAATTTATTTATAATAAATGATTATGATGTCCTATCCAAAAAGAGACTCGAAACTGTGATTTTAGACTCTCAAACCCAGGTTCGAACATTAAATTCTTCTTCTCAACGAATTTGGTCTCAGCGAATTCACACTTTTCCTTTTCCTCTTACATCTTGGCAGCATTCTTTTTATACTCCAACCATCTTTATGTCTTATAACAAGATTTACAATATTGCTGAGGTGCCAGTATAAGATTTTATAACAAGATTTACAATATTGCTGAGGTGCCAGTACAAAATTTTATAACAATATTTACAATATTGCTGAGGTGTCAATACAAAATTTTATAGCAATTTGCAATATTGCTGAGATGCCAGTATAAAATTTTATAATAAGATTTACAATATTGTTGAGGTGCCAGTATAAAATTTTATAACAAGATTTATAATATTGCTGTGGTGCCAGTATAAGATTTTATAACAAGATTTACAATATTGCTGAGGTGCCACTACAAAATTTTATAACAATATTTACAATATTGCTGAGGTGCCAGTATAAAATGTTATAGCAATTTGCAATATTGCTGAGGTGCCAGTATAAAATTTTATAATAAGATTTACAATATTGTTGAGGTGCCAGTATAAAATTTTATAACAAGATTTAATATATTGCTGAGATGCCAGTATAAAATTTTAAAACAAGATTTATAATATTGCTGTGGTGCCAGTATAAGATTTTATAACAAGATTTACAATATTGCTGAGGTGCCAGTACAAAATTTTATAACAATATTTACAATATTGCTGAGGTGCCAGTATAAAATTTTATAGCAATTTGCAATATTGCTGAGGTGCCAGTATAAAATTTTATAATAAGATTTACAATATTGCTGAGGTGCCAGTATAAACTTTTATAACAAGATTTAATATATTGCTGAGATGCCAGTATAAAATTTTAAAACAAGATTTATAATATTGCTGTGGTGCCAGTATAAGATTTTATAACAAGATTTACAATATTGCTGAGGTGCCAGTATAAAATTTTGTAACAATATTTACAATATTGCTGAGGTGCCAGTATAAAATTTTATAGCAATTTGCAATATTGCTGAGGTGCCAGTATAAAATTTTATAATAAGATTTAGAATATTGCTGAGGTGCCAGTATAAACTTTTATAACAAGATTAACAATATTGCTGAGGTGCCAATATAAAATTTAAACTCAGACAAGGACTCAAAACTCTCACCACGGAATCTCCAAATGGCGATCTACCAAATAAGCTACATGGGTTCGAACCTTACATTTTCCTCTTCAACGAGCTTAGTCTTAACAAATTTATTTTTTCTTTCTTCCTCATATTTCCCTGACACTTTCTTTTATATTCACATCATCTTTTTTTTTATAATAGGTTTATAACTTCGCTCGGGCGTCAGTATTAAGTTTTACCCATAGAGAGACCCCGACCTTAAAATCTCGAGGCTTACGTTCTGCCAACTAAAAAACCAGTATTTACATTAAGGTACACATGTATTTTAAGAGGGGTTTGGTACCCAAATTGCTGAAATCTGCAATTTTGAAGTTATAGTTGCAATTTTTTGTATTCAGGTATATTTTAAGTATAGTAAACAAAATGTGATATTCAAAATTTTAAAAATTAAAAAAAAAATATTTTTTTAAAATTAAAATTTCAAAAATTTGACAAGTTTTCTTTTTGATATAGTAGCAAAATATTTTTTCTAAAATTTTAATTTGAACATTTTTAACATAAAAATATGTAAAAAATAAATTTTCTTCACAGTTTTTGTAAATATGAATCAGGAAAAATTTAATATATAATAAGGTAAAAAACGTAATTTTACACCGCAAATATTGTTTTCGAAAATCATATTAAAAAAACAAACACATATTTCAGCAATTGCTGAAGGGAAATTAAAGACAAGTATATATATAACAATTGTTCCAAATTTCATTCATATCCGTGCAGTAGAATTTGACTTATATCAATTTAAATTTATAAATATATCGAAAATCACGGCTTTGAGAAAAGGGATATTAAATTTTAACATGACGACATAATTTTAACAAAAATTCGAATTCGAGTTTTCATGGAAAGAGCATGTTTCAAGAATCCCTGAACTCGAATCGAACGTTTTCGAGGTGATCTCTCTCTCTCTCTCTCTCTGTGTGTGTGTGTGTGTGTGTGTGCGCGCGTGCGAATACTATATTTCACAAATAAATTCAGTATTTTAAACATAATTTAATACGATTATTACGATCTATGAATACTGGAACCTTTTGATTTAAAACGTAATCGAACATTTAGAAGCTCCCAAATTTTTGAACAAGTTTTTGAAAACATCATAAAAAAATCAGGATTTTTAATAACATTAAATAAATACCTATTTTTTACGTATTTATTTTTTCTAAAAATAATATCAAAAACTTAACTAGAACGCTAGCTTGAATCGTTCTCGCAATATTGTACATTTTGTAAACAAATGTATCTAAAAATACAGAAACATGAACAGTAGTAAATATTGTCAAATATGTAACACTTGAGAAAAATATGGCGACTCATTTGGTGACATATCGCCAAATTGGCAAAATGACGCTATGGTTACGCGCGCGCGCGAAACAGACACCAAATTGTTGAAATTATAATGAACATAGTTTAATATAATGGAGTATATTGCTTAGCAGATGTTAGTTATATTTCCAATTGGCATTATATTTGCACGAAATTTGAGTTAATTTGGTACTTCAAAATAATTTTACATGTTATCATCTAAAAAAGCGGCGAATGTCAATATACTTTTAAACGTTTAAAACATTGGGCCATGGATTTTGTCCATCATTATTTGCATTGAGAGAAGAAAGTACTTGCATTATGTAAGGAAAGCCATGTTCTGCCCACGTCAGGCACCTACTTTCTCATACTATGTAATATAGTACTAACAAGAAATATTGTTTTCATGTAAACATTCAAATTCGAGATTTAGATGCTAATATATGTTTTAAGACCTCCTGAATGCGTTTTGACTATTTTCGGAGTGATGTCCGTCTGTCAGTATCTGTCTGTGCTCGATTTATTTATTTTATTTTATTTATTGCTTATTTATTTTTTTTTATGTGTACGCGATAGCGGATACAAATATTCATGGATTTTCACGAAACTTTATTTATATTAGCTTTGTTATAAAAAAGATTTGAGAACTAGAAGGAATGTTTTTTTAATTCGAACAAAAACTTCGAAATTTATTCAAAATTTTATATTTTTTTTAACATGGTAGTATAGAACAAAATGTGGCATAATCATGCATAAAAGGGTTTATTTATAGCTCAATAATCACGATACTTAATAGTTTCAATCGTTGTTGTGAAAGATCACCACGATACAATGATTTTTTTTGTGTGTGTGTGACGTCATTAGCCCCCTCAGGAGGAACGTTACCCCCCCCCCCCCCCCCCCCAGGAGGTACATTGTCATGTATGGCATCAATCGAAAAAAAATTTCAAGCTCTTTAAAGTGAATGGTAACACGCTATAATTGTAATCATTTGGAGCCATGATACTATTAGAGGCTATTAGAAATGAATTCTGGTCTGAGTACCTCCAGTTGAGTCCCACTCAACTTGAGTTACGATTAACTGGAGTTAATTTTCATTGCTTTACCGTCATTTTCAATTATTTTCACTTATTTTTCTTGTTTGTGTATTTTACAGCTGCTTTAAATACCTCATGTTCTTATGTTACATTTTTAGTAGGTTTTTTTCTCTATTCAATTGTTTCTATATTTGTTCTGCTATCCGTTCTCTTACCATCTTTTTTTATGCTATTCTTTCTTTATTCCGTGGTTTCATCGTTCGTATCATCCTGTCCATGGAGTTGAAAGAAGGAGATAAAACTCCTATGGATGAAACGCTTGAAAATGCCCTAATGCTTTGAGAATTATGTCTAGATGTAGATAGTGTTAGTAAAGTAGCCGCTATCGTTAGTTGAGACAACAGAAAGGCATAGTATTTAGTATATGTATTTTTGATTATTTTTAAATTAAGGGTTCCCTAATTATGAGTATAATTAACCAGTATCTTTTCAAAGTTGTAGGATAAAGTACAGAATATATGGAGATAAAAATAAATTAAAAAGTAAAATAATATTCAATACGCAGAAATATTCTTTATTGTTTAAGTTCTATTTTGCATTGCACTAATAATTTATTTTTAGAAAATGGACAGTGTAAATAAATATCTCAGACCTTTCACCATAGAAATGATAGAAATGTATACAATGCAAGACATACTTATCCCAGCGCCACCTGAATTGTAGTCTCAAATGATATTAGCGTTTTCTTAATATGGAGTTTTAACTCCTTTTACCTTCATGATCCTGCCTCTCATTTTTTTGCCGTTTCGAATTTTACCTCTCTCGTTACTTTCCTTATATACATAATGTATAAGGAAAGTTTTGTGACGGGGTCGAAAATTCGAATTCGAGTTTTCGACGGGAGAGCACGTTTCAAGCATCCCTGATCACGAATCAAACATTTTTGAAGTGATGTCTGTGTGTGTGTATGTGTGTGTGTGTGTGTGTCAGTGAGTCTGTGGAGACGATAACTGACGAACGAATGGACCGATTCGAACCAAATTTGGTACAAAAATCACAATCCGTAAACACTGGAAGCCTATTGTTTTTATATGTAATCGAATGTTCAGAACCCCCTAAATTTTCGAATAAAATTTTGAAAAAATCGTCAAAAAATCAAAACCGCTAATAAAGTTACGCAAATAGACATTTCTTATGTAATTTTTCATTAGAAAACGATTGGCATAAATTTTAGAACGCTAACATGAACCGTTCTCGAGATATTGTATATTTTTCAAAAAAATTATGAAAAAGTCACATAAAAAAAAAATTCCTATTGAGAAACATGTTCACTTTTCATATGTAATACCATGCGATAAATTGAGTGACATCATTCTCGTGGATCTAGCTCGTTCCATTCATGAAAAAATATACTTTGAATAATACTTTTGTATTTAAACGCCAATAGTCATTTATCTGCTGTAAGAATAACTTTTTTCTTAGTGCATAACGCTTGGCGAGATTTTGGCGACGAATTTGGCGGAATGTCGCCAACTTGGCGACTTTTTTGAAATGTTGCCAAATTAATGAAAATCTCGCCAAATGGATAAAAATGATGCTAAATCAATGAAAATGACGACTAATTGTCGAAAATTCAATATCTTGGAAAGAATATTAGTATCTACTATAAGAAAAACCTATTTTTTTACTGTAAAAGTAGTAAATTCATTACATTATATAAGGAAAGTCATGTGTTGCCCACATCAGATTTTTTTTCTCGCAGCTATGGCCACTTTTCTCCTAACTTCAGCAGCGTGTGCTATTCTACCTCCGATCTTGCTTGAACAAATGAAATTGCGCTTCTTGTTTGTCCAGAAGAAGAAGACTATTTTTTTTCGTCTTCGAAACCAGCTGATCTCTAAAATTTAGTGTATACCTGTATTTTGACGGTGTTTTTATATTATTGGTTTTTATTACAGATAGTTTTTAAGAGATTTTGATATTTCTGCTACTTATACATAATGAGAAAAATAGATGTTTATCTTTTGATAAGATCTTCTTTGTCTTCATTTCTCGGAATATGATCTTCCGGCTTTCTTCTTAGCAACAAGACGGAAAGTCAAGTTTGTGACATCACCATTTCAGGCGACCGTCACGGTTAGAGCGGCACAGGCCTTGACTTCCAGCAGTGAAGGGGAAAGGCCTCATCTATTGTTTGTTTTCGCGGTTTCAAGTGACTGAACCCTGCTTGAAGTGTTTCAAAAATATTGAAAAACTGAAGAGAGTAAACAAAGAATAATAATAAATAACTGCTGAAAACAGGAAGAGTAATATTTGTATACAGAATATCAATTACATGGATGTGAACACAATTATAAAAATACTAGCAGATATAGTGACCTGGTTTGCAATTTAAAATACAGCGCAAAACAAAATAAATAAACGCTGAAAAATGAAATTCTGTTGATTTTCGAAACGTGCGTATGCTTATTTATCTTGATTTGCGCTGCATTTTATGTTGTAAGCCAGATCGTTCTTGATCGGTAAAGTCACGTGTTTTACTTACTAGCAGATATACTCGCGTTTCTCGTGATATAAAATATGTGCAGATATCAGTAACATTCTAAATGATATTGTTCTTAAAAAAATTCCTTAAATATTTAATTTAATTCCCCTCAAAAGAAGCATGAAATCTCTGTTCTTGCTACACAAACCTATCTGCGATGGAAGATGCTAAAATGGTAAAAAAATATGTAATCATTTCTATCCTGTTGCATCAATTGATTAAACACAATAGAAAAAAATCTGATGTGGGCAACACATGACTTTCCTTATATAATGTAATGAATTTACTACTTTTACAGTAAAAAAATAGGTTTTTCTTATAGTAGATACGAATATTCTTTCCAAGACATTGAATTTTCGACAATTAGTCGTCATTTTCATTGATTTAGCGTCATTTTTATCCATTTGGCGAGATTTTCGTTAATTTGGCAACAATTAAAATTGTCGCCAAGTTGGCGACATTCAGCCAAATTCGTCGCCAAAATCTGGCCAAGCGTTATGGATGGAGAAATAAGTTATTCTTACAGCAGATGAGTATTGGCGTTCAAATACAAAAGTGTTACTCAGAGTATCTTTTTTCATGAATGGAACGAGCTAGATCCACGAGAATGATGTCACCCAATTTATCGCGTGGTATTACATATGAAAAGTGAACATGTTTATCAATAGGAATTTTCTTTTTTTATTTTATATGACTTTTTGATATTTTTTTTTGAAAAATGTACAATATCTCAAAAACGGCTCATGTTAGCGTTCTAAAATTTATGTCAATCGTTTTCTAATGAAAAATTACATAAGAAATGTCTATTTGCGTAACTTTATTAGTGGTTTTGATTTTTTGACGATTTTTTCAAAATTTCATTCGAAAATTTAGGGGGAGTTCTGAACATTCGATTGCGTATAAAAACAATAGGCTTGCAGTGTTTACGGATTGTGATTTTTGTACCAAATTTAGTTCAAATCGATCCATTCGTTCGTCAGTTATCGTCTCCACAGACCCACTGACATACACACATACTTTCACACACACACACACACACAGACATCACTTCAAAAACGTTTGATTCGTGATCAGGGATGCTTGAAACGTGCTCTCCCGTCGAAAACTCGAATTCGAATTTTCGACCCCGTCACAATACTTTCCTTATACATTATGTATATAAGGAAAGTAATATGTGAAAGAAAAATATTTGTCAAAATAAAACAGATAACTTGAAATCTTAAATATAAATCTTTCCCGCGGTCTTATAACCTAAAGCCGTAACTGTTATATTCCAATAAAGATATAATTACGTTCATTTATGAAATATGTTTTTATATCAATTTCATTTCTTTATTCAAATTAGAGATGGGAGAATACTATACACGAATAATCGAATACCTTGAATACTAGACAGCACAATAATGTCACTAGTAAGGCTCCTAAATATACAGGCTGACGCAACAGCCATCTCGACTGCAACCGAGCCAATCAGGCATTGTCTCCCATGTTACATAGCTGATATTAGCGGCCATCTTAACTCGCAGTTGAAGCGCTGGCCGCACATGTCGAAATAGGATTACTTTCCCACCCTTTTCTTGGAATCTCAAGAAAATCAAAACAATCTATACTACTTTCTTGAATGATTGATGCAATTTTTACTTTCCTTATATACATAATGTATAAGGAAAGTACTGTGACGGGGTCGAAAATTCGAATTCGAGTTTTCGACGGGAGAGCACGTTTCAAGCATCCCTGATCACGAATCAAACATTTTTGAAGTGATGTCTGTGTGTGTGTGTGTGAGTATGTGTGTGAAAGTATGTGTGTGTGTGTGTGTCAGTGGGTCTGTGGAGACGATAACTGACGAACGAATGGACCGATTTGAACCAAATTTGGTACAAAAATCACAATCCGTAAACACTGGAAGCCTATTGCTTTTATACGCAATCGAATGTTCAGAACCCCCCTAAATTTTCGAATGAAATTTTGAAAAAATCGTCAAAAAATCAAAACCACTAATAAAGTTACGCAAATAGACATTTCTTATGCAATTTTGCATTAGAAAACGATTGACATAAATTTTGGAACACGAGCCGTTTTTGAGATATTGTACATTTTTCAAAAAAAATATCAAAAAGTCATATAAAATAAAAAAAAATTTCTATTGATAAACATGTTCACTTTTCATATGTAATACCACGCGATAAATTGGTTGACATCATTCTCGTGGATCTAGCTCGTTCCATTCATGAAAAAAGATACTCTGAGTAACACTTTTGTATTTGGACGCCAATAGTCATTTATCGGCTGTAAGAATAACTTATTTCTTAGTGCATAACGCTTGGCGAGATTTTGGCGACGAATTTGGCGGAATGTCGCCAACTGGGCGACTTTTTGAAATGTTGCCAAATTAACGGAAATCTCGCCAAATGGATAAAAATGACGCTAAATCAATGAAAATGACGACTAATTGTCTGAAATTCAATGTCTTGGAAAGAATATTCGTATCTACTATAAGAAAAACCTATCTTTTTACTGTAAAAGTAGTAAATTCATTACATTATATAAGGAAAGTCATGTGTTGCCCACATCAGATTTTTTGAAAAGCACCTATATTACAGTTAAATTGCACATCAGAGGTGCAATTTAGCTGTAAAATTGAGCTATAATCATTCAGGATAGAAGTCTAGATTGCAATTCAACTGTATCATTCAAGAAAGTAGCTTAGAATGTCTTGATTTTCTCAAGATTCTGAGAAATGGACTGGAAAGTAGCCCTATTTCGCCATGTGCAGCCATCGCTTCAACTGGGAGTTAAGATGGGGCCGCGGTTGCGCCAGCCTGTATATTTGGCATGTCCGGAATAATGTTACTGAAAGAAATTCGAATACCTTGAATGTCGCGCCATGATTAACTCCAGGTTCTGGAATAAAAAGTCAGAATATTAAAAAAAAAAAAAAAAAAAAGAAATTCATAAGTACCTTAAACAGAACGTTTTTAGAATAGAACATTTGAGAACATTTTTTTCATGAAATTTTTTTATTTTGTAGCTATGTTTGAAGGTAAAGTATTCTATAGAATGTTAGTGAGAGTTAGCCGTTTATGTAGAGTGAGAACTATTTGGCCAGGATACCGACCTTCTCCACAGCTTGATAGATTTGTGGCGGAAAGGATGTTGCCGGGCCCGAACCAGGGACCTGGTGCTTACAAGACCGACATGATAAGGTTAGAGAAAAAGCTAGATTCAACTCGGATCTTATAATTCGGGTACAGGTTCCAAGCATCTTTGATCAGATGTCTTTTTGGTAGGAGCAGAATCGTCTGCCGCAGATTCTATGCCGGAACGTAGCCAAGAAGTTATTGACAGGAACGACTGACTACCTTACGTCTTATTGAGTTGTGATGTTAGCGATTATAGTATGCTGTATCAAATGAAATAGTATCAAGCTTCTCTGCATATGTTTATAAGTATGTTAAGTTTGTGTTTTCATCATCATGAATGGCTCATCATCAATGTTTTCATCATCATCAATGACTCATCATCAATGTTTTCATCATCGATAACTTATTATCAATGACTCATCATCAATACTTTCACCATTTTCAATGACTAATCATCAATGTTTTCATCATCATCATCAACGGCTCGATGAACTGTGGACCTTGAACATAAATTCTTATGGTTTTTTTTAGGAGAATTAAATGTAATAAATAAACGGCATTATATTTTTTATATCAGTTATGGACATAGAATATGAGATTACGGTAATATTTTGGAAGTAGGGTTTTAAATTCCTCTATTTCCGAATGTGTTCGTTTAAATGATTGTTGCAACGGGGTAAAATATGGTTTAGGAATTACTTTTGCCACCATTTCAGAGCCTTCATTTTTTCGTATGTGTACCAAACTTCATATTTTTATACATTTTGTATATTACAAACGATACCAGGATGTTTCATTCTTTAGATCTTCTTATGCTTCTTTGTTTTAGGAAAATTAAATTTAATGTTTTTAATAGAATTTTTTTGAAAAGCAATAAGAATGCATTTAGAATTTTCACATATCAATCACTAGCAAGACCAAGTATGTCTGCTAGTATATTAATAAAACAACGATGTAGTCTAAAAAAACTACGACATTGGTTAACTATCTGTAGATTATAAAATATTGTATTATTAAAACTGTCGTTTTAATATTCGACGAGAGTATGATAATGAGATTAAAATCTTCAAAACAAATATTTTGATCGATTGTTGTAAGTTTAGACACTGACCTAGAAGTATAACTTTGTTACTATATGGTTACAAATGGAAAAATATGATGTGGGCAACACATGACTTTCCTTATATATATAATGTAATGAATTTACTACTTTTAGAGTAAAAAAATAGGTTTTTCTTATAGTAGATACTAATATTCTTTCCAAGATATTGAATTTTCGACAATTAGTCGTCATTTTCATTGATTTAGCGTCATTTTTATCCATTTGGCGAGATTTTCATTAATTTGGCAATATTTCAAAAGGTCGCCAAGTTGGCGACATTCCGCCAAATTCGTCGCCAAAATCTCGCCAAGCGTTATGGACGAAGAAATAAGTTGTTCTTACAGCAGATAAATGACTATTGGCGTTCAAATACAAAAGTATTACTCAAATTATCTTTTTTCATTAATGGAACGAGCTAGATCCACGAGAACGATGTCACCTAATTTATCGCATGGTATTACATATGAAAAGTGAACATGTTTCTCAATAGGAATTTTTTTTTTCATTTTATATGACTTTTTAATAATTTTTTTGAAAACTGTGCAATATCTCGAAAACGGTTCATGTTAGCGTTCTAAAATTTATGCCAATCGTTTTCTAGTGAAAAATTACATAAGAAATGTCTATTTGTGTAAATTTATCAGTGGTTTTGATTTTTTGAAGATTTTTTCAAAATTTTATTCGAAAATTTAGGTTGGTTCTGAACATTCGATTACGTATAAAAGCAATAGGCTTCCAGTGTTTACGGATTGTGATTTTTGTACCAAATTTGGTTCGAATTGGTCCATTCGTTCGTCAGTTATCGTCTCCACAGACTCACTGACACACACACACACACACACACACACACACACACACACAGACATCACTTCAAAAATGTTTGATTCCTGATCAGGGATGCTTGAAACGTGCTCTTCCGTCGAACACTCGATTTCGAATTTTCGACCCCGTCACAATACTTTCCTTATACATTATGTATGTAAGGAAAGTAATAAGAAAACGCATGAAAATTGAATTTCAAAACATAATAAAATCAATTGTATGGTAACACGTCAATTCAGCAAAAACTCCAAAATAAAATACAACCAAAATTTGGTTAATTAAAATGTCTCTAATAAAACACATTTAATGAAGTACTTAAAAATCACACAAACCAGACATTTTCGGATGTTTCTACGTCCTTCATCAGTGGCATAGAAAATAGTAGTTTACAAACATAGGTTCTCATATATAGGCTACAACCGCCAAAAAAAAATTTGCTTATAGAACATTTTAAAATCGATACATTTAAAAAATATATAATTTAATTACAAAAACCTAAATGATTATTGATCATAAGATACAGGGTAAACCAATATAATGTGTCGTTAAAAACAAGGAAAATAATTATTTTATATCTAAAAAATTACATAATGGTTTAACACACAGTCAGTTGAGAACGAGACGCCAAGCACATCTGAGGGTTTGGACGGGATCAAAATAACAAATAGAATCGCAGTAAATATAAATGAAAAGGGATTCACAACGTAAAATATTACCGGGGTTATTGCAACTGATTAACAGAAACGTTTTATCGAACATGGGGTGAAAATTATCTTTATTAGCAAAATGGGCAAGAGCCGTAGACAGCTTTTTATTTTTAATATCACGAGCATGTTTAGATAAACGAAATCCAATGGTACGCTTAGTACTACCAATGTAGAACTTATAATAATTTTTGGAAGATAACAATGGGACAGCGTGAACTCCAACTTGATATATGAAGTTATTCCTATCTTTAAATTTATCAGACCGAAAGCGATTAAATAAAGTAGTAATAATTAAATTAATTAAGTTAATTAAGCTTAAACCTGCCCACCCTTCTGTTACTACTTTATTTAATCGCTTTCAGTCCGATACATTCAAGGATAGGAATGTTAAAACATTATATAATTTTCTAGATATAAAGTAATTATTTTCCTTGTTTTTAACGACACATATAGGTTTACCCTGTATTTTATGATCTATTATTATTTGTCCCTGGTCAGAATATCACCATATATCACGACGCTGAGGTGGTGATATCATCTTGTTAGATTGGTCACACGATTGTTGACATGGTAATATGGTCACATACAAAGGTCACTGCTGGTGACATGACCAGCCTGCTTTGTGACATGACCAGCCTGCTTGGTGACATAACCAGCCTGCTTGATGACATTACCAACCTGAATTGGTCACACATTTGATAACCGGCCGTCCATCTTGTTACTCTAAGTCCTCTGGACGAGTCGGACGGTCTGGGTCTTCAACACATTTGATAACATAACGATATGCTGATAAATGGGGGTCACTTGTGGTAACATTATAAACCTGCTTTGGTGACATGGTTGGTCACGCAATTGATAGCATTGGTTAATATGGTAACTTATGAAGGTACTACTGATGGTTATTAACCAATCCATTTTGGAAGCATACATTCCTAATAATGTTGTCATATCATGAGTAAATGTGGTATAGCTTGCAGATGACCTGCTAGACGCGCTAAGTCGTATTCAAAAAATTAAATAGTTAATATGATTATGAAATAGCTGATTTTATGTAATTACTACTATATTTACTTTCTTTATATGCATAATGTATAAGGAAAGCATTTTGACAGGGTCGAAAATTCGAATTCGAGTTTTCGACGGGAGAACACGTTTCAAGCATCCCTGATCACGAATCAAACATTTTTGAAGTGATGTCTGTGTGTGTGTGTGTGTGTGTGTGTGTGTGTGTGAATGTATGTGTGTGTGTGTGTCAGTGAGTCTGTGGAGACGATAACTGACGAATAAATGGAGCGATTCGAATGAAATTTGGCGCAAAAATCACAATCCGTAAATACTGGAAGCCTATTGTTTTTAAACGCAATCGAATGTTCAGAATCTCCCTAAATTTTTGAGTGAAATTTGAAAAAATCGTCAAAAAATCAAAACCGCTAATAAAGTTACGCAAATAGACATTTCTTATGTAATTTTTCATTAGAAAACGATTGAAATAAATTTTAAAACGCTAACATGAACCGTTCTCGATATATTGCACATTTTTCAAAAAAAATATCAAAAAATTATATAAAATAAAAAAAAAATATTTCTTATTGAGAAACATATTCACTTTTCATATGTAATACCATGCGATAAATTTGGTGACATCATTCTCGTGGATCTAGCTCGTTCCATTCATGAAAAAAGATACTTTGAGTAATACTTTTGTATTTGAACGCAAATAGTGATTTATCTGCTGTAAGAATAACTTATTTCTCCGTCCATAACGCTTGGCGAGATTTTGGCGATGAAGTTGACGCAATGTCGCCAACTTGTCGACATTTTTAATTGTTGCTAAATTAATAAAAATCTCGCCAAATTAATATAAATGCCCCTAAATCAATGAAAATGACGACTAATTGAAGAAAATTCAATATCTTGGAAAGAATATAAGTATCTACTATAACAATAACATTTTTTTATATAATAGAACGTATTAGAACGTTAGCATGAACCGTTCTCGAGATATTGTACATTTTTCAAATAAATTTATAAAAAAAATCCCATAAATTAAAAAAAGATGTTAACTGTTGAGAAACATGTTCACTTTTCATATGTAATATCATGCGATAAATTGGGTGACATCATTCTCGTGGATCTAGCTCGTTCCATTCAAGAGAAAAGATACTTTGAGTAATACTTTTGTATTTGAACCCCAATACTCATTTATCTGATGTAAGAATAACTTATTTCTCCGTCCATAACGTTTGGCGAGAATTTGGCGGCACGTCGCCAACTTGGCGACTTTTTAAAAATGTTGCCAAATTAACGAAAATTTCGCCAAATGGATAAGAATGACGCTAAATCAATGAAAATGGCGACTAATCGTCGAAAGTTCAATATCTTGGAAAGAATATAAGTATTTACTGTTAGAAAAACCTATTTTTTTACTGTAAAAGTAGTAAATTCATTGCAATATATAAGGAAAGTCATGTGTTGCCCACATCAGATTCTTTAACTTTGATTTTATAAAATCATCTTGATCTTGTTTAAAAAAATATTACATTCATGTTATTAGGTAAATAAATTTTTAAACTTTATAGGTTAATATTTCCTTTAAATTAAGAGCCTATATTTTTATTTATTTGCTTATATATTTCACTATTAAAATGTATATTTCATATTTGATAAACCATGATTGAACCAGCTTTTAACATTTTCCAACATAGTTGAAAAGTGTTTATGATTTTGGTCATCCTGCTTGTCTGTCCATTCGCACGATAACCGCCGTAAAAATGACCTTATCAAAAAGAAATTTTAGTACGTTATTGAGACGGTCTGTGGGACATATGGGAATGTAAACTAATAATATCACGCAATTAGTTTTGGATTGAACACGGGTTGAAAAAATGAAATACATTGAACCCTATGGGACCTAATTTTTCAAAACATTTTTAAACAAAGTTAAAATTCACAAATTGCTTCGAAAATTTTAGGAAATATTCAAATTGTCCCATAAAATATATAAAATCTTTTCAGTTGTTTTCGTTTATTATTTTTTCCATAACTAAGTAAAATAATCTGATGTGGGCAGCACATGACTTTCCTTATATAATGCAATGAATTTACTACTTTTACAGTAAAACAAAATAGATTATTTTTATAGTTGTTATTTATATTCTTTCCAAGATATTGAATTTTCGTCAATGAGTCATCATTTTCCATGTTGTCATCATCAATGAGTCGTCATTGATTTAGCGTCATTTTATCCATTGGCGAGTTTTTCGTTAATTTAGCAACATTTAAAAAAGTTGCCAAGTTGGCGACATTCCACCAAATTCGTCGCCAAAATCTCGCCAAACGTTATGGACGAAGAAATAAGTCATTGTTACAGCAGATAAATGACTATTGGCGTTAAAATACAAAAGTATTAAGTATTACTCAAAGTATCTTTTTCCATGAATGGAACGAGCTAGATCCACGAGAATGATGTCACCAAATTTATTACATGGTTTTACATATGAAAAGTGAACATGTTTCTCAATAGGATTTTTTTTATTTTATATGACTTTTTGATAATTTTTTTTAAAAATGTGCAATATCTCGAGCACGGTTCATCTTAGCGTTCTAAAATATGTCAATCGTTTTCTAATGAAAAATTACATAAGAAATGTCTATTCGCGTAACATTATTAGCGGTTTTGATTTTTTGACGATTTTTTCAAAATTTCACTAAAAAATTAAGGGGTTCTGAAAATTCGATTGCGTATAAAAACAATAGTCTTCCAGTGTTTACGGATTGTGATTTTTGTACCAAATTTCGTTCAAATCGGTCCATTCGTTCGTCTGTTATCGTCTCCTCAGACTCACTGACACATACACACATACTTTCACACACACACACACACGCACACGCACATACTTTCACACACACACACACACACACACATACTTTCACACACACACACACATACTTTCACACACACACACACACAGACATCACTTCAAAAATGTTTCATTCGTGATCATGGATGCTTGAAACGTGCTCTCCCGTCGAAAACTTGAAGTCGAACATTCAACCCCGTCACAATACTTTCCTTATACATTATGTATATAAGGAAAGTAATAAAACAAATATTGCGTTTATACCGCTTTTTCTTCCAATGATTGCAAATATTTCTTATATTTTTCGCTTAAACTTGTGTTGCGCTTTATCTTTTGACACCAAATTAGAATATCTTGAATCTTTGATAAAGAAATTTCAGCAAAATATGTTCTGTAGTTCTTAAATCAAAATTAAAATAATAATCAAACCCATATAATTAAAAGAGATCTCTTGACCCACTTCAAAATAAAATATGGCATATTCCCCCAGAGAAAAATCGTGATTTTTATTCTTTTAAATTAATATTTAGTGTTGCATCCGTCCTAAAACCGCTTTATTTTTGCATATTTCCTGTGTATCAATGATATAGATTCACAGAATTGTTAAGACCAAGTGCTACAGATCCACTGTGACTTGTGGGAGGGTCGCCAAAAAAAACTTGAAAGTTATCTACCTTATATTGTTTACTAGCAGCATACCCGTTCTTCGTACGGAGTATAAAATATAAATAAACTTATAATTCAGAATCATATGCAAATTATGTTAAAATATTAAATTTATTGCTCCTAAAGAGAAGTTTATGAATATCTGTTCTCATCATGCAAAATTATCGTCACGGGCAGATCTGAAGAATAAAACTTCCTGGCCCCTTTCGAAAGCAAATTTACAAAAAAAAAGGAATTGAATCAATATATGTAAAATAAAAGCATTAAAATTGTATAGGACCCGTACTACTTATATACGCGAATATTAGAAGATATAACCTGTATTAGTAGATTACATGTATAAATTGAAAATATCAATAAACCCGTAATTGATTCCAATATATGCCAGAATGAAAGCACTGAAATTATATGGGAATATATATATTTATATATATATATATATATATATATACCCATACTACTTATATTGTCGCAGATTAGAAAATATGCCTGTATGTTAGTAGAAGATTCCCCTTATTACAATATGAGTCTAAAAAATCTTTGCCGAAATAAAACAGATGACATTATAAATTGAAAATTTCAATTATCCCCGTAATCTTTATACCAGAAGGTCATAATTGATTCCAATATATGCCAATATATATCAAAATATATGCGTATATACCTGTACTACTTATATTCTCGTAGATTAGAAGATAACACGTGCATTTATAGAAGATTACTCGCACAACGTACAATATGTGAGTTTCAACAATTTTTGTCATAATAAAACAATGGTATAATAATTTGAAAATATCAATAATCCCCGAATCAATAATCCCCGAAAATATCAATAATAATAATGTGTAACCTGAAGACCGTAATCGATATTATCCAGTCAAAAATGCAATGCCAATGAAATTTATTTTATATAGCTATCTTTATTATTCAAATCGGAAAAGATTTAATAAAAATCGTATGCCACATAACACATTGGATGTACATCCATTGCTAAACGACATGATATCAGTTGCTTCAAATAAATTGATGGAAATCATATCGTCTGAATAATGCTATCTCCATGAAAGGTTTGGCGATATTTTCTTCAATTTAGCGATAACTTAAAAAATCGCCAAATTTATCGCCAAGTGGGACTGTGAAACTGATAGTCCAATTTTGCGACAAATTGACGAAACATCATCATAATATTATCCCCTAACAAAACACAATTAATTTTATTTTTTAAGCGCAATTTTATCAATTTCATGACATTTTTATAGATTCACAAACATTTTTATCAATTTGGTGATATTTTAAAAATTCGATAAATGTGTTAGTAAGTAGGATGGATAAACTGTCCCACAAATGCTACCGAAGCATCATTTCAGTACTGTCTTCTAAAAAAACGAATTTAATTTCATTGATTTGCGTCGTTTTTAGCAATTTGGCGATATTTTCGTCAATTTGCCAAAGTTTAAGAAAAATTGCCAAGTTAGCGATATTCCACCAAATTCGTAGCTCTGAAATTGCAGATCTGAAGAATAAAACATCCTGATCCCGTTTGTATATACTAAATGCAAACACTAAAATTGTATTAGAAGATATACCCTTTCTACTCTTTTTCTGTTTCAACAATCGGATAAATGAATTTATTGGTAAACACAATATGAGTTTATTAGCTAAACACGATATAAAAGCTTAAAAACTCTTTGTCAAATGAAAGTGATGTACGCAGTCCGTAATTAATATAATTAAAGAAAAATCAAACCGTTCATTTACAAAATATATTTTTACATCTATTTATTTATTATTCAAATAGAAAAAATAATAACAAATATTAAGAAACACATTTAATTTAATTGCGTTGCTGAGCAACATAATATAATAAAGAATCTTCCTCATTAACTGCGAAATTAAATAACCATTTTGATCTCTTCCCCATAAAATGCAAAAATAATAACCATTTTGATTTCTTTATACTTTCCATTGTTTAGTAAATGCTTGACCATGGAGTTAGATTTTCCATTTAAATTCATGTTTCAAACAATTCATGCTTTCAGATAGTGACTAATTAATGCAAAAATCCTGCACTAAGCTCAGAAATGAAGTTTTAATTCACGTTGACGTTTTAAACAAACGATTTTCATCCTTTCCGTTTGGATAAACCACGGAGTTAGAGAGTAGATCTCCTAGGATAAAGTTCCGTTTTTCATTAATATCTCGACAACCCCTGGTATTAGAAACTCGAAACTTGGGCAAAATTTATGGGGGGCTATTTTAAGGCTACTCACAAAATTTCATTAAATTCGATTCAGCCGTTCTCTCGTGATGATGAGACAAACGAAATATTCGTTTTTCACTAATATCTCGAGAACCACTGGATGTGGAAACTCCAAACATAGACTAAATTTTAAGTGGGGCTATTTCTAGGCTACCCACAAAATTTCATCAAATTCGATTCAGCCGTTCTCCCGTGATGATGGGACAAACAGACAGACAGACAGATTTTCAATTTTATGTATATAGACTAGCAGCATACCCGTTCTTCGTACGGAGTATATACTATAAAGAAATTTATAATTCGCAATCATGTGCAAATTCTGTTAAAATATTAAATTTATTGCTCATAAAGAGAAGTTTAAGAATATCTGTTCTCACTATGCAAAATTATATTCACGGGCAGATCTGAAGAATAAAACATCCTGGCCCCTTTTATAAGTAAATTTACAAAAAAAAAGGAATTGAATCAATATATGCAACCCCGTACTACTTATATTGTCGCAGATTAGAAAATATGCCAGTGTGTTGGTAGAAGCTTACCCGTATTGCAATATGAGTCTCAAAAATATTTGCCAAAATAAAAAAGATGACGTAATAAATTGAAAGTATCAAAAATCCCCGTAATCTTAATACCAGAAGGTCGTAATTGATTCCAATATATGCCAATATATATCAAAATATATGCCAATATACCTGTACTGCTTATATTCTCGTAGATTAGAAGATATACCCATGCATTTGTAGAAGATTACTCGTACAACGTACTATATATGTGTTTCAACAATTTTCGTCATAATAAAACAATTCCATAATAATTTGAAAATATCAATAATCCCTGAATCGACAGTCCCCGAAAATACCAATAATAATGATGTTTAAATCTGAAGACCGTAATTGATCCAGTCAAAAATGCAATGTCAATGAAATTTATTTTATATACATATTTTTATTATTCAAATCGGAAAAGATTTAATAAAAATCGTGTGCCGCATAATATATTGGGTCCGTTGCTAAGCGACATGATATCATTTGCTTCAAATAAATTGATGGAAATCATATCGTCTGAATAATGCAATCTCCATGGAAGTTTTGGCAACATTTTCGTCAATTTAGCGATAACTTAAAAAATCGCCAAATTTATCGCCAAGTGGGACTGTAGAACTAACTGATAGTCCCATTTTGCGACAATTTGACAAAACATCATCACAATACTATCCCCTAACAAAACACAATTAATTTCATTTAGTAAGAGCGATTTTATCAATTTCATGATATTTTTATGGATTAAAAATATTTTTACCAATTTGGTGATATTAAAAAAATTCCTTCAATGTGTTACTAAGTAGGATGGATGAACTGACCGACAAAAGCTACAGAAACACCATTTCAGTACTCTATTATAAAAAAACAAATTTAATTTCATTGATTGATTTGGGCCATTTTTATCAATTTGGAGACATTTCCACTAATTTGATAAAGTTTAAGAAAAGTTACCAAGTTATTTAGAGATATTCCGCTAAATTCTTAGCTCTGAATTTGCAGATCTGAAGAATAAAATATCCTGATCCCTTTTGCATATACTAAATGAAAACACTAAAATTGTATTAGAAGATACATACACCCGTTCTATTCTTTTTCTGCTTCAACAATCGGCTAAATGAATTTATTGGGTAAACACAATATATGAGTTTATTAGCTAAACACAATATATGAGCTTGAAACCTCTTTGCCTAAATAAATGAAAGTGATGTACGCAGGCCGCAATATATATAATTAAAATAACAATCAAACCGTTCATTTATAAAATATATTTTTACATCCATTTATTTATTATACAAATAGAAAAAATAATAATAAATATTACCAACACATTTAATTTCATTCCATTGCCGAACAACATGATATAAGATAGAATCTTCCTCATAAAATGTGAAATTAAATAGCCATTTTGATTTCTTTATACTCTTCATCGTTGAGTAAAAATTTGTGAAAGATGAACCATGGAGGTAGATTTTTCCATTTAAATTCATGTTTCAAACAATTCATGCTTTCCTATAGTGACTAATTAATGCAAAAATCCTGTACTAAACTCGGAAATAAAGTTTTATTTCATTTTGGCGTTTTAAACAAACGATTTTCATCCTTTCCGTTTGGATAAACCACGGAGTTGGAGAGTAGATCTCCTAAGAAAAAGTTCCGTTTTTTACTAATATCTCGAGAACCACTGGTCGTAAAAACTCAAAACACAGACTAAAATTTAAGTGGGGCTATTTCTAGGCTACCCACAAAATTTCATCAAATTCGGTCCAGCCGTTCTCTCGTGATGATGGGACAAACAGACAGACAGACAGACAGACAGACAGACAGACAGACAGACAGATTTTCATTTTTATTTATATAGATTTTATTTACACCTATCATACAAAAAAAGATAATAAAAAGAAGTGAATCTAATTTGATGCGTGACATTGCATTGATTTGACAATTGTTTTGATATTTGGTTTGAGTTTTGTAGTAGCCAACCCCAAAATTGATTCTAAATTTTCATTAGTCAAGCGGTTCCTATTCTTTGATTTGTTAATATTTATGACTGAAAAAGATTGTTGTTCATAAATATATATTGACCCAAAGAGGAATGCGCATTTTTATACACTATCTAGCAACGATTTATAATTGTGTTTATCGTCACAACGATAGAAGTTTAATAAATTGCCTTCATTAAATTTATTTCACAGTTTCTCATCGTTTTGCGTGTTGATGAGTTCAAGCTGTACTGATTCGGGTGCATTTTCGGGAAAATGGCAAAAGAGTTTGCTAAATAAATCTAGCAACAGTTTTACTTTTTGAATATCAGGAAAACGATTCTTGAAGGCTGATATCAAGTTCTCAATCTTTTCAACATATACAGTTTTGAAGTTGACATTGAACTTTTCAGAAACTTTCTAGTAATTAGAAAAATGATGTAATTCCCTGACTTTAGTTGGGTTTGAAATAGATTTAACTTGCACTGAGGAGACAAAATGTGGCTGTAAAGTTGAGTAACCAATTGATCTTTGCCCTGAAGTCGTGTATTTAACGTATTTAAATGATTAGTAATATAAACCAGAAAAACTAAATCACATAACTAATACGGACTTTTTATGTCAGGGACGTTTTTGTTTATTTCAGTCATGAAAATTTCAATTTCATTAATTAAATTTAGAAACCGCTCTAATGTTTGACCGCGACTTAGTCACCTCAATTTTGTCTAAAAAATTAAGTCACCACATTCGCTTTTAATGTCTTCAAGAAACTTTTTGAACTGTCGGTGATCAAGGTTACGGGATTTCATAAAATCAATTGTTGAAACCCCAACTTTCATGGCATGTTCAAATCCACACAAGGGCACAGGCTGCCCTGGGGGATTATACAGTGGAATTGTATAAACTCATCGCCCTGCCGTCCCAAATGCTCATAGGCGACGCCAGGCTTTCACAATTGGGGGTGCTCTCATGCGAAGCACGTACAGTTTAAATATGACAAATAGTTTACTTGTGGAACTTTAATTCATTATATTTTGTCCACCGATTTCTGCATGATATAGCCATGGACTTAATTCGTAAAAAATACTAAATAAAAATAAATTTGAAAACTATGAAAACGCTGACACAGACGCCAATGGAATATCAACAATGATCTGCCAAGCTCGATACGGAACTAACTGTCTCTGCGATAGGCGAGAGTTCATGCCATATTTCTTCGAAACCTTGCGCATGTGCAGTCATTTGGAACTGGGTCTAGACATAAACCCTAAAAATATCTGATCCCAGATTTATACATCCGTAAAAAAAATAAAACAACAGTTTAAAAAAAGAAAGAAAGAGAGACTGAAAACTGTTGCAATAAAAGGCAGTTGTTAAGTAAAAAATCTGATGTGGACAACACATGACTTTCCTTATATAATGTAATTAATTTTATACTTTGACAGTAAAAAAATAGGTTTTTCTTATAGTAGATACTAATATTCTTTCCAAGATATTGAATTTTCGACAATTAGTCGTCATTTTCATTGATTTAGCGTCATATTTATCCATTTGGCGAGATTTTTCGTTAATTTGGCAACATTTAAAAAAAGTTGCCAAGTTGGCGACATTCCGCCAAATTCGTCGCCAAAATCTCGCCAAGCGTTATGCACTAAGAAATAAGTTATTCTTACAGCAGATAAATGACTATTGGCGTTCAAATACAAAAGTATTATTCAAAGTATCTTTTTTCATGAATGGAACGATCTAGATCCACGAAAATGATGTCACTCAATTTATCGCATGTATTACATATGAAAAGTGAACATGTTTCTCAATAGGAAATATATTTTTTTTATTTTATATGACTTTTTGATAATTTTTTTGAAAAATGTACAATATCTCGAGAACGGTTCATGTTAGCGTTCTAAAATTTATGTCAATCGTTTTCTAATAAAAAATTACATAAGAAATGTCTATTTGCGTAACTTTATTAGTGGTTTTGATTTTTTAACGAGTTTTTCAAAATTTCATTCGAAAATTTAGGGGGGTTCTGAACATTCGATTGCGTATAAAAACAATAGACTTCCAGTGTTTACGGATTGTGATTTTTGTACCAAATTTCGTTCGAATCGGTCCATTCGTTCGTCAGTTATCGTCTTCACAGATCTACTGACACACACACACACACGCACACATACCTTCACACACACACACACACACAGACATTACCTCAAAAATGTTTAATTCGTGATCAGGGATGCTTGAAACGTTCTCTCCCGTCGAAAATTCGAATTCGAATTTTCGACCCCGTCACAATACTTTCCTTGGGCCAACGGCCGTACCGTGCTGAAAACACCGGTTCTCGTTAGATCACCGAAGTCAAGCAGCATCGGGCGCGGTTAGTACTTGGTGGGTGACCACCTCGGAACACCTCGTGCTGTTGGCCATCTCGGGTGCGGTATCCCCGTGGTTTGCGCGCTAGATTTGCACGCTACCACAAATGCCGCCGTGTTCATGCGGAGTACGATCACGTTAAACATGTGGGTCCGTAAGTCCTTCCGAGAGGTTGGTGGTAGGGGAAGGAGGGTACGGTCCCTGTGGATGCCTCCCCCACTGGGTTCCGGTCTAAATTGGGTGGCACTTCCCGGCCGTCCATACAGTTACCTTACACCTTTCTGGTAGGTCGGACGGTCTGGGTCTCAACAATACTTTCCTTACACATTATGTATATAAGGAAAGTAAAAGGAGTGTTTGCGCAATTTGTAATTGGGGTGCTAAACCACCCTTAGCACCCTCCGTGGCACCACCTACGCAAATGCTGTTTCCATAATGTTACCAATCCAAATTTAGATCCAATCATCGAAGGAGCTCCGTCAATCGTGATACCTGATAAATTTGTCAGATCTAAATCAATTTTGGAATACTTCCAAAAGCCCAGTGAACATGTCGCTACCTTTCGTTTGATCTGACAATGAACGGTTTCCAATCAGCTCCTTCTCTCACCTCAAACTCGCGAGTTATTCCACGTGCAAATATCAACAAGTGGGCTGTGGAAGTAATATCAGTTGATTCATCAATAGCAAATGAAAAGTAGACACATTTCTTAGAATAAAATGTTAATTTATCCTTTACGTTTTCTGACATTGCAGTAATTCTTCTTTGCACAGCCTTCCTGTGAATGTCATTTTGTTTAACTCAAAATTTTTGGCTGATTCCGGACAATAATTTTAGTAGCTATCTCAAGACAATCTTTAACTCCGAAATCTCCGTCTCTAATTGCCTTATAGCACCTTTTAACTATAAGGCAAGATATTTCAAAACTTATTTCTGTTGCAATTTCCAAATCTTGAATAGCTTTTGCAAACATAACTTGCTGACCTGCCAATTATCGTTTTAAAAATGAAATATTTTGTTAACGCAGTTCTTCGGGTAATTTTGAAAACGTAGAATGCAGATTATCATAGTGTCTCCTTTTACTGTATCCTTTTGGGACGGCTACAGCATTTTTGCAAATCAAGCATACGATATTATTAAACATCTGCACAAAACAATATTTTTCGGTCCAGCTATCCTGAAACTGAAATTTTTCTTCCTGTACTTTGTGTTTCCTACTTGGCCCTGCTTTATCCATTATAGAATGTATTTTTTACGTTTTCCAAGGGGAGTTAATTAATTGTAGCAACTACACCTACGAAAACAAAATATTCATATGACAAATGGACGAATTATAAAATTTGTTAACATTGTTACTGTGAGACCAGAAATAGATCTCACATTTTTGATGAGACACTTTTATGTATAAATTTATTGTGGCCAAAACGGCGAACAATACTTGTAGTCTGGCAGGCATTGAGTTTTATCACCACGGGATCCTGAAGGTCATAAGACCATAAATTTAGGGGGCCATGACAGAGGGGCTGAGCTGGGCCTTGCGAGATGTGGAATGGTTCCATTGGCTAAAGGAGTAACCAATAAAAAAAGAAGATTGTTACGTCAAACTCAATGCGGCAAATGGATGAAAAGGGGGAGTTACCCCCCCCCCCCCCCCCACCAACGAGGGAACCACAGCCTGTGACCCGAGAGTCAGGGTAGACTAGAGAAGAAAGGGATACTAACATGACTTGGAACAGATAACTTCGACATTATGACTTTTGCAGATACTACAGCGATGAATTGATATACTAAGAGAATGAAATAAGTGCGAGTGCAGAGTTACAGCAGACAATATGTTCAACGAATTTACGTATGGGAGCATTACACCAAGAGCTAATGCTGTAAATGAACGACATTAAATACAGATGCCGACTAAGTCCAAGACAGAAATTGAAGGTATGTGCCCATTGAAAATGATATCCGGTCGTAACCACTATTAAGATTTTCCGTTTTGGTCACATATGTCTCCTCCGCTGAAATAATATAATTAAATAGTGTAACTGAATTTAATTAAGATTTATGTTGTTAATAAATGTTTTTTTGTTAAAGTTAAATGGTTCAGTCAATGAGTATTATAATAATTAATAATTCCTTTACAGGACTCACACAAAAGTTAAATAATTGGAGGGTTTTATATAGCGGCACAACTAGCAATGTAAAATTAAATAATAAATCCACTAATATGAGAATTTACGGCAATGTTAAGATATGATAAATAATGGTAATGATAGTTATACAGTTAAGCTTTATAAGTTTTATTTTTTAAGTTCCCACAGTTACTAACCGATTATCGTAAGTAGATAGGTAATAGATGCTTACAAGGTTGACCGAAATATATTAAATAACAGTTATTTATCTTTATCGCCAACAATTCAAACACACCAAAAAATACAATGCAACGTAAAACCATGCGGATGACGCAATCATTGACAACTGAATGATAATGATTGTCCCTGGCCGGCCCGCACATCACGCCTGGTGCTACAGCTATTTTGTATGCGCATGTACATGCATTTTTTAAAAAATTACCTATCGTGTGACTTGTTAAAGTTAAAATAATACATGGCGAAGCGGGCCGCCAGCAAATCAACGGAAGGCCGCGGTATGTGCATCCCTGATCTATATTCTGCGCCAACGTAATTACCATACATTTGAGTTTGATGATATTTTGAGTTTAAATGATCATCAAACTTTGATTATTTCTACAACGAAGTTTAATTTTAATGGATGCGGTATGTAAACAAGTGCTTGCAAGATGAGTTGTATAAGAATTGCTGATTTTTTTCAAGCAAAATTCTTTAACTCTGGAGTCTGAGACAAAAGTGTATGAATGAAATACTCACTGTCTTTACATAAAGAGCCAGACGATTTATATTTCGATGACGTCATTTGAATAAATTTCATTTTTTTCGGTGAAGTTAAGTTTTCAAGTAAAATAAATTATTGTAGTTCTATGATAATTAAAAAAAATATCACCGCTGAATGTATCGCATCTTAGAGATGTTTAAATAAAATTGCATTTCAGCTGGAAAGTGTTTCATAATCAATGCTTTATGCATGATTGATCTTTCTTGTTTATAGTTGACAAGTAATCTGGAACTTCAAAAAATGCAGTTAAACTTTGGTCATACATCGTTTGCTTGGTGTTTGTTTACATAAATTATAATCCTTAAAGTTGTTACATAAAGCGGAAACTTTGAAAATTGATAATTTTTCTATGCTTATAACCTTTTATTTACTGTTGTTTTTTCATATACCTGTGGTATTGGAAACTGAATTTAGAAAGATTTTTTTAAAATGGAACTTGTAATATGGAGTTTATAATTTTTAAAAGGATTAATATTTTACCTTCCACTGTTCAATATATGTTATGGAAGTTAAAGTTCTAGGTTCTGAACAATTCTCCACTATCTAAAATTTTTAATGTTCCTTAAAATTGGGGGGGGGGGGGGGGGGACTCGTGTCCACCATCAAATTGTATGGCACAATGGAGATTTAATCTTTTAATTGAGCATCTAATAAAATTATTTTATATTTTTTGGTATAGAAATTAAGTTATAAATTTTGTTAATAAAACTTATTTTGCATATAAAATTTATCTTAATTCTGCCGGGAACTGATATTGTCTAACCAAGGTAAGGTAATGACATACCGATATTAATACATGTAATTATCTATAGAACTTCCTATAATCTTGCAACTTCTTACTATTTATACAACTATTTTTACTAAAATAATAATGTTTAATGTTAGTACAGATTTTCAGCTTTATTTTTATGTTTCAGCATATGTATACTTAAGTGCTGTAAAAATTGTTCTGTTAATACATTTTAAAATTTCACAGATTTTACAAGTAACGGTTAATACGAACTTTCACAGTTAATTTGAATTTTTCCAAAAGGCTGAATTAATTTCCTAATCCAAATAAAATATTTTTTTCGTTCAATCTGGTTAACTGAAAATAGTGCTAATTCTTAGTGAAATTTATACCCCATAAAGTTCAAATCTGGAACTGTAAATATTTAAATTTTGTAAAGCTTCAGTTAAAATATTTGACGTAATTCTTAATCATATGCAATCGCTTACAGAGGGAAAAAAATCCAGCTATTGGTAATTTTACCTCTGAAATGACATAGTTTAAAGCCATTATACAGAGAACAACAGTACCATTTTTACTTTCCCTGCAATACATGGTAATGTATAGGGAAAGTATTGGAATCATACCGAAAATCACAACTCGAGTTTTCGACGGATCTACACGTTTCGAGACCTCTAGAATACGAAAAAACCATTTTTAGCGTGACGTCTGTGCGTGTGTCTGTCTGTCTGTCTGTGTGTCTGTCTGTCTGTCTGTCTGTCTGTGTGTCTGTCTGTCTGTCTGTCTGTGTGTCTGTCTGTCTGTGCAGATTTTGTATCCACTGTAACTAAAAAACTAATGGACCGAATTTCACAAAATTTGGTAGGTAAGTCACTTGTGGGCGGGGCTGGTGCTGATTAGTTTTGGGTACGATTCGGAATAAAAGAACCCGCATTTTTTTGCGAAATGGCCCGCAAAAGCTTGTATCCACTCTAGCTGAAAAACTAATGGACCGAATTTCACAAAATTCGGTAGATAAGTCACGTATAGGTCACTCTGGTGCTGATTAGATTTTGGTACGATTCGGAAAAAAATAACCTGCCTTTTTTTGCAAAACGGCCCGCAAAAATCTTCAAAATCTAAACTAAAGAACTAGGTATACTCAGATATATCCATAAAATGCCCGTTTAATACGTAATGTTTAACGACGAAAAGAATAAGACCAACCCCATTACACTACGACTAGCCGTTCTCGAGATATTTTAGTTTTTCGTACTTTCCCTACGCCACCTTTGAAAATAAGCCCGGTTACCGAATGAGAACGAAAATTGAATAAAAGTGAAATAAATGTAATTAAAATAAAGAGAACGTGGATATAAGTCTGCAGGGAAAGTCATGTGCTGCCCACATCAGATTTTTACTTTTCCTGCAATACATGGTAATGTATAGGGAAAGTATTGGAATCGTGCCGAAAATCACAACTCGAGTTTTCGACGGATCTACGCGTTTCGAGACCTCTAGAATACGAAAAAACCATTTTTAGCGTGACGTCTGTGTGTGTGTCTGTGTGTCTGTCTGTGTGTCTGTCTGTCTGTCTGTGTGTCTGTCCGTCTGTCTGTCTGTGCAGATTTTGTATCCACTCTAACAAAAAAACTAATGAACCGAATTTCACAAAATTTTGTAGGTAAGTCACTTGTGGGCGGGGCTGGTGCTGATTAGTTTTGGGTACGATTCGGAATAAAAGAACCCGCCTTTTTTTGCGAAATGGCCCGCAAAAGCTTGTATCCACTCTAGCTGAAAAACTAATGGACCGAATTTCACAAAATTAGGCAGATGAGTCAGTTGTGGGTCACCCTGGTGCTGATTAGATTTTGGTACGATTCGGAAAAAAATAACCTGCGTTTTTTTGCAAAATGGCCCGCAAAAGTCATCAAAATCTAAACTTAAGAACTACGTATGCTCAAATATAGCCATTAAATGCTTGTTTAATACGTAATTTTTAGCGAAGGAAAGAATAAGACCAACCCCATTACACTAGGACTAGCCGTTCTCGAGATATTTTAGTTTTTCGTATTTTTCCTACACCATTTTTGAAAATAAGTCCAGTTTTCAAATGAGAACGAAAATTGAATTAAAAATGAATTAAATTTAAATTAAATAAATAGAACGTGAATATAAGTCTGCAGGGAAAGTCATGTGCTGCCCACATCAGATTTTTACTTTCCCTGCAATACGTAGTAATGTATAGGGAAAGTATTAGAATCATGCTGAAAATCGCAACTCGAGTTTTCGACGGATCTACACGTTTCGAGACCTATAGAATACGAAAAAACTATTTTTAGCGTGACGTCTGTGTGTGTGTCTGTGTGTCTCTCTGTGTGTCTGTCCAGGCAATGTATGTATCCACACTAACTCAAAAACTAATGGACCGAAATTCATAACATTTGGTAGGTAAATCACTTAGATGGGACCCTGGTGCTGATTAGTTTTTGGTATGATTCGTAAAACCAGAACCCGCCTTTTTTTGCGAAATGACCCGCAAAAATTTCTTGTATCCACTTTAGCTAAAATACTAATTGACCAAATTTCACAAAATTTGGCAGATAAGTTACTTGTGGGATACTCTGGTGCTGATTAGATTTTGGTACGATTCGGAAAAGAACAATCTGCCTTTTTTACGAAATGGCCCGCCAAAATCGCCAAAACCTAAAAAAAAGACTAAGTAGTGTATGCTCAAACGTATCAAGTAAATGCTTGATCTATATGCAATTTTTGAAGAGGAGCATAATATAAGACACTCCATTATACTTTAGAACAAACCGTTCTTAAGATATTTGAGATTTCTTGCATTTATGTTATGCCGATTTCGGAAAAATATCCATTTACCAAATAAAATAAAAATTGAATTAAAAATGAAAATTTAGTGTCACATAGTTCAATTAAACTCAATCTAATGAATTATTAAAGAAATAAAGAAAATATGAATTTGAGTCTGCAGGGAAAGTCATGTGCTGCCCACATCAGATTTTTACTGTCCCTGCAATACGTGGTAATGTATAGGGAAAGTATTGGAATCATGCTGAAAATCGCAACTCGAGTTTTCGACGGATCTACACGTTTCGAGACCTCTGGAATACGAAAAAACTCTTTTTAGCGTGACGTCTGTGTGTGTGTATCTGTGTGCCTGTGTGTCTCTATGTCTGTCTGTGCAATGTATGTATCCACTCCAACTAAAGAACTAATGGACCGAATTTCATAAAATTTGGTAGGTAAGTCACTTGGGTGAGACCCTGGTGCTGATTAGTTTTTGGTAGGATTCGCAAAAACATAACCCTCGTTTTTCTGCGAAAAATTTCATAAATCAAAAATTTCATTCAAAAATTTCACTCATGGGCCGTAAAAATTTCATATATCCACCCTAGCAAAAATACTAATTTACCAAATTTCACAAAACTTGGTAGATAAGTTACTTGTGGGATACTCTGGTGCTGGTTGGATTTTGGTATGATCCTGAAAAGAACATCCTGTCTTCTTTTACGAAATGGCACGCTAAAATCGCCAAAATCTAAAAAAAGGACTAGTAAAAAAGTAGTGTATGCTCAAATATATCAATTAAATTCTTATTTTATACGTAATTTTTGACGAGGAAAAGAATATAACACACTCCATTATGCTTTAGGACTAACCGTAATCAAGATATTTGAGATTTCTTGCATTTTTGTTACGCCGATTTCGGAAAAATGTCCAATTACCAAATAAAAACAAAAATTGAATTAAAAATGCAAATTTAGTTTTATTGGGTGCAATTAAACTCAATTTAACGAATTATTAAAGAAATAAAGAAAATATGAATTTGAGTCTGCAGGGAAAGTCATGTAATACCCGCATCAGATTTTTACTTTCCCTGCAATACATGGTAATGTATAGGGAAAGTATTGGAATCATGCCGAAAACCACAACTCGAGTTTTCGACGGATCTACACGTTTCGAGACCTCTAGAATACGAAAAAACCATTTTTAGCGTGACGTCTGTGTGTGTGTCTGTCTGTGTGTCTGTCTGTGTGTCTGTGTGTCTGTCTGTGCAGATATTGTATCCACTCTAACTAAAAAACTAATGGACCGAATTTCACAAGATTTTGTAGGTAAGTCACTTGTGGGCGGGGCTGGTGCTGATTAGTTTTGGGTACGATTCAGAATAAAAGAACCCGCCTTTTTTGTGAAATGGCCCGCAAAAGCTTGTATCCACTGTAGCTGAAAAACTAATGCATCGAAATTCACAAAATTCGGTAGATGAGTTACGTATAGGTCACCCTGGTGCTGATTAGATTTTGGTACGATTCAGAAAAAAATAACCTGCCTTTTTTTGCAAAATGGCCCGCATAAATTGCCAAAATCTAAAATAAGAAACTGGGTATATTCAAATACATCCATTAAATGCTGATTTAATACGTAATTTTTAACGATGAAAAGAATAAGACCAACCCCATTACAATAGGACTAGCCGTTCTCGAGATATTTTAGTTTTTCGTATTTTTCCAACATCATTTTTGAAAATAAGTTCGTTTTTCAAATGAGAATTGAATTAAAAATTAATTAAATTTAATTGAAATAAATAGAACGTGAATATAAGTCTGCAGGGAAAGTCATGTGCTGCCCACATCAGATTTTTACTTTCCCTGCAATACATGGTAATGTATAGGGAAAGTATTGGAATCATGCCGCAAATCACAACTCGAGTTTTCGACGGATCTACACGTTTCGAGACCTCTAGAATACGAAAAAACTATTTTTAGCGTAACGGCTGTGTGTGTGTCTGTGTGTCTGTCTGTCTGTGCAGATTTTGTATCCACTCTAACTAAAAAACTAATAGACCAAATTTCATAAAATTTGGTAGGCAAGTCGCTTGTGGGCGAATCTGGTGCTGATTCGTTTTGGGTACGATTCGGGATAAAAAAAAAACAACTTTTTTTTTTCGAAATGGCCCATAAAAGCCTGTATCCACTCTAGCTAAAAAACTAATGGGCCGAATTTCACAAAATTCGGCAGAAAAGTCGCTCATAGGTCACTCTGATGCTGATTAGATTTTGGTACGATTCGGAAAAAAAATAACCAGCCTTTTTTGAAAAATGGCCCGCAAAAATCGCTAAAATCTAAAATAAAAACTACTTATGCTCAAATATATCCATTATATGCTTGTTTAATACGTAATTTTTGACGAAGAAAAGAATAAGACCAACCCCATTACACTAGGACTAGCCGTTCTCGAGATATTTTAGTTTTTTCTTTTTTTCTCTACGCCACCTTTTAAAATAAGTCCAGTTATCAAATGAGAACGAAAATTGAATTAAAAGTGAAATAAATCTAATTAAAATAAAGAGAACGTGAATATAAGTCTGCAGGGAAATTCATGTGCTGCCCACATCAAATTTTTAATTTTCAGAGCATTTAAGTAATCATATGCTTCTCAAACTCGAAACATTTTCATCATGCTCTGCGTGTTGTCAGTTCTGAGAAATTAACTTTTCTCTGCTATCAACTTAAAAACCTTCAAGCTATTTTTCTCTACTTTAATGTTGTCGTTTGATTAATAATGCAAAATTTGTAATATAAGTTGCCCTAAAATTTTCGACAACTGGAACCCTTTTTCTGTAACTCATTACAAGTATATAAAAATTTAAGCTGAAGTTTAAATTTTTCATTTAAAGTGCAAAGAATAATTAAATGAGTCTAATTAATAAATTTCAGAAATCAGAAAGTTTGTATATTAAAAGTCATTACATCTATTACTTTCCCTGCAATACATGGTAATGTATAGGGAAAGTATTGGAATCTTTTGCAAAATGGCCCTCAAAAATCGCCAAAATCTGAAATAGAAAACTGCGTATGCTCAAATATATTCATTAAATGCTGGTTTAATACGTAATTTTTTTAATGAAGAAAAGAATAAGACCAACCCTATTACACTAGGACTAGTCGTTCTCGAGATATTTTAGTTTTTTCGTATTTTCTCTACGCTACCTTTGAAAATAAGTCCAGTTATCAAATCAGAACGAAAATTGAATTCAAAGTGAATTAAATTTAATTAAAATAAAGAGAACGTGAATATAAGTCTGCAGGGAAAGTCATGTGCTGTTCACATCAGATTTTTTTAAATTTGTTTTTATAGAGGAGAGGCCGCCAACCTGACAATGGTTTTCATCTCTTTGACTTTCCAGGAAAATTGAAAATTGCATTTTGATGTAAATTATTCATACTAGGTGATGATGTTAAAATAAAATTTAATTAAAATGCCAGGCAACATCATTATCTCACACTAGAGCTCTTACATGAATCAGGTACTCTAATTTCCTGAGTCTAATCTACGGATTACCACTGCTTTTAACTATCTTACAACAGCATAATGTAAAGCGAAGATTTTTTGTGTACTATTTTGCAAAAAAAAAAAAAAAGTCGGTTCTATTTTTCGAAAATCCGCTAAATTTCAATAGATTAAAATGTTCCACCGGACTAAGCTGTATACCAAATTTCAGATCTTTAGGACGTAGGGAAATATGTTAAAATTGCCATAAGTTGAAACAGACATCGCGAGGTCATTACGAATTCAATAAATTTTTTTTAAAGAGGTTTGAGTGTGGGATATCTGATGAAACATTGATTGTAAAATCACAAAAGACTAAAATGTATAAAATAAAATATTATATAAAAGACTTTTGATTTCGTAAACTAAAATGCACAAAAAAGTAAAAAAATATTTATTAGCTATCACACCATTCTTGGTCATATGCGACTAAAAGAAAATGGTAGGGCGCCCATAAAGGAATTGTATTTTAGCCATTAATAGAATTTTGAGAAACAATAGAAATGATAACAAAGAAATGGCATATATAAAGATGACGAATTGTTAAATCAATATTGTCAAAGAAAAATTTAAATTAATTGAATGCAATTATTTCTATGTTATCGCTTCTGTTGTTCCTTAAAATTATGTTAATGTTCAAATACAATTCCTTTATGGGTGCCTCACGGTTTTATTTTTAGTAGAAACAAACAGTTAGCAGAAAGAGATATGGAAAGGTTATGAATGGTGCGCTCCTGCATCTGTCCAATAAATTGCAAGTTTCAATTTCTTTACCTAAAATTAGCTCAATTGTTTTTCGTTTGGTATCAATTTGGACTAAAAAATTCTGAAAATTTGAACTATTTAAAAATGTTTGTTCTAAAACTAATATTTGCATATATAATTATTCGGATAGGGATTCTATCACATTCCTCATTTGCGAAAACGCTGTTTTCGCCAAACGTTTGTTTACGTTGAGTCTGCAGCCTGAACAAACCATAGCGGGAGTGAGAATTGGAGATCCTTATGCTGCGGTTACTGAATTTCGCATTTGCGGAAATGATGAGATTAAAGAACTGAAGTCCAAAGTTTATATATGTAAAATTTATTTCCCAGTTGATGAGATTAAAGAAGTCAAGTCTAAGGTTAATATATGTAAAACTTATTTCCCAGTTATTTTTACTTTCTCTTACAAAAGAATATAATATATTGTTTTCACAAAATTTTTCGATTTCGAGATTTTGATGCCAATTTATGTTTTAAGACCTTCTTGAACACATTTTGACTATTTTTAACATAATGTCCATCTGTCTGTGGTCAATTTGATTGGAGACACAGACTTTCGGCCAGTGAAACCGATAAAATTTCCGGGCCTCTATGCAGTAACTGCACCTTCTACTGCTCCCTATTTTAGAAATCATTGACCCTGGGTTCCAAGCCTCCCGGGCCCGCATGCAAAGCATTCTTTTCCCTACCTGTCGGTGGCCCTACTTGCAACGGGTTTGCTTTCGCTTATCTATCAGTTGACGCATACATAGGTTTTTTTCCGTTTTCTGCCTCCTCAGCAATTTTTCATTGAACTATTGTATAACCACGGCACCAGACGATAATTTTCTGAAAGGTTGCTGTGCTGTGACTGTTTTCCGCTATACATGATTTCTGCCAAAAGTGCAGAGAAGATTATTTAATGATGTTTACTGCAATTCGCTAGCATAGATATAACTAGCAATGCACAAACATGCCTCATTAGAAGCTCGATGGATAGAAAAGTTTTGATTTATGGTATGGTTTTTTTTATTTGTGTATTTCTGTTCTCTTATATCCGTGATTACAATTCGAAATTTTGTATTTCATACAATTATTTTCCTATTATCTGTAGAACAATTTTTTCACTCTGTTCAGATTAATGTAAAGTTTTTATTATTTCACGATCATTCTTTTACTATGACTTTCAGCAAAGTGTTGAAGACCCAGACCACACGACCGACCCTAAGGTTAACGGTAGCAGTATGTGTGGCCGGTTTCAGAAAAGTGTATAAATTATTTATTAATAGGTGTATTATAAATGTTTTCGTTTTTTAATATTTATGAAGGTATTTAGTTAATTATGGCTGAAATAAGTTGTATACGTCATTTTACAGTAATTATAAATTTATCATATGTTATAATAGCAATATATCGATATCGAATCATATTTCGGTTCTTTGTTAATCCGATAGTATCAGTTATTTGGTATCGGATCTTTTTTGGTTTCGTAATATTTAATGCTTTGACTTTTGGCCTCATCAATGAGAACAGTGCCATCTGAGGGCAGTAGCTTTTCGGGAACCTATTTCTTCCTTCTGTTGGCACCCTATCCATTCTATCTAAATAATGTAAAATAAGAAGGACGCCAAATCGGAATCTACTACCTAAAAAAATATTTTATTGAAAGTAAGTAATGGTAAGACATGTATTAACATAGCATGATATCTCACATTCAATTTCTGTAGAATGTTTATTCCTTGGGTGAGAATAACTATAATTTTTACTTTCCTTATATACATAATGTATAAGGAAAGTATTGTGACGGGGTCGAAAATTCAAATTTGAGTTTTCGACGGGAGAGCACGTTTCAAGCATCCCTGATCACGAATCAAACATTTTTAAAGTGATGTCTGTGTGTGTGTGTGTGTGTGTGTGTCAGGGGGCCTGTGGAGACGATAACCGACGAACGAATGGACCGATTCGAACGAAATTTGGTACAAAAATCACAATCCGTAAACATTGGAAGCCTACTGTTTTTATACGCAATCGAATGTTCAGAACCCCCCTAAATTTTCAAATGAAATTTTGAAAAAATCGTCAAAAAATCAAAACCATTAATAATGTTACGCAAATAGACATTTCTTATGTAATTTTTCATTAGAAAACGATTGGCATAAATTTTAGAACGCTAACATGAACCGTTCTCGAGATATTGCACATTTAAAAAAAAAATATCAAAAAGTCATATAAAATAAAATAAAAATATTTCCTATTGAGAAACATGTTCACTTTTCATATGTAATACTATGCGATAAATTGAGTGACATCATTCTCGTGGATCTAGCTCGTTCCATTCATGAAAAAAGATACTTTGAATAATACTTTTGTATTTGAACGCCAATAGTCATTTATTTATCTGCTGTAAGAATAACTTATTTCTTAGTGCATAACGCTTGGCGAGATTTTGGCGACGAATTTGGCGAAATGTTGCCAACTTGACGACTTTTTTGAAATGTTGCCAAATTAACAAAAATCTCGCCAAATGGATAAAAATGACACTAAATCAATGAAAATGACGATTAATTGTCGAAAATTCAATATCTTGGAAAGAATATTAGTATCTACTATAAGAAAAACCTATTTTTTTACTGTAAAAGTAGCAAATTCATTACATTATATAAGGAAAGTCATGCGTTGCCCACATCAGATTTTTTCCTTATTGTTTGCTTTGCATCATGCGTTAATCCCAATACTTATTAAAATTGTGGATTGTAGTCAGATTACAATTTTGTTACATGCTAATCTTTCCCAAGTACAATCAGACATTTTTCTCAAGAACTATCAAAGATAATAATAATAATAATAATAATAATAATAATAATAATAATAATAATAATAATAATAATAATAATAATAATAATAATAATTGTTTTTGACAGTTAAAACAGTCTATAACAAGTTAACAAGTATAAACATAACTTTTCAAATATTATCTTTCAATTCATCATATTACATTACATAAAAACAGTCAAGTATAAACATAACTGTGCTTAACAAACAAGTATAAACATCACATACAAAAAATCAGTCAAGTGTAAGCATAACTGTGCTTGACAAACAAGTATAAACACAACTGTGCTTAATCAAGTACAAAAAAAGTGTAGAAATTGCCTGTATAAAATTTGCTGCAAATTGTTTTGTAATATTCCTGAAAAAAGTGCATAATTTTAAAAGGAAGGAAGTGTAGCGGTGATGGTGCTTTTTGACCGTGGATATCTTTTATCCCCATTTCATAAGAAAACCGGTGTTGGCAGAGCAGATTTACAGAATCGCTACCACCCAGAAATATCTCCATGAAACATTCATTACGAAGTATTTTTAATACAAATTTTTGCTCTGTGGTAGATTTATCGTCTGAAGTTAGTCTTATCGGTAAATCGTCTGAAGTACAAATTTCATTTTGTTAACAAAGCATAAAGTGAGCAATAATACAAAAAAAAATGTTGCCCAATAAGAGTATTATCCGAAAATCGAAGGATTAAAATACATGAGAATTTTCAATATGTATTTCAAAAGTGAGTGTATGTTAAGCGCTACGAGTCAAGAAATATTATGATTTGTAATGTTTTGTATTAAGTTGCTGACCATGAGAGAAATAATGGAATCGGGAAATAATGAAATCGGGAAATAATGGAATCGGGAAATTTTAAAATGGTATTTTGTGGGGACCCAATTTTTTGATTCTTTGTTATACGTAATAAATTATTTTTTTTTCTTTGTATCAGAATGAAAAAATAGCATTAAAGGTATGTATATATGTCCTAAAATACTTTTTCTATCTTCTAGAATTACTAAAGGAAAGGCTAATGAAGGAAACTGCTGCCTCCAGATGCAGAGGATGTTATAAAAAGTGGCAGAAGAAAATTTATTTCTTACTTCTCTTGCAAGATTACTATTATTGAAAGTAAATTTTAGAAGAAAAATGGCACTACTGGGCTAACAGTAATGGCATGTCCAGAAACTTGAGTGTTTATTTAAGAACATTTACATGGTTTTCTACTGTCCTTAAAAAACCTTAATAAGAACTGAATTTTCATTTTCAGGAGACCTAAAGATCTGTTTATTTTAGCAAACAAGCCTGAATTTATATTGCACATTTATGTACATTTCAAAATGTCAAATTTTTTATTATATTCAAGGTGCATATATTTTTTTTCTGTCGAGTGCAAGCTGTATGAACATTTTTTAAATTTGTGTGTATGCTTATGACTTTATATAAATTACTTAATTTTGTGAAATTTCTTTCTGTAGTCTCTGTGTATTTTTAGATTGTCTATATTAAAATAAATGTAGTTGATGCCGCTACTGCTGTTTGACAAATTATGTGTCCCTCGAGTTTCTCTATTACATACCACAAAAACTATAGTATACAAAAATATGAAATTTGGTACGTTTGTAAAGAAATATTAGGAGAACACACTGAAATAAACGACTTTTGGATTTAAAATTTGATTTAGGAAATATTTTACGGCAAAATCAAAGAGTATTTGAGTTGCAAGTTGTTCGCATCCTGGACAGGCTACCAATAGCAAGACAGAGCCTTTTTTTAATTTTGATTTAGTTAATGAGTTAGTCAATTTTTTATGCACTTCTGAAGAGAGAAATATTTCTTCTATACCGGCAAAGATTTAATTAGTCGAGCCAATTTCCATCTTCTCTGTAATTGGTTGCTGGCAGAAATATCACCAAGTTGGGCGAGGACGACTCAGTTAATGAAGCACTATAAACATTAAAAGTATAGATATTTAATTATAAATATGACTACAATGTTAGTACACTTAGGACAATGTAGAATGTTGACAATCATATGCCTTATTGCTTATTCATAAAAACAAACAGAACGCTTTGCAAAATCATGGACATTACCGTTAAGGTGTTATATTGCACAATTAAATGTCTTATTGTTGTAAATCTCTCTATACTAAAAATGTAACAGTATATTTTGCCACTGTATGAAGAACAGTTATGAAATTTTGTCATTTGTTTGTAGTACAGTAATAAGCAATCATTTGCAATAGCAGGTGGCAGAAAAGAGTTCGTGATGCAGACTCTGTGAACGCCAGTGGTTTACAGTGTTGCAGAGTGTAGCAAGCAGGAGGACGGGAAGAGGGGTGAGCAGGAAGTAAGTTACGGGAAATGGTGAGAGACAGCTAGTAAGTGGGCGAAATCTCAACAGGCATATTACTCCTGCAGCGAGCTCTGGCAATTAATAAGCGGCAGCGAATAGGAGATGAAACCTCGAGGTTTAGTGAGTGTCAGCAAGTATTACACCTGTGTATCGCGGGGAACATAAGTACTCGTGAAGCGAACAACAGCGAGTAGGAGGCAAAGCCTCCCAACTCATGAATGGAATTATGGGGATTGGTGAGCGTAACGAGAAGATGGGGCAAAGCCTCTAGTATTGGAAAAAAATTTCATATTTTATGTAATAAAATATGTGTCTTTTGAATGCACAAAATTTGTACATGCAGAAGAAACCTGTTTCGTATTATACAAATATTTGGACGAATCCTAAGTAAAATTTCCTATATTTTATTTTACATGTCTTTTAAACCACTTAAATGGGGGGTCGTTTTAGCTGCAGTCAGCGTACCACTATTCTTTATAATTTTCACATAAAAGGGTATAATAATACATTCATTTATCTACTTATATTTGTGTCATTGAAAAATGTACCTGATTCAAGGAAATCATTCCAGTGGTAACAAATATCCTATTTTTTGTGCCTATTTACTCATTTTTTGTGTTTTTTCTTTAGTTTAAACTAGTGGTTCTTAACCGGCGTTCTACGAAACAATAATTTTCTGTGAGCTTGCTACGAGTGTTCTAAAATTTTGAAAGTGGCAGACTAGCTAGGAAATTACACTTGAATTATCTTTTTTACAAATGTGCAGTGCCGTTTACAATGCGGACAAGATGTTATTTGCATTTTCAAGTGAACTTAGAGAGTAGTTGCCACAAGTAGAGGCAAAATGCGTATATGTGTGTGCGACCCTGTAAATATGCAGCCCTGTTGCTTGTGTCAGTGTACAAAGAGTTAGTGTGTTAGGTAGTCTGCTTACTGCTAACATTTTTTCTGCAGTTTAATAAAATCCATTTTTGAAGGGTATTGAGGGTTTGTGTGTTGTGTATAAACATTATAATTGATAGCATATTTCACTCGAACCTGTTTCATGTGTTCATTTTTTCAGTTAATTTTTTGTTAGAAATAATTTTTTAATATATCGCAAAATGGATACATTTATTATTAAATGTCGGCATGATTCTGACCAAAATATGAAGCAAGTACAAGTGGAAGTAGTAGTAATGATATTGCACCCAAATGCCACTCGGAAGCTGTGTCACAAGAAAATTGTCCACTTAAGAAATTCATAGCAATATCCATACAGCTAGCAGGCATAAAATGTCCTATACTATATTTTTTAACATGCTCCTACGTGGACATCCGCAGGTACCCAGCTATCTAGAAACAAGAGTAACGCTGAAGAAAACTAGATTCCCAATGCATACAAACGGAGTTCCAAGATGTTCGACCGATCATGTAGAAAACTGGATCAAAATCATGATACGGGAATATTCTAGCCTTGTTTCAGTGCATCTTTGTAGAACACATTGTTCTCCGCCATTCCTTTCATGCCAATGTACTGCAACCAGTGTCAACAATCTCACTTCAGCAATGTTTGCCATTCCATATCACCATTATTGTGTCAACAGTTCTGTGTCATTCGTGTCCTGTCAGCAATCCCTATCACCAATGTCAGCAATCCCATGTCCCTAATGCTACATCACCATGTTGCTAATATCACATCACCATGTTGCTAATATCACATCACCAATGCCATGTCACCAATGCTACGTCACCACGCCGCCAATATCACATCACCAATGCCAATGTCACCAATGCTACGCCACCATGTCGCCAATATCCCATCACCAATGTCATGTCACCAATATCACGTCACCAATGCCATATCAACATATCACTATTTCTCCAATACTGTGTCACCAATCTCACATCACCAATGTCAGCAATCTCATGTCACCATGGTCAAGTCAACGTCCCAAAATTCACCATGGTGATATTTTTTTGGTCATCATGGTGATAGTCAGACCAGAGATGTTTTTGTAATTAAATTATATTTTTTAAATGTAAAGATTTTAAAATGTTCGATATGCAAATCTTGTCTCGCTGTTGTAGCCTATATATTAAAGCTCATGTTTGTTACCTACTATTTACCATGCAACTGATGAAGGACGTAAAATTGTCCAAAAACTCTCTGGTTTGTGTGATTTTTAAGTACGTCATTAAAGGTGTTTTATTAAAGACATTTTAATTGACCAATTTTTAGTTGCCTTTATTTTATTTTGGAGCTTTTATAATAAGATCGTCTACTAAAAAAAATTAGAATATTTTTTTCTGCGCATGATGGTATATAAACGAATTTCGGCCATTCTCAAGTTATATAGCTGGAAAATTTTTGGAACAAAAATTATGAGATCTATCAATTTTTTGAACAAAATTGCAAGATTTTGGATTTTTTTTTCCATTAATTTTAGGTCAAGTATAGATGTTCACCTTCAGTTTGGCAAGGGTAATTTATCGCTTAGTAAATCAACCAGTCTTATTTGTATATATATGATTTATAGTTTTTCTTTCAATTTATGACAAAACAAATCCAGGATCCCCGTCAGATACAAAACAAGAACTGCGTTTGTTGAATCTGTATATTATTCCATCCCTTTCTGATACAGAACATTTTCCCTACACACACGGCATATGGTTAACCTTCTATATTCCGACATAACTTCTTTCATAAAACTGTGCATACCGTTGTTGTTTTTAAGAAAACTGGAAAATGGAAACGGCGTAGAAATGAATGGCCGTTTATTTCTCGTGTGATAGACAAGGCCGTCGTGGAATGTTTGGAACAATTAACTTTTATGCCAGGTTGTCAACTCAAATAACAAGTTTTTCGAATTTCATTCTACGTTAAGTCTTACAGGATAATTTTTTTCCTTGCTGTGTGCTTACAGTTTCTTTCTTATTCACAAGAAGTTAGAAAGTAAACTTCCTTATGTAAGTAAACTTCCTTCCGTGTAATTACGACAGCAATTACGAAATAACCAAAATATTTTAAGTGACAACTCAATTATGCATATGTGAAATATCTCTCTAGCTGCTGTCGAAAATAGATTGCATTAAAAAAGCTAATAAAGTAATGAAAAATTGATTAAAACTATCAACATTTTATGCTATTAATTCTTGCCATATTCTTAGTTCTGCAGCCATTTCTAACATTTTTCAACTTAGTTGAAAATTGTTTATTCTGTCTGTCTGTCCGTTTGAACGATAACTGGGGTAAAAATGACTTTATCGAAATGAAATTTTAGTGTGTTGTTAAAACGGTCTGTGGGACATATGGGAATATAAAAGAATGGCTCTTCTTCAATAATGCGATCTTCATCAGTGGCTAGGTAGCCGCTGATGAAGAGCGTATTAACGCTCGAAAGCGCTCTGGCATTTTTTACTTTGTACGTCTTATAAGAAGTTTTAATAAAATAACTTCTGTATAAAATTGTGCCCTTAATCTTATTTGGTTGAAATCAGATACCAACTTATTTATTTAATAATTACACCTTTTATATGAAGAGATCACGTGACCATTATAGGAAGAGATCACGTGGCCTACTTCAAAATAAAATATGGCATCCATCTTGTTGTTGTTGAAACCCTGACCGTCCGACCTACCAGAAAGGTGTAAGGTAACTGTTTGGACGGTCGGGAAGTGCCACCCAATTTAGACCGGAACCCAGTGGGGGAGGCATCCCCAGGGACCGTACCCTCCTTCCCCTACCACCAACCTCTCGGAAGGACTTACGGACCCACATGTTTAACGTGATCGTACTCCGCGTGAACACGGCGGCAGTTTTGGCAGCGGCTGGAATCGAACCCGGGCCTACCGAGTGCAACTCCAGCGCTCTAACCACAGGGCTACCGCGCCCTGGCATCCATCTTGTGTCAAAATCGCGATTTTTGAAGTTCTTTTTAATTCATATTGAGTATCGTATCCGTCCTAAAACCGCTTTATTTTTGTTTAAATTCTGTGCATCTACACACTAAAACAACGCAATTACAATATATTTGATTTTAAATGATCATCCAACTCTGATTATTTCTACAACGAAGACTAATTTTCAGTTATCGAGAATGTAAATACCAAAAAATGTAGAATGAGTTGTATAAGAATTGCTGCATTTCTTTAACGCAAAATTATTTAGCTCATGGAGTCTGCAATATAGCTGATATGAATGAAATATTCACGCTGAGAATTTTACGCTGAGAAGCAAACGATTTTTTCGATGACGTTTTATGAATAGAGTTTAATTACTTGTACCTACATGGTCTTAAGTTTTTAAATAAAATGAATTATTATAGTATTGTAATGAATGAAATGCTGCTTTTATAGAGAGAGTAAAGCGTGCTATATTTCGATGAAGTTATTTGAATAAATTTCATTTGTTTTCAATGAAGTTTTCAAGTACTATAAATTACTGTAGTATTATGATAATTTAAAAAATATTGCCGAGGAATGTATCGCATTTTATATATGTTAAAACCAGGCAATTTATATTTCATGCCGTCATTTGAATGAAGTTCATTTTTTTCGATGAAGTTTTAAGTTTTCAAATACAATAAATTAACGTAGGATTGTGATAATGTTAAAAATATTAGCGAGGAATGTATCGCATTTTAGAGATGTTTAAATAAAATTGCATTGAAGTTGGGAAGTGTTGTTGTTGAGACCCAGACCGTCCGACCTACCAGAAAGGTGTAAGGTAACTGTATGGACGGTCGGGAAGTGCCACCCAATTTAGACCGGAACCCAGTGGGGGAGGCACCCCCAGGGACCGTACCCTCCTTCCCCTACCACCAACCTCTCGAAAGGACTTACGGACCCACATGTTTAACGTGATCGTACTCCGCATGAACACGGCGGCATTTGTGGTAGCGTGCAAATCTAGCGCGCAAACCACGGGGATACCGCACCCGAGATGGCCAACAGCACACGGTGTTCCGAGGTGGTCACTCACCAAGTACTAACCGCGCCCGATGCTGCTTGACTTCGGTGATCTAACGAGAACCGGTGTTTTCAGCACGGTACGGCCGTTGGCCTAAGTTGGGAAGTGTTTCATAATCAATGTTTTATGCGTGATTGATCTTTCTTTTTTTAATTTCGATGTAGTTTTTGAGATATTTTACTCTTTATGCAATTCTGAAATGAACTTTTTTTTTCGTATCGGCACGTCTAGCGATTTCTCTGTCTCGTACCGTAAAAACTATAGGATACAAAAATATGAAATTTCGTACATTTATAGAGATATAATAGGGTAATACGATGAAATAAACCGTTTATTGATGTAAACTTTAGTTTGGCAGGAAATAGCTCGCGAAGCGAGCTCATGATGAAGGAATTCAGTTTTTGCATTCCCCGGGCTAAGAAAAATCTCCGCTTTTCGCTCCTGCGGAAAATAGGCTGCGATAGAAAAGAGATTTTAGAAAGTAGAAGTTTTAAGAAAGATAGATATGAAACGAGCTCTGCGAGCGCACCGAGTAGAAGGCAAAGCCTGTCGAAGGGAGTTGAGCGAGCAGAGCGAGCAGGGGCAGCGCCCACTGGTATAATAAATTATTGTAATACTGAAATAACTTAAAATATAGCGGTGCTTAATGTATCGCATGTTAGAGATGTTTAAATAAAAATGCATTTCCGTTGGAAAGTGTTTCGTAATCAATGTTTTATGCATTATTGATCTTTCGTGTTTATTGTATTCTCTTTTTCAGTATTTTGTTCATATTGTGACTTTAGCTCATCTAACTTCCCAAACAGTTTGTTTTCTCCAATTCCTGCTATAGTTTTCTTAATTCTACAGTCATTTATTGTTTTTGCATAATTCTATAATCATTTGTTTTTAATTCTATAGTCACTTGTATTTTAAAGCTATGTAGTTATTTGAATATAATTTGTTTTAGTTGATGAAATTTGGTTATTCTGTATAGCTTACGAAACCGATTGCTTCCTTCATTTCATGCTATTATCTTAATTCCCAGTGTAATTTATTGATATTTTTGAATTATTTTATTTGTTAATATGTTATTTGAATTTAGTTGATACAGTTGACTCCCGGAACTGGCTGTTTTTCCTTCTTTTTTGTTTTCTTATTAATTTTGCAATATTTTATTCATTGGATTTTTTAATGCAATTTCATCGTACGTTGTTTGAATTTAATTAAAAATGTGGCTAATAAAGCTTCCCACAACCGGTTTTTCCCCTAATTATAAAAAAAATTCTTTTAAATTTTTTGTTTTTAATTTTTTCTCCCATTTTTTATTAACACTTTACAACATAGTTGAAAAGTGTTTATGCATTTGTTTCTTCTGTCTGTCTGTCTGTCTGTCTGTCTGTTAGCACGATAACTGCCGTAAAAATAACTTTATCAAAATGAAATTTTAGTGTGTTTTTCAGACGGTCTGTGGGACCTATGGGAATATAAATGAATAATATCACCCAATTAGTTTTGGATTGAACCCGGGTTGAAAAAATGAAATACATTGAACCCTATGGGACCTAATTTTTCAAACATTTTTTAAGCGAATTTAAAATTCACAAATAGCTTCGAAAATTTTAGAAAATATTGAAATTATGCCATAAAATATATAAAAATAAATTCAGTAAAATATGTTAAGTAGTTTTTTAAATAAAAATTATTTAATATAGGGAGAAAAACAAATTCAATTAAATTCTGACTCTTACTATATCCTCCAGAAAGAAAAAAGAGATATATTATATAATAAATATTTTTCCAAGTGTTGAATTATTTATACGTAAGAGAGGTTTTGCATTTTAAAATGAATATGGTAGATAACAATTTTTTAAATTTTTAAATAAAATAAACTATTATAGTATTTTGCTGAATAAAACGATTGGAAAAATGTTTATGAATGAAATGCTGCTTTTATAGAGAGACGATTTATATTTCGATGACGTCATTTGAATAAAGTTCATTTGTTTTCGATGAAGTTTTCAAATATAATAAATTATTGTAGTATTATGATAATTTTAAAAATATTACCAAGGAAGGTATCGCACTTTAGAGATGTTTAAACCAGGCAATTTATATTTCAATGCTGTCATTTGAATGAAGTTAATTTTCTTTGATGAAGTTTTCAAATATAATAAATAATTGTAGTATTGTGATAATTTAAAAAATATTACCGAGGCATGTATCGCATTTCAGAGATGTTTATATAAAATTGCATTGAAGTTGGAAAGTGTTTCATAATCAATGCTTTATGCATGATTGATCTTATTTTTTTTCTTTTTTTTAATGTCTTGTTTTATTAACTGGTATTTTTTTACAGTATTTGAAAGAATTATTTTAAGATTTTTGATGAAGATAGCCCATTTAGCTCCCGAAACCGTTTGCTTCCTTCATTTTGTTTTATACTATGTATTTTTGCAGTCTTATTTCCAAGTACAATAATTTTTGCGTAATCAGATATGTTGCTGATAACATAATCCATGGAGGGGTGTTATTTGGTGTCAGCAGCATGACGCTGTCTGTGATGAGAGCGAGATCCTGTATATGGGAACACCACCTTTAAACTGGATTTGTGCGTGTTTATGAAATCAGTCACAAATATGCAGATGAAACTTCAAGATAAATATTTAATTAACTTTTTAAAAGTGTTTGTACAGTAAAGGTAGAAAAATATTGCTTCAAATTTTTTGCACTCTGGGAAGTCGCCATATTCCTTGATTGATAAAAAAAAATCTGATGTGGGCAACACATGACTTTCCTTATATAATGCAATAAATTTACTATTTTTACAATAAAAAAATAGGTTTTTCTTATAGTAGCTATCTATATTCTTTCCAAGAAATTTAATTTTCTTCAATTAGCCGTCATTTTCACTGATTTAGTGTCATTTTTATCCATTTGGCGAGATTTTCGTTAATTTGGCAACATTTAAAAAAGTCGCCAAGTTGGCGATATTCCGCCAAATTCGGAGCCAAAATCTCTCCAAGCGTTATGTACGGAGAAAAAAGTTATTCTTATAGCAGATAAATAACTATTGGTGTTCAAATACAAAAGTATTACTCAAAATATCTTTTGTCATGAATGGAACAAGCTAGATTTACGAGAATGATGTCACCCAATTTATCGCATGATATTACATATGAGAAGTGAACATGTTTCTCAACAGTTAATATATTTTTTTTAATTTATGGGATTTTTTGATAAATTTATTTAAAAAATGTGCAATATCTCGAGAACGGTTTATGCTAGCATTCTAAACTTTATGTCAATCATTTTCTAAGGAAAAATTATATTAGAAATGTCTATTTACGTAACTTTATTAAAGGTTTTGATTTTTTGATGATTTTTTCAAAATTTCACTCGGCGATTTAAGTGGGTTCTGAACATTCGATTACGTTTAAAAACAATAGACTTCCAGTGGTCACGAAGGGTGATTTAGTACGAAATTACATTCGAATCGCTCTTTTCGTTCGTGAGATATCGTCTCCACAGGGTCACTGACACACACACACACACACACACACACACACAGACATCACTCCAAAAATGTTTGATTCGTGATCAGAGATGCTTGAAACGTGCTCTCCCATCGAGAACTCGAATTCGAGTTATTGGTCGGATATTGAAATTTGAACTCTTTTATGCCCGCAGACGATAATTTGTGGCAATAATTACAATTTAGATGTCGTAGAATAAATTTTGATAGAAAAGAAAATGGCGTTGACACGAGAGCATTATCGAGCTATGATTTTTTATGATTTTAAAGTGGGGCTAAATCACGAAGAATGTCTCCAACGTCTACAATTATCATATGAAAATGATGCTTCATCTCGTGGCACTGTATTCAATGGTTTACAGAGTGTAGAAGGGGGTCGAAATATTCTCCTGAATGAAGAACACACAGGAAGAAATTTGTCAGCAGTAGTTCTAGAAAATGTGTCAGTCATTCGAAAAATGTTAATGGATGATAATCGCTGTACCTACCATATAACACAGAAGGAACTAACATTAGATCTGCAGCTATACATAAAATTATTCATGAAAAACTACATATGAAAAAATCTGATGTGGGCAGCACATGACTTCCATTTATAATGTAATAAATTTACTGCTTCTACAGTAAAAGAAAATAGGTTATTCTTATAGTAGATACTTATATTCTTTCCAAGATATTGACATTTCGTCAATTAGTCGTCATTTTCATTGATTTAGCGTCATTTTTATCCATTTGGCGACATTTTCGTTAATTTGGCAACATTTAAAAAGTTGCCAAGTTGGCGACATTCCACCAAAATCGTCGCCAAAATCTCGCCAAGCGTTATGGACAGAGAAATAAGTTATTCTTATAGCAGATTGCCGTTCAAATGCAAAAGTATTACTCAAAGTATTTTTTTTTGTGAATGGAACGAGCTAGATCCACGAGAATGATGTCACCAATGGCATCGTATGATATTACATATGGAAAGTGAACATGTTTCTCAACAGTTAATATTTTTTTTAATTTATGGGATTATTTTATAAATGTATTTTAAAAATGTGCAATATCTCTGGAACGGTTCATGCTAGTTTATGTCAATCGTTTTCTAAGGAAAAATTACATAAGAAATGTCCATTTACGTAACTTTATAAAAAGTTTTGATTTTTTGATGAATTTTTCAAAATTTCACTCGAAAATTTAGAAGGGTTCTGGACATTCGATTGTACGTCAAAAAACAATTAAATGTTTAAAAACAATAAGCTTCCAGTATTCACAGATTGTGATTTTTGTACCGAATTTCATTCGAATCGCTCCATTTGTTCGTGAGATATCGTCTCCATAGACTCACTGATACACACACACACACACACACACACACACACACACACACACACACACACACACACACAACTCACACACACACACACACATGCATTACCACACACATACACACACACACACAAACTTACACACACCCACACACACACATACTTTACCACATACACACACACAAACTCACCCACACACACATACTTAACCACACACACACAGACACATCACTTCAAAAATGTTCGATTTTTGATCAGGGATGCTTGAAACGTGCTCTCCCGTCGAAAACTCGAATTCGAATTTTCGACCCCGTCACAGTACTTTCTTTATACATTATATGTATATAAGGAAAGTAAAAATTAGTGACATTTTTGAGATACGGCTAAGTGGTACAAGTAAAACTTACCAACTCTTAAAAGTGTTCAAAGTACTCCCCTCCAACATCAATGTACTTTTGTAGGCGAATTTTTCAAAGATTAAATGCTTCAAGCCATCCATTTCTTGGAATCGATGAAAAATATACTTTTATAGCCACATCAATCTCTTTTTCGTAATGAAAACGACGCCCACGCAATTTTTTTTGATATTGAAAAATAGTCAAAAGTCACACATAGCAAGATCAGGAGAATAGGGTGGATGTTCATTCACTTTGATGTTTTTTTTGTTCAGGAAATTCAACTGTTATTCTTGCTGAATGAGAAGATGCATTGTCATGGTAGAGCATGAGCCCCCTAACATTCACTTCCTGGAGAATTTCTGGACAACACTATGTGGCGTACAGGTCATCTGTAACTGTCTTCTGTCCCTCTAGATTTATGGCTTTGACCAAACCTGCACTTTTGAAGAGCACGACAGGCTCGTTGTCTTATCACCATTGTTGGTTAGGGGTCATTTTCAAAGACCCATGCTTTACATTCTTAGCGTGTTGGAACGTTAAAAGACAGCATACACGTTTCATCACCAGTTATGAATTTAGAAAGATTGCGGTGTCCACCATCATTAGGTAATTTTAGTTTATTTACTGATTTTGACACGCTCAGCTTTTAGGTGTTCTGCTAAATTATGGGGGACCCAACAACAAAAAAATTTTTACTTTCCTTATATACATAATGTATAAGTAAATTGTAGTGACGGGGTCGAAAATTCGAATTGGAGTTTTCGATGGGAGAGCCCGTTTCAAGCATCCCTGATCACGAATCGAACATTTTCGAGGTGATGCCTGTGTGTGTGTGTATCAGTGAGTCTGTGGAGACGATATCTCATGAACAAATGGAGCGATTCGAATGAAATTTGGTACAAAAATTACAATCTGTGAATACTGGAAGCCTATTGATTTTAAACACAATCGAATGTCCAGAACCTCCCTGAATTTTCGAGTGAAGTTTTGAAAAATTCATCAAAAAATTAAAACTTTTAATAAAGCTACGCAAATAGACATTTCTTATGTACTTTTTCCTTAGAAAAAGATTGACGTAAACTTTAGAATGCTAGCATGAACCGTTCTCGAGATATTACACATTTTTCAAATAAATTTATCAAAAAATCCCATAAATTAAAAAAAATATTAACTGTTGAGAAACATGTTTGTTTTTCATATGTAATATCATGCGATAAATTTGGAGACATCATTCTCGTGGATCATTCCATTCATGAGAAATGATACTTTGAGTAATACTTTTGTATTTGAACGCCAATAGTCGTTTATCTGTTATAAGAATAACTTATTTCTTCATCCATAACACTTGGCGAGATTTTGGCGACGAATTTGGCGGAATGTCGCCAACTTGGTGACTTTTGATATGTTGCCAAATTAACGAAAATCTCGCCAAATGGATAAAAGTGACGCTAAATCCATGAAAATGTCAACTAATTGTCGAAAATTCAATATCTTCGAAAGAATATAAGTATCTACTATAAGAAAAACCTAATTTTTTACTGTAAAAGTAGTAAATTCATTGCATTATATAAGGAAAGTCATGTGTTGCCCACATCAGATATTTTCATATGCAGTTCTTCATGAATAATTTTATGTATAGCTTCGGATCCATTGTTAATTTCCTTCTGCATCGTTTGCTAGGTATAGCGTTTATTATCAACATTTTTAGAATGGCCGACACATTTTCTGGGACTATAGCTGATAAAGGTATTCCTGTGTACTCTTCATCCAGGAGAAAATGTCGACCTCTTTTAAACTCTGTAAACCATCTGAATACAGTGGCACGAGAGGAAGCATCATTTCCATATGCTAATTGTAGACGTTGAAAACATTCTTCATGATTTATCCCCACTTTAAAATCATAGAAAATCATAGCTCGATAACGCTCTTGCAATAACACCATTTTCTTTTCTTTCAAAAAGTATTCTACGATAGCTAAATTGTAGTTGTTGCCACAAATTATAGTCTGCGGACATAAAAGAGTTCCCTGTCTCAAAAATTTCAGTGTGACCCCCTTCTTCTTCAACCCAGACCGTCCGACCTACCAGAAAGGTATAAGGTATCTGTCCGGATGGCCGGGAAGTGCCACCCAATTTAGATCGGAACTCAGAGGGGGAGACATCCACAGAGATCGTACCTTCCTTCCCCTACCACCAACCTCTCGGAAGGACTTAGGGACCCATATGTTTAATGTGATCGTACTCCGCGTGAACACGACTTTAGTTTTGGCAGTGGCGGGAATCGAACCCGGGCCGTCGGAGTGCAATTCCTGCGCGCTAACCACTGGGCTGTCGCGATCTCAGTGTGACTAACCCTCTTACGTCAATAAAATAAATGTGCAAAAGGGAAGAATGCATCGAAGACATGAATGTCTTAAAAGGATGCGAAACGTTTGAAAATTTAGAAAGCAAAGTTTTCAAATTTGTGCAAATTAAAGAAATGAAGGTCTAGAAGGGGCTACACCGAAAGATTCAATGTCTTAATATGTCAATAGAATAAATGTGTAAAAACGGGTACGCCGAAGACATCCATATCTTAATATGTTGCTCTCAATGCCTTACTTAATGCCTTAATACAGCAATAAAGTAAATGTGCAAAAGAGGAGTACACTGAAGATATCAATGTCTTAATACGTCAATAAAATAAATGTGCAAAAGGGGGGGGGGGGTACACCAAAGACATCCATATCTTAAAAGGGTGCGAAACTGTTGAAAGTTTAGAAATCCCAGTTTTGCAAATATGTGAAAATAAGTTTCAAGAGAAGGACGACAATAAGATGAATGTCTACAAGGCGGTACACCGAAGCTATCATTGCTTTAAAAGTGTAGAAAATTATGTTTTTGAGTTACAGGATTGTGCAATAAGTTATGTAAAATCCCACATGGAATACGTCTAAAATAAATTTCTAAAAAGGGATACGATGAAGATACCCATGTCTTAAACGGTGTATGAGACTGTTGGTAATTTAAGAAACACTATTTGAAAGGATAAATATGTACAAAATATGTTACATAACAATGGAACATATTTTGCACATATAATGGAGTATGCTAATAACATAAATGTCTAAAAGATGACACACTGAAGACACCCCTGCCTGATTAAGGATACGCAAAAGTCAAAAGTTCTGAAAAGCGCTTCTTTTTGGAAAAAATCTGAACAAAATAAACTCTGCAACATCCTACTCGTACTATACTTATTGGATAAATTTCTAAAATGGGGTACACTGAAAACAATAATGTCTTAAATGGGGTACAAGGCAATTTATGTAAGAAATATTGTTTCAAAGTATAAGCCTCAGCAAAATATGTTGTTTTGCATCCAAAGGGATGCCAATAAAATAAATGTCTAACCCCAGTATTAATCGAACCACTTGCGAAACATTGTTCATTACATCCTCCACTTGTTCATTAGCCTTCGGTTCACAGCAGTTTCACTTTCGCTAGAAACTCGTATCCACCTCCCAAAATTCAACTCTAGTTAGTGAATTTCTGGTTGCTAGGTCACGGGTTGAGAGATGAAATTCTGTTGGCTGATACGTGTCACGAGGGTTTGTGTACAACCGGGCTTGCAGATGCAAACAATATTTTCTCTTCCTGGGCTGTCAGGTCCAATAAGTTGCATGCACTTTTTAAATTTAGAATATTTTTACTTTCCTTATATACATAATATATAAGGAAAGTATTGTGACGGGGTCGAAAATTCGAATTCGAGTTTTCGACGGGAGAGCACGTTTCAAGCATCCCTGATCACGAATCAAACATTTTCGAAGTGATGTCTGTGTGTGTGTGTGTGTGTGTCAGTGAGTCTGTGGAGACGATAGCTTACGAACAAAAAGAGCGATTCGAATGAAATTTTGAACAAAAATCACAATCCGTGGATACTGGAAGCCCATTGTTTTTGAACGTAATCGAATGTTCAGAACCCCCCTAAATTTTCGAGTGAAATTTTGAAAAATCATCAAAAAATCAAAACCTTTAATAAAGTTACGCAAATACCCATTTCTTATGTAATTTTCCCTTAGAAAACGATTGACATAAACTTTAGAACGCTAGCATGAACCGTTCGGGAGATATTGCACATTTTTTAAATAAATTTTTCAAAAAATCCCATAAATTAAAAAAAAATATTAACTGCTGAGAAGCATGTTCACTTTTCATATGTAATATCATGCGATAAATTTGGTGATATTATTCTCATGGATCTCGCTCGTACCATTCTTGAGAAAAGATACTTTGAGTAATACTATTTGTTTTGAATTGTATTTGAACGGTAATAATTATTTATCGGCTATAAGAATAACTTATTTCTCCATCCATAACGGTTGGAGAGATTTTGGAGCCGAATTGGGCAGAATGTCGTCAACTTGGCGACTTTTTTAATGTTGCCAAATTAACGAAAATCTCGCCAAATGGATAAAAATGACACCAAATCAGTGAAAATGACGATTAATTGACGAAAATTCAATATCTTGGAAAGAGTATAAATATATACTATCAGAAAAATCTATTTTTTTATTGTAAAAGTAGTAAATTCATTGCACTATATAAGTAAAGTCATGTGTTGTCCACATCAGAATTTTTTTTTTTATTATTATTGTTTTCGATTTGAAATCATATCTGCTCGAATGATATTTACCGTGACTTTGAGAAGTAACTCGTAATTGAGTTGATAAATTCTAAATTTCAAATAATAGACAACAAAGAAACCAATAAAGTTAGTGTTGTAGAAAACAGTTGCCTGGCAAGAGATAGCTGACGTTTTTAATTACACAAATGGAACAACAAAACGATCTGCAAAACAACTCTGTCAGTGCTATGGAAATTTATAAAAGGTGGTACATCAAAGGTCACTGTCTTAAAAATATACGCTGCGGTTGAATCTTTAAAGAGCTCTGTCTTTATGATGAATAATTCTGTTTCAAAATGAACTCTGTAACTTCTCACCCGGAGTACATCTATTAGATAAGTACCTAAAAGGAGGTATACTGAAGACATCATATAAAAGAGATAGATACACGACGGAGGACATTTTGAAAAACGCTGCATTAAGGAATAGGTCTGTGCACAAAAAAAGTTCTGTAATATCTAAAACAGAAAAGTAGCGTGAAAAAAACACGCTTAATGGTTTTAAGCTGCCAAAAACAAAACCGAAAAAAGAGCGCAAACTTCCAACCAATCGTAATCCCCTTTTCAGCTTTACCTCCAGATGGCGCGTCGCTCATTCTAGCGGAAAGAGTTTTGTATTCCATTGCAGAATATCCGATTAACAGAAAGTGTTGTGTTTCCCATTAAGTCAACTTCTTGTGAAAAGGCTGCAACAAAAAATGAAGGGACGGACTGTGATGGCCAGTTTGTGTTTTATGCGGTATGCTATGTGCGATTAGTTTCGGATTCTGTGCTTTTGCTCTTCACCGCATGCTCCGGTACGCGCTTCAAAGTTTCAGCCATTGTTCAAACGATTTTTTAGCTACGTGTTTATTGCTCACTCAACTCGGGCCAAAGAAATACTGTGCTAATTTAAAAGGCGTCGTTGTTATCATAGCAACTGCAACTGTTGACCGTATTACCATGGGAACGGGTAAGTTTGATTTTGTGATTTACAGGCTTTATTTGAATAGGCATTTTGGGGATTTTTCTACGAGAATGAAATTGTTTAATGTGAATGGTATCTTAAATATTTAATTTCTTACAAAGAAGAGTTGTTATTACGCTTTAATGAAACAAATATGAATTTATATTACTTAAAAATAATTGTGAGCGAGACAAATATATAAACAATTCAATTAAGAGAATGTATGAAAAATAAGAATTCCTGATACCCGAGGTTACGCGCAATTTTAAAGCTGGACAATGTTTTATAAAATTTCATATATTTTTATCATAATTTGTGCACTATTCAAAATTTTAACTAGAATTTACTAACAACCTTGGAGAATATATATATATATAATATATATATGTAATATATATATATATATATATATATATATATAAATATATATATATATATATATATATATATATACTTACATTCTAACATTGGATTTACAATTTTATATTTTTATCTATATATATATATACATATATATATATACATATATATACATGTATATATAAATATACATATATATATACATATATATATACATATATATATATACATATATATATACATATAATATATATATATATATATATATATACATACATATAATGTATATACATATACATATATATATATATATATATATATATATATATATATATATATATATATATATATATATATTAGAAAGCGTTTGCCAAGTTTCATAGAAATGTTTGCGTAAGGAATTTGGAAAACAGCTGCTGTTTGCATTTAACATGAATGTTTTTAATATTCTTTAATGCAAAAAAAAAAAAATAAGATATCTGTTTTTCAACACCAAAACGACTGTATGCTTGCGTCAGCATTAAAAAGTGCAATGTAATCATAGCACTATTTTCACAAAAATTCCAAACCTTTAATGAACGAACACTTCCAAGCTTATATGAGAAAATGTTAATGTATACATGAATGGAAAAATCAAAATGATTATATTCTTCCACATTGATTAATTAAAAAAATATTATGCCAAGCATTTTCATTATTTGTGAGAGCGATGGGGGCCAGGGCTACCCAAGGAGAGGAGAAGAGACGTATAACATTCATGTGAAGGGGCTCGGACGTCAAAAGGTCACCGGTCACCTGCTTCAACTTTTTTCTTGAGGGAGGGAGGGAGGGGAGGATATGAAAGTGAGAATAAAATAGAATATGGAGAGGGCCCATCATAAATGTTCGTAGGGGGCCCACTATTTATATGGGCGGCTCTAGTGTATGTGTGTTGGGGGGAGCCTTTTTTAAGATTTTACTCCCAGTATGTTACAGTTCCGTTTTTTATTACATTCATCTTTTATTACATCGCCAATATCATTAAAAAGGGATTCGTTATATTGATGTAGTAAAATCGTAGGTTATGGTATATATAAATTTTGATTCTGTATGAAAAAGCAGATTGGTTCAAACTGCAGCAAATTGGACCACCGACCTAAAGGTTGACAGCGGAAGATAAATGTAAATACATATTTACATTTTGAAAATTGAAATCAAAGCAGATTTTCATTTATCAATGCTACTGTGGTAGTGCAGATATTCCACAACATAGAGCGTGGTCACAATAAAAATATTTTGCTGAAGAAGCATCATCTAATGATTTCATATAATGCACTTCTTAATAATTGAATAAATTAACTTATTTAACCAGCTGACGCTCTTGTTTGTTTTGTAATGCTTTATAAGATTATTTTTTGTCTTGATATTAAGTGTGTGATATTGTATTGCTTTTTAAATAACGGTTTAATGAAACATTTTTTTTAAATATGTGTATTAAAAAACACATATTTAAAAAAAAAATGCATCATGGAACCGGGAGGTGGTATATAGGTGATGGCGTGGTAAACAGAAGGCACAGTGTTTCGATCTGTAAAATTACAAAAATCGTTCAAAAAAGAAAATGAAAATTAAACTCATAAAAAAAATTTTAAGCTAAGGGGAGAGCTAAGGGGGAAGGGAAAGAATAGAAAAATAATATTAGAAAAGATAGAATAAATAATATATATATATATATATATATATATATATATATATATATATATATATATATATATATATATATATTATAGTAATAATTTGAAAGTCCAATGATAGAGAAGTGAGAATCTGCAACTCGAGAAACCTAACTTTCTAACAAACCTACAAAATAAAAATATAAAACAGCAAATCTTCAATCAAATGGAAAAAAAATATATAAATTTCGAGTCACCAAGTTAAAGAAAATCAACCAGTTTCAATGGTATGGAAACGATAATAGAAAAACATAAAAATTCAAGCATTAATGCTATACACGTGGACAATGCCTAGGCCTTAAAAAATGGAATTGTTCACTTCGCCAAAACTCTGCATCGGGTCCAAGAATGCTGATTTATTCTTGATGTATAATTGTATGATTGGAGATTTGCTGTTTTATACTTTTATTTTGTAGGTTTGCTAGAAAGTTAGGTTTTTCGAGTTGCAGCTTCTCAATTTTCTGTCATTGGACTTTCAAACTATTATTATTATTATTGAAATCATTTTATTTATAAGATGCATCTGCGCAATAAATTAAATGTATTTTACATTGTCTTTCCTTTTAACTTAATATCTTTAATTTCTTTACATATTCTTATTTGCAAAGCATCCTTAATATTTTTAGCAAGCGGTATTTAAGAAAAGATTTATATATATATATATATATATATATATAATTATATAATATATAACAAGCCTAATGTTAGAGATGGGTTTTTCTTTGTACTTACCGTAGTTTTCATAGTTTTTGATTAAAAAAAATTATTTTATGCATATATATATATATATATATATATATGTAAATATAAAAGATAGATTTCTAAAGAAATATATTGAAATGAATTTTAGTGTACTTGCGCACAGCAGCATAAAACACAAAAAATATTTAAAGGGTTAATATATAAAAATATAAATGGAAATAAAAATGAAGGAAGACAACGTAAAGTGCTTACACAATGGCGGTAAGGGGTAGTGACCTTACTCCCCAGTTATCAACATGCATGTCTTATTGTGTTTATATATATCTGTGTGTGCGTGTGTGCGTGCGTGCATGTGTCTACCAAATTAGGCTTTTGAGTTTTCAATTGGCTTATTACGAGAGAGACAGACGCGTTCTTTCTTTTCCTTTTCAGTATTGGTGCTCTGCCTTTTTATCCTGATGAAGGAAGCTGTGACGTACTTTCGAGACCGTTTTATATTTTTATTCAATGTTGCATGCCGTTACGAAATATTTACTTAGATAAATTCAGACAGCAGTATGGGTTGCAAATATTAAGTAAACAATTGTAATTATAAAAACAAATAAAGTACATACATTTAATAACAATGTAACTCAAACATTGCCATAATTGTTAAAAATAAGATATATACAATAAACAAAAGTATTGAAAACGATCTAAGTTTCAACTTTTTTCTACATCTCATTAAAAGTTAAAGTTTTATATTACAAAAAAAAAAGAAAAGAAGTTTGATTTTGTATAAATATTTGATTGATGTTGACATTTTACAAAGAAACCGTGAATAATGCTAACAGGAAACACATTTGCAAAGAATCTCATTCCGGTGTAAATGACAACAATGCTTCTGCTAATAGCCTTTTATGAACAATGGATCTGCCTTAAGCGATAATGCTTGGTTTTATGGTTGGTTGGAAATTTTAGCATTTTATAGGGATATAATAGTTAAAAATTCTATGCGGTTTAAATTTATAATTCTTTTCCATTATCAAATTATAAAAATTTTACTCTGCGCATGCTCAATCCGTAACACCAATAACAGCAATCAATCCTCAAAGTAGCCGAAAATGTGAGATTCACAAAGAAAACATCTGATGTGGACAGCAGATGACTTTTCCTACACTCTCAAATTATTCAGACTCAAAGCGTGTTATTTTGTGCAATTAAATTCTTTAGCAATTTATTAAATTGAGGTTAATTGCACAAAATAACACGCATAATTAAGAAAAAAGTCAATACAAAACGTATTTCCTTTTCTAATTTATCTATTATAAATATTTAAATTTTGAAATGTATTTTTAATTTGTAGCAGTTGAAATTATAAATTTATTTAAGTTTTCATATTTTAAACACATTCATATATATATATATATATATATATATATATATATATATATATATATATATATATATATATATATATATATATATATATATATATATATATATATATATATATATATATATATATATATATAGATATATATATATAATTAATAAATAAGTTGTTTAAGTATTATATTTTCAATTGTCAAGAATGGAGGTTATAAATTATTCCCTTTGTTAAAAAAACGCGCTTAAGCTGCTGATAATTTTTAAGGTACTATTTAATTGAAGATTTTTATGATTACTTGTAATATATAGATACCCGAGAAATACCAAAGAAAATTGCTTCAATATATATATATATATATATATATATATATATATATATATATATATATATATATATATATATATATATATATATATATATATATATATATATATATATATATATATATATATATATATATTTATATTTATATATATATATATATATATATATATATATATATATATATATATATATAAAATTTACAAATGTAGAAAGAATCGACCATTTGTGATACTTTTCGTTTTTCACATTCTTCTTTTGCTATTCTGTGTATTAGGTATTCTTTTTAGAAATTATATATATATATTAGAAAGAAGTAATAATAAAAATAATTAATTCAAGTAATCGTGACATATTAACATCCCCATAGAAGCTGTATATATCGTTGATAAAGCATATTAAAATTTATAGAACATATTTAAAAGTTTTAAACAAATGCAATAATTCAAATGATAACAAAAACAGTTAAACAAATTAAAAACTTTAAAGTTAAAAATGCTTCTCAATTCAAATATTTAAAGCGAGAAATAAAAAAATCAAATATAAACATTCAAAAGTAAAGAGAAAACACTGTAAATACAGCTGTTCCCATCAAAGAGGTCACGTGACTTTCAGACATTTACGTGCTTAGCCTTAGCCCAGTAACTAGGGTGTTGTAGTCGCACATGTTAGGCTCGATTCCGATCGGCAACGCCACTCAAACCATCTCTATGTCTACGCCTAGGACTACGTTAATTCTGTGGGTTCCAAAGTCCTTCTGTGACATCGGCTAGAGGAAAGATAGTACGGTCCCTATAGTTGCCACCCTCATTGGGTTTCGGTCTGAATTGGGTGCCACTGTCTCGGTCTTTCAAACAGTTTCCGTACACTTTCGGGTAGATCGGACGATTTTTTAGGAAAAAGAAAAAACAATAGGCTTAAATCTCTTAAATCTACCAATTAGTCTGTTTATTAAAAACTACTTCGGTGGGAAAAAGCTTAAGAAAGAATGGAATTTATGCCATAATTTAAAAACTTTTTATTATGGCCTATATTGCAAAAACCCACTCAATTTTTCCTTTCATTCACAAATAAGCTAGCTGTACTTTACATAATGATGCATTTTGAATTTTACATAATGATACATGTAATAAGGTAAAGTTGTCCTTATCAAAAATTACTTTCTTAGGACTTACCTTGATGCCTTCACTAAGGGTGGAGCATGTAAACTCCCGGTTCTCAAGCCGGAGAGAAAAATACACAAAATATAAATAAACACACTTACCTAAATTGACCAATTTATTTAATATTTAAGTTATAGATATATAAGTCTTGATTAATAATACTATTCATAAATCCATTATTATAATATATCTAGCACTGACAATATTTCATTAATAAACATATTTACACACATAATATAATTGACATATATATTTCGACACTTTCTTTTAATCTACCGAAACTCAAAATAGTTCTATTAGTTTAAAATACAAGAACTCGTTATTACAACCGAGACTCGTACGAACTGATTGTTCATTATTAGAATAACCGTTATAATGTGTGCCTTTCGTGCTAATTAGTGACAAGTGAAACATATAAATACCTCTTCTCTCTTGCATTCAACACTTATTCGTGCAGTCACTATGCTGTAAGATGCTATTGCACATCACATATCTGAGCCACGCTTTCTTTTTGCGTGCTCACTGTAGATATTTTTTGCACAAAACCAAGAGACATGTTGTTAGTTTGTTCGAAAATTCAAGTCTTCTGAACTCTCTGGAACAAAACTTTGGGGCACTTTCTTTATTTCTCCCTTTGGTTTCATACAACTTCTCCCATTTGTCGTTGATGCAGAAGGGGATGAACGCTGTTTATCTATGATTGCGTTCCAATTGGTTTCCTCTGCTGCATTTAGATTGCTCATTATCTTTCTTGGCATTCGTAATTGGGAGTGTAACATCTATTACAAATATTGTCCCACAATACATTTTAAATTTTACATAATGATTCATTTTGAATTTTACATAATGATTCATTTTGAATTTTACATAATGATTTATTTTGAATTTTACATATTGATTCATTCTGAATTTTACATAATGATTCATTTTGAATTTTACATAATGATTCATTTTGAATTTTACATAATAATTTATTTTGAATTTTGCAGAATGATTCATTCTGAATTTTACATAATGATTCATTTTGAATTTTACATAATGATGCATTTTGAATTTTACATAATGATTCATTTTGAATTTTACATAATGATTCATTTTGAATTTTACATAATGATTCATTCTGAATTTTACATAATGATTCATTTTGAATTTTACATAATGATTCATTCTGAATTTTACATAATGATTCATTTTGAATTTTACATAATGATTCATTCTGAATTTTACATAATGATTCATTTTGAATTTTACGTAATGAGTCATTCTGAATTTTACATAATGATTTATTTTGAATTTTACATAATGATTCATTCTGAATTTTACATGATTCATTTTGAATTTTACATAATGATGCATTTTCTAGTGTGTGAAATTTCGGGTAAATTCAAGATTTTATTATTATTACTTTCCTTATATATAATAATGTATAAGGAAGGCATTGTAACGGGGTCGAAAATTCGAATTCGAGTTTTCGACGGGAGAGCACGTTTCAAGCATCCTTGATCACGAATCGAACATTTTTGAGGTGATGTCTGTGTGCGTGTGTGTGTGTGTGTGAAAGTATATGCGTGTGTGTGAAAGTATGTGTGTGTCAGTGCTCCTGTGGAGACGATAACTGACGAACGAATGGACCGATTCGAACGAAATTTGGTACAAAAATCACAATCCGTAAACACTGGAAGCCTATTGTTTTTATTCGCAATCGATTCTTCCGAACCCCCCTTCCCTAAATTTTCAAGTGAAATTTTGAAAAAATTGTCAAAAAATCAAAACCGCTAATAAAGTTAGACAAATAGACATTTCTTATGTAAATTTTTATTAGAAAACGATTGACATAAATTTTAGAACGCTAACATGAACCGTTCTCAAGATAGTGCACATTTTTCAAAAAAATTATCAAAAAGTCATATAAAATAAAAAAAATATTTCCCATTGATAAACATGTTCACTTTTCATATGTAATACCATGCGATAAATTTGGTGACATCATACTCGTGGATCTAGCTCGCTCCATTCATGAAAAAAGGTACTTTGAGTAATAATTTTGTATTTGAACGCCAATAGTCATTTATCTGCTGTAAGAATAACTTATTTCTTCGTCCATAACGCCTGGCGAGAATTTGGCGACGAATTTGGTGGAATGTTGTAAACTTGGCGATTTTTTTAAATGTTTCTAAATTGACGAAAACCTCGCCAAATGGATAAAAATGACGCGAAATCAATGACGACTCATTGATGATGACGACATGGAAAATGACGACTCATTGACGAAAATTCAATATCTTGGAAAGAATATAAATAACTACTATAAAAATAATCTATTTTTTTTTTTTTACTGTAAAAGTAGTTATATAAGGAAAGTCATGTGCTGCCCACATCAGATTTTTTTTTCATTGTTGCTTAAAATGTTTTAAATCGAAAACTTTGCAATGCTATTTATTGCTACCACATTTATTACTTTATCATACGTAGTATTGAGAAAGTATTGCTTTCCCGAAATTTTTCGATTTCGCGTTCTTGGTCCAATATATGTTTTAAGACCTACTGAACACATCCTGACCCTTTTTGAAAAGATATCCGGCTGTCTGTTTGGTGTGTGTGGTCGATTTCTTGTGTACAGCCATAAATTTTAATGGATTTTCACGAAACGTTATATCCCGCTCTGTTATCAAAGAATCTATAACTAGATAAAACTTTTTTTAAATTCGAGCGAAAACTTTGAACTTTATTTGAAATGTTATTTTTTTTAACATAACAGTTTTTTGCTCGTGACGTCATTATCCCCCCCTGAGGGCGCAAGTTACCCCACCCCACCCCCCCCACAGCAGCGTACATCGTCAAGTATGATATCAATTGAAAGTTTTAAGTATTTTAAAGTGAATGATAGCAAACTATATTTGTAATCATTTGGACCCACGCTACCAAATTTTTAAAATGTTTCTTTTGAAATTCGAAAAAATGAATTCCGGTATGATAAAATCGACTTAAGTCATATTTCAGTTAATTTTTTTTTATTGTTGTATCATAAAATAGTATTGATGTTATGGGAATAATCGTGTTTTTACTGAATTTATTAAACAAATTACGTACAGAATTATTTTAATATTCAAAGAAAAATAATGTTAAATCGTCTGCTGTCTAACAACGTGTTATATAGATTTGAAAATAAGTTTAGAATACAATTTGGTAAAATCATGGAGTTGGAAAAAAAAGATAAAACACCTATGGATGAAAATATTGAAAATGCCATAATACTTTGAGAATTCTAACTAGGTGTCGCTAGTGTTGGTAAAGTCTCGTCTGTTCTCAATTGATACAACAGAAAATCGTAATATTTAGTATATGTATTTTTCTTTATTTTTAAATTAAAGTTATCTGATTATGAATAGGAGTAAACGTTATTTTTTCTTAATTCTTAATTATAGAACAGGGCACAGAATGTGTGGAGGCAAAAATAAATTGAAAGGTAAAATAAATTTGAATGCGTAGAAAAATTATATTTCAGATCTAATTTGCATTACACTGCTAATATTTTTCTGCAAAATTGACATTTTAACTAACTGTTGTTGAATTCAATATGAGAGTTATATTGAAATAGATGCAATGCTGTGGGACTTATCTTGTCCCAGCGCCCCCTGATTTATTGTCTCAAATGATTTTGGCGTTTTCCCAACATAAAGTTTTAACTCATTTCTTGTACCTCATTGAATACACTATATATAAAATTACACGTCGATGCAAAAATGTTATTGCTTCACGAAATATTGTAATACCATTTATGTTATACAAAAATTAGTATTTTCACTATAATTCACAAATAATTAATGTTAATACTGTAAAGCCATTATTACTTTCCTTATACACATAATGTATAAAGACAGTATTGTGACGGGGTCGAAAATTCGAATTCGAGTTTTCGACGGGAGAGCACGTTTCAAGCATCCCTGATTACGAAGCAAACATTTTTGAAGTGATGTCTGTGTGTGTATGTATGTGCGTGTGTGTGTGTGTGTGTGTGTGTGTGTGTGGAGACGATAACTGATGAACGAATGCACCGATTTGAACCAAATTTTGTACAAAAATCAGAATCTGTAAACGCTGGAAGCCTATTGTTTTTATACGCAATCGAATGTTCAGAACCTTCCTAAATTTTCGAATGAAATTTTGAAAAAATCGTCAAAAAATCAAAACCACTAATAAAGTTACGCAAATAGACATTTCTTATGCAATTTTTTATTAGAAAACGATTGACATAAATTTTAGAACGTTAACATGAACCGTTCTCGAGATATTGCACATTTTTCAAAAAAAATTATCAAAAAGTCATATAAAATAAAAAAAATATTTCCTATAGAGAAACATGTTCACTTTTCATATGTAATACCATGCAATAAATTGTGTGACATCATTCTCGTGAATCTAGCTCGTTCCATTCACGACAAAAGATACTTCGAATAATACTTTTGTATTTGAATGCCAATAGTCATTTATCTGCTATAAGAATAACTTATTTCTTCGTTCATAACGCTTGGCGAGATTTTGGCAACGAATTTTGCGGAATGTCGCCAACTTGGCGACTTTTTGAAATGTTGCCAAATTAACGAAAATCTCGCCAAATGGATAAAAATGACGCTAAATCAATGAAAATGACGACCAATTGTCGAAAATTCAATATCTTGGAAAGAATATTTGTATCTACTTTAAGAAAAACCTATTTTTTTACTGTAAAAGTAGTAAATTCATTACATTATATAAGGAAAGTCATGTGTTGCCCACATCAGATTTTTTTTTAATATTGAAAGAAAATATTCAAAATTGTATGCCTTCTTTAAACAAAGCATTGCTGATTTAAAAAAATCTCAAACCACAAATAATCAATTTTGACGTTGTATAATAGCACAATCATGGAGGTAAAAGTAAGGAATTAAAATGTCATATTAAGAAAATGCCAATATCGTTTGAAACAATAATTCAGGCGGCACTGGAATAAGATAAGTAGTACTGTACTGTATGCATTTTCATGATGAAAGACCTAAAATATTTATTTAAACTGTCAATTCTGTAAAAATAAATTACTAACACAATGCAAAATAGAATTGAAACAATAAAGAATATTTTAATTAAAGACGAAACATTTGTTTCTAAAAAGTCATTTAATATCCATCCTATTGACATTGACGTACAAATAGTTTTAAAAAAGCCAGAGCGTTTTCGAGCGTCAATACATCCTTCCTCAGTGATCTCAAGTGAAATCGCACTAACATGCTTAAATATCATCCACATCGGCTGGCAAAATTTGCATATTACAAAATAGCATCATTATAACAAACATGATAAAGCATCAACATAAACCATGAGCAAGAAAATTAAATTAAAGCAATTATACTGCAAAACTAAAAATCTGATGTGGGCAGTACATGACTTTCCTTATCTAATGCAATGAATTTTCTACTTTTACAGTAAAAAGAAAATAGGTTATTCTTATAGTAGATAATTATATTCTTTCCAAGACATTGAATTTTCGTCAATTAGTCGTCATTCTCATTGATTTAGCAGCATTTTTTTATCTATTTGGATAAATTTTCGTTAATTTGGCAACATTTCAAAAAGTCGCCAAGTTGGCGAAATTCCGCCAAATTCGTCGCCAAAATCACCAAGAGTTATAAACGGAGAAATAAGTTATTCTTATAGCAGATAAATGATTATTGGCGTTCAAATACAAAAGTATTACTCTAAGTATATTTTCTCAAGAATGGATCTAGCTAGATCTGCGAGAATGATATCACCCAATTTATCGCACGATATTACATATGAAAAGTGAACATGTTTCTCAACAGTTAATATTTTTTTTAATTTATGGGATATTTTGATAAATTTACTTGAAAAATGTGCAATATCTCGAGGACGGTTCGTGTTAGCGTTCTAAATTTCATGTTAAACGTTTTCTAAGGAAAAATTACATAAGAAATGTCTATTTGCTTAACTTTATTAAAGGTTTTAATTTTTTGATGATTTTTTCAAAATTTCACTCGAAAATTTAGGGGGGGGGGGGTTCTGAACATTCGATTGCGTTTAAAAACAATTCGCTTCCAGTATTTACGGATTGTAATTTTTGTGCCAAATTTCTTTCGAATAGATCCATTCGTTCGTCAGTTATCGTCTGCACAGGCTCACTGACACACACACACACACAGACTTACACACACACACACACACACACACACACACAGACATCACCTCAAAAACGTCTGAATCGTGTTCAGGGATGCTTGAAACGTGCTCTCCCGTCGAAAACTCGAATTCAAATTTTCGACCCCGTCACAGTACTTTCCTTATATACATTATATGTATATAAGGAAAGTAAAAGGGATAAAATACGACAAGTATACATAAAGGATTAAGTACGACATGTATACATAAAATAATTTCAAAATTTAAAAGTTTCATCTGAGATAGGATTTTAAAGACTTAATTTGCATAGAATCGAGAACGAGTCGCCAAGCGTAACTCAAAACCTGAACAAGATCAAAATTCATCTTAGCAGGGTATAAATAAATAAACAGGGATTCACACATTAAAATGGAGCGGGGATTACTACAACTAATGAAAAGGAGAGTTTTTAACTTTCCTTATATACATAATGTATAAGGAAAGTATTCTTTCCTTATATACATAATGTATAACGAAAGTATTGTGACGGGGTCGAAAATTCGAATTCGAGTTTTCGACGGGAGAGCACGTTTCAAGCATCCCTGATCATGAATCAAACATTTTTGAAGTGATGTCTGTGTGTGTGTGTGTGTGTGTGTGTGTGTGTGTGTGTGTGTGTGTGTGTGAGTGTCAGTGTCAGTGAGTCTGTGGAGACGATAGCTGACGAACGAATGGACCGATTCGAACGAAATTTGGTACAAAAATCACAACCCATAAACACTGGAAGCCTATTGTTTTTAAACGTAATCGAATGTTCAGAACCCCCCTGAATTTTCGAATGAAATTTTGAAAAAATCGTCAAAAAATCAAAACCGCTAGTAAAGTTACAGAAATAGACATTTTTTATGTAATTTTTCATTAGAAAACGATTGACATGAATTTTAGAACGCTAACATGAACCTTTCTTGAGATATTGTAAATTTTTCAAAAAAATTATCAAAAAGTCATATAAAATAAAAAAAAATATTTCCTATTGAGAAACATGTTCACTTTTCATATGTAATTGAATTTGTCATTGAAATTGTCATTTTTGAAATGCTGCCAAATTAACGAAAATCTCGCCAAATGGATTAAAATGACGCTAAATCAATGAAAATGACGACTAATTGTAGAAAATTCAATATCTTGGAATATTAGTATCTACTGTAAGAAAAACCTATTTTTACTTTCCTGATATACATAATGTATAAGGAAAGTATTGTGACGGGTCGAAAATTCGAATTCGAATTTTCGACGGGAGAGCACGTTTCAAGCATCCCTGCTCACGAATCCAACATTTTTGAAGTGCTGTCTGTGTGTGTGTCAGGTGAGTCTGTGGAGACAATAACTGACGAACGAATGGACCGATTCGAATGAAATTTGGTACAAAAATCACAATCCGTAAACACTGGAAGCCTATTGTTTTTATACGCAATCGAATGTTCAGAACCCCCCTAAATTTTCGAGTGAAATTTTGAAAAAATCGTCAAAAAATCAAAACCGCTAAAAAAGTTACTCAAATAGACATTTCTTATATAATTTTTCATTAGAAAACGATTGACATAAATTTTAGAACGCTAACATGAACCATTCTTGAGATATTGCACATTTTTAAAAAAAATTATCAAAAATAAAAAAAAAATATTTCCTATTGAGAAACATGTTCACTTTTCATATGTAATACCATGTGATAAATTTGGTGACATCATTCTCGTGGAACTAACTCGTTCCATTCGTTTCATTCACTCGTTCAATTCCAAAAGGTACTTTGAGGAATACTTTTGTATTTGAACGCCTATAGTCATTTATCTGCTGTAAGAATAACTTATTTCTCCGTCCATAACACTTGGAGAGATTTTGGCGACGAATTTGGCGGAATAGCGCCAACTTGGCGACTTTTTGAACTGTTGCCAAATTAACGAAAATCTCGCCAAATGGATAAAAATGACGCTAAATCAATGAAAATGACGACTAATTGTCGAAAATTCAATGTCTTGGAAAGAATATAAGTATCTACTATAAGAATAGCATTTTCTTAACTGTAAAAGTAGTAAATTCATTACATTATATAAGGAAAGTCATGTGTTGCCCACATCAGATTTTTTAAAAATGGGATGAACATTATCTTTGACAACAAGTTGGGCAAGAGCAGTAGATTTATTTTTTATTTTTAGCGTCTCGGGCATGTTCAGCTAAACGTATGCCTACCGTATATCTAGTGTTACCTATATAAAATTTAAAATCATTATCAGGAAAAAGAAGGGGTACCACATATAGCCCAGCTTGTCTTTTAAAGTTTTCCCTAGCCCTAAATTTCTCTTTTAAAATTTTCTCTTCTAAATGTCTCTTTTAAAATTTTCTCTTCTATATTTCTCTTTCCCTATTAAAAGTGAAGCCACTGAGGAAGGATGTGTTGACGCCTGAAAGCGCTCTGGCTTTTTTAAAACTGTTTAAAACTTTTTTAAACGCTCTGGCTCTTTTAAAACTTTTTAAAAACTTGACGTGTTACCACTCTGAATAAAGAATATTCCTACGTATTCAAAATCATTTTACCTTTCAATTTAGTACTTTATCCTACAACTATGAAAAAATACTGGTTATTTATACTTATAATTAGGGAACTCTTAATTTAAAAATAATGAAAAATACATATACTCAATACTACGCCTTTCTGTTGTGTCAACTAACAATAGCGGCTACTTTACTAACACTAGCAACACCTAGATATAATTCTTAAAGCATTATGGCACTTTCAAGCTTTTCATCCATAGGAGTTTTATCTCCTTTTTTCTAATTTCATGAGCACAATTTTCATTAAAATAAATGCTAATATTTTAACTGTTTAGAAGAAAAATCGTCTGCTGAAAATAAAATTTGTATGGCAATTGTTTTCCTTATTGCATAATATATAATAATTAAAATTAAACCTATGATGCGTAGAGAGAAAGAAGTCTATAATTCAGAGCGATTAGTCTAACTTCAACCATTTTAAATCTTTTTTATGGACGATAATACTGCCGTAAAACCCATTAGAATGTAACCCGTTTTGTGAAATGTTTCGTTTAGAACGTAATTTCCTTTCTGGTGTCTCAAATTTCAAGGAAATTCCACACTCTATCGGAAGTTCCTCTCATCGGTTCTGAAATGCACTTGCTCTGGACTTTGTAAGTTTCATTATTGCCGTACCATTAAGTTTAGAAGAAGGATTGGTCATGTAATTACATTTATGACGTGTCCAACGCATGACTTTCCCTGCAGATTAGCAAATTTTGATTTTATGGGGAAAATTATACAGATCAATAAGTACGTCCAATTCAAAAATATTTCTAAACCTTTCTCCGAACTAACTTCTGAAAACTATTTCAATAATACAATCATTTTTTCATTTTCTCCGAAAATCAGTCAGCAGATTGCTAAAATGCTTAAAAAAATTAAAATTCAATATTACGTTTAAACCTTCTAATAAACTCAGATTTTTCTAATCTTGATGCTTTAGAAATTCCTAATATTTGGGGCATTTACAGTATTTCTTGCCAGTGTAGTCTTTCATGTATTGGTCAAACTAAACGTGTTTTAAAATTTCGTATTAAGGAACATGAAAGCAATATCAAAAAACAGAATTTTAATAAATCTTCAACTGCTTAATATTGCTATCAATTTGACCACCGTTTTGAGTTTTCTTCAGCAAGGTTCATACAAAACTGCACGTCGATCTGTGATCTTGACTTCTTTGAAGATTTTCATATCCATAAAAATTCCAGTAATTTAGTTAATGACTTCTCCAGTACTCCATTTTTGTCCGCGGTCTGACGGATCGTCCTGTAAATTTTTCCAGTTTCTTCGTTCTATTCCTTTGGTGTTCTTATGCGTAGTTTTAACCATTTTTTCGTCTTGTTGGGTCTCATTTATTCTTGTTCTAACGTGGCTCGTCTATTCGGGATATTCCTGTTGTGTTTTGGAGCGCGCCAATCTTGTATGTTGTCTGTCGTTTTAGATTGGCTGGGCGGTTCTTCATGTTGCTATCTGATTGGCTCTCTCTTAATCCATGTCTTGAGTAAATACTCCCCTCTTCCTTCTTCTTATTTTTGCGCCTATTCCTCTTCTGAACTTCGGGTTTGCTGTTTCAATTGCACTGACGAAGGGAACCCAGTGTATCCTCAAAACAGCTGTATGCTGCATTAGTGTATTATTTGTGCCTTTATGCGTTGCTCAAGTTTTTACTTTCCTTATATACATAATGTATAAGGAAAGTATTGTGACGGGGTCGAAAATTCGAATTCGAATTTTCGACGAGAGAGCACGTTTCAAGCATCCCTGATCACGAATTAAACACTTTTAAAGTGATGTCTGCGTGTGTGTGTGTGAAAGTATGTGTATGTGTGTGTCAGTGAGTCTGTGGAGACGATAACTGACGAACGAATGGACCGATTCGAACGACATTTGGTACAAAAATCACAATCCGTAAACACTGGAAGCCTATTGTTTTTATACGCAATCGAATGTTCAAAACCTTCCTGAATTTTCGAGTGAAATTTTGAAAAAATCGTCAAAAAATTAAAACCGCGAATAAAGTTACGCAAATAGACATTCCTTATGTAATTTTTCATTAGAAAACGATTGACATAAATTTTAAAACGCTAACACGAACCGTTCTTGAGATATTGTACATTTTAAAAAAAAAATATCAAAAAGTCATATAAAATAAAAATAAAATATTTCCTATTGAGAAACATGTTCACTTTTCATATGTAATACCATGCGATAAATTGGGCGATATCATTCTCGTGGATCTAGCTCGTTCCATTCATGAAAAAAGATACTCTGAGTAATACTTTTGTATTTGAACGCCAATAGTCATTTATCTGCTGTAAGAATAACTTATTTCTTAGTGCATAACGCTTGGCGACATTTTGGCGACGAATTTGGCGGAATGTCGCCAACTTGGCGACTTTTTGAGATGTTGCCAAATTAACGAAAATCTCGCCAAATGGATAAAAATGACGCTAAATCAATGAAAATGACGACTAATTGTCGAAAATTCAATGTCTTGGAAAGAATACTAGTATCTACTATAAGAAAAACCTATTTTTTTACTGTAAAAGTAGTAAATTCATTACATTATATAAGGAAAGTCATGTGTTGCCCACATCAGATTTTTCTGTAAGTGATACAGAGTTTCTTTTATTACTTTAACTAGCTGTTCTACTAACTGTTACTTTACTAGCTGTTTACTAGCTGTTACACGTTATTCTTGCAGAATGTTATGCTGTAAAGAAACTTAATTAACAATTTTCAGTATTTTCTTTAGGTAAGAAGATTATACCCGTGTATTGGAAGATATACCCGTAGTACAATATATGAGTCTGAAAAATATTTGCCAAAATGAAACAGATGACTTAAGAAATTGAAAATATCGATAACTCCCTGAATCTTTAAACTGAAAGGTCAAATGGATGTAATCCAGTCAAAAATGCAATTCAAATAAAATTTATTTATATGCATTTCTTTATTGTTTAAATCCAAAAAGATTTATTAAAAATCGTTCGCTATAAAATCTCATTGGATTTAATTTCGTTGCTTAGCAACATGATACTATTTTTTTCAAATAAATCTGCTGTATAAGCTCATTGGGTTTAATTCTGTTGCTTAGCAACATGATATTTGCGTATTTTCTGTGCCTCTGTATTCTGTGTCAACACAATTACAATATTTTTTAGTTTAAATGATCATCAAACTTTAATTATTTCTACAACAAAGCGTAAGTTTAATAGATGCAGAATGTAAAAAGTGATTGTAAGATGAGTTGTATAAGAATTGCTAATTTTTTTCACCCAAAATAATGTAGCTTTGGAGTCTGAAATAAAAGTGATATGAATGAAATATTCGTTGCTTTTACATAGAGAGCCAGACGATTTATATTTCAATGACGTCATTTGAATAAATATCATTTTTTTTTCAATGAAGTTTTAAGTTTTCAAATATAATAAATTTTTGTAGTACTGTGATAATTTAAAATATATCAGCGCGGAATGTATCGCATTTAGAGCTGTTTAAATAAAATTGCATCTCAGTTGAAAAGTGTTTCATAATCAATGCTTCATGCATGATTGATCTTTCTTGTTTAAAATAGAGATTGGCCAGGATATACATCACATGCAATACTATTACTGCATTTTTACAAACAGTAATCTTATTTTGTATAGTTGATTTAATGCAGTTTCAACAAAGTTATTTTCTCTTTCAGTCCAAGAAACTCTCACATGCTTCTTCATTAAAAGTATTCCAAAGCCTTTACACAATAAATTTACTTTACTCATCTGCGCATCAACATCTGAGGTGTAATTAACAGATGTTCACTAATAACTTTTTTTCACTTTCGCTATACGACATAGTACAGGAAAAGTTATTATGTTGCATTCAAATATCCGACTCTTGAATCTGGATCTATTTGTGCATTTTATGTATCCCTGATTGCGAATAAACTATTTTGTCAATGATGTCTGTGTGTTTGTTTGTGAGCAAGCAGTATAACTGTAAAACGAATTGAGATACTTAAATAAAATATGATATATTTATTGCAATAGGTAAAAAAATAGGTCTTTTGAGTTGTGTGGAGGTCCGGCCAATGAAAGGCTCAATTTTTATAAATTTTTGTTTTTGAAAATTAAAAAGAAATTTTTTTTAAAAACAATAGTGATTTTACCTTTTATACTATAGAAGATATTTTCTCGCACTATAGTATACAGAAAGTATTGTTTTCACGGAATTTCGAGATTTCGATGCCAATATATGGTTTAAGACCTCCTGAACATGTTTTCAGTATTTTTTAGAGTGATGTCAGTCTGTCTGTGGTCGATTTTATGTGTACGTGATAGCTGGCACGAATGTTAATGGATTTTCCCAGAATTTTTTATTCGGCTTTGTTAACGAAAAATCTAAAACTACATAGCATTTCTTTGAATTCGGGCGAAAAATTCAAAATTGTGTATGTTTTTAACATGGCAGCATAGGACAAAATTTGACTTAATTATGCGTAAAAAAAGGGGGGGGGGTAATTATGGTTCAGTGATTACGAAACTTAACAGTCTCGATCATTCTAATGAAAAATAGCCGCGATACAATTTTTGTGTTCATCATTAATCTCTCCAGGAAGCAAGTTACCCTCCTCCCTCCCACGAAAGGGTGCATTATCAAACTTGGTATCAATCGAAATACTTTTTTCAAAACCTTTAACACGAAGTTTAACATGCTATAACTGTGACCATTTAGACTAACTATACAAATTTATCTCTTACAAATTTTAAATTTACAAATATATATATACAGGTTGTCCCAAAAATATTGACCTCGGGTTTTATTCCTTAAATATTGATCTCAGACATACATAATAAATTACAAAGTCATTCTTTCTTCGTCGAAAACTACGTATAAAACAAGCATTTATTTAAACCATTAAGCATATTTGTTTTTGTTTTTACTGCAGGGTTTTGCACGTCATTTCGCAAAACAGAAAAGGTCTGTTCCATTTTTCCGAATCGTATAAATATCAAATCAGCACGAGGGTTAATCCACAGCAGACTAGCCTTCCGAATTTCGTAAAATTTCGTTAAATAATTTTTGAGCTAAGTGACTAGTTTGGGGCAGGTCAAACGCATACGCAGACGTAGAGCTGAAGATAGTGAATTCATGCTTTGGGGTGACCGAAACGTGTAGCTCCGTCGAAAATTCGAGTTACTAGCTTCGATCCTATTCTAATGCTTTCTTTCAATATAAAACTTGTCTTTAAAAAATGAAAACGAAAATATTAAATATTCTATGCATTCCAATGCTTTCTGTCAATATATAACTTGTCTTTTAAAAAAATCAAAACAAAAATATTAAATATTCTTCGCATTCCAATGCTTTCTGTCACTATATAACTTGTCTTTAAAAAAATCAAAACGAAAATATCAAATATTCTTCGCATTCCAATGCTTTCTGTCAATATGTAACTAGTCTTTAAAAAAATCAGAACGAAAATATTAAATATTATTCGCATTTCAATGCTTTCTGTCAACATAAAACTTGTCTTTAAAAAAAAATGAAAACGAAAATATTAAATATTCTATGCATTCCAATGCTTTCTGTCAATATAAAACTTGTCTTTAAAAAAATCAAAACAAAAATATTAAATATTCTTCGCATTCCAATGCTTTCTGTCACTATATAACTTGTCTTTAAAAAAATCAAAACGAAAATATTAAATATTCTTCGCATTCCAATGCTTTCTGTCAATATGTAACTTGTCTTTAAAAAAATCGGAACGAAAATATTAAATATTATTCGCATTCCAATGCAAATTTTTGTTTCTGTCAATATAAAACTTGTCTTTAAAAAAATCAGAACGAAAGTATTAAATATTCTTCGCATTCCAATGCTTTCTGGTAATATAAAACTTGTTTTTAAAAAAATCAAAACGAAAATATTAAATATTCTTTGCGTACTCCCACGTATCGACTCGCGTACCCCACTTAAGAGGATACAGGTGAGCCTTGCTACTCTTGGGAAGACCCCTATACGTAGAATATTTCAATTTGTGACTTTTTAAGTTTTCATGGCTCATATTGTGTTTCTTAAAAGAAACAAAAAATAAACTGACTTTTCTGAACTTTTCTTTATCAACAAAGATTTATCTCGAAGAATAATTTTGAAATGCAGAGAAAGTGAGAACAAGTATATAAAAAATGCCACATAACATTTTTATTTTTAGTAAGCTCCAGTTTCCTTGCTATTTACAATGATACCTTTCAGCTAAAATTGTTGAAATAGCATCGTTAGTCATGTTTGTTTACGTTTTCTCGCTTTCAAACTAACTAGTACAAAAAAATTATTTGTATAATCGTTTTACTTTTATTACTGGTCTTTATCTTTGAAATCGCCTCTAAGCTAGTTATTATATTTGAGAATCTTTGGAGAACGTAATTCGACTGTTATGACGAATTTTTTTTTTTTTTAAGAATTTTGTTTGAAAAGAAATCCGGGAGATATTAAAATTCCTTTAAAGAACGAGTTTTTCCATCAGTTGCTTAAGTGCTCTGTTTGGGTTGCACGAAAATATATCATTTTGACATAAACTTTCTTTTATGATCTAAAGAAATTTTCTAATTTGGAAACAGCTGTTTGTGTCTCTAGTTTCCGACATGTTTTGTATAAATGACGAAAAATTTCCAACTCATGACTTTCTCGACGTAATTGCAGAGTTTAATTTTTGAATCGGAGGAAACAATAGCATAAAAATATTTTATTTTGGATAAACAAAACTCTCTCTATATATAAAGGATTAATATATATCCAAATATTAATGGGTTTTCACGAAACTTTACCCCCGGCTTTATTATAAAAAAATATAGAACTAGGCAGAATTTTTTAAACATTCGAGCAAAAACTTTGAAATTTATTTGAAACTTCATATTTTTTTGCATGGCAGCATAAAACAAAATTTGATGCAATCATGCATAAAAATCTGATGTGGGCAGCACATGACTTTCCCTGCAGACTTATATTCACGTTCTCTTTATTTTAATTATATTTAATTCACTTTTAATTCAATTTTCTTTCTCGTTTGCTAACTGGACTCATTTTCAAAGGTGGCGTAGCGGAAAAACAAAAAAACTAAAATATCTCGAGAACGGCTAGTCCTAGTGTAATGGGGTTGGTCTTATTCTTTTCTTCGTTAAAAATTACGTATTAAACAAGCATTTAATGTATATATTTGAGCATACGTAGCTTTTTAGTTTAGATTTTGACAATTTTTGCGGTCCATTTTGCAAGAAAAGGCAGGTTATTTTTTTCAGAATCGTACCAAAATCTAATCAACACCAGGATGACCTATAAGTGACTCATCTACTGAATTTTATGAAATTCGGTCCATTAGTTTTTCAGCTAGAGTGGATACAAACTTTTGCGGGCCATTTCGCAAAAAAAGGCGGGTTCCTTTATCCCGAATCGTACCCAAAACTAATCAGCACCAGACTCGTCCACAAGTGACTTACCTTCCAAATTTTGTGAAATTTGGTCAATTACTTTTTTAGTTAGAGTGGATACAAAATCTGCACAGACAGACACACAGACAGACACACACACAGACGTCACGCTAAAAAGACGTCACGCTTTTTCGTGTTCTAGAGGTCTCGAAACGTGTAGATCCGTCGAAAACTCGAGTTGCAATTTTCGACATGATTCCAATACTTTCCCTATACATTACCATGTATTGCAGGGAAAGTAAAAAGGATTATTTATGGCTCATTAATCACGAAACTTTATACTTTCAATCGTTGTGAAAAATAGACGCGATACAATTTTTTGTTCGTGACGTCATTAGCTCCCCTCGGAGGTCAAGTTACCGTCCAGCACCCCCGGGGGGGGGGCTACGTTGTCAAGTATGGAATCAATCGAAATATCTTTTGAAGCCCTTTAAAGTGAAGGGTAACACGCTATAATTGTAATCATTTAGACGCAAAATACCGATTTTTTAAAATTTTTCTTGTAAAATTTGACAAAAAAGCTACTAATAATGAATTATGGTATGAGAAAATGAAGTTGAGCCACACAGTTAATTTTCAATTACATAATGCTGGTATTATTTTCCTTCACTGCGACTCGTTAGATGATTTTTAAAAATAAAATTTTAGAAACGAAAAAATCTGATGTGAGCAGCACATGACTTTCTCTGCAAATTTATATTAACGTTCTCTTTATTTTAATTCAATTTATTTCACTTTTATTCAATTTTCGTTATCATTCGGTAATGGGGCTTATTTTCAAAGGTGGTGTAGGGAAAGTACGAAAAACTAAAATATCTCGAGAACGGCTAGTCCTAGTGTAATGGGGTTGGTCTTATTCTTTTCGTCGTTAAAAATAACGTATTAAATCAGCATTTAATGGATATATTTGAGTATACCCAGTTCTTTAGTTTAGATTTGGATGATTTTTGCGGGCCATTCTGCAAAAAAGGCAGGTTATTTTTTTCTGAATCGTTCCAAAATCTAATCAGCACCAGGGTGACCTATACGTGACTCATCTACCGAATTTTGTGAAATTCGGTCCATTAGTTTTTCAGCTAGAGTGGATACAAGCTTTTGCGGGCCATTTCGCAAAAAAAGGCGGGATCTTTTATTCCGAATCGTACCCGAAACTAATCAGCACCAGCCCCGCCCACAAGTGACTTACTTACAAAATTTAGTGAAATTCGGTCCATTCGTTTTTTAGTTAGAGTGGATACAAAATCTGCACAGACAGACAGACACGCAGACAGACACACAGACAGACAGACGCACAGACACACACACAGACGTCACGTTAAAAATGGTTTTTTCGTATTCTAGAGGTCTCGAAACGTCTATATCCGTCGAAAACTCGAGTTGCGATTTTCGGCATGATTCCAATACTTTCCCTATACATTACCATGTATTGCAGGGAAAGTAATAAAAATGTTTACAGACACATTAAAAACACACACATACAAAACAGGAATGATAGCCTTTGATCCTTTTTTTTTCGCAAATTGCCCCGCGAACAAACCCTCAGTTTGAAAAAATAAAAGGAACTTGACCCGCAATTTGAAAAATAAACGAAACCCGATCGACTCCAAACCGACCCGATAAGAGGTTCATTCACGAGCAACCACTTCAATTCGGACCCCATTTTGGAATCCGAGGCTGACAGGGACCAGTTATCACTGTGCAGCACGACAACCGTTCTGCATAGAGCATGGGAACGTGACGTCATACGGACAATTTCGCCTTTACTTTTCCAAAACAAAATACTATTTTTACTTTCCCTGCAATACATGGTAATGTATAGGGAAAGTATTGGAATCATGCCGAAAATCACAACTCGAGTTTTCGACGGATCTACACGTTTCAAGACCTCTAGAATACGAAAAAACCATTTTTAGCGTGACGTCTGTGTGTGTGTCTGTCTGTCTGTCCGTCTGTCTGTCTGTGCAGATATTGTATCCACTGTAACTAAAAAACTAATTGACCGAATTTCAAAAAATTTGGTAGGCAAGTCGCTTGTGGGCGAATCTGGTGCTGATTTGTTTTGGGTACGATTCGGGATAAAAGAACCCGCCTATTTTTGCGAAATGGCCCGCAAAAGCTTGTATCCACTCTAACTAAAAAACTAATGGACAGAATTTCATAAAATTCGGCAGATGAGTCATTTGTGGGTCATCCTGGTGCTGATTAGATTTTGTATGATTCGGAAAAAAATAACCTGCCTTTTTTTGCAAAATGACCCGCAAAAATCGTCAAAATCTAAACTAAAGAACTAGGTATACTCAAATATATCCATTAAATGCTCGTTTAATACGTAATTTTTAGCGAAGAAAAGAATGAGACCAACCCCATTACATTACGACTAGCCGTTCTCGTGATATTTTAGTTTTTCGTACTTTCCCTACGCCACCTTTGAAAATAAGCCCGGTTACCGAATGAGAACGAAAATTGAATTAAAAGTTAAATAAATTTAATTAAAATAAATAGAACGTGGATATAAGTCTGCAGGGAAAGTCATGTGTTGGCCACATCAGATGTTTACTTTCCCTGCAATACATGGTAATGTATAGGGAAAGTATTGGAATCATGTCGACAATCGCAATTCGAGTTTTCGACAGATCTACACGTTTCAAGACCTCTGGAATATGAAAAAACCATTTTTAGCGTGACGTCTGTGTGTGTGTGTGTCTGTCTGTCTGTGTGTCTGTCTGTGCAGATTTTGTATCCACCCTAACTAAAACACTAATGGACCGAATTTCATAAAATTTGGTACGTAGGTCACTTGTGGGCGAGTCTGGTGCTGATTCATTTTCGGTACGATTCGGGATAAAAGAACCCGCCTTCTTTTGCGAAATGGCCCGTAAAAATGTCATGTATCCACTCTAGCTAAAATACTAATTGTCCAAATTTCACAAAATTTGGTAGATAAGTTACTTGTGCGATATTCTGGTGCTGATTAGATTTTGGTATTAATCGGAAAAGAACAATCTACCTTTTTTTACGAAATGGCCCACAAAAATGTCATGTATCTACTCTAACTAAAATATTAATTGACCAAATTTCACAAAATTTGATAGATAAGTTACTTGGGGATACTCTGGTGCTGATTAGAGTTTGGTATTATTCTGAAAAGAACAACCTGCCTTTTTTTACGAAATGGCCCTCAAAAATCGCAAAATCTAAAAAAAGCTACGTATGTTCAAATATATCAATTAAATGCTTGTTTTATACGTAATTTTTGATGAGGAAAATAATAAGAACTCTAGTACTAACCATTCTCGAGATATTTGAGATTTTTCGCATTTAGTTACGCTACTTTTAGAAAAATATCTAATTACCAAATAAAAACAGAAATTGAATTAAAAATGCAAATTTAGTGTTATTTTGTGCAATTAAACTCAATTTAATGAATTATTAAAGAAAAAAAATATGAATTTGAGTCTGCAGGGAAAGTCATGTTCTGCCCACATCAGATTTTTTTTTTAAAGTATGGAAATTTTTATTATTTCTGTATTATAAACGGTTACTTTAGCAACTTACAATCGTTTAAAACTCTAATTTTAGTAGGATATATCTAAATTTATCTTCTTTGATGGATATTTTTAATTAACCGGAAAATTGAAATTCACTTTCTTATGTATATTTCCCTTCTCTCTCGCATATACATTGCAGTATTTTCTAGTAAATGTATGCATCTTTAGAACTTTAGTTAGTGACTCCGATAAAAGTGAGTAGTAGTGTACATTCACTTAAAATCACTTAAAGTGTGCTTTGGTAAATGTAATCTTTAAATATAAATTGTTATTCAAGTATTCTAAATAACTTATTTTCATCACAAAGATATATTTTGATGTTTAATAGGTTTAGTTTCAATTTTTATTTGCTATCATTGTCAGTATACCATGGTAAAAATAATGTACATTGAACCATGGTAAACGTACCATGGTAAAAGTAATATACATTGCAGAATTTTCTAGTAAATGTATGCATGTTTAGAACTTCAGTTAGTGGCTCCGATAAAAGTGAGTATTAGTGTACATTCACTTAGAATCACTTAAGGTGTGCTTTGGCAAATGTAATCTTTAAATATAAATTGTTATTCAAGTATTCTAAATAACTTATTTTCATCACAAATATATATTTTGATGTTTAATAGGTTTAGTTTCAATTTTTATTTACTATAATTGTCAGTTTACCATGGTAAAAATAATGCCCTTTTTCCCTTACGTTTCTGCTCATTCTACTATGCAGGTTGTTTATTTACGGTGGTGTCCATGCTCTATTGGGGTTGATAGCGAAGCAATACGACAGAGGCTGTAGTCTGCAGATGGTGATACGAAGAAGAAGAAAAAGGATATGATAATATTCGATAGACATTAGCAGATATTGGAATGCTGGATGGTATTATCGTATTTGGGAGCAAAATCCTAACTTTGGGATATTCTAACATAGATCAGATCCTAATTGAGTCAAGCTTCGATTAAGATGAAATTTTTCGGAGTTACGCGCCATTTACTAAGCAAAACAAAATTTATTTTAAACAAGAAAAATCAATCACGCATAAAACATTGATTATGAAAACTTTCCAACTGAAATGCACTTTTATTTAAACATCCCTAAAATGGGATACATTCTGATAGTTGGAAGTTTTTAAATTATCAGAGTACTACAGTAATTTATTATACCTGAAATCTTAATTGAAAAAGACAATGCTAGTTACACAAAATTAACTTTATTCAAATTTCATCGAAATATAAATCGTCTGATATTCTATGTAAAACCAATTATCCATATCACTTATATTCTAGAATCCGGAGCTAAATAATTTTGCGTGAAAAAAATGCAGCAATTCTTATACAACTCACTTTACAATTGCTAGATTTGTTTGTCTGCATGCGATAGTTTGTTAAAATTATGCTTCGTTATAGGAATAATGAATTATGTAGGATAAGTCATGTTCTGCCCACATCAGAGTTTGTGCATCATAATGTCGTTGCGAAAAAATTAAAATCATGCGTCATGTAGGAAAAGTGATATTCTGCTTACGTTAATTTTTTTTTTATCCGAGCAATCAACAATCATAACATTTTATCCATAAAAGCATGAATGAAAGTAAAAAAAATCTGCTGTGGGCAGCACATGACTTTCCCTGCAGACTTATATTCACGTTCTCTTTATTTAATTAAATTTATTTCACTTTTAATTCAATTTTCGTTCTCATTCGGTAACCGGACTTATTTTCAAAGGTGGTGTAGAGACAATACGAAAAACTAAAATTTCTCAAGAACGGCTAGTCCTAATGTAATGGGGTTGGTCTTATTCTTTTCGTCGTTAAAAATAACGTATTAAACGAACATTTAATGGATATATTTGAGTATACTTAGTTCTTTAGTTTAGATTTTGACGATTTTTGCGGGCCATTTTGCAAAAAAATGCAGGTTATTTTTTTCCAAATCATACTAAAATCTAATCAGCACCAGGGTAACCCACAAGTGACTCATCTACCGAAGTTTGTGAAATTCGGTCCATTAGTTTTTTAGTTAGAGTGGATACAAGATTTTGCGGGCCATTTCGCAAAAAAAGGCGGGTTCTTTTATCCCGAATCGTACCCAAAACCATTCAGCACTAGATTCGCCCACAAGTGACTTACCTACCAAATTTTATGAAATTCGGTCAATTACTTCTTTAGTTAGAGTGGATACAAAATCTGCACAGACAGACACACAGACAGACACACAGACACACACACAGACGTCACGCTAAAAATGTTTTTTTCATATTCCAGAGGTCTTGAAACGTGTAGATCCGTCGAAAACTCGAGTTGCGATTTTCGGCATGATTCCAATACTTTCCCTATACATTACCATGTATTGCAGGGAAAGTAATAAACAAATTCCATGTGCATTTTATTCTTAACTTTTTCTGTATATATAATTTGATAAAGGCTTTTTCTCTCTGCAATTCTACTCGCCTCACGTTTTACAGCCGGGACATTTTGTAGAGTCAGCCCATTGTTACGGCGCATTTGCATATTTTGGTTAAGCAAACGCAAAGATACATTTCGCAAATAATACATGTGAAGAAAATGAAAGTGCATATGAAATTTCCACAACTATTTTTCTTTTTCCCTTTCGTCCATTGTTAGTTCCCATTTTGGGTTCTTTCCGTCACGATCAACAAACTAAATCGTTTAAGCTGACGTAATGTTAAGGATTTGGTTATAATGGAGTGAGTTCTCAATTATACGCGTGGCTACGATTATTATTTCAATAGATAAATATTAGTGGCTTGTTGTTATGGGAAGAGAATTTGGACTTATTTGTAAATTTGTTTCAGAAACGAATATTTTTCCTTCACAATATCGAAATTTCCGTATCTGTAGGGAAGGTCATGTATTGGCCATGTCATTCTTTTATTATTAAAGTGACTGCATTTTATATTTATTAAATTGAAAATCATTTAAAGGAACACTAGGAAAAAATATTACTTAAATCTATATATATATAATTGAAAATCTGTCTGTCTGTCTGTCTCATCATCACGGGAGAACGGATGAATCGAATTTAATGAAATTGTGTGCGTAGCCTTAAATAGCCCCACTTAAAGTTTAGTCCATATTTTGAGTTTCTAAGACTAGGGGTTGTCGAGATATTAATTAAATCGAATAATTAAACCTTCCATAGAAATAGCATTATTCAAACGATATATTTTCCGCCAATTTGTTTGAAGAAAATCATATCTCTAAAATATTATCTCTGTAAATATTTCATTCTTACACTTTTATTCCGTTTCTTACATTCATCACAATACTACAATAATTTATTTTATTTAAAAATTTAAAACCGTGGAGGTAAACGTAATTTAACTCTCTGCTTAAAGCTTCATCGAAAAAGTCTGCTATAAAATCGTCTGTTCTCTATGTAAAATCAATTAATGTTTCATTCATATCAGCTATATTTCAGACTCAAAGAGCTAAATAATTTGGTGTTAAAGAAATTCAGCAATTCTTATACAACTACATCTTTATGTTTTTACATTCTTCATAAGTGAAAATTAGGCTTCCTTGTAGAAATAATCAAAGTTTGATGATCATTAAAAGTCAAATATATTGTAATTGCGTTATTTCAGAATGTAGATGCACAGAATTTAAGCAAAACTAAAGCGGTTTTAGGACGCATACAGCACTAAATATAAACTAAAAAGAACTTTAAAAATCACGATTTTGACACAAGATGGATGCCATATTTTAATTTGAAGTGGGTTACTTGATCTCTACATATAATATAGTTGGAATTATTATTTTAATTTTTATTTAAAAAACTTCCGAATATATTTTGCTGAAATTTTTTTTTCATATTTTTTATGGGATAATTTGAATATTTCATAAAACTTTCGAAGCAATTTGTGAATTTTAAATTCGCTTAAAAAATGTTTGAAAAATTAGGTCCCATAGGGTTCAATGTATTTCATTTTTTCAACCCGGGTTTAGTCCAAAACTAATTGGGTGATATTATTCATTTATATTCCCATAGGTCCCACAGACCGTCTGAATAACATACTAAAATTTCATTTCGATAAAGTGATTTTTACGGCAGTTGTCTTGCTAACGAACAGACAGGCAGACAGACAGAATGAGCAAAGTCATAAACACTTTTCAACTGTGTTAATGAACAAAGTCATAAACACTTTTCAACTATGTTGTAAAGTATTAAAAACGCACAATTAAACCTTCCATAGAGATATATATCATTATGCAGACGATGTTTTTTTCACCAATTTATTTGAAGATAATTATATCATGTCGCTTAGCAACGGAATTAAATTCAATGTGTTTATACACAGCAGACGATATTTATTAAATCTTTTCCAACTTCAATAATAAAGAAATGCATATAAAATAAATCTTATCGAAATTGAATTTTTGAGTGTTACATCAATTCAGGCTTTCGGCTTTAAAGATTCCGACGGTTATTGATATTTTCAATTTCTTACGCCATCTGTGTTATTTTGGCAAAAATTTTTCAGGCTCATATATTGTAGTACGGGTATATATATCTTCTAATACAAAGGTAAATCTTCTAATTTACGAGAATGTAAGTAGTACAGGTATATCTTCCAATACAATTTTAGCACTTTCAGTTTGACATACATTACACTCAATCTCATTTTTTTTCTTTTTGTAAATTTGTTTACAAACGAGACTTGGATGTTTTATTCTTTAGATCTGCCTGTGAAGATAATTTTGTATAGCAAGAACAGATATTCTTAAATTTCTTTCTAGGAGAATTAAATTAAATATTTTAACAGAATGTTGTGAATAACAATGCCATTTAGAATACTATAGGAATATGCACATGATTGTGAATTTTAAGTTTCTATGTATTGTATACTCCGTACGAAGCATGGGTATACAGCTAGTGTAGAAATAACTTTCATATTATGTTGAAATCCAAAAGATATTAGCATTTACTTTTTTTTCGAACCTTGTTTGTACATCATCACTTCCACATGGCATTGTGGCATCATCGCATTTGAATGTCAGCTCATTTTCCAGTAAAAGCTACCAATTTATCAATAGATAACGGATAATATGATGATAGAATGGCACACAAGTTCGAGTGATATCATGGATAATATTATCTTTTATTTTTTTCGGTCTCTTGAAAGTATCTCATCAACCATGCCTTAGTCGAAATTTCTGGACAAGTCGCGTTATTGATAGGGGCCATAAATATTTTCAGACTGCCATGTCATGCAACATTTTCTGCATAAATCTTTTTTGAAAAGCTTTTTTTCTTTATTCGTCACGACCGATGTGCGATGCGTGGTTGTCTGATTGTTTAAAAATGTGTGGTTGTCTGTCCATTTAAAATTCTTAGATGGCATTTTTAACATACTCTCCTACATCTTAGAGTGCTGAAATTTGGTACACAGCTTACTTTAGTACAGCATCTTATAATCTAATAAAATTTGGCGGATCTTTGAAAAATAAAGAAAATAAAACCGACATTTATTACGAAATATATATATATATATATATATATAAAGAAAGCAGCGAAACATCTTTATCCTTTTCGTTATCTAAGGTATTATGGCAGAGCAATCTATGATAAGACGTATGTACACCTGAAGTGATGAATTAGATGTTGCCATACTGTCGAATAAAGGGTTTTTACGCTGAGTGTGAACATGAATAGGATGTATTATGGTGGTGTAATTAGATTCTTTCAAACTTGTCCCTTTGTGAATTCTGGCTTGTTTTCCTCTTGGATGTTTCATTATTTTTCGTTGGACGGAGAAATGTTTTGGGAAGGCAGACGTACGGGGAGTGTTTCCAGGGAATAAAAGCGCTTTAACCAGGAACGGGGCGGTCACAATCCCCCGGCCTTTTTACTCTCGTTCCTGTAAGTACTCTCTAAACTTCCCCCCCTTTTTCACGCCCTCCTCTTTTCAATCACTTTTAACGTTTTTCTAAATATATATATATATATATTCGGATAATTTGGAATTAATTCCTAATGAAGCCTCTATTAGTAATAGTGTTAACCTTTTGGATATTAATGTGATTATTGAACCTAAAATAGGATAATTACTAATTTATGTGATAAAAAAGACTATTTTCATTTTAATATTAATAAAATATTACCATTTAATTCCTGTAACCTCTATTCAATTGTTTAAAAATAGTATACTTAAGAAACTTTTTAGAATTCCTGTAAGTACTCTCTAAACTTCCCCCCCTTTTTCACGCCCTCCTCTTTTCAATCACTTTCAACGTTTTTCTAAATATATATATATATATATATATATATATATATATATATATATATATATATATATATATATATATATTCGGATAATTTGGAATTAATTCCTAATGAAGCCTCTATTAGTAATAGTGTTAACCTTTTGGATATTAATGTGATTATTGAACCTAAAATAGGATAATTACTAATTTATGTGATAAAAAAGACTATTTTCATTTTAATATTAATAAAATATTACCATTTAATTCCTGTAACCTCTATTCAATTGTTTAAAAATAGTATACTTAATCAACTTTTTAGAATTTATAAATTATCAGATAAAAAATTTCATGCTTTGCATATTAATAATCTAACAAATACCAGTATTTTATATAAATATACAGCATATTCAGTAAATGGTATAGTTAATAAGTTTAAATTTGCTCAATATTATTAAATAACTTTCTTAGTATCTTATATTAGTTAATTATCAACTATCTCTAGTATAAGCATTATAACTAGCTGAATACCCGTTGAAAATCAACGGCCTCACAATAAGCAACCCCTGAATAGCATAAATTTTTGAACAATTCACGTTTTACATTTTTTCTTAAAATCCAAAATTTTGGTGTGCGGAACCCCCTAAAGAAGAAAATATTAGAAAACTGAAATTGCTCACTTTCTTTCTTTCGAACTATCTACCCCCACACCAAATTTGAAGTCCCTATCTCATACTAAAACATGCAATTTTATCATTTCATTAACGTTTTCATGTGGAGCACCCTCTTAAATGAACACTTATGGAAAACTCAATTGTCTTGGGTTTTTTATCAAATGATTAGCCTATATACCAAATTTAAAGCCTCTATCAAATTTTAAATTAGGCGTTTCTCATTTATTAAGCAAATCGAACATTTTGGTGTGTGACACATCCTAAAGTAGCAAATACTGGAAATCTGAAATTGCACACTTTCTTCCTTTCGAACGATATCGCCATACACCAAATTGGAAGTCTCTATCTCTTCGCAAAGCATGTTTTTCTATCATTTCACTTTTCGAACGTTTTGGTGTGCGGAACCTCTCAAAACTACAAATATGAGAAATTTTCTATTGCACACATTCTTTCTTTTGAACTATCTACCTATATACCAAGTTTAAAGTTTCTATTCCATTGCGAAGCATATTTTTACTATCATTTTACTTTTCGAACGATTTTGTGTGGAGTAGCCACTCCCTAAATTGAACAATTTTGAAAAATTCTATTATTTTGTTTTTTATCAAATGATTTCCCCATATACCAAATATCAAGCCTCTATTACATTTTTAAAGGAGGCGTTTCGCATTTATTTGGAAAATCGAACATTTGGGTTTGCGGCACCCCCTAAAGTAGAAAGTATCGGAAAACTGAAATTGCACATGCTCTTCCTTTCGAACTATCTACCCGTACACCAAATTTGAAGTCCCTATCGCATGTCGAAGCATGGTTTCTCGTCATTTCACCTTTCGAACGTTTTTCTCTGGAGCACCCCTCTTAAACTAACATTTTTTAAAAACTCTTTTGTCTTGGGTGTTTTCATTAAATGATTAGCCCAACTACTAAATTTCAAGCCTCTATCAAATTTTAAAGCAGGCGTTTCTCATTTGTTCGGCAAATCGAACATTTCAGTTCGCGGCACCCCTAGAGTAGCAAATGTTGAAAATCTGAAATTGCACACTTTCTTCCTTTCGAACGGTTTACCCATACACTAAATTTGGAATCTCTATCTCATCGCAAAGTATACTTTCCTATCATGTCACATTTCGAACATTTTGGTGTGGAGCACCCCCTTTAGAGAACGTTTACGAAAAACGTGACTGACAGAAAGACAGGCGGACAGACAGACGGACACTTTGCAATTATTATATATAGATAGATGTAGATAGATGTGTTAACATCTTAGATATTTGCTTCCTTGCTTTCATTATTTTTCACGTCCTTTATTACGCAACTTTTACAGGTAAATGTATAACATTTTATTTGCAATTCTGTTATTTATATCTCACGATTGGCAACAGTTGATCTCCATTTTTATCTCCTGCGAATGGCAACAGTAGTCTCGTTCTTTATAGCTTTACGACAACATGTGCAACATAGTTACCTTACACCTTTCTGGTAGGTCGGACGGTCTGGGTCTCAACAACAACATGTGCAACATTTTCTCAGTTAAAATACATTTGATTCCTAATTTATTTTTCAATCTTTAAGCTTGTTGGCTCAACATATTGAGTTTATAGATATTATCTATCTCAGTCTTCAGAAGGAATATTTTTTCTGTCATTTTGAATAGATACTATGCCTTGAAAACGAATCTATTCAATATGAATTCATTTTTAAGCCTAGTGCTTTTCCAGGTGTTTGGCTTTAATGCTTGTTCATTTTCTGTTTTTCAATTTTCAAATCTCACCATTGATACTTGTAGAATATATAGCTTGATGACCGAATATTTGCTTTTCATTCTCCCCTTGATTGATGAATCTCGATTCTTTTACATCTTTATACGTAGCTATCTTATACTTTAAGTTTCATAAAATACTTTATATATATATATATATACGTGTGTATATATATATATGTGTATATATGTATGTATATATATATATGTATATATATGTATATATATATATGTATATATATATATATATATATATATATATATATATATATATATATATATACAGAGAGAGAGAGAGAGAGAGAGAAAGAGATGGGCCAAACTTTACAAGGTGGTAGTACCGGGTCGGAAATGAAACGTAAAGGCGCCAGTGGACACTTAATGGTGAAACCGATAAAGTGAGACGAAAACACAAGAGTGACTTTGAAGTTATAAAATGATATTTAATAAACAATAATTACAATAATGGCTCAAAGGGGCGTGACAGGCGTGGTTAGCGCGTGGGAAATTGCACTCAGACGACCCGGATTCGATTCCCGCCACTGCCAAAACTGCCACAGCCGTGTTCACGCTGAGTACGATCACGTTAAACATGTGGATCCGTAAGTCCTTCCGAGAAGTTGGTGGTTGGGGAAGGAGGATACGATCCCTGTGGGTGCCTCTCCCACTGGGTTCTGGTATAAATTGGGTGGCACTTTCCAGCCGTCCAAACAGTTACCTTACACTTTTCTGACAGGTCGGACGGTCTGGGTCGAAGAAGACAAATAAGTAATGGCTCAAAAGAGCGACCACCAACCTGAATGCACACATCACAGCGGCGATGGAGGGATTGGCGAACTCTCTCGAACAGATTAGACATGTCTCGCACTTCTGCAGCAGCGGCCGAAATCTCTGCGACGAGCTCCTCTTCAGATTCAAGGGGAGTGTCATAGACGAGACCCTTGAGATATCCTCACAAAAAGAAGTCAAAACATGCCAGATCGGGCGATCATTTGGCTCCATCGTCTCAAAACTTGGAGCTGCGAATAACTGCTGCAAACTGATAAGACCGTACATTCGCTGTTACGAAAAAATGCATGAGGGTTCTTCTTCCCCAGAGGAAATTTGCATCCGTGGTTTTCTTCTTCAACTAGAAAATAACAACCCGAATAACGCTTTTAGTTTACGGAGCGATCGCTATCCAACAAGTAAGCACCCTGTAACGCCTTTACGTTTCATATCCGACCCTTTAAACTATGACGAAAAATGCTTGATTTGGTGTGTACTACCACCTAGTAAAGTTAGGCCATCTTTTTTTTAATCACCCTATATATATATATATAATATATATATATATATATATATATATATATATATATATATATATATATTATATATTTATATATATATATATATATATATATATATATATATATATATATATATATATATATATATATATTTATATAATATAAATAATAATAATAATAATAAGTATAAATAATATAACTTCATCATTTAAGGTACAAACAAATAATAAAAGGTTGCACTTTAAAAAGCTACGTTTTCTGCTTTTACTTGTTTTAAATGGTTTTCTTCAATGCAATTACGATCATCAATATTATCTTGTCTGGTAGATTTCTTGAATGAATCTAGAAATTAAGATGATCAATTTGCGTGATTCATATCATATAATTGTAATCGCTGTTTATTATACAGCAGTTTTTGACTCTGTAATGGACTGTTTATATTACAGGAATGTATATTTTAAATTCTGTACACCACCCCTCGCATCAAATATTTGGTCTGTCTGCGCATCAGATTCTCTCCATTTGTCATTGCAACAAATAGTATCAATTTATCCTCGCATTTATTCTCTCATCCAATCCTATGCATTTATTCTTCAATCTGATTCTAAACATTTACTTTCGCATCAAATTCTATGTATTTATCTTTTCACCAGATTCCATGCATTTATCCTCGCATCAGATTCCATGCATTTATCCTCGCATCAGATTCTATGCATTTATCCTCATATCAAATCACGTATCAAATTCTATGGTTTTGTCCAAATTTTTTATTTTGGTCTCGCATTAAAATATTTACTTTTATCCGTGCATTAATTTCTTTACTTTTGTGCTTGCATCACATTTTTTACTTTTGTTCTCGCATTAAATACTTTACTTTTGTCCTCACATCAAATTCTTTACTTTGAACTTGCATCATTTCTTTTACTTTTGGTCTCGCATTAAATTCTTTACTTTTTCGTCTCACATTAAATTATTTATTTTTGTCCTGGCATCAAATCGTATGCATTTGTTTCTGCATCAAATATTGTGCATTTGTTTACGCATCAAATTCTATGTAGAATAATTTATTCTTTTGTATCCACAAGAAGAAATTATAAACGTTTAGATTCCACAAAGAGTTTATTTTTTGTTGTTGTTTTTTGCATAAGTTTCGCAACGTTAAAAATAATCCATGAAATTTTCGAATTTATAATAAAGAATAATTTATTTAATTCAAGAATAAAGTTAAAATTCTTAAAATTAAAAATTGTAATTTTAAAATTAAATTCTAAAATTAATGTAAAACTCCACATTTAACACGGAAAATAAAATTCGGGTCCGTGTCAAATCTTTACTTTTGTGCTTGCATCAAAATTTTTATTTTTGGTCTCGAATTAAATTCTTTTCTTTTGTCCTGGCATTAAATCGTCTGCATTTAACATTGTATGTAATTGTATTTAATTCCATTGTATCTAATTTCATTGTATCTAATTCTAATCGTATGCATTTAACATTGTAACGAATGTGATAGCTCTCTCACTCTTAAAACAGATTTAGTGCCACAGTGGTAGATTAACAAATTTGCCATTGGGTACGAAACCCTTCAAAATGTTATTCCACGATTGATATTTACAACATTTGAGCAATATTAATCCTTTACATATTACCCATGAATTTAAAAAAGAACGTTCTTTCAAATTAAAGAAACATTCTCATAGGCGTAATCTGGATTCCAAAAGTGGGAGATTACGAACAGGCAGTCTTTCAGGACTTCTTCATACACGTAAATTACTTACTATATCTGTGGACTTTTTAGCCTAGTACGAAGGGGGATGAAACTTTGGGGAGGGGGTCAAGTTTTCCATTTGCCCTATATAAATAGTTCTAAATGCTGTTATATAAATAGAAACTAAGTTAATATAAAATGTCTCCGGGGGGGATAATAATTGTCCTTAATCCAGATGCATTCCTGAAGAAAACACTGGTTATAGAAGAAGAAACACTGGAGAGGGTTATAGGGCTGTTTAATTATACAATATGGAGAACTATATATAACTAATGTGATTTCCTCCTAATTTGGGTGCGATTTCCCCCTGAAAACCCATGTCAACGTCACTGTATCGACATATTGAGTTTTCGAGGTGCCTATTTACCGTCTATTTAAAAAAAAATCTAACTGTTTGTCGATTTAAATAATAAATGAATGACAAATCATTAGATTTTAAACGTCATTTTATTTAAACATCCATTATACGTAAAAATAAAAGACGTAAAAATAATATAAAAGCCAGAGCCCTTTCGGGTATCATCATGCCCTTCCTCAGTGGCATTGAGCCACGAATAAGACTAGTAAAGTTACCAAATGGAAAAGAAAGTGTACCCAAACTGCAAATTGTATATAATTTCGGATAATGCGTGTCAGTTTGTGCAGTTAAACTCATTTTAACGGATTAGAAAAGAAAGAATGATATAATTAATTTGAGGCTGTAGGGAAAGTCTTGTGCTGTCCACTTCAGATTTTCGTATTTGGAACCATATTCAATAAAAAACTTTTTATTTGCTAATTTTAGTCCCTGTTTTTATGCCTCCTCCATTTATTTTATCATGCTTCACCAGCGAACTGTACATGCCAGGAAATAATTGCAAGCAAAAGATAAATAGCAACAAACCCCTCGATGGATGAATGGATGGATGTCTATAAAGATGGATGCGAACACCCTGAAATCGCCGGCTAGAAAGTGTTTATGCAGGTCACAGAGACGGTCCTCCTCAATTAACCAGACTGTCCCAGTGAACTCTTGTCGTGGAACCTTGAGATAGACTTCCTCAGAGCACGTGTGCGACATAGTGATTAGTGGATTTAGTATTGCCACCTTTTACTAGTGAAATCAGAGCTAAATATTTATAACGACGGAAATTGTACTGCCCAGAGCAGTGAATGTTACAGAAACGTTTTGTGCGATAATGATGTTATGTTAAAGAATAAGTTTCGACTTATTCTCTGTAAATATACGGTTGTGATTTGCGTAGGTAGATAAGCCAATTATATTTATGTTGTGTTGGGGAATGTTTCTTTGACCCATTTATGTTTATTCAGTGTATGGGCTAGATGTCATGTCATATTTGCGAAAAAATATTGCTGTAGAAAAATTTCTCCAGTTTTAAATTTTTTTCCCAGTTTAATGAATCTTACTTGTGAGACTGGCTGCAGTGCCTAAAGCGAGTGGTCGCTGTTTTAGCATTCATTACTAACGATAGACACCTAGATTGCGTAAATATAATAGATAGACCCGAAATACAGATATATAGATGACTGTTGCACTAGCGCATAGGCCACTGAACTGCGGTTAAAAGTTGATGATAGCTAAACACAGCACAATTGCTGAGACCCCATAGTGGTCTTAAATATACACAGGTGCATAGGTCGCTGCGCTACAGTACAAAACTTAATTATCTGCACTGTAAAACATTTTACAACCTCTGCTCATTTTTTTCAGTTACTTTGTTGATTATTTCGCCAAACTGATAAGAAAAACCACAATTACAGGCGTTCATGAGAATTCCGGCTTCATTTCTGCAATATAATGCTCATTATCGTCTGATGAAGCGTTATTACTTTCCTTATATACATAATGTATAAGGAAAGTATTGTGACGGGGTCGAAAATTCGAATTCGAGTTTTCGACGGGAGAGCACGTTTCAAGCATCCCTGATCACGAATCGAACATTTTTGAAGTGATGTCTGTGTGTGTGTGTGTGTGTGAAAGTGTGTGTGTGTGTGTGTGTGTGTGTGTGTGTCAGTGAGCCTTTGGAGGCGATAACTGACGAACGAATGGACCGATTCGAACGAAATTTGGTACAAAAATCACAATCCGTAAACACTGGAAGTCTATTGTTTTTATACGCAATCGAATGTTCAGAACCCCTCTAAATTTTCGAGTAAAATTTTGAAAAAATCTTCAAAAAATCAAAACCGCTAATAAAGTTACGGAAATAGACTTTATCTATGTAATTTTTCATTAGAAAATGATTGGCATAAATTTTAGAAGGCTAACATGAACCGTTCTCGAGATATTGCATATTGTAAGAAGAACTTATTTCTCCGTCCATAACGCTTGGCGAGATTTTGGCGACGAATTTGGCGGAATGTCGCCAACTTGGCGACAATTTTAATTGTTTTGCCAAATTGACAAAAATCTCGCCAAGTGGATAAAAATGACGCTAAATCAATGAAAATGACGACTAAATGAAGAAAATTCAATATCTTAGAAAGAATTGAATTATAAAGAATTGAATATAAGTATCTACTATAAGAATAAAATTTTTTTTAACAAGTAGGAAATTCATTGCATTATATAAGGAAAGTCATGAGTTGCCCACATCAGATTTTTTTTATATTATATATACACCTATGTCCAAAAGTTAATGCCTCCCGCACGGGGTTCCTGTCTAAATTGGGTGGCTTCTTCCGGCGGCCCAAAACCTTACACCTTTCTGGTAGGTCGGACGGACTGGGTCTCAATCAACAACAACACACACACACTCTCACACACAGGAAAAAATAAATACAATTTTTTTTATTTAAGATTTTGGCGTATTGGTATCTTAATCACAAATGATTATATTTAAATCGCTTAATTTGGTTAATATATATTGTGCTCACAGCCTCACTGTGACACAGGCACACAAGAAATATATTTAAAGAAATTGTTGATTTTTATTCAGAGACGCTCAAGACGTGTACATCTTTCGAAGTAAATTACTACAGTAGGGTTTTTAACACTATCGCACTAACTTTCCATTCTCATATTAGATAATTACATTTTAAGGGGATGGTGCACATTGAAATGTGCAAAAATCGACTAAAAACAGTTTTAATATATAATATTATTTTACACATTTAACATTTGCTTATGGGTGGAACAGCGTCCATCCCAAACGAAGAATCTCCCAAAAAGACAGGTATTTGACTGACTTCACGCGCAGATATCACGCGCAGAATAAAACATCCTGGTCCCGCTTGTAAACAAATTTAGGAAATATATGAAATTAGATATGTCAAAATGAAAGTGCTAAAATGGTATTACAAGACGCACCAGTGCTAATTTTACTTTGCTTCGACAATCGGCTGAACACAATATATGAGTTAAATACGATATATGAGTTTGAAAATTTTGGCCAAATGAAACAGATGGCCTAAGAAATCAAAAATACCAATAATTATTCCGTAAACTTTAAACCCAAATGCCTTAATTGTGGTAATACAGTCAAAAATATAATTCCATTTAATTATTCCATTAAAATTTATATTTTATACATTTTTTTAACTCTTTACAACAAAGTTGAAAAGTGTTTATGACTGTGTTCATTCCGTCTGTCTATCTGTCCATTAGCAGGATAACTGCCGTAAAAATGACTTTATCAAAATGAAATTTTAGTATGTTGTTCAGACGGTCTATGGGACCTATGGGAATATAAATGAATAATACCACCCAATTAGTTTTGGATTGAACCCGGGTTGAAAAAATGAAATACACTAAACCCTATGGGACCTAATTTTTCAAACATTTTTTAAGCAGATTTAAATTTCACAAATTGCTTCGAAAGTTTTATGAAATATTCAAATTATCCCATAAAATATATTAAAAAAAATTCAGCAAAATATATTCAGTAGTTTTTTAAATAAAAATTATAATGATAATTACACCTTTTATATGAAGCGATCACGTGACCATTATATGAAGAGATCACGTGACCCACTTCAAAATAAAATATGGCATCCATCTTGTATCAGAATCGTGATTTTTAAAGTTCTTTTTAATTCATATTTAGTGTTGTATCCGTCCTAAAACTGCTTTATTTTTGCTTAAATTCTGTTCATCTACATACTGAATTAACGCAATTACAATATATTTGAGTTTAAATGAACATCCAACTTTAATTATTTCTTCAACGAAGCCTACGGAAAATGTACTATAATACGAAAAATGTACTATAATACACTTATGGAAAATGTAAACAGCAAAATATGTAGAATGAGTTGTCTAAGAATTGCTGCATTTCTTTAAATCAAAATTATTTAGCTCATGGAGTCTGCAATATAGCTGCTATGAATGAAATATTCATCGATTTTACAAAGAGAAGGACGATATTCTCGATGAAGTTTTAAGCATAGAGTTTAATGACTTGTACTTCCATGGTCTTAAGTTTTTAAATAAAATAAATTATTATAGTATTGTGATGAATGAAATGAATGGAAAAATGTTATGAATGAAATGCTGCTTTTATAGAGAGAGCCACCCACGCGTGTTATATTACGATGACGTCATTTGAATAAATTTTATTTGTTTTCGATGAAGTTTTCAAATATAATAAATTGATGTAGTATTATGATAATTTTAAAAATATTACCGAGGAATGTATCTAAGATGTAGAGATGTTTAAGCCAGGCAATTTATATTTGAATGCCGTCATTTGAATGAAGTTAATTTTTTGCGATGAAATTTTAAGTTTTCAAATATAATAAATTAATGTAATATTGTGATAATTTTTGAAATATTACTGAGGAATGTATCGCATTTTAGAGATGTTTAAATAAAATTGCATTGAAGTTGGAAAGTGTTTCATAGTCAATGCTTTATGCATGATTGATCTTTATTGTTTATTATTTAAATCCAAAAACATTTAATAAAATCGTCTGTCTTTGTATAAATGCATTGTATTTAATTCCGTTGCTTAGCAACATGATATACATTTCTTCAAATAAATTGGAGATAGAAATATCGTCTGCATAATGTCATCTCTATGGGAGGTTCGTTTTTTATTAATATCGATAACCGTTTGTCCTAGAAACTCGAAACATGGACTAAATTTTAAGGGGCGCTATTTCATGTATACCCGGAAAATTCCATCCAATTCGGTGCAGCCGTTCTTCCGTGATGCTGAGACAAATAAACACACAGACAGACTATCTTACACCGTTTTTGAGATAAGAATTATAACTTCTTTAATTTGCAAAAACTTCAAGCGAAATTTAAATGGATGCATAAAAACTTATGGGGGAACCCGGAATTAAAATGTATGACTGAAATAGCCATTATATATGTAATTTCTTATTTAAAAACGAATAATATAATTTACTAAGGGCTAATATGAGCTGTTATTGCTGCAGGATTTTCAGTTTAAAAAGGAAAAAAAATCACAAAAAATTAAACATATTCACTATTATCAACAGAATAATTGATTTGTGAATACTTTTAACTAGAAATACAAGGATATCGTTGTTGAAGTTCTTGCAAGCCGTTCTCGAGATATTAAAAATTTTGTTTTACAATAGGAAGCGCGCATTGCTCGAAATAATGAAGCGATTTTTATTCAAATTTGGTATTCCCACCTTAATTGGTAATAAAAAAAGAACCCATAGATTTTTTACGATATCGAAATAAAAGAAGTTAATGTTTTCCTACGATATCGAAATTCGGTAATTTGCAGTGCAAGTTGTCAGTAGATCAGATAAGTATGTAGATGAGATTTGTTTATACAGCACAGCATCCTGTTTGACGTAACTGTATGTGAATTGAAGTAACTGTTAAAAATCGCAGTCCTGGTAAAAATCCAATTTCAGTACTTTTAAATATTTTGCAATCCCCTGCTACGTCTACCTTTTTGGGTTCACACAAAAAATGCAATTTGCATAATCTTCACAAAAATGCAATATCGAGATTATGGAGATTGCATAAAATGGCAATGACGTGAATTGATATATATTATTTTAGATTTATAAAATGTTTATGCTATTTTCTCTCTTCATGCATATGTCTGTAATATACAATTGTATCACAACAAAAGAAAATTAACTGGTTTTCTATAAAATAAGAATAGTATCTAACAGTTTATATAGCTGAAAAAAAATGCATTAGATTAGAATTAGTTTCCTATGTTAACAAAGTGCACAAGACACATTATTATATATTTAAGCCACATTTATATATCTGGATACCAATAAAATAAAGCTGCGTGTTATACAATATACTATTATAGAGGAAGGAAAATCTTAGACTAGGCCAACAACTTATCTCCCCTTGCAAGAGGTGGAAAGAAACTCTGAAAACCTGTGTGTACATTCTAACTCCATACGCTAAAAGAAATTCGAACATTTAGACAAACACCGAAAGTTGTCTCATCATGTAGTGCCATGGAGGTTTCTTATGCAACTGCATGAAATATAAACGATAAACCCTAATACTTCTCAAATTATAGGCCTGGTCCATTAATGTTAATAAGTAAATATTTAACAAGAAAGATCAATCATGCATAAAGAATTGATTATGAAACACTTTCCAACTTCAATGCAATTTCATACAAACATCTATGAAATGCGATACATTCCTCGGTAATATTTTTAAAATTATCACAATACTACATTAATTTATTATATTTGAAAACTTCATCGAAAAAATGAACTTGAAATATAAATTGCCTGGTTTAAACATCTCTAAAATGAGATACATTCATCGGTAATATTTTTAAAATTATCATAAAACTACAATAATTTATAATATTTGAAAACTTCATCGAAAACGAATGAACTTTATTCAAATGACGTCATCGAAATATAAATCGCCTCTATATAAAAGCAGCATTTCATTCATAAACATTTTTCCAATCGTTTCATTCATCACAATACTATAATAATTTATTTTATTTAAAAATTTGAAAAATTATTATCTACCATATTTATTTTAACATGTGAAACCTTTCTCATATATAAAATAATTAAACTCTTGGAAAGATATTTATTATATAATTTATCTCTTTTTTTGTTTTTGGAGGATATAACGAGAGTCAGAATTTAATTGAATTTTTTTTCTCCCTATATTAAATAATTTGTATTTAAAAAACTACATATTTTACTGAATTTTTTTTATATATTTTATGGGATAATTTGAATATTTCCTAAAATTTTCGAAGCAATTTGCGAATTTTAAATTCGCTTAAAAAATGTTTGAAACATTAGGTCCCATAGGGTTCAATGTATTTCATTTTTGTAACCCAGATTCAATAAAAAACTAATTGGGTGATATTATTCATTTATATTCCCATAGGTCCCACAGGCCGTCTGAAAAACATACTAAAATTTCATTTTGATAAAGTCATTTTTACGGCAGTTATCGTGCTAAAGGACAGACAGACAGATAGACAGACAGACAGACAGACAGAATGAACAACGTCATAATAAACACTTTCAACTATGTTGTAAAGTGTTAAAAAGCAATTAACAAATTAACATTGAATTATTAAGCATTTTAATATGTTGCAATTGTTACCAGAAAAATAAGCATAAGCATAGTAATATAAATTATATTAGTTATTAGTACATAACATGTCTTTGGGCGTCCTTAGAGTTCTAGAACACATAAACTAGCTAATAGTTAGTGACTGTTATTTACAGTCAACTAAATAAATATCTGATGTGGACAGCCTATGATTTCCCTACAAATGCAAAGTTTTCTTTTTAATATTAATAAATTTGAGTTTTCGTCAACAATGCAACGCGTGAAATGGATATTTGTTTGAAATTTCATCTAATTTGCAGTTTTAAATAATTTCCCTTTCCGTTTGGCGACTTCACTCGTTTTAAAATAACTTCAAATTATAAAAACGGAAATATCTTTTGAACAATTTATTATTTTAACATACTGGGTTCGATTTTATTGGTTTTGTTGTAGAAAGCTATACACGTTACACTAAAACAAGCAATAACTCATATAATCAAATATGATTAATGCTTATTGTTTAAATTTACCATTACTTTGTTAGTAAATAAGTTAAGTAAGTGCTGCGATTTCTTGTACAAAAATAAAGTAACTGGAAGTTAAGTAATAATGTAGTTAAGTATTAAGTACTGGAAGTTAAGTAATTTTCCATTTTTAATATGCTACTTGAATAGTTTACTTTGTTTTGAGTATTCAATGCCTTAATTAACATCTATATAATAATTCTCTGACGTGTTTGTGTCTTCCAATATATTCTATAAGACGCCGGTGACCTAGAGAACTGAAACATTGTTCACTTCTAGTTCTCAAGCCTAAATTCTAGTATATTAATATTGGTTTAACCTTTTGTTTACGGGTGGGATAGCGTCAATACCTAACGAAGAAGCTCTCAAAAAGTCAGGTATTTGACATACCCTGACAGATATTTGACATACCCCAAACAGCTCGATCCCCCTTTGCAGGCATTGGCGTCCATGGACGCCAATGTCTGCAAAGGGGGATCGAACTGTCCGTTACATGCAAAAAAAATCTGATGTAGGCAAAGCTAGATATTTAATGCAATGACTTTACATTTTGGAAGAGAAATAATGGTGTACAAGACTACCTGTACCATGTTTTCGGGATTGAAGTAACATCAAGTAAAATAACATTGGACGCTTTTTGACAACTTATGAGTCCAAAAAGAATGACTTATCCATATTCACTTTCAAAATCATTGTCATAAGCAATTGCCATGTAATGAATACCCAGTGAAATGAATAACCATTGGCTAATTCTTGGGTGACAAAATACAAAAATATTACAAAAGGTATCGTCTATTGTAAATGGAACGAACTCGATTCATGAGATGGAAAGTAACATATTTTTTTATTGCATAGTATTGGATGGAAAGTTCACATATCTGATAATACTCACTACTTTTTAATTTTATGTAAATTTTCGGATAAATGTATTTAAAAAAAAAAAACGTGCAGCATCTCGAGAACGGTTTATGGTAACTCTCTGAGGTGCATGTCATGTGTTTTCTAATAAAATTTAACGTGTGAAATTATTTTTTATTTAACGGTATTGAAAGTCCTGATTTTTTAATTAATTTTTCAAGAGTTCATTCAAAAAACGTGAAATATCTAGAGTTCATGCTAGCGTCCTGAAGTTCGTATCATTCGTTTGCGAATGAAAATTTATGACTGAAATAATTATTTGCTTTTCATTGTTGCAGGTCCCGATTCTTTTATGATTTCTTAAAAAATTCATTCAAAAAGGTGAACATTCTATTGTATTTGCCAGTATTTACTGACTTCAATAATCAAATTTTTGTCGAAATGTTCCATTCGTTAGCGAGATATCGCTTTCACGCACACAAGCACACACACACATACATACTGTTGTGATAAGGACTGTAAAGAGAGATCTTTAAGAAATATAAAAGTTAATTTACAATCCCCGTCACACATCTAATTGGGTCGGTCACTCACATACAATTAAATAGGGAGAATAATTAATTTAAGATTAGTTACTTAATGGAAGGAGATTAGACATAAGTTTTTTTTTAAGTTCTTTAGTATACTTATGTTGTATATGCATTTAAAGTCAAATTTACTTTAACCACAGCATTTTCTTTTGGAATTGGATATATATATGAAGATTATAAACTTTTAAAAAAATGTTCATGAGCAAATCACCAGCTGTTGAAAATTTCCTTTCTGAGCAAAATTTCAAGGAATGAACATAAATAAAATCTGCCTTGTAGCCTATCGCTTCACAGACCATACACATTTTAACCATCTCTTCCCACTTCTGCACTAGACACATTTAGAAAAGATAATAACCACAGCATTTTCTCAATCCTAGAAAAGCGCTAAAATATGATTTGCTCCTCTTCATGCCTTGATTCCACCCTTCTGCACTGGACACATTTTAGAAAGGATAATAACCACAGCATTTTGAGAATACGATGTCTTTTGTACAAACTTCGACATACTGAAATTTATTATTTGCAATATTACAGCTGATTTAAGAATTACACAAAATGACTTGATGCTTGGAGAATTAACATGCACACACTAAAAAAAATACTCAGTTGTCACATGGTATATTAAGAAAATGAAAATGGCGAAGAGATGTCCCCGAAGGGACCCCTTTCTTTTAACGCAACCTACACTCGCCAGGAAACTTTGAGAGAAAAAGTTGTCAGCCAAATTTCTCCCGCGCTAACCGGGTGTTGCCATACCAAAAACACTAAATTCTCGTTGAACCAAGGAGATTCCTTTGCCAATCATCGAAAAAAAAAGGATGTCGTTTTGCCGCAGTTTTGAAAGAGGGCGTGGACTGTACATGAAAATATGAATACAACAGCGTTGTTGTTGTTGTTACCCAGACCGTCCGACCTACCAGAAATGTGTAAGGTAACTGTTTGGACGGCCGGGAAGTGCCACCCAATTTAGACCGGAACCCAGTGGGAGAGGCATCCACAGGGACCGTACCCTCCTTCCCCTACCACCAACCTCTCGGAAGGACTTACGGACCCACATGTTTAACGTGATCGTACTCCGCGTGAACACGGCGGCAGTTTTGGCAGTGGCTGGAATCGAACCCGGGCCTGCCGAGTGCAACTCCAGCGCGCTAACCAATGGGCTACCGCGCCCCTGAATACAACAGCGTGTTATAATTTAATTTATGAAAAGAGGCAATTGGCCTATTAATGATTATATAAAATAAAAACAATTTTGAATAGAATAATTTTGAATAATAAATTTTAAAATAAAATATTTAATGAATTATAAAAAAAAAATGTTAATTTTGAATAATAAAAAATTATAACGTGTTGTGACGTGTCACAACACATACATACATACATGCATACTAAAATACACACACTGCTACACACTCATACATACACACACACACACACACTGATATATACACACACACATTATAAAGAGCCTTGCTGCCATAACCGGGAATCGAACCCTGGATCTTCGAACTGGCCAGCCGACGCTCTACCGTTGAGCTACTGGCATGGAATTGCAAGCCCTTATTGTCGAAATGGACTCTGCATTCTCCACCTTCTAATGTCAGATTAACGTGAAACTGACAATCTGACTGACCACCTCTTGCTATTTTTAAATCATGTTGGCCTCCTGATGCTATTTTTATCCTCAAAGTTAGGTTCCTGCATGGTCGTTATCCTCCCGATATTGAAATCGGCGCTCAGTATCCCAAGGTCCACTGAATCTGTACTAGTCGTACTAGGATCACTTTCAGACCTCCAAAATCTTTGCACTAATCTACAGGGTTGATTTGTTCAGCCGCCATTGTCAAGAACTTTGCTGCTCCAACCGAGAATCGAACCCTGGATCTTCGAACTGACCAGCCGGTGCTCTACCGTTCAGTCACAGTGACGTTATTGCAAGCCCTTATTGTCGAAGCGGACAGTGCAACAAACACACGCACACACATCACCCCAAGAGCGCGGTAGCCCAGTGGTTAGGGAGTTGCACTCGGTAGGCCCGGGTTCGATTTCCGCCATGCCAAAACTGCCGCCGTGTTCAGGCCCGAGTTGGATATAAGTCTCTTCCAAAACTGTCGCCGTGTTCATACGGAGTACGATCACGTTAAACATGTGGGTCCGTAAGTCCTTCCGAGAGGTTGGTGGTAGAGGAAGGAGGATACGGTCCCTGTGGATGCCTCCCCCACTGGGTTTCGGTCTAAATTGGGTGAATAAAAAGAAAGTTATGGAGATTGTCGCGGAGGACGCGGTAGCCCAGTGGTTAGCGCGCGTGAATTGCACTAGGTATACCCGGGTTCGATTCCCGTCACTGCCAAAACTGCCGGCGTGTGCACGCGGAGTACGATCACGTTAAACATGTGGGTCCGTAACTCCTTCCGAGAAGTTGATGGTAGGGGAATTAGGGTACGGTCCCTGTGGATGCCTCCCCCACTGAGTTCCGGTCTAAATTGGGTGGCACTTCCCAGCCGTCCAAACAGATACCTTACACCTTTGTGGTAGGTCGGACGGTCTGGGTCTCAACAACAACAACACATCACCCCAAAAACGTTCGATTCAAGTTCAAAGATGCTCAAAACGATTTCTGTTTAAAATTCGAATTCGAATTTTCGACCTCGTCACAATACTTGTCTTATACATTACACTATATATGTAGGGCAATTAATAATTATTACAGAAAACGCCTTTACTGTCACTCCCTTACTATGCGGCCCTGTAGGAGAGTGCAGCTTGCAATCAAATTACCAATGTTTAAATAGCCGAAAGCGCTCCTCATAAATGCAAAGTTTCATCAATCGTTTCTCGAAAAATAGGAGCGAATTTCTAAATATTTTTTCTACACTTCCCAATGTGGATCGAGGTCTGCAGGCAGGGCCGTTTGGAGTCTTCTGGACAAAGTTTTAAGTGTATGCTTTAGTGAAGGGAAAAAAATTAACTAGCTCTGCATTTTATGGGTGACCTCATTAAAAGCGAGTTGGCTTAATTACAAAGTATAATTACATTGGAGATGAAAGAACACCTGCGTTTAATTGGCATTCCGTAACAGGAATTGAATCGCTTCGGAAAGTAAAATAAGCTTCTTACAAAACATTTTTTTTTTCTAAACAAAAAAAAAAGAAGGAGAAAAAAAACCACCTCAAGGAGAAAAAAATCTCTTTTTTAACACTTTACAACATAGTTGAAAGTGTTTATGACTTTGTTCATTCTGTCTGTCTGTCTGTCCGTTAGCACGATAACTGCCGTAAAAATGGTTTTATCAAAATGAAATTTTAGTATGTTTTTCAGACGGTCTGTTGGACCTATGGGAATATAAATGAACAATATCACCCAATTAGTTTTTTATTGAACCCGGATTGAAAACATGAAATACATTGAATCCCATGGGACCTAATGTTTCAAACATTTTTTAAGCGAATTTAAAATTCACAAATTGCTTCGAAAATTTTAGGAAATATTCAAATTATCCCATAAAATATATAAAAAAAATTTCAGTAAAATATGTTAGGTAGTTTTTTAAATAAAAATTATTTAATATAGGGAGAAAAACAAATTCAATTAAATTCTGACTCTCGTTATATCCTCCAGAAAGAAAAAATACATATATTATATAATAAATATCCTTCCAAGAGTTGAATTATTTTATATTTGAGAAATGCATCACATTTTAACATAAATATGGTAGATAACAATTTTTCAAATTTTTAAATAAAATAAATTATTATAGTATTGTGATGAATTAAACGATTGGAGAAATGATTATGAATGAAATGCAGCTTTTATATAGAGGCGATTTATATTTCGATGACGTCATTTGAATAAAGTTCATTTGTTTTAAATGAAGTTAGCAAATATAATAAATTATTGTAGTGTTATGATAATTTTAAAAATATCACCGAGGAATGTATCTCATTTTAGGGATGTTTAAACCAGGCAATGTATATTTCAATGCCGGCATTTGAATGAAGTTTATTTTCTTCGATGAAGTTTCCAAATATAATAAATTAATGTAGTATTGTGATAATTTAAAAAATATTACCGAGGAATGTATCGCATTTGAGAGATGTTTGTATAAAATTGCATTGAAGTTGGAAAGTGTTTCATAATCAATGCTTTATGCATGATTGATCTTCCTTGTTTCTCCTTGAGGGGACCGAAACCGGCCTATCTGCCCGTGTTAAATTTGCTGACTTAATATTCTTTTTCATCAGAAACTATATAAATACTATCAGAACAAAATTTTCACAGCTGACAGATGTTTATCACTTTTACGCGTTTTAACAGTCTATTTTTACTTTCCCTGCAATACATGGTAATGTATTGGGAAAGTATTGGAAGTATTGGGAAAGTAAAATCGCAACTCGAGTTTTTGACTGTATCTACAAGTTTTGGGGCCTCTAGATTGCGATAAAACTGTCTTAGTGTGACGTCTGTGTGTGTGTGTGTGTGTGTAAAGTATGTATCCATTGATTTTATAGGTAAATCCGTTGTGGGTTACCCTGGTGCTGTTTAGGTTTTGGTAGAATTCGAAAAAAAGTACCTGCCTTTTTTTACGAAATGGCACTTAAAGATCGTCAAAATCCAAGCTAGAAGACTACATATGCTCGAATTTATCAATTAAATGCTTGTTTTATACGCAATTTTTGAAGATGAAAAGAATAAGACTAACCTCATTACACCAGGTCTAGCCTTTCGCATTTTTGCTAAGCCGGTTTTGAGAATCCGTAAAGTTACCAAATGAAAACGAAAACTGATATATTAAAAGTTCAAATCCAGTGTAATTTCAAGTATTATTTGTGTTATTCTGTGTATTTAAACTCAATATAATGACTTATTTAAGAAATTAAGAAAAAGTGAATTTGAGTCTGTAGGGAATGGCATGTGCTGTCCACATCAGATTTTTTTTTATTTATTTCAGAAAAGTTCGAAACTATGATCCATCTCTTCCCAAGGTTTTTTTAAACAAAAATTTTAAAACATTTATTTTTCTTTTTTAAATAAGTATACAACTTACCTTCAAATTCCGTTGTTAAAATATGCACACACATAGTGTGATTATACCGTAAAAATTTCAAAGCTTTGCGTCCAGCAATTTTTGAGAGAAAGAAATATAAACAGTAAAAAAATACTTTCTGAGGAAAACAGTGAAAAAACAGGTTTCCGCAAAGTGACGTTGAGGGCGGCATATAAAAATGATGAAATTTTTTTTCCAGCTTCTAGTTTTTGGATTTAAACTAATATGAAAGATACACCGTTGAAAAGAAAACATTCTGAGCCATTTTAATTGAAAAAAATCTGATAGGGGCAGCATATGACTTTCCCTACATCATACAATGTCTTTATAAGAAATAAATGTCATGTACCAGAATAGCGGCACAATGTTTATTTTTTTTTTATTATTTTATTTATTTATTTATTTTTTAATGTCAAACAGCTGAAATTTGCCGTTTCCTTTTGTAATACCCTGTAAAACTATTTCATGCAAAGTAATGAAATTAACTTCAATTTTGCTCACATCTAATGTGATAATAGAGATTGGAGTGTTGAAGACCCAGACCGTCCAATTCATCCTTAGGATATAGAGCAGCTATTTGGACGGTCGGAGTGTCGAAAGCCCAGACCACCCGACTCATCCGGGTGGTCTGGGCTTTCGACACTCCGGCCGTCCAAATAGCTGCTCTATATCCAAAGGATGAGTTGGACGGTCTGGTAAAACTATTTCATGCAAAGTATTGAAATTAACTTCAATTTTGCTCACATCTAATGCGATAATAGAGATTGGAGTGTTGAAGACCTAGACCGTCCAACTCATCCTTAGGATATAGAGCAGCTATTTGGACGGCCGGAGTGTTGAAGACCCAGACCGTCCGACTCATCCAGTGGACTTGAGCATCTATTTGGACGGACGGCCGGAGTGTGAGAGCCCCAGGCCGTCCGACTCGTCCAGAGGACTTAGAGTATCTATTTGGACGGCCGGGAAGGGGACGGCCGGAGTGTGAAAGCCCCAGGCCGTCCGGCTCGTCCAGAGGACTTGGAGCAACAAAATGGACGACCGGGAAGGCGACGGCCGGAGTGTGAAAGACATAGGCCAACCGACTCACCCTAGGGTATGAGCTGCTGGTTGAGTGGCCGGGGAGACTCCAGTGTGGTTCCACTTGACTTTCTCATACCAAAATCTTTTTTTTTTTTAATTGTAAAAATTTTTTTTTGAAAAATCGGTATTATGGATCCAAATGATTACAATTATAGCGTATTACCCTTCACTTAAAAAAGCATAATTTTTGTTTTCGATTGATACCATGCTTGACAATATATCCCCCGAGGGGTCTAATGACGTCAAGAACAAAAAAAAAAAGTTGTATCGCTGCTATTTTCACAACAAAGGTTGAAACTATGAAGTCTCATGGTCATTGAACCATAAATAAACCCTTTTATCCATGTTATGTCAAATTCTGTGCTATGCTGCCATGTTAAAAAAATATATATATATAATATGTTATAATATATAATTTCGAATAACACGTAAAAATATATAATTTCGAATACAATTCAAAGTTTGCACTCGAATTAAATTTTTTTTCTCTTCTTCTAGATTTTCTGATAACGAAACCTGATATAAAGTTTTGTGAAAATCCATTATTTGTAGCCGCACACAAGAACTTATTTGTGGCCGCACACAAGAATTTATTTGTGGCCGCACACAAGAATATCTGTGGTCGTACACAAGAAATCGACCATACATATATATATATACATACATGCATACATACAATATAGATAGTCAGACGGACATCACTCTAAAAATAGTCGAAACGTGTTCAGGACGTCTTAAGACATATATTAGCTTCAAAATCTCGAATTCGAAAATTTTCGTTAAAACAATACTTTCTCTATACTACATAACATAGCATGAGAAAGTAAAAAATCTGATGTGGGCAGCACATGACTTTCCCTGCAGACTTATATTAACGTTCTCTTTATTTTAACTAAATTTATTTCACTTTTAATTCAATTTTCGTTCTCATGCGGTAACCGGGCTTATTTTCAAAGGTGGCGTAGGGAAAGTACGAAAAACTAAAATATCTCGAGAACGGCTAGTCCTAGTGTAATGGGGTTGGTCTTATTCTTTCCGTCGTTAAAAATTACGTATTAAATCAGCATTTAATGGATATATTTGAGTATACCCAGTTCTTTAGTTTAGATTTGGACGATTTTTGCGGGCCATTTTGCAAAAAAAGGCAGGTCATTTTTTTCCGAATCGTACCAAAATCTAATCAGCACCAAAGTAACCCACAAGTGACTCATCTACCGAATTTTGTGAAATTCAGTCCATCAGTTTTTCAGTTAGAGTAGATACAAGCTTTTGCGGGCCATTTCGCAAAAAAAGGCGGGTTCTTTTATTCCGAATCCTACCCAAAACTAATCAGCACCAGACTCGCTCACAAGTTTAAATGTTCGGCCCCTTTACAGTTCATTCCCTATTATACATTATGCAATATATGTTGTGCAATCTCCGCTTTGAGTTGTTCGCCATTTCGGCACGAATTTCTTCGATAAGGTGGTACATCTATTAACTTTTAGTTCTCACTTCTGTTTCCTTAAGAATATATAACCAGTATAGTTAATTATTCCTTTATGTTTGAAAAGGTGGGTATTGCGACCACCTAGCAATGTACTAAGAGATATTGCTTTCAAAATTAACACGTAAAACTAAACTACAAATAGCAGTTTATATTTCAACAGCACATTAGAGCATTTAAAGATAAGAGAGTTTTGTTTTAAATCACCAAGCATCGGATTTAAATGTTCAGTCCCATTCACAGTCCGTTCCCTATTATACATTATGCAATATATGTTGCGCAACCTCCGCTTTGAGCTGTTTGTCCCGGATGAACCCCTAAACCGGATATATTCTAGCGCCATTTCGGCACGAATTTCTTCGATAAGATGGTACATCACGATTCAAAACTTAACGTATCACCCAATGCATTCCTCAACCATTAGTCTCGTGACCAGCGTCTTGCTTTTTTTTGGCTTTATCATTAAAAGGTCTTATTTAAATCGTCATGACCGATGCGTGGTTTCAACTCCTTTGATGGCAATATTAACACACTTTCCGGAAGCCTTAGAGAGATGAAATTTAGTACACAGCTTAGTCCAGTAGAACATTTTATTCTATTAAAATCTGGCTAAGAATAGAACAGACATTTGTAAAAAACCCTGCTGTCCCGACCGGGAATCAAACCCTGGTTCTTCGAATTGGACAGCCGACGTTCTACCGCTGAGCAACTGGGTCGAAATTGCAAGCTCTTATTGCAGAAGTAGACCCTGCACTTTTTTTTTTTTTTTTTTTTTTTTTTGCGAAATGGCCTGGAAAATTCTTATAGTTGTAAGATAGTTAAAAATCTGACGTGGGCGACGCATGACATTCCCTTTTTCTCTTTATTTCATTAATAATCCATTAAATTGAGTTTGATTGCACAAAATAGCACGCATAATTCTTCGATATTAATCTTAATTTGCTTCAAATTTTGTTTTCATTTGGTAACTGGACGTATTTTCAAAAGCGGCGTAGCCAAAATGCGAAAAAAAAAATAAAATATCTCGAGAACGGCTAGTCCTAAAGTAATTGGGTGAGTTGTAAAAAATTATATATAAAACAAGCATTTAATTTATAAATTTGGGCATACATAGTTTTTGATTTTAGATTTTGACGATTTTTTCGGGCCATTTCGTAAAAAAAAGCGAGTTCTTTTTTCCCGAATCATATCAAAATCTAATCAGTACCAGGATAACCCATAAGTAACTCAACTAATCAATCTTGTGGAATTTGGTCCATCCATTCAGCTGGAGTGGACATATGCAATTTTTGTGGGCCATTTCGTAAAGAAAGGCAGGTTTCTTTTACCCGAATCATACCAAAATTTATTCAGCACCAGGGGCACATGCTTAAGACGAACTTCAACTATACATTAAAAAAAAAAGAAACATTTCTACTTTACTGAATTTTATATTCTAATGCAGCAGTTCCAAAACTTTTCTACGCGCGGCCCACATTAAAGGTTTTCAAATATTTTTCAATAATTTCGAAAACAATTTTTAAAAAGTAATATATTTAATTTACTTGTAAAATAAAGTTCTGAAGGTAACAAATTGAATGATAAAATGAATGTATTTTTTAGAATAAAAAAATGTAATAAACATAATCCAAATAAATTGTTTTCGAACAAATAATGGAGGCATGAAACTGTAGTTCTTTTGCTCGAATATTTCGCAATCTGCTTCTACAAGCCGCAGAAGTGAGCTAGTCTTTCGAACCCCAGTAAAAGATGGACGAGAGAGTAACAAAAAAGATCAATCATGCTTAAAGCATTGATTATGAAACACTTTCCAACTTCAATGCAATTTTATTTAAAAAAGTCGAAAATGCAATACGTTCCTCGGTAATATTTTAAAACTTATCACAATACTACATTGATTTATTATATTTGAAAACTTAAACCTTCATTGAAAAAATGAACTTGATTCAAATGACGGCATTGAAATATAAATTGCCTGGTTTAAATATCTCTAAAATGCAATACATTTCACGGTAATATTTTTAAAACTATCATAATACTACGATAATTTATTATATTTGAAAACTTCATCGAAAACAACTGAAATAAATTCAAATGACGTCATAGAAAAAATAACACGCCTGGATCTCTCTATAAAAGCAGGATTTCATTCATTTCATTCATCATAACACTATAATAATTTATTTTATTTAAAAATTAAGACCATGGAGCTACAATTCATAAACTGTATGCTTAAAACTTCATCGAAAAAAATCGTCCTTCTGTTTATAAAATCAATTAATATTTTATTCATATCAGCCATGCAGACTCCATGGACTGAATTATTTTGTGTTAAAGAAATACAGTATTTCTAATACAACTCATTCTACATATTTTGCTGTTTACATTTTACATAGGTGAAAAATAGGCTTAGTTGTAGAAATAATCAAATTTGAATGAGAATTTAAACTCAAATATATTGTCATTGTGTTGTTTTAGTATGTAGATGCACAGAATTTAAGCAAAAATAAAGTAGTTTTAGGACGGATACAACACTCAATATGAATTAAAAAGAACTTTAAAAAATCACGATTTTGAAACAAGATGGATGCCATATATCATTTTGAAGTGGGTCATGTCATCGTTTCATATCATGGTCACGTGATCGTTTAATAAAAGATGTGTAATTATTATTTTAATTTTTATTTAAAAAACTACTGAATATATTTCGCTGAATTTTTTTTTATATATTTTATGGAACAATTTGACTATTACTTAAAATTTTCGAAGCAATTTGTGAATTTTAAATCCGCTTAAAAAATGTTTGAAAAATTAGGTCCTATAGGGCTTAATGTATTTCATTTTTTCAAACCGGGTTCAATCCAAAACTAATTGGGTGATATTATTCATTTATATTCCCATAGGTCCTACAGACCGTCTGAACAACATACTGAAATTTCATTTTGATTAAGTCATTTTTACGGCAGTTATCGTGCTAACGGACAGACAGACAGCCAGACAGACAGATTGAACAAAGTCATAAGCACTTTTCAACTTTGTTGTAAAGTGTTAAAAAAATGAGAAAAGTAAACAAGAAAGATCAGTCATGCATAAAGCATTGAATATGAAACACTTTCGAACTTCAATACAATTTTATATAAACATCTCTAAAATGCGGTGCATTCCTCGGTAATATTTTAAAAATTATCAAAATACTACATTAATTTATTATATTACTACATTAATTTATTAATTAATTACATGCCAAATCCTTCCTCTAAACTTAATGGTACAGCAATAATGAAACTCACAAAGTCTAGAGCGAATGCATTTTAGAACCGATGAGAGGAACTTCCGATAAAGTGTGGAATTTCCTTGAAATTTGAGACACCAGAAAGGAAATCACGTCCATTGCACAAAAAGGGTTACATTCTAAAGTGTTTTAGAACAGTATTATGGTCCATAAAAAATATTTAAAATGGTTGAAGATAGACTAATCTCTCTAAATTATAGACTTATTTCTCTCTACGCATCATAGGTTTAATTTTTAACACTTTTCAACAAAGTTGAAAAGTGTTTATGACTTTGTTCATTCTGTCTGTCTGTCTGTCTGTCTGTCCGTTAGCACGATAACTGCCGTAAAAATGACTTAATCAAAATGAAATTTTAGTATGTTGTTCAGACGGTCTGTAGGACCTATGGGAATATAAATGAATAATATCACACAATTAGTTTTGGATTGAACCCGGGTTGAAAAAATGAAATACATTGAGCCCTATGGGACCTAATTTTTCTAACATTTTTTAAGCGGATTTAAAATTCACAAATTGCTTCGAAAATTTTAGGTAATAGTCAAATTGTTCCATAAAATATATAAAAAAAAATTCAGCTAAATATATTCAGTAGTTTTTTAAATAAAAATTAAAATAATAATTACACATCTTATATGAAACGATCACGTGACCATGATATGAAACGATCACATGACCCACTTCAAAATGAGATATGGCATCCATCTTGTTTCAAATTCGTGATTTTTTAAAGTTCTTTTTAATTCATATTGAGTGTTGTATCCATCCTAAAACTACTCTATTTCTGCTTAAATTCTGTGCATCTACGTACTAAAACAACACAATGACAATATATTTGAGTTTAAATTCTCATTCAAATTTGATTATTTCTACAATTAAGCCTATTTTTCACCTATGTAAAATGTAAACAGCAAAATATGTAGAATGAGTTGTATTAGAATTACTGTATTTCTTTAACACAAAATAATTCAGTCCATGGAGTCTGCATGGCTGATATGAATGAAATATTAATTGATTTTATAAACAGAAGGACGATATTTTTCGATGAAGTTTTAAGCATAAAGTTTATGAATTGTAGCTCCATGGTCTTAATTTTTAAATAAAATAAATTATTATAGTATTGTGATGAATGAAATGGAGAAAGGTATGAATGAAATCCTGCTTTTATAGAGAGATCCAGGCGTGTTATTTTTTCTATGACGTCATTTGAATTAATTTCAGTTGTTTTCGATGAAGTTTTCAAATATAATAAATTATCGTAGTATTATGATAGATTTAAAAATATTACCGTGGAATGTACTGCATTTTAGAGATATTTAAACCACGCAATTTATATTTCAATGCCGTCTTTTGAATGAAGTTCATTTTATTCAATGAAGGTTTAAGTTTTCAAATATAATAAATCAATGTAGTATCGTGATAAGTTTTAAAATATTACCGAGGAATGTATTGCATTTTCGACTTTTTTAAATAAAATTGCATTGAAGTTGGAAAGTGTTTCATAATCAATGCTTTAAGCATGATTGATCTTTCTTGTAATTATTATATATTATGCAATAAGGAAAACAATTGCCATATAAATTTCATTTTCAGCAAACGATTTTTCTTCTACATTTAAAGTATAAGCATTTATTTTAATGAAAATTGTGCTTGTGAAGTTAGAACAAGAAAGTTCAATCATGCATAAAGCATTGATTATGAAACACTTTCCAACTTCAATACAATTTTATTTAAACATCTCTAAAAAATGCGATACATTCCTCGGTAATATTTTTAAAATTATCACAATACTACATTAATTTCTTATATTTGAAAACTTAAAACTTCATCGAAAAAAATGAACTTCATGCAAATGGCGGCATTGAAATATACTTTGCCTTGTTTAAACATCTCTAAAATGCGATAACTTCCTTGGTAATATTTTAAAAATTATCAGGATACTACAATAATTTATTATATTTTGAAAACTTCATCGAAAACAAATGAACTTTATTCAAATGACGTCATCGAAAGATAAATTGCCTCTATATAAAAGCAGCATTTCATTCATAATTTTTTTTTAATTCCTTTCATTCATCACAATACTATAATAGTTTATTTTATTTGAAAACTTAAGACCATGGAGACACAAGTAATTTAACTTTATGCTTAAAACTTCATCAAAAAAATCGTCTTCTTTGTGCAAAATCAATGAATGCTTCAGTCATATCAGTTATATTACATACGCCATGGGCTAAATAAGTTTGCGTTAAAGAAATGTAGCAATTCTTATTCAACTCATTCTACATATTTTGGTGTTTACATTTTCCATAAGTGAAAATCAGGTTTCGTTGTAGATATAATCAAAGTTGGATGATCATTTAAACTCAAATATATTGTAATTGCGTTGTTTCAATATGTAGATGAACAGAATTTAAGCAGTTTTAAAGCGGTTTTAGGACGGATACAACACTGAATATGAATTAAAAAGAACTTTAAAAATCATGATTTTGACCCAAGATGGATGCCATATTTTATTTTGAAGTGGGCCACGTGATCTCTTCGTATAATGGTCACGTGATCGCTCCACTTAAAGGGTATAATTATTATTTTAATTTTTATTTAAATAACTACAGAATATATTTTGCTGAAATTTTTTTTATCTATTTTATGGGACAATTTGAATATTTCCTAAAACGTTCGAAGCAATTTGTGAATTTTAAATTCGCTTAAAAATGTTTGAAAAATTTATTTCCATAGGGTTCAATGTATTTCATTTTTTCAAACCGGGTTCAATCCAAAACTAATTGGGTGATATTATTAATTGATATTCCCATAGGTCCCACAGACTTTCTGAACAACATACTAAACTTTCATTTTGATAAAATCATTTCTACGGCAGTTATCGTGCTAACGGACAGACAGACAGAATAAACCAAGTCATAAACACTTTTCAACTGTGTTGTAAAGTGTTAAAAATATAATACTAAAGTTGTATCGCCGTAATAATTTTGTATTCTGATTCTAAATTTCTGATAAAAAAAACAGCATCTATCATATGGCAAGGGTAAAAACAGGGTAGTACATGTGAAACAAGGTGCTTGTATGCAAATTATGTTAAATCTGATATTGATTTCATTTCCTTTTTTTCCCTCAGTCATGCATTGGGCCGCGGACCGGATTGGAACAGCTCGCGGGCCACATTTGGCCAGCGGGCCGTAGTTTGGAGACTCCTGAATGTATAAAAAATAACATTTCAGCATACGCTTCTAACTTATATATAACCTGAATCATGCGATAGATATTAATGAATTTTCTCGTCGGATGGCGAGCCTTGGCCAACGGACCGTAGTACGAAGACTTTTGAATATATAAACAAGAAAGATCAATTATGCATAAAGCATTGATTATGAAATACTTTCCAACTTCAAAGCAATTTTATACAAGCATCTCTAAAATGCGATACATTCCTCGGTAATGCTTTTAAAATTATCACAATACTACATTAATTTATTATATTTGAAAACTTAAAACTTGATCGAAAAAAATGAACTCCATGCAAATGACGGCATTGAAATATAAATTGCCTGGTTTAAACATATCTGAAATGCGATACATTCCTCGGTAATATTTTTGAAATTATCATAATACTACAATAATTTATTATATTTGAAAACTTCATCGAAGACAAATGAACTTTATTCAAATGACGTCATCGAAATATAAATCGCATCTATATAAAAGCAGCATTTCATTCATAACATTTGTCCAATCGTTTCATTCATCACAATACTATAATAATTTATTTTATTTAAAAAATTGAAAAATTGTTATCTACCATATTTATTTTAAAATGTGAAACCTTTCTCATATATAAAATAATTAAACTCTTGGAAAGATATCTATTATATAATATAGCACATTTTTCTTTCTGAAGGATATAACGAGAGTCAGATTAATTGAATTTGTTTTTCTCCCTATATTAAATAATTTTTATTTGAAAAGCTACCTAACATATTTTACTGGAAATGTTTTTTATATATTTTATGGGATAATTTGAATATTTCCTAAAATTTTAGAAGCAATTTGGGAATTTTAAATTCGCTTAAAAAATGTTTGAAACATTAGGTCCCATAGGGTTCAATGTATTTCACTTTTCAACCCGGGTTGAATAAAAAACTAATTGGCTGATAATATTTATTTATATTCTCATAGATCCCACAGACCGTCTGAAAAACATAGTAAAATTTCATTTTGATAAAGCCATTTTTACGGCAGTTATCCTGCTAACGGACAGACAGACAGACAGAATGAACTAAGTCATAAACACTTTCAACTATGTTGCAAAGTGTTATAAAGAACATTTCAATATACGCTTCTTGGAGCACGACAGCCCAGTGGTTAACGCGCGAGGATTGCACTCGGACGACCCGAGTTCGATATCAGTCTTTTCCAAAACGGTCGCCGTGTTCATACGGAGTGCGATCACGTTAAACATGTGGGTCCGTAAGTCCTTCCGAGAGGTTGGTGGTAGAGGAAGGAGGGTACGGTCCCTGTGGATGCCTCCCCCACTGGGTTTTGGTCTAAATTGGGTGAATAAAAAGAAAGTTATGGAGATTGTCGCGGAGGGCGCAGTAGCCCAGTGGTTAGCGCACGGGAATTTCACTCGGTAGGCCCGGGTTCGATTCCCTCCGCTGCCAAAACTGTCGCCGCGTTCACACGGAGTACGAGCACGTTAAATATGTGGTTCGTGTAAGTCCTTTTGACAGGTTGGTGGTAGGGGAAAGAGGGTACAGTCCCTGTGGATTTCGCTCGCATTGGGTTCCGATCTAACATGGGCTGCACTTCCCGGCCGTGAAAACTGATATCCTACACCTTCGGGTAGGTTGGACGGTCTGGGTCGAAGAAGAAGAAGAAGAAGAATATACGCTTTTAACTGAAATAGCTTCTGGACCACTCGGTGTATTTTAATGAATTTTCTTAGGCAACGAAGCTGACTCCAGGGGATATTCTGCTGTAAGTTTCATCCCCTTACACCGATGTGCGAAATTAGGAGAATAAAAACCTGTCCTATCTGTTACAAAGTTGTTTTATTGAATATAAAAATAATTGCATTTGTGAAGGAATTATATCTTGACATATTTATGGCAAAATGTTCAAGTAGTTGTCCTTCCGTGATATCTTATTCGAAGAAATCACGCATTCTTTTGCTTAAAAAAAAGGTCGCGGAGGTATTTAACTTTGGGTATCATTAACTCCCATTTCCCCCTTTTCAGGGGCACGCCCGACATTGTTTCCATGGCAACGGCAATCACGACCTCCTCTGTGTGAAACAGCTTGGGCATCTTAACGTTTATTTTTATCAATTAGACATAAATGAGAAAATTTTAGTTGTTTCGTATAAAATATAGCATGTAAATGTTTATTTTGACGGCATGCAGTGCTCAGTTGAATGTGCAGTTTCTGTCTGTTCTTATAATTTAGAATTCAGTATAAAACATTTCGCTCAAATTGCTGTCTGGAACAGTCTGATAAATCTGATGTGGGCAGCACATGACTTTCTCTGCAAACTCAAATTCATTTTTTCTTTATTTCTTTAATAATTCATCACATTGGGTTTAATAGCACAAAATAACACTAAATTTGCATTTTTAATTCAATTTCTGTTTTTATTTGGTAATTGGACATTTTTCCAAAAGCGGCATAATTAAATGCTAAAAATCTTAAATATCTCGAGAACGGTTACACCTAGAGTAATATTGTTCTTATTTTTTCCTCATCAAAAAGTACGTATAAAACAAGCATTTAATTAATATATTTGAACATACGTAGCTTTGTTTTAGATTTTGGCGACTTTTCGGTCACTTCGTAAAAAAGGCAGATTGTTCTTTTCCGAATAATACCAAAATCTAATCAGCACCAGAGTATTCCACAAGTAACTTATATATCAAATTTTGTGAAATTTGGTCAATTTTATTTGCCAAATTTACCAAATATTTACCAAATTTTGTGAAATTTTGTAGATTAGTATTTCAGCTAGCGTGGATGCATGAGATTTTTACGGGTCAGTTCGCAAAAAAAGGCGGGTTTTGTTTTTACGAATCGTACCAAAAATTAATCAGCACCGGCGTCATACCCAAGTGACTTACCTACCAAATTCTATGAAATTCGGTCCATTAGTTTTTGAGTTTGAGTGGATACATACATTGCACAGACAGACAGACACACAGACACACACACAGACGTCACGCTAAAAATAGTTTTTTTCGTATTCTAGAGGTCTCGAAACGTGTAGACCCGTCGAAAACTCGAATTGTGATTTTCGGCGTGATTCCAATACTTTCCCTATACATTACCATGTATTGCAAGGAAGGTAAAAATCTGATGTGGGCAGCACATGACTTTCCCTGCAGACTTATATCCACATTCTCTTTATTTTAATTAAATTTATTTCACTTTTAATTCAATTTTCGTTCTTATTCGGTAACCGGACTTATTTTCAAAGGTGGCGTAGAGAAAATACGAAAAACTAAAATATCTCGAAAACGGCTAGTCCTAGTGTAATGGGGTTGGTCTTATTCTTTTCTTCGCTAAAAATTACGTATTAAACAAGCATTTAATGGATATATTTGAGCATACGTAGTTCTTTAGTTTAAATTTTGACGATTTTTGCGGACCATTTTGCAAAAAAAAACAAGTTACTTTTTCCGAGTCGTACCAAAATCTAATCAGCACCAGGGTGACCTACAAGTGACTCATCTACCGAATTTTGCGAAATTCGGTCCATTAGTTTTTCAGTTAGACTGGATACAAGCTTTTGCGGGCTATTTCGCAAATATAGGCGGGTTCTTTTATCCCGAATTGTACCCAAAACTAATCAACACCAGACTCGCCCACAAGTGACTAACCTACCAAATTTTGTGAAATTCGATCCATTAGTTTTTTGTTAGAGTGGATACAAAATCTGCACAGACAGACAGACAGACAGACACACAGACGTCACGCTAAAAATGGTTTTTTCGCATTCTAGAGGTCTTGAAACGTGTAGATCCGTCGAAAACTCGAGTTGCGATTTTCGGCACGATTCCAATACTTTCCCTATACATTACCATGTATTGCAGGGAAAGCAAAATGACTACTTCGTTAGTCTAATATAGTATAGATTTTTGACTAAAAGTATTAACCGGTTTCGTAGGTAAAGAGCAGCTTCCTTCTTTGGGATTTAAAGTCAGAGGAGCATCAGCGGCAATAAAAGCAAGATTGTATCTATCTACAGACGCGTACAACAAATCTACCAAAGCAGCCTCTTCATTCAGGGTAAAAAATCTGATGTTGTCAGCTCATGACTTTCCATATATAATGCAATGAATTAATATACTTATTAATTTAATTTATGAATTCAATTAATTAATTGATTATATAATATTACATACGAAAAGTGAACATGTTTCATAGTTAATACTTTTTTACAATTTTATGTAATTCTTTTGATAGATATCTTTGAAAAATGTAGAATATCTAACGGTTCGTGCTAGTATTCTAAAATGTATGTTAATCGGTTTCTAACGGAAAATTACATAAGAAATGATTATTTATGTTATCTTATTGATGGTACTGGTTTTTTAGTGATTTTTTCAGAATTTCATTAAAAAATTCGGAGTCTTCCAAACCTTTCTGTACCAAATTTATTTCAAAATGCTGCATTTGTTCGTGAGCTATCGTCTCCGCGCACACACACATACATACATATGCATACACCACTTTAAGAATGGATGCAAATTCAGGGATGCTTGAAACTCACAATACTTTCCTTATACATTATACTATGTATATAGGGAAAGTAAAAAGACAAAGTATCAGAATCAATGAAGACAAGAACACGTCTGGCCGACGCGGTGGTCGAGCGGTCAAGGCGAGCGTTTCCAAGCAATCGTTCGACTGCCACGTTGTGGGTTCGAGTCCCACGTAAGGCATGGATGTTGTGCTGTTGGGCGTAGTGTGTTCCGCCCCCCTCTGGTGCGCCTGGGCAACGTCCTAAGACGGCTAAATGGTTCACGTTCTGGCCGATGTATAGGCGAATGATGAAAGTCAACTGTCTGGCCATTTGATAAAGAAATAAAAAAAGAACACGTCTGCGGACTGTCCGTCCCATTAATTAGGGCTCTAACAGAGAGCCCTGTAACAGACCACCTTTTCTAGAGTCCTGTAACAGACCACCTTTTCTAGAGCCCTGTAACAGACAGGAGTCCTTAGGGCTTAATTTGTCGTTTTTGCCTCACATAAATAATCACGCCCCCATAGCTCATTTCCTTAAAGCTTAACCGCATTTACTGGATTTTCTATTCATTCGTATTTATTTTTTGTTCATTTTCTGTTCATTTATAGTCCATTAATTATTTAATTAAAAGGCCCGTTGAAAGTATATTTACTTTGGAGCTTTTCATACTTTTGAATGTTACCAATGAGCATAAATGCTTTACAAAATTTAAAATAAATGCATGATATATGAGTATATTATTCTAGTATTATTCTAGTGCTAAATTGAAATTTATAGATTGTCTGATAAAAGTTACTCATAAAACCTGTTATCACTTTCCTTATATACAATAATGTATAAGGAAAGTATTGTGACGGGGTCGAAAATTCGAATTCGAGTTTTCGACGGGAGAGCACGTTTCAAGCATCCCTGATCACGAATCGAACATTTTTGAAGTGATGTCTGTGTGTGTGTGTGTCAGTGAGTCTGTGGAGACGATAACTGACGAACGAATGGACCGATTCGAATGAAATTTGGTACAAAAATTACAATCCGTAAACACTGGAATCCTGTTGTTTTTATACGCAATCGAATGTTCAAATCCCCCTAAATTTTCGAGTGAAATTTTGAAAAAATCGTTAAAAAATCAAAATCTCTAATAAAGTTACACAAATAGACATTTCTTATGTAAATTTTTATTAGAAAACGATTGACATAAATTTTAGAACGCGAACATGAACCGTTCTCGAGATATTGCACATTTTTTAAAAAAGTTATCAAAAAATCATATAAAATAAAAAAAAATATTTCCTATTGAGAAACATGTTCACTTTTCATATGTAATACCACGCGATAAATTGGGTGACATCATTCGCGTGGATCTAGCTCGTTCCTTTCATGAAAACAGATAGTTTGAGTAATACTTACGCCAATTGTCATTTATCTGCTGTAAGAATAATTTATTTCTCCGTCCATAACGCTTGGTGATATTTTGGCGACGAATTTGGTGGAATGTCGCCAACCTGTCGACCTGTTTAAATGTTGCTAAATTAACGAAAAACTCGTCAAATGGATAAAAATAACGCTAAATCAATGAAAATGACGACTAATTGACGAAAATTCAATATCTTGGAGAGAATATAAATATCTACTATAAAAATAATCTATTTTTTTTTTACTGTAAAAGTAGTATATTCATTGCTTTATATACGGAAAGTCATGTGCTGTCCACATCAGATTTTTGATATGTCTTTACCTTATTTTAGATCTTGGGGATAATTGCGTAAAATCATTTTTTTCTTTTTTTTTAGAACATGATAAAATCTTACGCATAATAATGCTGAATTTAGATTTATAAAGTACACAAGGAAATTTCTCAGTATTTTAAACACATTATTCACAATATATATATATACCAACATACATACTGAAATCCGCAAACACATATACACAGAAACTTATCTGAAAGTTATTGATCCATGTTCTAGGATTAGGATGTTCAGAGCAGCTAAATAAATCGAAAATTTGATTCCTAAATTTTGATTCCTGTTACATTAGTCAACAATTAATAATTGACCACTTTACGAATAAGTCTATACTGTTCAAACATTAAAATGAGATTATGTATAAAAATTATAGTAAAAAAAGTGAAAATGAAAAAGTAAATAAAACTCTTAATAAATAATACCAATATTAAAAATAAAATTAAAATAAATTTCAACAAATAAAATAAATAATAAAAAAGAGAGTATTTGTTGAATAAAATAAAGTTCAACATATATTTGAATTTATTTATAACATATATTTTGAAACAAATAAATTTATATTTATTTCATATCATATTTATTTACAACATATACATTTTAAAACATATAAATAAAAAAATCTGATGTGGGCAACACATGACTTTCCTTATATAATATAATGAATTTACTACTTTTACATTAAAAAGATAGGTTGTTCTTATAGTAGATACTAATATTCTTTCCAAGATATTGAATTTTCGACAATCGGTCGTCATTTTCATTGATTTAGCGCGATAATTGTTTCATTGATTTAGCGTGAGATTTTCGTTAATTTGGCAACATATCAAAAATTCGCCAAGTTGGCGAAATTCCGCCAAATTCGTAGCCAAAATCTCGCCAAGCGTTATGGACGAAGAAATAAGTTATTCTTACAGCAAATAAATGACTATTGGCGTACAAATACAAAAGTATTCCACAAAGTATCTTTTTTCATGAATGGAACGAGCTAGATCCACGAGAATGATGTTATCTAATTTATCGCATGGTATTACAAATGAAAGTGTTTCTCAATAGGAAATATTTTTTTATTTTATTTTATATGACTTTTTGATAATTTTTTTGAAAAATGTTCAATATCTCGAGAACGGTTCATGTTAGCGTTCTAAAATTTATGTCAGTCGTTTTCTAATAAAAAATTACATAAGAAATGTCTATTTTCGTAACTTTATTAGTGATTTTGATTTTTTGACGATTTTTTCAAAATTTTATTCGAAAATTTAGGAGGGTTCTGAACATTCGATAGCGTATAAAAACAATAGGCTTCTAGTGTTTACGGATTGTGATTTTTGTACCAAATTTGGTTTGAATCGGTCCATTTGTTCGTCAGTTATCGTCTCCACAGACTGACTGACACACACACACACACACACACACACACACACACACAGACATGACTTCAAAAATGTTTGATTCGTGATCAGGGATGCTTGAAACGTGCTCTCCCGTCGAAAACTCGAATTCGAATTTTCGACCCCGTCACAATACTTTCCTTATACATTATGTATATAAGGAAAGTAATAAAATTAGCTAACTAAAATTATTTTGAGAAAGTGAAACCGTTAAATTAAAAGAACAACTTACATAACACCCGATTTTTTTTCTTATTTCTTAAATGAACTTATTTATTTTTACATCAGTGGCAACACTAAAAAAACTGTTATCTCTTTGTGATTCACAGTTTCGTGAGCCGGAAGTAGACACATATTAAGAACAATAATTTCTTTCAGCATACATATCTCGCCATCAGATATTTTAAAAGAGTTCTATTTATAAAATGATATCTTATGTTTATTTTCCTATCATCGCTTATTTATAAATTTGCTTTGCGAGTCTTGAGAATGAACCGGCTTTAAAACGTGATACACTGATATACACTATATTTTTTAAATATTTGAATACTAGTCGCGGATTAATAATTCAGGGGGCCCTATATTCGACCTTAATTGGGAACCCAATATATGATGTAACTGCTTAATAGTTTTTAACACTTTACAACATAGTTGAAAGTGTTTATGACTTTGTTCATTCTGTCTGTCTGTCTGTGTGTCCTTTAGCACGATAACTGCCGTAAAAATAACTTTATCAAAATGAAATTTTAGTACGTTGCTCAGACGGTCTGTGGAACCTATAGGAATATAAATTAATAATATCTCCCAATTAGTTTTGGATTGAACCTGGGTTCAAAATATGAAATACATAAAACCCTATGGGACCTAATTTTTCAAACATTTTTAAACGGATTTAAAATTCACAAATTGCTTCGAAAGTTTTAGGAAATGTTCAAATTATCCCATAAAATATATAAAAAAATTTTCAGCAAACTATATTTAGTAGTTTTTTAAATAAAAATTAAAATAATAATTACACCCTTTATATGCAGAGATCACGTGACCATTATATGAAGAGATCACGTGTCCCATTTCAAAATAAAATATGTCATCCATCTTGTGTCAAAATCGTCATTTTTAAAGTTCTTTTTAATTCATATTTAGTGTTGTATCCGTCCTAAAACCGCTTTATTGCTTTATTTTTGCTTAAATTCTGTGCATCTGCATTTTGAAACAGCGCAATTAAAATATAGTTGAGTTTTAATGATCATCCAACTTTGATTATTTCTTCAACGAAGCCTAATTTTCACTTATGGAAAATGTAAATACCGAAAGATGTAGAATGAGTTGTATAAGGATTGCTGCATTTCTTTAACGCAAAATTATTTAGCTCATGGAGTCTGCAATATAGCTGATATGAATCAAACATTCATTGACACAGTTGCGCAAACATTTTCTTTTTCGATGAAGTTTTAAACATAGAGTTAAATTACTTGTACCTCCATGGTTTTAAGTTTTTAAATAAAATAAATTGTTATAGTATTGTTTGTGATGAATGAAATGAATGGAAAAAAAATAATGAATGAAATGCTGCTTTTATATAGAGAACCAGACGTGTTATATTTCGATGGCGTCATTTGAATAAATTTCATTTGTTTTCGATGAAGGTCTCAAATATAATAAATTATTGTAGCATTATGATAATTTTAAAAGTATTACCGAGGAATGTATCGCATTTTAAAGATGTTTAAACCAGGCAATTTATATTTCAATGTCGTCATTTGAATGAAGTTCATTTTTTGTATAAGAGTTGTATAAGAATTGCTGAATTTCTTTAACACAAAATTATTTAGCTCTGGAGTCTACAATATAGTTGATATGAGTGAAACATTCATTGATTTTATTTAGAGAAGCAGACGATTTTATATCATACTTTTTCGATGAAGTTTTAAGCATAGATTTAAATTACTTTTACTTCCATGGTTTTAAGTTTTTAAGTAAAATAAATTATTGTAGTATTGGGATGAAGGAAAGCAATAGAATAAACGTGTATGAATGAAATACTTACTGCTATGCATAGAGAGCCAGGCGATTTATATTTCAATGACGTCATTTAAATACAGTTCATTTTTTTCGTTAAAGTTTTCAAATATAATAAATCAATGTTGTATTGTGAATATTGTGATAATTTTGAAAATATTACCGAGGAAGGTATCGCATTTTAGAGATGTTTAAATAAAATTGCATTTCGGATGGAAAGTCTTTCATAATCAATGCTTTATGCATGATTGATCTTTTTTTTTTTTTTCTACGCGTCATTTACGTTAGTTACTGCTTTCGAACTCGGCTTTTGTTTTTTCAGTATACCTCAGAAAGACCGCTATGATAGACGTCTATTTTATTATCTATATAAATAAAAATGAAAATCTGTCTGTCTGTCTGTCTGTCTGTCTGTCTGTCTGTTTGTCCCATCATCACGGGAGAACGGCTGAACCGAATTTGATGAAATTTTGTGGGTAGCATAGAAATAGCCCCACTTAAAATTTAGTCTATGGTTGGAATTTCTACGACCAGTGGTTCTCGAGATATTAGTAAAAAACGAAGCTTTCGTTTGTCTCATCATCACGAGAGAACGGCTGAACCGAATTTAATGAAATTTTGTGGGTGGCCTTGAAATAGCCCCCCATAAATTTTGCCCAAGTTTCAAGTTTCTAAGACTAGGGGTTGTTGAGATATTAATGAAAAACGGAACTTTTTTTATAGGAGTTCTACTCTCCAACTCCGTGGTTTATCCAAACGGAAAGGATAAAAATCGTTTGTTTAAAGCGTCAAAGGGAATTAAAACATTATTTTTGAGTTTGATGCAGGATTTTTGCATTAAATAGTCACTATCTGAAAGCATGAATTGTTTGAAACATGAATTTAAATGGAAAAATCTACCTCCATGTATTTCACAAACTTTTACTCAACGATTAGAAGTATAAAGAAATTAAAATGGTTATTTAATTTCGCATTTTATGAGGAAGATTCTATCTTATATCATGTTGCACGGCAAAGGAATGGAATTAAATATGTTTGTTAATGATTATTATTATTTTTTCTATTTGTATAATAAATAAATGCATGTAAAAATATATTTTATAAATGAACGGTTTGATTGTTCTTTTAATTATATATATTGCGGACAGCGGACATTACTTTTATTTATTTTAGCAAAGAGTTTCAAGCTCATATATTGTGTTTAGCTAATAAACTCATAATAAATGAACGGTTTGATTGTTCTTTTAATAATATATATTGCGAACTGCGTACATCACACTTTTATTTATTTTAGCAAAGAGGTTTCAAAGCTCATATATTGTGGTTAGCTAATAAACTCATATATTGTGTTTACCCAATAAATTCATTTAGCCGATTGTTGAAGCAGAAAAAGAGTACAACGGATGTATGTATCTTCTAATACAATTTTAGTGTTTTCATTTAGTATATATACAGACGGGATATGGATATTTTATTCTTCAGATCTGTAAATTTAGAGCTACGAATTTAGCGGAATATCTCTAAATAACTTGGTAACTTTTCTTAAACTTTACCAAATTAGAGGAAATATCTCCAAATTGATAAAAATGACCCAAATCAATGAAATTAAATTTGTTTTTTTAGAATAGAGTATTGAAATGATGTTTCTGTAGCATTTGTCGGTCAGTCCATCCATCCTACTTAGTAACGCATTTAACTAATTTTTTTAATATCACTAAATTGATAAAAATATTTGTAAATCCATAAAAATATCATGGAGACGAAAATGTCGCCAAACCGTCCATGAAGATCACATTATTCAGACGACATGATTTTCATCAATTTATTTGAAGCAGATGATATCATGTCGCTTAGCAACGGATCCAATGTGTTATGTGTCATACGATTTTTATTAAATCTAATAAAAATGTGTATATAAAATAAATTTCATTGACATTGCATTTTTGACTGGATAATATCAATTACGGTCTTCAGGTTTAAACATCATTATTATTGATATTTCGGGGACAGTTGATTCAGGAATTATTGATATTTTCAAATTATTATGCCATTGTTTCATTATGACGAAAATTGTTGAAACTCATATATAGTACGTTGTACAAGTAATCTTCTACAAATGCACAGGTATATCTTCTAATCTACGAGAATATAAGTAGTACAGGTATATTGGCAAAATTTTTATATATGTTGGCATATATTGGAATCAATTACGACCTTCTGGTATTAAGATTACGGGGATTTTTGATACTTTCAATTTATTACGTCATCTTTTTTATTTTGGTAAATATTTTTAAGACTCATATTACAATATGTTTAAGCTTCTACTAACACACTGGCATATTTTCTAATTTGCGACAATATAAGTAGTACGTGGTTGCATATATTGATTCAATTCTTTTTTTGTGTGTGAATTTGTTCACAAAAGGGGCCAGAATATTTCATTCTTCAGAATTGCCCGTGAAGATAATTTTGCATAGTGAGAACAGATATTCTTAAACTTCTCTTTATGAGCAATAAATTTAATATTTTATCAGAATTTGCACATGATTGCGAATTATAAGTTTTTTTATATTATATACTCCGTACGAAGGTATGCTGCTAGTCTTAATATAAGACCGTGCTTCCATTAAAGGTAACAGCATTCATAGGCCAGTTCTGCGATTGTTATACGCTTTCCAACGTGGAATAGCTCATACCTGCAACTGCAGCTAGAAAAAAAAAATCTGATGTGGACAGCACATAACTTTACCTGCAGACTCATATTCACGTTCTCTTAATTCCTCAATAATTCATTAAATTGAGTTTAAGGGCACAAAATAACAGCCATAATTATATCAAATTACTCTGAATTTGCACTTTTAATGCAATTTTTGTTTTCATTTGCTAACTGGATTTATTTTCAAAGGTGGCTTAGCGAAATGCGAAAGAACTAAAATACCTCTAGAACGGTTACTCCTAGAGTAATGAGGTTGGTCTTATTATTTTCAATAATTACGATTTAAATAAGCTTTTAATTGATATATTTGAGCATACGTAGTCTATTATTTTTAGATTTAGCGCTTTTTGCGGGCCATTTCGCAAGAAATAGCAGGGTTTTTTTTTCCAAATCGTACCAAAATATAATCAGCACCAGTTTAACCTGCAAGTGATTTTTCTATCAAATTTTGTGAAATTTGGACTATTAGTTTTTTTCAGCTATAGTGGATACAAGCAATTTTTGCGAGCCATTTTGTAAAAAAGGCAGGTTTTTTATCAAGAGTCGTACCAAATTCTAATCAGCACCAGGGTCACCCACAAAGGACTTGCCCACCAAATTTTATTAAATTCGTCAATTAATTTTTCAATTAGAGTGGATACAAAATCAATCTGCAGGGACAGACAAACACATATGCAGGCCAATGGGCGTACCGTGCTGAAAACACCGGTTCTCGTTAGATCACCAAAGTCAGGCAGCATCGGGCGCGGTTAGTACTTAGGTGGGTGACCACCTGGGAACTCCGCGTGCTGTTGGCACATTTCGGGCGCGGTAGCCCGGTGGTTTGCGCGCTGGGTTTGCACGTTGCCACAACTGCCGCCGTGTTCATGCGGAGTACGATCACGTTAAACATGTGGGTCCGATAGTCCTTCCGAGAGGTTGGTGGTAGGGGAAGGAGGGTACGGTCCCTGTGGATGCCTCCCCCACTGGGTTCCGGTCTAAATTGGGTGGCACTTCCCGGCCGTCCAAACTGTTACCTTACACCTTTCTGGTAGGTCGGACGGTCTGGGTCTCAACAACAACAACAAACACATACACAGAGGTCACGCTGAAAATAGTTTTTTCGTGTTCTAGAGGTCCCAAACCGTGTAGATCCGTCGAAAACTCGAGTTGCAATTTCTGGTACGATTCCAATACTTCCTCTATACATTACCATGTACTGCAGGGAAAGTAATTAGCTATGTGCGTCAATTTTGAAAAAAGGATTTTAATTGTGGGGACGCCATTATAGGCGGGTTCTATGTGCGCGAGTATGCCTGTAGAGATGTTTCTAAATCGAGATAAGCGAGCTTTTAATTTTTTGGGGTAAACATATCATTTTTAAATACGAATATTTCAATTTAATTTTTTTAATTTGTTTGAACTTATGTGAGCTTTAATTCAGCGAGTTTTAATACCACTATACCTTTGTGCTGGTTATATAACAAGAAATAAAATATTTTGTAACCAGAAAGTGTTAAATCACCAGGGTAATGAAAAAATGGCTTATATATCCATAAATTTAAAAAAAAATCACGAAACAAAATGAACTTCAATTCCCAGGAAACTTTATTATTTTTTTTTTTCCTTTTTACTTTCCCTACAATATATAATACATGCAGCGGGAAAATGTTGTGATAGAGTCGAAAAGGGGAATTCGAACGTTTATTCTAGAACACATATAAATTATGTTTCGCGCGACATCTGTATGTGTGTATGTCAGTCTGTCTGTCTATGTAGAAGTTTGTGCTAAAAACAATATCCTCCCGACTTTACTGACATTTGGCACTTACTAATAAAATCTTTATGCTAATCACCTTGGAGATGATTAGATTTGATACAAACCTAAAAACCTTTTATATATATATATATATATATATATATATATATATATATAAAGGAGAAATAAAAATAAATATGCTGAACTTTATTAGAAAAATGTTTCTCTAGTACAGGGCAGGGCTAGCAACTGGCACTGATATAACTCTCAGATTATATGGCTTTCTACATAATCGTAGAACATTAAAAAGAATAATATTTTGATTTTGAATTAAAAAATCTGATGTGGGCAGCGCATGACTTTCTTTATATAATGCAATGAATTTACTACTTTACAGTAAAAAAAATAGGTTATTCTTATTGTAAGTACTTATATTCCTTCCAAGATGTTGTATATTTTCGTCAAATAGTCGTCATTTTCATTGATTTAGCGTCATTTTTATCCATTTGGCAAAATTTTAATTAATTTGGCAACATTTAGAAATTCGCCAAGTTGACGACATTCCGCCAAAATCACCAAGCGTTATGGACGGAGAAATAAGTTATTCTTGTAGCAGATAAATGATTACTGGCGTTCAAATACAAAAAGTATTACTCAAAGTATATTTTCTCATGAATGGAACGAGCTAGATCCACGAGAATGATGTCACCAAATTTGTCGCATGACATTACATATGAAAAGTGAGCATCTTTCTCAACAGTTAATATTTTTTTTTTAATTTATGGAATATTTTGATAAATTTATTTGAAAAATGTGCAATATCTCGAGATTCTTGTTAGCGTTCTAAAGTTTATGTTAATCGTTTTCTAAGAAAAAATTACATAAGAAATGTTTATTTGCGTAACCTAATTAAAGGTTTTAATTTTTTGATGATTTTTTCAAAATTTTACTCGAAAATTTAGGAGGGGTTCTGAACATTCGATTGCTTTTAAAAACAATAGGCTTCCAGTATTCACGGATTGTAATTTTTGTACCAAATTTCGTTCGAATCGGTCCATTTGTTCGTCAGCTATCGTCTCCACAGGCTCACTGACACACACACACACACACACATATTTTCACACACACACATCACCTCAAAAACGCCTGATTCGTGTTTAGGGATGCATGAAACGTGCTTTCCCGTCGAAAACTCGAATTTGAATTTTCGATCCCGTCACAATACTTTCCTTATACATTACATGTATATAAAGAAAGAAATTCGAAATTGAAGATTTTGGAATTTTGAAATCGTATTTCAATGGATCATTGAATGTCAATTTATTGTACTGCCTTTCTATATTTATAATAATATAATATATATTGCGAAATACTGGTGAAACCATGAATTCTGGAATAATTTATGCATGGGCAGAAATTGTTCAATCATTGCTAAAAGCTGAAATAACTTCTTTTGTAACTTGTATGACTAGTGCAAATATGTGAAAAAGTGATATTTTCATAATTGTGTATATTATTAATGGTCAGACACTTCATTGACTGGTCATTCGTCCAAGTATCAACCGGAATGTGAACCATTTTCCCGCTACATGACGTTGCCCCTGTGCTCTACGTGTGGCGGATCACTTAACCACTCTTTACGGACACCACAACATCCTTGCTCGATGGTGGGACTCGAACCCACAATCCGGCAGTCGAGACAGCACAAGGAAAAGCTTGCCTTGAACCTATCGGCTACCGGGCCAGCCATTTTCATAGTTTTAAAATATAGGCTTATAATAATATGCACAAATATAGGCTTGTAATAATAGACTAGAAATTATTTTCATTAATTTTATCATAATTTAACAATTTTGTCATAATTCAACTTAATCGATTGTATCGCAATTTAACCCGCATGTACGGAAATATTACTTACATCTGCTTTAGTATGTCGTTTTTGATGGCTAAACGAATAAAATCACTTCAACTGTGCTTGGCTAAGTCATACGCATTTTTTCTTTTTGGACTTTTGGCGAGTTGACGATATTTTAAAAAAATCTGATGTGAGCAACACATGACTTTCCTTATATAATGCAATGAATTTACTAATTTTACAGGTAAAAAATAGATTTTTCTTGTAGTAGATACTTATATTCTTTTTAAGATATTGATTTTTCGACGATTAGTCGCCATTTCATTGATTTAGCGTCATTTTTATCAATTTGGCGAGATTTTCACTTTAAAAGTCGCCAAGTTGGCGACATTCCGCCCACTTCTCGCCAAGCGTTATGGACAGAGAAATAAGTTATTCTTATAGCAGATAAATGACTATTAGCGTTCAAATACAAAAGTATTAATCAAAGTATCTTTTCTCATGAATGGAACCAGCTAGATCCCCGAGAATGATGTCACCAAATTTATCGCACGATATTACATATAAAAAGTGAATATGTTTGTTAACAGTTAATACTTTTTTTTAATTTATGGAATTTTTTGATAAATTTGTTTGAAAAATGTGTAATATCTCGAGAACGGTTCATGCTAGCGTTCTAAAGTTTATGTCAATCGTTTTCTAAGAAAAAATGACATAAGAAATGTTCTATTTTCGTAACTTTATTAAAGGTTTTGATATTTTGATGACTTTTTCAAAATTTCATTCAAAAATTTAGAGGAGTTCTGAACATTCGATTACGTTTAAAAACAACAGGCTTCCAGTATTCACGGAGTGTGATATTTGTACCAAATTTCATTCGAATCGCTCCTTTCGTTCGAGATATATCGTCTCCACAGACTCACTGACACACACACACACATACTTTCACACACACACAGACATCACCTCAAAAATGTTTGATTCGTGATCAGGGATGCTTGAGACGTGCTCTCCCGTCGCAAACTCGAATTCGAATTTTTGACTCTGTCACAATACTTTCCTTATACATTATGTATATATGGAAAGTAATAGAACGCACCAAGGTGCCAAATAGAAAATATAATTATTTACATATCGCATATTCAACGTAATTTAATTTTTTAATATTCATTTCAAGTATGTATTATCTAGTCCTTTTGAATAAAATTTCATGAATGCAGCAAAAAGACAAACAATAATAATAAAGGTAAATATATAAATAAACAAAAAAATAATAATTTGAATTTGTATAGACTAAGTCACCGTTACAAAACATACATTCAGAATTATCCACCTACTCCCACAGAAAATGCACTTGACTATAAATATGTTCTTGACGCTGATCAGCTGTGGCAGGTGTGTTTTCCCAGCGGCGCGCAAACGGTGCATTTTATGGCACGAAACCGCGCCCAAACAGTTTGTCAAACGATTCGTCACCGACGTTGAAAGCGCGAAATTGTATTTTATACGCGTGCTGTGATTGGCTGTGGTTTGTTTTGATTGAATGCTACGGATTTGTGACATTGAACGTCAAATTCCGAAATGTCGCGATGTTATTAAAGTGTGAAACAGGATTTCAATGATTTAAAGGAGTGCATTAGGAATTTAACTCTGCTTTAACCAGATTTTATAAGGATGTCCGAGATTTGAATTTGAATCTATCAAATGTTTCCTTTAGTCTGTGGCATTTGGTGGTGCGTTGTTATATTCGAGACATGCAATATTGTATTGGTATACTTGGCAACAATTTCGGTTTAGCCTGAAATCCACTGGTGCGTTGTAAAAGTTTTCACTTTTACATTTGGGGCGGATTTTTACTTTTTTTAATTTTTCCCTGAGGTATAAACATTAAAATTTCAACACATCTTGGCGTTTAAAAGCAACCCGATCAGGGTAGATTATTCTGAGCAGCCTGCTTTTAAACGCACAATGTTTGCTGAAATTGACAAATTTTAACTTCAGAAAAAATTGTGAAAATATAATAATCGGCACCTTATATTATATTTTAAAACACTTTAATATTCCAATGTAAAATATTTCAATCAATTTAAGATGCATAAATGTTATATATACTATATTTAACTATTTAAGTGTAAATATCTATTCTATATAAAGAAGAAAATTATGTATGTATGATCCAACATCACGGGAGAACGGTTAAACCGAATTTGATGAAACTTAGTGGGTAGTCTTGAAATAGCCCCACTTAAAATTTAGTCCATGTTTCGAGTTTCTAACACCAGGGGTTGTCGCGAAATTAATGAAAAACGAAACTTTCGTTTGTCTCATCATCACGCAAAAACAGCTGCACTGAATTTAATGAAATTTTGTGGGTAGCATTGAAATAGCCCCCCCATAAATGTAGTCTTAAGTTTCGAGTTTCTAAAACCAGGGGTTGTCGAGATATTAATGGAAAACGAAACTTTTTCGTAGGAGTTCTACTCTCTAACTTCATGATTCCCAACGGAAAAGGTTGGAAATCGTTGGTTTAAAACGTGAAAGTCAATTAAATCTCTGAGTTTTGTGGGAGTTTATTGAGCGTATTAGTCATTTTTGAAAATCGCAGGTTTGAAATATGAATTTAAATGGAAACTCTATCACCATGGTTTATTTTTCACATGTTTACTCAACAAATTTTATTAATTTGAATAAAAAGTAAATGAATATAAAAATATCTATCTATCTATCTATATATATATATATATATAAAAGAAAAGTATGTATGTATGATCCAATGGATGTGATTGGCCAAAAAGTGGCCAATCAGATCCATTTTTTTTCTTACATAATGCAATGAATTTACTTCTTTCACAGTGAAAAAAAATCTGATGTGGGCAACACATGACTTTCCTTATATAATGTAATGAATTTACTACTTTTACAGTAAAAAAATAGGTTTTTCTTATAGTAGATACTAATATTCTTTCCAAGATATTGAATTTTCGACAATTAGTTGTCATTTTCATTGATTTAGCGTCATTTTTATCCATTTGACGAGATTTACGTTAATTTGGCAACATTTCAAAAAGTCGCCAAGTTGGCGACATTTCGCCAAATTCGTCGCCAAAATCTCGCCAAGAGTTATGCACTAAGAAAAAAGTTATTCTTACAGCAGATAAATGACTATTGGCGTTCAAATACAAAAGTATTATTCAAAGTATATTTTTTCATGAATGGAACGAGCTAGATCCACGAGAATGATGTCACTCAATTTATCGCATGGTATTACATATGAAAAGTGAACATGTTTCTCAATAGGAATTTTTTTTATGTGACTTTTTCATAATTTTTTTGAAAAATGTACAATATCTCGAGAACGGTTCATGTTAGCCTTCTAAAATTTATGCCAATCGTTTTCTAATGAAAAATTACATAAGAAATGTCTATTTGCGTAACTTTATTAGCGGTTTTGATTTTTTGACGATTTTTTCAAAATTTCATTCGAAAATTTAGGGAGGTTCTGAACATTCGATTACGTATAAAAACAATAGGCTTCCAGTGTTTACGGATTGTGATTTTTGTACCAAATTTGGTTCGAATCGGTCCATTCGTTCGTCTGTTATCGTCTCCACAGACTCACTGACACACACACATACACACATACTTTCACACACACACACACACACACACACACACAGACATCACTCCAAAAATGTTTGATTCGTGATCAGGGATGCTTGAAACGTGCTCTCCCGTCGAAAACTCGAATTCGAATTTTCGACCCCGTCACAATACTTTCCTTATACATTATGTATATAAGGAAAGTAACAATGTATAAGATTCACGGCCCTATATGTTCCTGTGTAATTTTTATCAGAGTTTTGCATCGTATATTCCGAGCAACGTCGGGTAATCGCTGCTAGTACTTCAATATTTTACATAACTTATAAATGATTTTAATTTTCTCAATGTAAAATATTTTAAAATTGAATTTTTCCGAAACAATTAATGTCTTAAAAAACTTTTCAATTTTATTGGTTAAACATTACGGAATATAAACATTTATAAGCAGAATTTTTTACTTTATCATACTATTGTATAGAAAAAGTATTATTTTCCTAAATATTTTTTAATTCAAGATTTTGATACAAGATTTCGATAAACACGCTTTTAGACCTCCTGAAGGCATTTCGAACACTCCAGGAAAGATCTCAGTCTGTCTGAGTGGGCGTATGATCGAAGACTAAACCAGTGTTTCTTTCAAGCCTTTTTGGTCAGAGGGCGGATGAAATTTTAGGGGAGAGGGCTTATATTCGATCTGTATAAATATATTTAAATTCTGTGTCACATAAATGAAAACTAGGTTAGTATAAAATGTGTCCAGGGGGGTTAATACTCGTCTTCAGGGTATGCCTGAGGTATGCCCGAAAGAAACATTGGGTAGATTCGAAATTATGCTCTTTAACATATACAAATAAACATAAGAAAATAAACACATCTATCAAATAGTGCTTGAAATCTGCTCTGGGGGCCCCTTGAAACGTAATTTTCATTCAAAAAATAGTATTCAAAATTTTTCTGGGTAAAACGGTGATGGCTTTAATGCTTTGAAGCCCAAAATGGTTTTACATTCATAATATCTTGCAAAATGAAACTCCAAAAAAGTCCAATTTTATATTTGTCATTTTAAGTTTCGTTTACTTCGTTTATAATAGACAATATGAGATTCTATATATACTAATTGCCAAGTGTCTGTTCGTCTGTCTGTCACGCATTCTTAGGCACTTCCCGAATAGATAGAAACTTGCAGTTTGGTACACAGCTCGGTCGTTCGATAGAACCCCCTGGAAAAATCGAATTTTTCGAAAACATTCTATAGAGGGGGTGCCCCACACCAAAACGTTCGAAAAGTGAAATGATGGGAAAGCATGCTTTGCGATGAGATAGAGACTTCAAATTTGGTGTATGGGTAAACCGTTTGAAAAGGAAAAAGTGCACAATTTCAGATTTCGAATATTTTCTACTTAAGGGGGTGCCGCACACCAAAATGTTCGATTTACCGAATAAATAAGAAACGACTACTTTAAAATGTGATAGAGGCTTGAAATTTGGTATATGGGCTAATCATTTGAAGAAAACACCCAAAACGAATATAGTTTTCTAAAATGTTCGTTTAGCGGGAGCTCCACACCAAAACGTTCGAAAAGTGAAATGATAGAAAATTATGCTTTGCGATAAGATAGAGACTTCAAATTTGGTGTGTGGATAAACTGTTTGAAAGGAAGAAAGTATACAATTTCAGATTTCGTATATTTTCTACTTAAGGGGGTGCCGCACACCGAATTGTTCGATTTACCGAATAAATGAGAAACGACTACATTAAAATTCGATAGAGGCTTGATATTTGGTATATGGGCGGATAATGTGATAGTAAACCCAATCAAAATGGAGTTTTTCAAAAATGCATATTTAAGGGGGTGGGTGCTGCACACAAAAATATTCAAAAGGTGAAATGATAGAAAAAGTATGCTTTGCGATGAGATAAAGACTTCAAATTTTGTGTAGGAGTAAATAGTTGGAAAGGTAGAAAGTGTGCAATTTCAGTTTTCCAACATTTGCTATTGTAGGGGGTGCCGCTCACTAAAATATTCGATTAGCCGAACAAATTGAAAACGCCTCCTTTACAATGTGATAGAGGCTTGAAGTTTAGTATATGGGCTCATCATTTGAAAAGCAAACCCAAGATGAATACCGTTTTCCAAAAATGTCCATTTAAGGGGGTGCTACACAGAAAAACGTTCGAAAGATGAAGTGATAGAAAAAACATGCTTCGCGATAGGATAAAAACTTCAAATTTGGTATACTGGTAGATAGTTTGAAAGGAAGAAAGTGTAATTTCTGATTTCTAATATTTGCTGCATTAGGGGGTGCAGCACACCAATATGTTCGATTTTCTGAATACATGAGACACGCTTCCTTTTAAATGTGATAGAGGTTTGATATTTGGTATATGGGCCAATTATCTGATAAGAAACCAAAGCCGAACAGAGTTTTTCAAAAATGTTCATTTATGGGTGTGCTCCACAGAAAAACGTTCGAAAGGGGAGATGATAAATTATTATGCTTCGGGATAAGATAGAGACTTTAATTAGGTGTACTCGCAAAGGAAAAGGTGAAGGAAAAGGGTTCTCAAAGGAAAAGGTGTGCAATTTAAGTTTTCCAATATTTCCTTTTTTAGGGGATTCTGCACACTAAAATATTCGATTTGCCGAATAAATGTAAAACGCGAATTATTAAAAAATTACAATAATCAGGGGTTGCTTATTGCGAGAACGTTGATTTTCAACGGGTATTCTGCTAGTATTATTACTAAAGTTAGATACATAATTGAAACAGCTTAATTTTTTTTTTAAGTTACGAGCCAGTATCAAGTTTATATAAGTTGGATTGCACGTACTAGATTTTACAGTATATGTAGCAAGTTTTAAATTATACAGCGTTTGTATAAAATCTAATAATAATTCATTTTCTGGTGTTCGGATCTCTACATTAAAATCGTCAACTAATATGTTATATAAAATAGTATGGAAACAGATCAACTAATTATTACATTAAAATCAAAGACAACCAAAACGTAGGTTTAAAAGTCTTTTATTAAAATCTTTTTATGACGTATAAACTCACACCGGCGCTTTCGGGCAAATGTATACCCTTCATCAAAGGCGAAGTTCACTTTGCCTCTGATGCGCGCCAAGAAAAAATTATATATATATATATATATATATATATATATATATATATATATATATATATATATATATATATATATATATATATTATATATACATATATATATATATATATAATATATACATATATATATATATATATATATATATATATATAATATATACATATATATATATATATATATATATATATATATATATATATGTATATATATACATACAAGGTAGGATTAAAAAATTTCGGAGACTGTGCTGATATCTTAAACCCTGATTGGAGGAGAGGGGAACTATTTTAACGTGGCGTAGAGGCACATGTGACGCAATATGTAAAAGGGAAGAAGCAGGTTCGCAGTACAGGGGTTTTCCAGACAATGCGTGTCAGTGAACTGTAGTCGTTCGCGTTCTTCGAAAATGGAAATGGCGTTTGAAGAACAATGTGCGAATATTTCTGTCACATCATTTCTATCTATTCTATCACATCTCGCGTCACATGTGCCTCTACGCCACGGCAAAATAATTCCCCTCTCTTCCAATCAGGGTTGGAGATATCAGCACAATCTCCGAACTTTTTGATCCTATATATATATATATATATATATATATATATATATATATATATATATATATATATATATATATATATATATATATATATATATATATAAAGAGAAAGAGAAGAGTTGTTTCAAGATGAACAATTCATATATTTAGGCCTAGTTCTTATGCACATGTATAGCTTTAATGGTTTGATTTTATTTGATTTTCAATTATCGATTCCATTCCATTGATATTTGTTGATTATCTTCGGCTTAATGACTAGAAAGTTGCATTTTATTTTCCATTTGATTGATGATACTCTATTTAATACTTCTTTTTACTATGTAGGCATATTTTAAAGTTAGGGTTTTTTGAGTTGCAACTTCTCTCTATTCTATCATTGGATTTTCAAACTATTATTATTATTATATATATATTGTAGGTCCGGACCCCCACTGGAGAGCGAGTTCTCCCACTTGAGTGGTGTCCATCACCTCTCCCCCTCCCCCCTGTTGATAAATTTCTTAGTTGTAGATCGACAATTTTCTTTGTTGCCGGTCAAACTCAACCCGCGCAAGACTCGAACCCCGACCATAGGTGTTACATCAAAAATTCTTTCTCTCCGAAAATAAAACTAAAGTAATAAGCTATGTACTACATGTGATATTACAATCTTTAATAATCCCGCCTGTTATTCGAATTCACAACATCTGGGCGTGAGTCATGTAATGAACGCTAGGAAAAACCTTCACAACCAGAACGCGATGGTTTTAACGTTATACCTGCAAGCTCTGTCGTTAAATTAGTTTCACAATAATGCGTAGAAGCTGTGACGTCTCTGCTGTCGTACCGTTGCTTTCAAATAGAACAATTCGTTCCACTACACTTGTTAAGACACGTGCGGGAATGTGACTGCCATAACACTAACGCCGTAAATGTAATCTGAAATTAAAATTGAAATGAAAGTATCGTAAGCGTGAAGTTAGAAGGAAGGAGATAAAACTCCTATGAATGAAAAGTTTGAAAATGCCATAATACTTTGAGAATTATATCTAGGTGTCGCTAGTGTTAGGAAAGTAGCTGCTATTATTAGTTGACACAAAAGAAAGACGCAGTACTTACAACATATATTTCTGATTATTACTTTCCTTATATGCATAATGTATAAGGAAAGTATTGTGTCGGGGTCGAAAATTCGAATTCGAGTTTTCGACGGGAGAGCACGTTTCAAGCATCCCTGATCACGAATCAAACATTTTTAAGGTGATGTCAGTATGTGTGTGTGTGTGAAAGTATGTGTGTGTGTGTGTGTCAGTGAGTCTGTGGAGACGATATCTCACGACGATTAAATGGAGCGATTCGAATGAAATTTGGAACAAAAATCACAATCCGTGAATACTGGAAGCCTTTTGTTTTTAAACGCAATCGAATGTTCAGAACTCCCCTAAAGTTTCGAGTGAAATTTTGAAAAAAAATCATCAAAAAAAATCAAAACTTTTAATAAAGTTACGCAAATAGACATTTATGTAATTTTTCCTTAGAAAACGATTGACATAAACTTCAGAATGAACCTAGCATGAACCGATCTCGAGATATTGCACATTTATCAAATAAATTTATCAAGAAATCCCATAAATTAAAAAAATATATTAACTGTTGAGAAACATGTTCATTTTTCATATGTAATGTCATGCGATAAATTGGGTGACATCATTCTCGTGGGTCTAGCACGTTCCATTCATTAGAAAAGATACTTTGAGTAATACTTTTGTATTTGAACGCCAATAATCATTTATCTACTATAAGTAAAACTTATTTCTTCGTCGGCGACTTTTTAGGTCTTCAAAATGCTGAAATTTTGTACATCACCTTATTAGTGTATGGGGCACATTTTACTCATGGGAAATGTTTTTGTACGGGGGTCGTATAAAAATTTAAATTTTGTATTTCTTCAAATTTAGTTCCCTGAAAATTTTTATCGATTTCATAAAATTCTGTACCTTTTTTTACGCAACTTTGTAATTTTATTATATATGTCTAAGATCGATTTTTAAGGAATAAAAGCCGAGCTCAATCTTTTTGGGACACCCTGTATATATATATATTTTTTTTTAAAGTCACGAAAATTCGTCTATTAATTGTATGGATACCGCTCAAAATTTGTTTGAAAGAGACTGTTTTGATATTTCGGGCGGTTTTAAAATGGAAACGCTGTGATGATGTTTTCGGTAGATAAAGAAATGATTTGTCGAAAGGAGTGTCGAAAGCCCAGAACGACCGACTCATCCGAGGACGTGAGCAGCAAGATGGTCGTCCGGGAATGAATGATTTGTGTAAAAATTGTTCAAAATCGTGCTAAAACGTAAAATAACTATCGATTTTTAAGGAATAAAAGCCGAGCTCAATCTTTTTGGGACACCCTGTATATATATATATATTTTTTTTTTAAAGTCACGAAAATTCGTCTATTAATTGTATGGATACCGCTCAAAATTTGTTTGAAAGAGACTGTTTTGATATTTCGGGCGGTTTTAAAATGGAAACGCTGTGATGATGTTTTCGGTAGATAAAGAAATGATTTGTCGAAAGGAGTGTCGAAAGCCCAGAACGACCGACTCATCCGAGGACGTGAGCAGCAAGATGGTCGTCCGGGAAAAAATGATTTGTGTAAAAATTGTTCAAAATCGTGCTAAAACGTAAAATAACTAAAAAACTAATTCGGATTATAAAAGAAAAAAAAATCTCGCCGAGACATATCGTCCAATCTCCTAAAAGTACCTATGAACCAAATTTCATGGCCGTATAACGTTTAGATTTTTCGCTATAAATGACCCAAACAGATGAACAGATGAGCAGACGAACATACATATTCCTTTATTATTATAGAGAAAAAATTAAATATTTTAATATTTTAAATTATTTTCTTCAAAAATAATTTAGAGGATTTTGTTCGAACTTGTTTTTGCTTCACTTTGCTTACTTAATATAAATAGATCTCGAAATAGATCTTTTAAACTATATATATATATAAACTATATATATATATATATATATATATATATATATATATTCCAAAAAGAATACCTAAGTACAGAAAAGCAAAAGATGAATGTGAAAAACGAAAAGTATCACAAGTGTCCGGAGGGAGTTGTGACCCCCACTCTCCGGTTAAGCAATGCTTTATGCCATGGCGACACTCCCGGAAGCCGATACTTATACATGAAATGGCCTTAATACCATCAATTACCGAACAGCAAATATATATATATATATATATATATATATATATATATATATATATATATATATATATATGTTTTTAAAAATGTATAATGCTTATATCTCGAAGATATATATGAACAATAAGCGATTGATGTAGTACTTTAACAACCCTACAAAATTATATAATTGGATTTTAGATTGGATTCTCAGTTTTCAAATTATATTGATTATGAATTTCAATATTTCAATATTTCGAACTATTTTAAAAAGGTTGTTCTAATGTCGATATTTACCTACCTATGAATAATAAGTGTAGCCCTTTAAAAGCCTTTATAAGGATATGTAATTGGATTTTGGATCGGACGAAGAACTTCAAAAATCCGAATATGACCATTAAATAAGTTGGTGATTTTAACATAGGCATCAAGGAAGTGTAAAATGTAACTTTTTAGACCCTATACAGATGTGTTTCATATTTTTGGGGGCGCCCATCATAGGCGGGTTTTAAGTTTTAGAAAGCTTATTTTTTTTCCCAATTATGTGTCTTTCTTCAGTTACCATAGTTTCATATTATTGCTACAAATGTATCCTCAGGAATCGTGGGTGTATAAGCAGGATACAAGAATGAGTTCAAGCTTCTGGATAACTAACGTTTACTCACAAGCACAAAGTAAACAGGAGCAATATACAATTAAATAGCACTTAAACGCTCCACTAATTTCATGAAATAAGCGATGTTATTCGCAAAATAATGACAAAAATAATTTCACAAAACAGTAGCTACTATTATCAAAACATTAACAAAAGCCACAGTTCACTGTAACTCGTATCTTGTCAACTCGTCAACTGAACACCAGTTGAGTGATGATTTCTTTTATGGACTCTCTCTGTAGAAATGTCTAGAATTACCTAATATTTTGTAGAATAATCGTTATTTGGCGATGTTTCTCGAAGTTTCAGGAAGTCTCCAAATTCGTGATAAATCACCAAATCTGGCAACCCTTCTTCTTACTCGAAATTCTACCAATCATAGAGTGGCGTCTGGGAAAGAATGCTCTTTCTGCTGGAGAAAACACTCCGGCGGCGCCGTTAGGTCTGCGATAGAGACGAAAGACAAGACAGGCGACACCACTGGCAAAATATAACACGTTCGCAACATTATCTTCATCTGCCGAAACCGTTCAGTCTACCCGAAGGCGTAGAGTATCTGTTTGGACGACCGGGACAGGGCAACCCAATTTAGACCGGACTATACCCTCCTTCCCCTACCATCAACCTCTAGGAAGAACTTACGGACCCACATATTTAACGTGCCTGTACTCCGCGTGAACACGGGGATAGTTTGGGCAGAGCCGGAAGTCGAATTCGGGTCGTCCGAGTGCAACAAAAACCACTGGGCCGTCCCACCCCACCTATATAAATGTAACAAATGAGGCTGAAAACAACTAATACAACTTTTTGAACTTTATTGCACCTTTGTCATCGGACTGGAACCACCACCCTCCGATTTTTTTTTCCAGTAATTTTTTTTAGTGTACTTTTTTTAAATCTTATTAGCGATATATCGTACATCTTCCGAAACAATTTGCTTACTTCAGTTTTTATTATAATTTACTTAACTCCCAGGTCTCTTATTCAGTAGCATTTTTGAAGAAGTATGTTCGAATGTTATTTTAATTTACTGATGAAGCAGCTCATGTAGTTTTCCGAAAGGGTCTTTTCCTTATTTTTTTGTTTTCTCTTAATTTTCGCAGTTTTAAGAACTGGTATTTTTTACATAATAATACGTAATTTGAACGAATTATCTTTAATGAAATTTCATTTTGTCCCAAAACAACTTTTTTCCTTCATATTTGCAAGTATAATTGTTTATTCTTTCATTCAACACTATTTTTGTAATATTTTATGGTATTTGTATTTTAATTACATTTTATTACTTACGTTACTTCCGAATTAGGTTGCTTTCTTGTTACATTATCGAAGATTTTTTTTTTTATATACTGAGAAAATGTTATAAATTCTTTTACCGTTTTTAACACTTTCCAACATAGTTGAAAAGTGTTTCTGAATTTGTTCATTCTGTCTGTCTGTCTGTCGTTCGCACGGTTACTGCCGTAAAAATGGCTTTTAGTATGTTATTGAGACGGTCTGTGGGACATATGGAATTGGGAATGTAAATGAATAATATCCCCTAATTAATTTTGGATTGAACCCGGGTTGAAATAGTGAAATACATTGATGGACCTAATTTATCAAATATTTTTTAAGCGAAGACAAATTCACAAATTGTTTCGAAAATGTTAGGAAATATTCAAATTATTCCATAATGTATACAAAAAAAACTATTGTAACAAAAAAAAGTGTTACAATAGTTTGTATTTTAGGGGCGATGTATTCCGAAATGTTATATATGCTAAATTTAAATAGTGGAGAAATATCCTATATTGAATATGATTGATATTTGAAACTTGGCCCACAAGAATAGTTCGATAAAGCCTACTGAAAACATCGTATTATTCAAAAATTCACATTGGTCGAGAGGGCGTGGCGGTACAATTATTGTAAAATTGTTAGTGTTTAACAGGTATTTGGCTCGGCTAGTTAACTTATTTAGTAATGGTGCATATTTTTAATCTTTTAATATTTTGCCATTTTGATCAAGAACATGGGATGCCCCAATTAGGGCACATGGTAGGGTCCTACAAATAATGTTATTCGCTTGTATATTATTTTCAAAATAATTATTTATGAAATATTTTAGCTTAAATGTTTTCCATTAATGCTTATTATTTTGTTTATGTTTGCAAAATTCTTGGAAAATTAAAAGTACTCCCCTTGTTTGGTCGCTTTAAAATGCAAGTGGCTTATCACGGTTACCTACTAAAAAATTTCGCTGTGGACAACGCCTCTGCATAATGCTGACTTTCACATTCACGTGTAAAATGCACATGAAAATGCAATTGGCATTCAATTAATGTCCCGTGAAATAAATGACTTTGAATGAGTTGCGTATAGCATCAAAAATACGAAACTTTTTTTTTTTAAATTGTCTTCTCTAGTGAGTGGAACGAGCTAGATCCACGAGAATGATGTTAATAGGTTTATTGCATTATAACGTATATGAAAAATGAACATACTTGACAATACTTACTACTTTTTTTTTAAATTTAGGTAATTTTTTTAGAGACGTGCAATATAACGAGAACGGTTCATGGTAGCATTCAAATGGTTATGTTATTCGTTTCTGTGAGACCTGAAATTGTTCTCACATGAGACACTTTTATTTGAGTATTTATGGTGCCCAGAACGGCTAACAAAGCTGTAGTCTGGCTGGCACCGGGGTTTATGACAGCGTGAACTTTAAGGTCAAAAAGACTATAAATTTAGGGGTGCCAGACCAGAGGGGCTGAGAGGGGCCTTGCTTAATATGAAATGATGCCATTGAGTTGAGAAGAACCAATGAGCGCCAAGGGGAAGAAGGGCGGAGCCCCCCCCCCCCCCCCCCGCCGAGGGAACCACAGCAGACGAAAGAAAAAGAGTGAGTTGTAGACGAAATCAGAGGCAGACAACGAGAAGCAGGGATGAAGATCAGACAATGACGAGAAGATGATCCAATTTTGACTAGAGCACGAGTAGAAAAAAATGAAAAACCTAACAGATTTGTAGAGTGTCCCGTAGAGGTTCCAAAGTAATGGAAATAGATCTATGTGCGAGTGCATTAAAAGTACGAGTAGGAGCCACACACCACAGAGTTATGGCCGTACTTCAGCACTAAGACTGATGCAAGTCTTTGAGGGTTGTTAAGCCCAAGACTACACTGGAAGGTATGTGCTCAGATTATCACAGGTCCTAGACACTATCGTAATTCTAAGAATTCTGGTCGCATATGTCCCCTCGCTAAAATAATTAATGAAAATTGATGTTATTGATAAATTGATGTTGTTAATAAATGATATTGTTTAAGTTTAAATAGTCTAATCTTTTTATATTAATTAATAATTCTTTTCAGGACTTACACAGAAGGTAAAAATAATTGGAGGGTTTATTGCGGCACAACAACGAGCAATGTACGTTTAATGATAATTCCACTATATATGAATTTACGGCAATGTTAATGTGATTAAAAATAATGAATTTAATAATTACAAGTGTTACTTCAAACTAAATTTAATTATTGTGCCACAGTTTCTGATGAAATAAATGGCGTATAACATCATTTTTCATTTGTCAATATCGAAAGTCCGAATTTTTAAATGATTTCTTCAAAAATTGGTTATAAAATTTGGGTGGGGTGGGGGTATCCGAACATTCGATCATATTTAAAATTGATAGGGTTACAGCAGTAGTCCTCTCAAACCCTTTTTCATTCACTGCCCACAATTAAGTCACAGACAAGCGGCTAACATATGCAAAAGTGCTTATATATCCTCGTAAACAAAAATAAACGCGACACAATGTATCCTCGAAACAGCTTGTTTATTTTTTTATGCTTAATTATGTTATTTAAATTTCATAACTGATCGAGTCATGCTATGACTTTTCTGTTTATTTTGACTGCCGCACTGTTTATTCGGCGCAGCTTTCTTGACTGTTTGGGAGTCAGCCAGCTCCCTGATTAGACGAAAATACATTTTATATAAAATATATCAATAAAATATTATCGGTACATATTAACAGTCAGCATAAATATTTAATTTTATATTTTTGGAAAATCTCATGCTCTGTGAGGAGCTATAATTGTTATCAATTTAAGGCTTAACAAATGATTGTCGTTAAATTAACTGACCAATGACCCTTCGGGCCATAAATAAATTAAAATGAAAATTTATACTTTATATGACAGATTTAGTTACAATAAGAGATCCACACCAAAAAAATATTTCGATTTTTTAAATTTTCCCAGGTCACATTTTACTTACTGAAATAATGATTTGGAATGAAATCATCTCATTAAAATTTTAAGCACTTCCATTTTCATATTTATTGAAAATAAACACTATTTTAATACTTAAAGAGAACTCCGAATGAAAGAAATGGGCGTGGTCATAATCAGATGGAATTATTAATTATTGATACCGTTACGCCCTATCCTCTAGAATCGTGCGTGTGCACTCAGGATGAATACGTCCAAATTTCTCGATAACTGACACGTTTATTTACAATCACTGCGTAAACAGGAACACTATACAGTCAAACATCACTTAAATGCTTCACCCATGTCACAAAATAACTAATATTACTCTCAACACATTGACGGAAGTAATTTCACATAATAGCGACTACTGTTCTTAAAACATTCACAAAAGTCACAGTTCACTGTAGTTCGTACCTTGTCAACTCGTCAATTGAACTCCCGCTGAGTGATGACTCCTTTCTATAGGATCTCTCTGTAGAAATTTCTAGAATTATCTAACATCTCGTAGAATAATATCGTTATTTGGCGATGCTTCTCGAAGTTTCCGGAAGTGAAGTTTCCAAATGCCGCCAAATTAACGATAAATCGCCGAATTTGGCAGAAACTGTTTTTCGGACTTGAAATTCTGGCAGACATGGAGTGACGTCTAAGAAAGAATGCTTGTACTGCGGAAGGAAACACTCCAATGACGCCGTTAGGTCTGCGACAGAGACGGAAGACAAGATGAGAAACCACAGTGAGGGAATATTATACGGTCTCACAACATTATCTTCTTCTGTTCAGACCGTCCGGAACACCCGAAGGTATAGGATATCTTTTGGATGGTCGGGATGGTGCTACTCAATTTAGACGAAAACCCAGTGGGGGGGGGGCATCCACAAGGAAATTCCCCTCCTTCCCCTACCACCAATATCTCGGAAGGACTTACGGAACCTCATATTTAATGTGCCCGTACTCCGTGTGAACACGGGGACAGTTTGGGCAGAGCCGGAAATCGAACTCGGGTCGTCCGAGTGCAAAGTTAACCACTGGGCTGTCCCACCCCACCGATATAAACGTAACAAATGATACTGAAAACAACTAATAAAACTTTTTGAACATTATTGCACCTTTGTCATCGGAATTCACAAATTGCTTCGAAAATTTTAGGAAATATTCAAATTATCTCATTATATATACAAAGAAAATTTGAGCAAATTATATTTGTTATTCTTTAAAATAAAAATTAAAATAATAAATACTCCCATATAATATGAAGAATTCGCGTGACCTACTTGATCTCAGAACCAAAATATTTGATTAAATGTTGTATAAATGAGATACACCTTCTTTTATTTGAGATAGCGATTTCAAATTTGAAGCACCGTTGAACAATTCGATAAGACACACGGGCGAAAACAAATTTATTTTGAATTAAAATTTGACGAGGGTGCTCCGCTCCAAAACTTTGTAAGTGCGAAATGCTTAAAAAAACGCATTCGCTACGAGACAAAGACTAGACATTTGTGGGAATCATTCGATCATTTGTTAGATCGATCATTCGAATCATAGATCATTCGATTAGAAGTATACGCACAATTTCAGTTTTCCAATATTTGTTATTCTAAGGGTACGAACACCAAAAGTGATAATGTCGAATAAATAATAAAATGGAAATTTAAAGTACTCCTAAAGTACTTGGAAAATTAAAAGTACTCCCCTTGTTTGGTCGCTTTAAAATGCAAATGGCTTATCACGGTTATCTACTGAAAAAATCTGTTATGGACAAAGCCTCTGCATAATGTTGACTTTCATATTCACGTGTAAAATTCACATGAAAATGCAAATGACATTCAATTAATGTCCCGTGAAATAAATGACTTTGAATGAGTTGCGTATAGCATCAAAAATACGAGACCTTTTTTTTTTTAATTGTCTTCTCTGATAAGTGGAACGAGCTAGATCCACGTGAATGATGTTAATAGGTTTGTTGCATTATAACGTATATGAAAAGTTAACATACTTGACAATATTTACTACTTTTTTTTATTTAGGTAATTTTTTTAGAGACGAGTAATATGACGAGAACGGTTCATGCTAGCATTCTAATAGTTATGTTATTCGTTTTCTAATGAAAAAAAATGGCATATAACATCATTTTTCATTTATCATTATTGAAAGTCCGGATTTTTAAATGATTTCTTCAAAAATTGGTTATAAAATTTGGGTAGGGTGGGGGATCCGAACATTCGATCATATTTAAAATCGATAGGGTTACAGCAGTAGTCCCCAAACCCTTTTTCATTCAATGGCCACATTTAATTCAGAGCCAAGCGGCTAACATATGCAAAATTGCGTATATATCCTCGTAAACAAAAATAAACGCGACTCAATATATCCTCGGAACAGCTTGTTTATTTTTTATGCTTATTATGTTATCTAAATTTCATAACTGATCGAGTCATACTGTGACTTTTCTGTTTATTTTGACTGCCGCACTGTCTATTCGGCGCAGCGTTCTTGAATGTTTAAGAATGGAGTGCGTACTTCATTAAGCGAAAATACATTTTATATAAAATATATCAATAAAATATTATCGGTACATATTAACAGTCAGCATGAATATTAAATTTTATATTTTTGGAAAATCTCATGCTCTGTGGGGAGCCATAATTGTTATCAATTAAAGGCTTAACAAATTATTGTCGTTAAATAAATTGACCAATGACCCTTCGGGCCATAAATAAAATAAAATGAAAATTTATACTTGATATGACAGATTTAGTTCCAATAAGAGATCCACACCAAAAAAATATTTCGATTTTTTAAATTTCCCCTGGTCACATTTTACTTACTGAAGTAGTGATTTGGAATGAAATCATCTCATTAAAATTTTAAGCACTTCCATTTTCATATTTATTGAAAATAAACACTATTTTAATACTTAAAGAGAACTCCCAATGAAAGAAATGGGCGTGGTCATAATCAGATCGAATTATTAATTATTGATACCGTTACGCCCTATCCTCTAGAATCGTGCGTGTGCACTCAGGATGAATACGTCCAAATTTCTCGATAACTGACACGTTTATTTACAATCACTGCGTAAACAGGAACACTATACAGTCAAACATCACTTAAATGCTTCACCCATGTCACAAAATAACTAATATTACTCTCAACACATTGACGGAAGTAATTTCACATAATAGCGACTACTGTTCTTAAAACATTCACAAAAGTCACAGTTCACTGTAGTTCGTACCTTGTCAACTCGTCAATTGAACTCCCGCTGAGTGATGACTCCTTTTTATAGGATCTCTCTGTAGAAATCTCTAGAATTATCTAACATCTCGTAGAATAATATCGTTATTTGGCGATGCTTCTCGAAGTTTCCGGAAGTGAAGTTTCCAAATGCCGCCAAATTAACGATAAATCGCCGAATTTGGCAGAAACTGTTTTTCGGACTTGAAATTCTGGCAGACATGGAGTGACGTCTAAGAAAGAATGCTTGTACTGCGGAAGGAAACACTCCAATGACGCCGTTAGGTCTGCGACAGAGACGGAAGACAAGACGAGAAACCACAGTGAGGGAATATTATACGGTCTCACAACATTATCTTCTTTTGTTCAGACCGTCCGGAACACCCGAAGGTATAGGATATCTTTTGGATGGTCGGGATGGTGCTACTCAATTTAGACGAAAACCCAGTGGGGGGGGGGGCATCCACAAGGAAATTCCCCTCCTTCCCCTACCACCAATATCTCGGAAGGACTTACGGAACCTCATATTTAATGTGCCCGTACTCCGTGTGAACACGGGGACAGTTTGGGCAGAGCCGGAAATCGAACTCGGGTCGTCCGAGTGCAAAGTTAACCACTGGGCTGTCCCACCCCACCAATATAAACGTAACAAATGATACTGAAAACAACTAATAAAACTTTTTGAACATTATTGCACCTTTGTCATCGGAATTCACAAATTGCTTCGAAAATTTTAGGAAATATTCAAATTATCTCATTATATATACAAAGAAAATTTGAGCAAATTATATTTGTTATTCTTTAAAATAAAAATTAAAATAATAAATACTCCCATATAATATGAAGAATTCGCGTGACCCACTTGATCTCAGAACCAAAATATTTGATTAAATGTTGTATAAATGAGATACACCTTCTTTTATTTGAGATAGCGATTTCAAATTTGAAGCACCGTTGAACAATTCGATAAGACACACGGGCGAAAACAAATTTATTTTGAATTAAAATTTGACGAGGGTGCTCCGCTCCAAAACTTTGTAAGTGCGAAATGCTTAAAAAAACGCATTCGCTACGAGACAAAGACTAGACATTTGTGGGAATCATTCGATCATTTGTTAGATCGATCATTCGAATCATAGATCATTCGATTAGAAGTATACGCACAATTTCAGTTTTCCAATATTTGTTATTCTAAGGGTACGAACACCAAAAGTGATAATGTCGAATAAATAATAAAATGGAAATTTAAAGTACTCCTAAAGTACTTGGAAAATTAAAAGTACTCCCCTTGTTTGGTCGCTTTAAAATGCAAATGGCTTATCACGGTTATCTACTGAAAAAATCTGTTATGGACAAAGCCTCTGCATAATGTTGACTTTCATATTCACGTGTAAAATTCACATGAAAATGCAAATGACATTCAATTAATGTCCCGTGAAATAAATGACTTTGAATGAGTTGCGTATAGCATCAAAAATACGAGACCTTTTTTTTTTTAATTGTCTTCTCTGATAAGTGGAACGAGCTAGATCCACGTGAATGATGTTAATAGGTTTGTTGCATTATAACGTATATGAAAAGTTAACATACTTGACAATATTTACTATTTTTTTTATTTAGGTCATTTTTTTAGAGACGAGTAATATGACGAGAACGGTTCATGCTAGCATTCTAATAGTTATGTTATTCGTTTTCTAATGAAAAAAATGGCATATAACATCATTTTTCATTTATCATTATTGAAAGTCCGGATTTTTAAATGATTTCTTCAAAAATTGGTTATAAAATTTGGGTAGGGTGGGGGATCCGAACATTCGATCATATTTAAAATCGATAGGGTTACAGCAGTAGTCCCCAAACCCTTTTTCATTCAATGGCCACATTTAATTCAGAGCCAAGCGGCTAACATATGCAAAATTGCGTATATATCCTCGTAAACAAAAATAAACGCGACTCAATATATCCTCGGAACAGCTTGTTTATTTTTTACGCTTATTATGTTATCTAAATTTCATAACTGATCGAGTCATACTGTGACTTTTCTGTTTATTTTGACTGCCGCACTGTCTATTCGGCGCAGCGTTCTTGAATGTTTAAGAATGGAATGTGTACTTCATTAAGCGAAAATACATTTTATATAAAATATATCAATAAAATATTATCGGTACATATTAACAGTCAGCATGAATATTAAATTTTATATTTTTGGAAAATCTCATGCTCTGTGGGGAGCTATAATTGTTATCAATTAAAGGCTTAACAAATTATTGTCGTTAAATAAATTGACCAATGACCCTTCGGGCCATAAATAAAATAAAATGAAAATTTATACTTGATATGACAAATTTAGTTCCAATAAGAGATCCACACCAAAAAAATATTTCGATTTTTTAAATTTCCCCTGGTCACATTTTACTTACTGAAGTAGTGATTTGGAATGAAATCATCTCATTAAAATTTTAAGCACATTCATTTTCATATTTATTGAAAAGAAGCACTATTTCAATACTTAAAGAGAATTTCCAATGAAAGAAATGGGCGTGGCCAGAAAAAGATGGAATTGTTAATTATTGATACTTTTACGACGTATCCTCTAGAATCGTGGGTGTGCACTCAGGATACAAAAATGCGTCCAAATTTCTGGATAACTATCACGTTTATTTGCAATTACTACGTAAACAGGAACACTACACAGTCAAACATCACTTAAATGCTTCACTCATTTCACAAAATAACTGATATTACTCTCAACAGATTGACGAAAGTAATTTCACATAATGGAGACTACTGTTTTTAAAACATTCGCAAAAGTCACAGTTCACTGTAGCTCGTACCTGGTCAACTCGTCAATTGAACTCCCGCCGAGTGGTGACTCCTTTTTATAGGGTCTCTCTGCAGAAATTTCTAGAATTATCTAATATCTCGTAGAATAATATCGTTATTTGGCGATGCTTCTCGAAGTCTCGGGAAGTGAAGTTTCCAAATGCCGCCAAATTGACGATAAATCGCCGAATCGAGCACCTCTTTTTCGGACTCGAAATTTTGGCAGACATAGAGTGACGTCTGGGAGAGAATGCTTGTGCTGCTGGAGGAAACACTCCGATAGCTCCGTTAGGTCTGCGATAGAGACGAAAGAGAAGACGAGAGACGACAGTGAGAGAATATTGCTTGTTCATAACATTATCTTGTTCTGCCCAGATCGCCCGGCCTACCCGAAAGTGTAGGGTATCTGTTTGTACGACCAGGACAGTGCTGCTCAATTTAGACCGGAACTCAGTGTGGACGGCACCTACAGAGAACTTCCTTTCCTTCGCCTACCACCAACCTCTCGGAAGGACTTACGGACCCTCATATATAATGTGCCCGTACTCCACGAGAACATCGGGACAGTTTTGGGATTAGCCGGAAATCGAACTCGGGTCAATCGAGTGCAACGCTAACCACTGGGCTGTCCCACCCCACCTATATAAATGTAACAAATGATACTGAAAACAACTAATAAAACTTTTTGAACATTATTGCACCTTTGTCATCGGGCTGGAACCACCACCCTCCGATATCTTTTTACAGTATTTTTTTTTAGTGAACTTTTTTAATCTTATTGACGACATATCGTATAGCTTCCGAAACAATTGGCTTGCTTCAGTTTTTATTATAGTTTACTTAACTCCCAAGTCTCTTATTCAGTAGTATTTTTGAAGAAGTATGTTCGAATGTTATTTTAATTTACTGATGAAGCAGCTCATGTAGTTTTTCGAAAGTGTTTTTTCTTTATTTTTTTGTTTTCTCTTATTTTCGCAGTTTTATGAACTGATATTTTTTACATAATAATACGTAATTTGAACGAATATTCTTTATTGACGTGTAATTTTGTCCCAAAACAACTATTTTCCTTCATTTTTGTTATATTAATATTACATAATTGTATATTCTTTCATTCAACAATATTTTTGTAATATTTTAAGGTATTTGTATTTTAATTACATTTTATTGCTTACGTCACTATGGTCATCCCAAGGCCAAATCTCGTAGGAGACCCCGCGCTGTTCTAAACATCAGTAATCGGAATTAAAAGATCCTACCTCAAACATCTGATTTTAAACAAAACTCGCGAATATTATTTTATTTAAATATATATATATATATATATATATATATATATATATATATATATATATATATATATATATATATATATATTCTAAACTCCAAACTGCCAAAACGCTAGGTATCCCTTAGATGTGCATCAACCCCTCAAATTGCTTAAACTCTAAATGTGCAACAAACTGCCACACTAGGAGCTAGGACAAATAATAATAAGTAGTAAATAAAAACCTCGAACCTCCAATTAGGGTCAATGAATTAATGGCACAGTTTGACGATAAGAACCACATATTGAAACTGGAGATTAAAGGAGCTTCGGGCCTGGTGCTCTGTCCTGTACGACACTCGACTTTCTACTGCTTACGTTACTTCCGAAATAGGTTGTTTTCTTGTTACATTTATTGAAGATTTTTATTTTTATATACTGAGAAAGTGTTATACATAAATTTTCTTACTGTCTTGTAACACTTTCCAACATAGTTAAAAAGTGTTTAAGAATTTGTTTATTCTGTCTGTCCGTTCGCACGATAACTGCCCTGAAAATGGCTTTTAGTATGCTGTTGAGACGATCTATGGGACATATGGGATTGGGAATGTAAACGAATAATATCACCTAATCAGTTTTGCATTGAACCCGGGTTGATAAAGTGAAATACATTGATTGACCTACTTTTTCAAATAGTTTTAAGCGAAGACAAATACACAAATTGCTTCGAAACTTTTAGAAAATATTCAAATTATCCCATCATATATACAAAAAAAAAAATGAGCAAGTTGTATCCGGTATTTTTTAAAATAAAAATTAAAATAATAAATACTCCCATATAATATGAAGAGACCGCGTGACCCACTTGATCTCCACACCAAAATATTTGATTAAATGTTAAATAAATGAGATACACCTTCTTTTATTTGAGGTAGATATTTCAAATTTGAAGCGCTGTTGAACAATTCGATAAGACACACTGGAGAAAACAAATTTATTTTGAGTTAATATTTGACGAGGGTTGTTGTTGTTGTTGTTGAGACCCAGACCGTCCGACCTACCAGCACAATTTCAGTTTTCCAATATATATTATTTACCAAGTGCGCACACCAAAAGTGATAATGTCGAATAAATAATATATGTTATCCGCAAGGTGAAATAGAGACTTAAAATGTGAGTGTATGGGTAAATAATTTAAAGAGGCACATTAACGGAAAAAGTATTCTAAAATTTAAATTTGATGAGGGGAAGGGGTGGTCCACCACTGCAAAACTTTTGAAATGTGAACTGTTTATATAAGGCACTTAAGTGTGAGTTGGAAACTTGAATACTGATAACAGTATAGGTCATGTCATGAAAATTGAGAAGAAAAATACTGTTACAATAGAATGCATTTTAGGGGAGATGTACAACGAAATGTTTGATACGCTAAATTTAAATATTGGAGAAATACCCTATATCTATATAAGTAAAATTGAAAATCCGTTTGTCTATCTGTTTGTCCGATCATCATGGGAGAACGGCTGAACCGAATTTGATGAAATTTTGTGGGCAGTCTTGAAATAGTTCCACTTAAAATTTAGTCCATGTTTCGAGTTTCCAAGATCAGGGGTTGTCAAGATATTATGTCAAGATATCCATGTTTCGAGTTCAATGATTCTCGAGATATTAGTGAAAAACGAAACTTTCGTTTGTCTCATCATCACGGGAGAACGGCCTAACCGAATTTAATGAAATTATGTGGGCAGCCTTAAAATAGCTCCGCTTAAATTTTGTCCAAGTTTCGAGTTTCCAAGATCAGGGGTTGTCAAGATATTACTTGAAAACCAAACTATTTCTCAGGAGTTCTACTCTCAAGCTCCCTGGCTCCTCCGAACGAAATAGTTGGAAAATGTTTGTTTAAAACGTGAAAATGAATTAAAATTTTATCTCTAAGTTTGGTGGCAGATTTTTGCGTTAAATTGTCACTTTCTGAAATCATGAATTGTTTGAAAACATGAATTATTGAAATGGAAAATCTATCACCATGGTTCATTTTTCACAAGCTTTTACTCAACGATGAAAGTATAAAGAAATCAAAATGGTTAATTAATTTTTAGAATTTTATGAGGATATATCATGTTGCTCGTCAACGCAATTAAATTAAACGTGTTTGTTAATGTTAATTATTAATTTTTCGATTTAAATAATAAATGAATGGATATAAAAATATACTATCTTACAAATGAACGGTTTCATTTTTCTTTTAATTATATTAATTGCGGACTGCGTACATCACTTTCATTTATTTTGGCATATAACATCGTTTTCCATTTATCATTATTGAAAGTACGGATTTTTAAATGATTTTTTCAAAAATTAGTTATAAAATTTGGGTAGGGGTCTTTCGAACATTCGATTACAGTTAAAATCCATAGGGTAACAGTGGTCCTCAAACATGTTTTTAATCATTGGCTACATTTAAGTTAGAGGCAAGCGACTAACATATGCAAAAGTGCGTATATATCCTCGTAAACAAAAAAATGTGACCCAATGTACCATCGAAACAGCTTGTTTATTTATTTATGCTTAATTATGTTATTAAAATTTTACAACTCACCGAGGCATACGTTCATTTTTTTGCTTATTTTGACAGCCGCGCTCTCCATTCAGCGCCGCATTCTTGAATGTTTCAAAACTACATAATTTCCTTACTGATTCAACGAAAACATATTTTATATTAAATATATTAAAAAAATATTACCGGAACATATTAACAGTCCGCATAAATATTTAATTTTATATTTTTGAAAAACCGCATGCTCTGTTGGGACCGATAATTGTTATCAATTTCGGGCTTGTCGTTAAATAAATTGACCAATGACCCTTCGGGCCATAAATAAAATAAAATGAAAATTTAGACTAGAGATGACAGATTTAGTTCCAATACGAGATCCATACCAAAAAAAATATATATGGATTTTTAACACTTTACAACAAAGATGAAAAGTGTTTATGACTTTGTTCATTCTGTCTGTCTGTCTGTCCGTTAGCACGATAACTGCCGTAAAAATGACTTAATCAAAATGAAATTTTAGTATGTTGTTCAGACGGTCTGTAGAACCTATGGGAATATAAATGAATAATATCACTCAATTAGTTTTGGATTGAACCCGGGTCGAAAAAATGAAATACATTGAGCCCTATGGGACCTAATTTTTCAAACATTTTTTAAGCGGATTTAAAATTCATAAATTGCTTCGAAAATTTTAGGTAATATTCAAATTGTTCCATAAAATATATAAAAAGAATTCAGCGAAATATATTCAGTAGTTTTTTAAATAAAAATTAAAATAATAATTACTCCTCTTATATGAAACGATCACGTGACCATGGTGTGAAACGATCACATGACCCACTTCAAAATGATATATGGCATCCATCTTGTTTCAAAATCGTGATTTTTTTAAGTTCTTTTTAATTCATATTGAGTGTTGTATCCGTCCTAAAACTACTTTATATTTGCTTAAATTCTGCGCATCTACATACTGAAACAACGCAATGACAATATATTTGAGTTTAAATGCTCATCTAAATTTGATTATTTCTACAACTAAGCCTATTTTTCACCTATGTAAAATGTAAACAGCAAAATATATGGAATGAGTTGTATTAGAATTCCTGTATTTTTTTAACACAAAATAATTTAGTCCATGGAGTCTGCATGGCTGATATGAATGAAATAGTCATTGATTTTACAAAGAGAAGGTCGATTTTTTTCGATGAAGTTTTAAGCATAGAGTTTAATTACTTGTAGCTCCATGGTCTTAATTTTTAAATAAAATAAATTATGATAGTATTGTGATGAATGAAATGAATGAAAAAATGTTATGAATGAAATGCTGTTTCTATAGAGAGATCCAGGCGTGTTATTTTTTCTATGACGTCATTTGAATGAGTTTCAGTTATTTTCGATGAAGTTTTCAAATATAATAAATTATCGTAGTATTATGATAGTTTTAAATATATTATGGAGGAATGTATCGCATTTTTTAGAGATGCTTAAACCAGGCAATTTATATTTCAATGCCGTCATTTGAATGAAGTTCATTTTTTTCAATGAAGGTTTAAGTTTTCAAATATAATAAATTAATGTAGTATTGTGATAAGTTTTAAAATATTGCCGAGGAATGTATTGCATTTTAGACTTGTTTAAATAAAATTGCATTGAAGTTGGAAAGTGTTTCATAATCAATGCTTTATGCATGATTGATTTTTCTTGTTCTTTAATTATATAGACAGAGAGGAGTCTTCTACCAAACAACATCATTATATAAATCCAATAGGAACGTAAAGTTTATAACAGAAACTATATTTTTCAATGTCCAGTACAAACCACTGATACTAAACATCTCATTAATTAAAATATATATCTGTGCCATCAGATTGGAAAAATATATTTAGATTAACTCCTGGAAACGAAATAAATGACTAGGCAAAATGCAGATCAGCCGTTTTCTCTATCGTGAATTGTTCCATCTGCGGTTTAAACACGATAGTTGGAAATCTGAAGAAGTATTTTGAAAATACAAAATACTTTGATAATGTATTTTCGATGTATTACTAAAATACTATACTTTTTTCAGATTAAAATGCAAAATACAAAATACAAATGTATTTTGAAAATGTATTTCAAACACGTGTATTTTCGATTCCGCCCAACACTGCTTAATTTTGAAGAAATACCTTATATTTTACATATGATTGAGATTTTAAACGTGACCCGCGAGAACAAACAGTTCGATAAAGCCCTCTGAAAACATCGTATTATTCAAACATTTATATTGCTCGAGGGAGCGTGGCGGTATGCTTATTGTAAGATCGCTGGTTTTCAACAGGTATTTGACTCGGCTTGTTTACTTGTGTAATAATGGTGCGTATTTTTAATCTTTTAATATGTTTGCCATTTTTATCAAAAAATGTCTCAATTAAGGCGCATGGTAGCGTCCTACAAGTAATGTCATTCGTTTGTATATTATTGCATTCAAAATAATTATTTATGAAATATTTTAGAATGAATATTTTCCATTAATGTTTATTATTTTATTTATGTTTGTAAAATACTCGGAAAATTGAGAGTACTCCCCTTGTCTGGTCGGTTTAAAATGCAAATGGCTTATCACGGTTATCTACTGAAAAAATCTGTTGTGGACAACACCTTTGCATAATGCTGACTTTCATATTCACGTGTAAAATTCACATGAAAATGCAAATGGCATTCAATTAATATCCCATGAAATAAATGACTTTGAATGAATTGCGTCTAGTATCAAAATACAAAACTTTTTTTTAATAAATTGTATTCTCTCATGAGTGGGACGAGTTAGATCCACGAGAATGATGTTAATGGGTTTGTTGCATTATAACGTATATGAAAAATGAACATAATTGACAATACTTACTACTTTCTTTTTAATTTTAGGTAATTTTTTTAAAAACGAGCAAGATGTAGAGCACGGTTCATGGTAGCATTCTGAGAGTTATGTTTTTCGTTTTCTAATAAAAAAAAAACTAGCGTATAACGTCATTTTTCATTTATCATTATTGAAAGTCCTCATTTTAAAATGAATTTTTAAAAAATTATTTATAAAATTTCAATGGGTGGGGGGGTCTTCCAAACATTCGATCACATTTTAAATCGATAGGGTTACATAGTTCTCAAATTTTTTTTAATCATTGGTCACATTTAAGTTAGAAGCAAACGGCAAACATATGCAAAAAGGCGTATATATCCTCGTAAACAAAAATAAATGTGACCCAATGTATCATCGAAACAGCTAGTTTATTTATTTATGCTTAATTATGTTATTAAAATTTTACAACTCTCCGAGGCATACTATCATTTTTTTGCTTATTTTGACTGTTGCGCTATCCATTCAGCGCAGCGTTCTTGATTTCTTCAGATGTACAGAATTCCAGTATTGATTAAGCGAAAGCACATTTTATATAAAATATATTAGTAAAATATTATCGGTACTAGTAACAGTCCGCATAAATATTTAATTTATATTTTTGAAAAAAACCTCATGCTCTGTTGGAAGCGATAATTGTTATCAATTTAGGGCTTTACAACTGATTCTCATTAAATAAATTGACCAATGCCTTTTCGGGCCATAAATAAAATAAAATGAAAATTTAGACTTGATATAAAAGATTTAGTTCCAATACGAGATCCACGCCGAAACAATATTTCGATTTTTTAAATTTTCCCTCGTCACATTTTACTTACTGTAATAGCGGTTTGGAATGAAATCATCTCATTAAAATTTTAAGTACTTTCCATTTTTATATTTATGGAAAATAAACACTATTATAACACCTAAAGTGAACTAACTCTGAATGAAAGAAATGGGCGTGGCCTAAATAAGATGGAATCGTTGATTATTGATACCGTTACGACGTATCCTCTAGAATCGTGGATGTGCACTCAGGATGCAAGAAAGCGTCCAAATTTCTCGATAACTAACACATTTATTTACAATCACTGCTTAAGCAGGAACAATATACAATCAAATATTACTTAAATGCTCCACTCATTTCACAGAATAACTGATGCCATTCTCAAAACGTTGACGAAAGTAATTTTACATAACAGCAACTCCGGCCACTCAAACGGCTACTGGAAAGCCTTGGATCAGTCGAGTGGTATGCGACATCAACATAACAGCACCTACTCTTCTTAAAACAGTGACGAAAGTCAAAGTTCAGTGTAGCTTGTATCTCATCAGCTGCTCTTCGATTGAGCGATGTCTCCTTTTATAGTCTCTCACTGTAGAAACTTTTAGAAATATATCATAACTCATAGAATAATCGTTATTTCTCGATCCTTCTCGAACCTTCGAAAAGTCGCCAAATGTCGCCAAATTAGCTATAAATCGCCAAATCTGTCAACCCTTCTGCGACATTCGGCATATGGCAACCCTGGGCTCACGTCACTGGAAATGATGCCTGTACAGGTGTTTTCTCCGTCTGGTCTTCGAAAGAGAAAAATACTTCAGAAGAAAGGGAATATTACGCGCTTGCAACAATACATTAATACATGTTGGCCCATCTTTTCGGAATTAAATCCTGTCGATATTATATGAATAACTTTTTTTTTATAATTAAGCATAATTATCGGGATTTTCAATTTGTTTAATTTTTAATAGGATTGTATGAGTCGCAAAATATTCAAAACTCATTCAAATTGCTATATGCTTTTATGCACAGCCATATATTTTCCAACTCCAAAAGTGACGGTAAGGACTACGTAAAGCCAATTATACGAAATGTTGTTGAGGAAAAGGAAATACACCCCTGAATAATTGCTTCCCCCAGAATTTGCCTTCTTGGTATATGGTAAAAATCTGATGTTGACAACGCATGACTTTCCCTGCAGACTCATTTTCACGTTCTATTTATTTCTTTAATAATTCATTAAATTGAGTTTCATTGCACAAAATAACCCGGATTTTGAACTTTTAATTCAATTTTTATTTTTATTTGGTAATTGGACTATTTTTTTCAAAAGAGGTGTAAAAAAATGCGAAAACACTAAAATATCTCGAGAATTGTCTTGGAGTAATAGGGTTGGTCTTATTCTTTTTCTCGTTAAAAATTACGTATAAAACAAGCATTTAATTCATACATTTAAGCATATAGTATTTTATTTTAGGTTTTGGATATTTTGACGGGCTATTTCGCAATAAATATAGGTTCTTCTTTTCCGAATCGTACCAACATTTATTCAGCACCAGGGTATACCACAAGTGACTTATGTACCAAATTTTGTGAAATTTGGTCAAGTAGTGTTTCAGTTAGAGTGGATACATGAGATTTTTGCTGGCCATTTCGCAAAAAAAATAGCTGGTTCTTTTATTCGGAATTGTACCGAAATCTTATCAGCACCAGAGTCAAAACAATTGACTTACCTATACAATTTTATGAAATTCAGTCCATTAGTTTTTAAATTAGAGTAGATACATACATTGCATAGACATACCCATAGACAGACATACACACAAACCGTTGCGCTAAAAATAGCTTTTTTTGTGTTCTAGAGTTCCCAAACTGTGTAGATCGAGTTGCGATTTTCGACACGATTCCAATATTTTCCCTATACATTATCATGTATTGCAGGGAAAGTTAAAATCTGATGTGAGCAGCACATGACTTTCCCTGCAGATTCAAATTCATTTTGCTATTTTTTATTTCATTATGCATTAAATTCAGTTTAATTGCAGAAAATAATATGGATAATTTTCTGTTATTATATCTAATTCGTTTTTTTATTGCATCTTCGTTTCATTTGGCAACTTATTGCTTTAAATGCTTCAGGTTCTTAAAATTCCAAAAAGTACAATATCTCGAGAACGGTTTATCCTACAGTCATAGGGTCAGAGTTATTCCCTTAACTATCAAATTTTACATGCAGAACAAGTACTTAATTATATTTCAGAAATTTTAGTCATTTATTTCAGTTTGACTATCTTGCATATGTAATATTTTATTTCAGATCGAATATATTAGATTTGCGGGCCATTTCGCAAAAAAAGGCAGATTCTTTTTCTCCAAATTAAATAAAAATCTAACCAACATCACAGTATCCTACGAGCGACTTAGCTACAAAATTTTCTGTAATTTGATCAATTAGTTTGTCAGCTAGAGTAAATACATTCAATTTTGTGGGCCATTTCGCAATAAAGGCAGGTTCATTTATCCTGAATCGTATCAAAATCTAATCAGCACCAGGATCGCCCACAAGTGACTTACCTACCACATTTTATGAAAATTTAGCCTATTAGTTAAGTTAGAGTGGATATATACAATTTTTGCGGGACATTCCGCAAAAAAAAGGCATATGTTGTTTTATCCCGAATCGTACCCAAAACTAATCAGCACCAGGTTCACACACGTGACTTACCTACCAAATTTTATAAAATTCTGTCCATTAATTTTTGAGTTAGAGTGGATACATACATTGCATAGACAGACACACACACAGGCGTCACGCTAAAAATAGTGTTTTCGTATTCTAGAGGTCCCTAAACGTGTAAATCTGTCAAAACCTCGAGTTGCGATTTTGGGCATGATTCCAATACTTTCCCTATACATTACCATGTATTGCAGGGAAAGTAAAAATCTGATGTGGGCAGCACATGACTTTTGCTGAAGACTTATATTCACGTTCTCTTTATTTTAATTAAATTTAATTGACTTTCAATGCAATTTTCGTTCTTATTTGGTAACTGGACTTGTTTCTAAAGGTGGCGTAGAGAAAATACGAAAAAACAAAAATATCTCGAGAACTGCTAGACCTAGTGTAATGCGGTTGGTCTTATTCTTTTCCCCGTTAAAAATCACGTGTAAAACAAACAATTAATGGATATATTTGAGAATATGTAGTTTTTTATTTTAGATTTTGACGATTTTTGAGGGACATTTCGCCATAAATTTTCAGGTTATTTTTTTCCGAATCGTACCAAAATCTAATCAGCACCAGGGTCACACCCAAGTGACTTACTTACCAAATTTTATGAAATTCGGTTCATTAGTTTTTGAGTTAGAGTGGATACAAAATCTGCACAGAAAGACATATAGACACACACACACACACACCACGCTAAAAATGGTTTCATCGTATTATAAAGGTGTGGAAACGTGTAGATTCGTCGGAAACTCGAGTTGCGATTTTCGGCATGATTCCAATACTTTCCCTGTACATTATCATGTATTGCAGGGAAAGTAAAATATCTTATGTGGGTAGCACATGACTTTCCCTGCAGACTTATATCCACGTTCTCTTTACTTTAATTAAATTTAATTCACTTTTAATTCAATTTTCGTTCTCATTTGGTAACTGGACTCATTTTCAAAGGCGACTTAGGGAAAAAACGAAAAAATAAAATATCTCGAGAACGGCTAGTCCTAGTGTAATGGAGTTGGTCTTATTCTTCGTTAAAAATTGCGTATAAAACAAGCATTTAATGGATATAATTGAGCATAAGTAGTTTTTATTTTAGATTTTAACGATTTTTGCGGGCTATTTTGCAAAAAATAGCTGGTTGTTCTTTTCCGAATCGTACCAAAATCTAATCAGCACCAAAGTATTCCACAAGTAACTTATCTACCAAATTTTGTGAAATTTGGTCAATTAGTATTTTAGCTAGAGGGGATACATGAAATTTTTACGGGCCATTCCGCAAAAACAGGCGGGTGCTGTTTTTACGAATCCTACCAAAAACTAACCCAAGAGACTTACCTACCAAATTTTATGAAATTCGGTCCATTAGTTTTTTAGTTAGACTGGATATACATACATTGCACAGACAGACAGACAGACAGATAGACACACAGGCACACAAACAGATATACACACAGACGTCACGCTAAAAATAGTTTTCTCGTATTCTAGGTTTCTCGAAACGTGTAGATCCGTCGAAAACTCGAGGTGCGATTTTCGGCAGGATTCCAATACTTTCTCTATACATAGCCATGTATTTCAGGGAAAGTAGTAAAAATTATGAGCGGATAATAAATACATAGCAGATAAAATTGGTATCTCCCACTCATTATTTGAAAACTAATTATTACGATCACTAGCTGCTAAATTGGAAATGGGATTTTATTATGTGTGAAATCTTAGGCCGCAATTTGAGATTAGTTTATCATTTGCTTTTCTGGATCAAATTACGAAAACCTGGTTTGAGACTTTAAAGTGACTTTTAAAGCACAAGTCTCTCTCACTGAGCCTAAGTATTTAACTTCAATCCACGGTAGAAAAAATATTTCCAATACATTCCTTAATAATTTGTTTAATCTATTATTATTTTTTATCTTTGTCGCCACTTGCCAAAAACAAAATGATACATCAACATCATATGAATGATCTTGTTGCATTAAAAATGAAAATTTTCTGATTGACCCAATTTGTCTAAGGGGTCGTACAGAAATTTAACAAGAAAGATCAATCATACTTAAAGCATTGACTATGAAACACTTTCCAACTTCAATGCAATTTTATATAAATATGTCTAAAATGCAATACATTTCTCGGTAATATTTTAAAACTTATCAGAATACTACATTAATTTCTTATATTTGAAAACTTTAACCTTCATCGAAAAAAATGAACTTCATTCAAATGACGGCATTGAAATATAAATTGCCTGGTTTAAACATCTCTAAAATGTGATACATTCCTCGGTAATAATTTTAGAATTATCATAATACTACGATAATTTATTATATTTGAAAACTTCATCGAAAACAACTGAAATTCATTCAAATGACGTCATAGAAAAAATAACACGACTGGCTCTGTCTAGAAAAGCAGCATTTCATTCATAAATAATTTCCCATTCATGTCATTCCTCACAATACTATAATAATTTATTTTATTTAAAAATTAAGACCATGGAGCTACAAGTAATTAAACTCTATGCGTAAAACTTCATCGAAAAAAATCGTCCTTATCAATGAATATTTCATTCATATCAGCTACGCAGACTCCATGAAATAAATGATTTTGTGTTAAAGAAATACAGCAATTATAATACAACTCATTCAACATATTTTGCTGTTTACATTTTACATAGGTGAAAAATAGGCTTCGTTGTAGAAATAATCAAATTTGGATGCGCATTTAGACTCAAATGTATTGAAATTGCGCTGTTTCAGTATGTAGATGCACAGAATTTAAACAAAAATAAAGTGGTTTTAGGACGGATATAACGCTCAATATGAATAAAAAAGAACTTTAAAAATCACGATTTTGAGACAAGATGGATGCCATATATCATTTTGAAGTGAGTCACGTGAACTTTTCATATCATGGTCACGTGATCGTTTCATATAAGAGGTGTTATTATTATTTTAATTTTTATTTAAAAAACTACCGAATATATTTCGCTGAATTTTTTTTATATATTTTATGGAGCAATTTGAATATTACCTAAAGTTTTTGAAGCAATTTGGGAATTTTAAATCCGCTTAAAAGATGTTTGAAAAATTAGGTCCCATAGGGCTCAATGTATTTCATTTTTTCAACCCGGGTTCAATCCAAAACTAATTGGGTGATATTATTCATTTATATTCCCATAGGTCCTACAGACCCACTGAACATTATACTAAAATTTCATTTTGATTAAGTTATTTTTACGGCAGGTATCGTGCTAACGGACAGACAGACAGACAGAATGAACAAAGTCATAAACACTTTTCAACTTCGTTGTAAAGTGTTAAAAAGTGTAACCTTTATTGAAAATGAATGGGAGGACTATTTCATTAACGTAGTCTTACTTCCTACCTTACTTTCAACATTTTTGCAATTTATATTGCCCACTCATCTCCAACAGGTAAAGAATTAAAGTGCGTTTCAATATTTTTGGGACACCCCGTATAAAATTTGCATAATTTATGTAAAATATTTGGCAAGTTTTTAAATTATTCTAGTAGTTAATTTTTCTGATTTATAACATTCATGGGAATAAAATGATCCATTTTCAGATTATTTCTTTGAGTTATTATTTAACATCGATGATCAGGAAAATAATATAATTCACAATTATTTATTTCGTCCGCTTTCCAACAACTGTTTATGCCATTTGCTGTCCATACGGCTGCACAGTAATACACGGACGTGTAGTATAATATTGTAGGCTTGATCATAGAGGGATTAACATTCATTACGTTTGTTGTGAGAAAGGGACTTATTTTCCTCTATATACATGGTAATACTGTCAATAGCACCTTCTTGAGCATTATACATCAATAACATCTCATCCTCATCCTCATCATTATTAACACGACAGTCCAGAATGGAATTTGGCCTTCCTTTGACCTTCCTCTCCCCCAGGACAAGCAATTATTCTTTAAGTTCTTACATCCAAGGTCTCAAAATCCTTCTCATAATCCAACTGTCTACATTTTCCACCTTATCTTCTCCCTATCCGCGTAGACCTGAAAATTTTCTTCCCTACTTTATTATCATCCATTCGCTGTTCATGTTCAACCCAAATAAATATACCGTACTTCGCTTCAGTTTCGGATGTCGCAAGAAACAGCCTAATAAATTAGTATCCCTACTAGTTTTCATTACATTTTCGTATACAGGGTGTCCCAAAAAGATTGAAACACGCTTTTGTTCTTTACCTGTTGGGGATAAGTGGGTAATGCAGATTGCAAAAATGTTGAAAGTAAGGTAGGAAATAAGACTACGTTAATGAAATAGTCCTCCCATTCATTTTCAAAAAGTTGCTGTTTTTAAATTTTTATACGACCCCCATAGACAAATTGAGTCAATCAGATTTTTTTTAAGCAACAAGATCATTAAAAAAACCAGCATATCTGTATCTTTAAATTCAACATAATTATGGTAAAGGAAAAAATCTAACTTATGCCACTTTTCCGTACCATGTGAAAGGCTGTTTCATGACTTAAAACAGGGATCATAAACAAATTGACGATGGAAATTTTTTAGATCAAAAATACGCCAATATGTGTCAAAATTTTTTATCACAAATGCATCTAAATAAAGCATTACACAGACAGAGATCATACAAACTCAGACTCGTACTCACTAGGCGGTTGGGTATCTTGTGTATTATCATCCAGTGTTATCTTTTTTTGTGATATGTCAAAAATTTATATTTCTAATTTGATATAGGGTCCCCATTCACAATGTCCAATTTTCCATAATATAAATATAACTCGTTCAATTTTGAAGATACAGATATGCCCTTTTTTAACACTTTACAACATAGTTGAAACGTGCTTATGACTTTGTTCATTCATTCTGTCTGTCTCTCTGTCTATCTGTCCGTCTGTCTGTCTGTCCGTTAGCACGATAACTGCCGTAAAAATGACTTTATCAAAATGAAATTTTAGTATTCTTTTCAGACGGTCTGTGGGACCTATGGGAATATAAATAAATCATATCACCCAATTAGTTTTTTATTGAACCCAGGTTGAAAAAATGAAATACATTGAATCCTATGGGGCCTAATTCTTCAAACATTTTTTAAGCACATTTAAAATTCACAAATTGCTTCGAAATTTTTAGGAAATATTCATATTATCTCATAAAATATATAAAAAAAATTTCAGTAAAATATGTTGGGTAGTTTTTTAATTAAAAATTATTTAATATAGGGAGAAAAACGAATTCCATTAAATTCTGACTTTTGCAGTATCCTCCAGAAAGAAAAAAGAGATATATTATATAATAAATATCATTCCAAGAGTTACTTATTTTGTATATGAGAGAGGCTTCACATTTAAAAATAAATTTGGTAGATAACAATTTTTCAATTTTTTTTTTAATTTTACATAACTTTCATGATATGCTTATTTGTTAGCGTTTTTATTGCACTTTCCTGCGTCCTAGAGAAATAAAATTTGGTACACAGCTTAAATATGTAGAACATTTTATTCTAAAACAATTTGGTGGATCTTTAAATATAGATCCTACATTTCTTTCGAAATGGCCTACAAATAATCCCCGTACACTTCTATAAATCATTATTGTAATATTGTTAAAAATTCTGATGTGGACAGCACATGTCTTTCTCTGCATACTCATATCCACGTTCTCTTTATTTCTTCAATAATAATTTGAGTTTATCTGCACAAAATAACAGCCATAAGTATTTTAAATGACATTGAATTTGCACGTTAAACTTAAATTTGGTTCTCATTTGATAGCTGGACTTATTGTCAAAGGTGACGTACTTCTATAAATCATTGTTGTAATATTGTTAAAAATTCTGATGTGGACAGCAGATGTCTTTCTCTGCAGACTCATATTCACGTTCTCTTTATTTCTTCAATAATAATTTGAGTTTATCTGCACAAAATAACAGCCATAAGTATTTTAAATGACATTGAATTTGCACGTTAAACTTAAATTTGGTTCTCATTTGATAGCTGGACTTATTGTCAAAGGTGACGTACTTCTGTAAATCATTGTTGTAATATTGTTAAAAATTCTGATGTGGACAGCAGATGTCTTTCTCTGCAGACTCATATTCACGTTCTCTTTATTTCTTCAATAATAATTTGAGTTTATCTGCACAAAATATCAGCCATAAGTATTTTAAATGACATTGAATTTGCACGTTAAACTTAAATTTGGTTCTCATTTGATAGCTGGACTTATTGTCAAAGGTGACGTACTTCTATAAATCATTGTTGTAATATTGTTAAAAATTCTGATTTGGACAGCAGATGTCTTTCTCTGCAGACTCATATTCACGTTCTCTTTATTTCTTCAATAATAATTTGAGTTTATCTGCACAAAATAACAGCCATAAGTATTTTAAATGACATTGAATTTGCACGTTAAACTTAAATTTGGCTCTCATTTGATAGCTGGACTTATTGTCAAAGGTGACGTACTTCTATAAATCATTGTTGTAATATTGTTAAAAATTCTGATGTGGACAGCAGATGTCTTTCTCTGCAGACTCATATTCACGTTCTCTTTATTTCTTCAATAATAATTTGAGTTTATCTGCACAAAATAACAGCCATAAGTATTTTAAATGACATTGAATTTGCACGTTAAACTTAAATTTGGCTCTCATTTGATAGCTGGACTTATTGTCAAAGGTGACGTACTTCTATAAATCATTGTTGTAATATTGTTAAAAATTCTGATGTGGACAGCAGATGTCTTTCTCTGCAGACTCATATTCACGTTCTCTTTATTTCTTCAATAATAATTTGAGTTTATCTGCACAAAATAACAGCCATAAGTATTTTAAATGACATTGAATTTGCACGTTAAACTTAAATTTGGTTCTCATTTGATAGCTGGACTTATTGTCAAAGGTGACGTACTTCTATAAATCATTGTTGTAATATTGTTAAAAATTCTGATGTGGACAGCAGATGTCTTTCTCTGCAGACTCATATTCACGTTCTCTTTATTTCTTCAATAATAATTTGAGTTTATCTGCACAAAATAACATCCATAAGTATTTTAAATTACATTGAATTTCCACGTTAAACTTAAATTTGATTCTTATTTGATAGATGGACTTATTGTCAAAAGTGGTGTATCGAAAACGCAAAAAAAACTAAAATATCTCAAGAACGGCTAGTCCTAGAGTAATGGGGTTAGTCTTATTCTTTTTGTTGTCAAAAATCACGCATAAAATAGGAATTTAATTGATATAATTGAGCACACGTAGTCTTTTATTTTTGTATTTAACGATTTTTGCGGGCCATTTCGCAAAGACAGCCCGTTCCTTTTTCCGGAATCGTACTAGAATAACCTACAAGTGATTTATATAACAAATTTTGTTAAATTTGGTATATAAATCACTTGTAGGTTATTGAAATATTATACACCAAATTGTGTTAAATTTGGTCCATTAGTTTTTAGCTAGAGTTGATAAAGGCAATTTCTGCCGGCCATTTCGCAAAGAAGGCAGATTCTTTTATTACGAATCGTACTATAATCAAATGAACATCAGGGTTCATACAAAAAACTTACCTACCAAATTTTATTAAATTCTGTCCATTAGTTTTTCAATTAGAGTGGATGCAATATCCTCACAGACACACAGAAACATACACAGATACACTTTTACACACACAGGCGTCTTCCTAAAAATAGTTTTTTCGTGTTCTAGAATTCCTGAAACGTGTAGATCCTTCGAAAATTCGAGTTCCGATCTTCGGAACGATTCTAATATTTTGAATACATACACACACACACACACACACATATGTTATCTGTGTATCTGTGTATCTAAATTCCGTGCCCACGCAATTACAATAGTTGTGATTTTAAATGATCCCTAAACTTTTATTATTTCTTCAACGAAGCCTAATTTTAACTTATGCAGAATGCAAATATCTCAAGCGATTGTAAGGTGAGTTACATACGAATTGCTGAATTTATTTTTTTCACACAAAATTATTTAGCCCTATAGTCTGGAATACAACTTATATGAATGAAATATTCATTGATTTTGCATAGAGAATCAGATGATTTATATTTCGAGTATAATGTTAATTTCGAATATAATGTAAAAGATATCACCACTGAATGTATCACATTTTAGAGATTTTTAAATGAAATTGCATTTCAGTTGGAAAAAGTTTCATAATCAATGCTTATGCATGATTGATCTTTCTTGTTTTTAATGATCGTGTTGCATTAAAAATAAGAATTTTCTGATTGACCCAATTTGTCTAAAGGGGTCGTACAAAAAATTTAAAAAGTGTAACTTTTTGAAAATAAATGGGAGGACTATTACATTAACGTAGTCTTATTTCCTTCCTTACTTTCAACATTTTTGCAATTTACATTGCCCACTTATCTCCAACAGGTAAAGAATTAAAGCGCGTTTCAATCTTTTTGAGACACCCTCGTTTGCAAAACCTTTGGAATGCGAACGTAATCACTTTCCTCCCTTCAATTATGGACGAGAAAGTCCATTCTCCATTCCTATTGAAATCAACAGTTGCGTGAATTTTGTGATTCTCTTTTATTCAAAAACTACAATAGGAAGATAAAATTTTGCATACATACGTTAAATTGAACGCAGATGTACAGAATTACATTTTCAGTTATTAAAACAAACTGTAACAGGGCGAAACGTTCATTTTGAAACTGCGTATGCTCATTACGCTTCGTACAAATGGCATACAAACAACACATTTTAAACAGATAATCAAAGCCATCATCATTTTAAACAGATAATCACTTACAGGCAAGTTGATTCGCTGATAGTGTTCCATTCATTTCAATTCAGCTAATTCATTCCAAAGTTCTTATTGCTTAATTTTAAACAGAAAAAAAAATCGCAATAATTCTATTGATATAATTCATGGAGAACATTTATTTAAGATATATTTTATGAAAAGAATCATAGTCCACCTGATCTACTTCCCGTTGTGATATTGGTCATATTCGATAATTACACCAGACCAATTTTGGGGAACACTGCTTGTTTTCCAATTCCTACAGTAAGTATACCTTGGACATTTAACAGCATTAATAGCACAAGAAAGCATTTTACATTGAAGCTCGCTTTTGGAAGTCACAAGGTCTGATATTGGATAAAGCGGTAGTGAAGATTATAGTAAGAAAAACTTTCTTAGGTCTGACTTATGTTGCATTGACACTTTCTAAAACACTTGGAGGTGTAGTATTTGAAGTATCATATATATTTGACAATTTAAAAAAATATGTATGCTAATGTGTCAAAAACGTAAAGAATGTATAAGAATTCTCATTCATGTACCTGTGATCTAAACGTGTTTCTGTATATTAAATGTGTGTTTGTAATTTAAATGCTTTTACTTTCATTTCATTATTTTCCTGTATTCTAAATTTGTTTAACTTAATATTCAGATTCTACAAACTTATTTGCGTTTTCGTATTAGGGTTCTCAAAAACTGAAATTTATTTTTTACACTTTTATTTGGTAAATTACATTAAGTTTTAATTTGAAATCATTCGCAAGTTGCTCACTTCAAACGCGCGAGTCCATTCACAGTCCGGTTTTTTTTTCTAGTTACTTTCCTTATGTACATATTGCATAAGGAAAATATTGTGACGGGGTCGAAAATTCGAATTCGAGTTTTCGACGGGAGAGCACGTTTCAAGCATCCCCGATCAAGAATCAAATGTTTTTGAAGTGATGTCTGTGTGTGTGTGTGTGTGTGTGTCAGTGAGTCTGTGGAGACGATAACTGACGAACGAATGAACCGATTCGAACGAAATTTGGTACAAAAATCACAATCCGTGAATACTGGAAGCCTATTGTTTTTATACACAATCAAATGTTCAGAACCCCCCTAAATTTTCGAGAGAAATTTTAAAAAAATCATTAAAAAATCAAAACCTTTAATAAAGTTACGCAAATAGACATTTCTTATGTAATGTTTCCTTAGAAAACGATTGAAATAAACTTTAAAACGCTAGCATGAACCGTTTTTGAGATATTGTGCATTTTCAAATAAATTTATCAAAAAATCCCATAAATTAAAAAATATATATTAACTGTTGAGAAACGTATTCACTTTTCATATGTAATATCGTGCGATAAATTTGGTGACATCAATCTCGTGGATCTAGGTCGTTCCATTCATGAGAAAAGTTACTTTGAGTAATACTTTTGTATTTGAACGCCAACAGTCATTTATCTACTATAAGAATAACATATTTCTCCATTCATAACGCTCCTTTCATAACAGACGTCACTCTAAAAATAGGTGTTACGTGTTCCAGAGTGCCTGAAACGAAGTCCTTCGAAAACTCGAGTTTCGATTTTCGAAACGATTCCATTACTTTCGCTATTCATTACAATATATTGTAGGGAAAGTAATATGCAATTTTCTCAGTCAAACCAAAGATATATTCTTTGTAAAACTTAAAATATAGTCAAAATATACAAAAAGTTTTTTCTTTTCATTTTACAAAAGAAAATTTTACTATAAGCTAATCGGCGAACTGTCTGCCGGTTGAAAATCACTGTAAAGTATTTACTGATTGTAATCGTCGTATCATATTATTTTTGAAACGCGTAATTCGTTCATGAAATATCGCATTTACAGACTCACCCACATACGTACTGATATGCACACTGACCTACGTATATACATACAGACTAACACAAACATACATACTAACATACATACATACATGCATGCATAACATACAGACATACATACACTAACATACCTTAAAAACATTCAATTCGAGATCAGGGATGCCTTAAATGTGCTACCCCGTCGAAAACTCGAATTTGAATTTCCAACTCCGTCATAATATCTTTCTCCATACATTATACTATGTATGTAGGGAAGGTAATAAATAGTTGAACCAAATTTCATTTGAATCGCACACTATCTTCGACAAATTTTAGAGTCAGACACACAGATAATGTTGAATATATCGTTACTTCGTATTCAGGAATGCTCAAAACCTGCCAATTCATCCAAATCCGAGGATAGTATTTTGAACCCTCACAATAATTTCCTCTTGCATATATGCTATGTTTTAAAAGAATAAAAAAAAAGGAATTTTGCTTCCTATCCTTACTTCTAAAATTTTCATTTATGCTCCACTATTAATTCAGAGTAAATTTCTATGACTGGGAGTCATGGCTGGGGTTATTCCACGGATTTGTCAAGCATTTTCATCGATTTCTTCTTCGCCGCTTTAAATGGGTCCGTTCGCTTGCAGACACGGATTCTCACGGTGTTCAAAAGCCCATCACGTGATTTGCTTTATAATGCTTGTTTTGGACTCATAAACGGTAATAGGTGTTGCCACTCGTGAACCATGGAATATCTCGAAAAATGGAATATAAGTTTAAAATAGATTACCTATAGTCTTCTTCGTAAGGTAAGTTATTTTTTTTTATCCTTTAAGTTAACTTTTTTAACTTTATTTTTAAGTTAACTTTTTAGGTAAGTTGACTTTTTATTTAAGGTATGCACAAATGTAAAGTTTAAGTTATTTTGTTTAAAAAAAACATATATTTACAAATGAGGATGTAATTTTGCAATGCTATATCTATTTTTGATAGCATATGCTACATTATAAAATTTAAGAACACAAATCAGTTCAAAGAGATAGATCTACGACTGATTGTGACAGAAGAAATAAATTCATATATTTCTTTTCGGTAAATGGATACTCTTTAAAAAATATATAACATTATATTTTGTACAAAGTACTATAGTACTTCGTAAGTACTATAGTACTTCGCTTAAAGTATACACCGATATTATTACCGTATTACATTTTCCGTGGAAATCAGAAGGATTATGTTACAAAAAAATCTGATGTGGGCAGCACATGACTTTCCCTGCAGACTTATATACACATTATCTTTGTTTTAATGAAATTTAATTCACTATTAATTCAATTTTCTTTCTCATTTGGGAACTGGACTCATTTTCAAAGGTGACGTAGAGAAAAAACGAAAAAACGAAAATATCTCGAGAACGGCACGTCCTACTGTAATGGGGTTATCTTATTCTTTTCTTCGTTAAAAATTACGTATAAAACAAGCATTTAATAGATATATTTCAGCATACGTAGTTTTTTTATTTTAGATTTTGTCGATTTTTGCGGGCCATTTTGCAAAAAAAGCAGGTTATTTTTTTCCGAATCATACCAAAATCTAATAAGCACCAGAGTGACCCACAAGCGACTTATCTACCAGATTTTGTAAAATTCGGTCCATTAGATTTTCAGCTAGAGTGAATACAAGCTTTTGCGGGCCATTTCGCAAAAAAAGGCGGGTTCTTTTATTCCGAATCGTACCCAAAACTAATCAGCACCAGATTCGCCCACAAGTGACTTACCTACCAAATTTTATAAAATTTGGTCCATTAGTTTTTTAGTTAGAGTGGATACAAAATCTGCACAGACAGACACACAGACAGACACACAGATAGACACACAAACAGACACACAGACACACACACAGACGTCACGCTAAAAATAGTGTTTTCGTATTCTAGAGGTCTCGAAACGTGTAGATCCGTCGAAAACTCGAGCTGCGATTTTCAGCACGATTCCACTACTTTTCCTATACATTACCATGCATTGCAGGGAAAGTAATAAATAAATTTAAAATGCTAATATAATGCTTTACTCACCTTTGATAAAGTGTAATTTTTAGACGCTACTGTTTTTAACACTTTACAACATTGTTGAAAAGTGTTTATAACTTTGTTCATTCTGTCTGTCTGTCTATCCGTTAGCACGATAACTGCATTAAAAATGACTTTATCGAAATAAAATTTTAGTATGTTGTTTATACGGTGTGTGGGACCTATGGGAATATAAATAAATAATATCACCCAATTAGTTTTGGATTGAACCCGGGTTCAAAAAATGAAATACATTGAACCCTATGGGACCTAATTTTTCAAACATTTTTTAAGCGAATTTAAAATTCACAAATTGCTTCGAAAGTTTTAGGAAATATTCAAATTTTCCCATGAAATATATATAAACATTTCAGCAAAATATATTCAGTAGTTCTTTAAATAAAAATTAAAATAATAATTACACCCTTTATATGAAGAGATCATATGACCATTATATGAAGAGATCACGTGACCCACTTCATAATAAAATGTGGCATCCATGTTGTGTCAAAATCATGATTTAAAAGTTCTTTTCAACTCATATTTAGTGTTGTATCCGTTCTAAAACCGCTTTATTTTTGCTTAAATTCTGTGCATCTACATTCTGAAACAGCGCAATTGCAATATATTTGAGGCTAAATGATCATCAAACTTTGATTATTTCTACAACGAAGCATAATTTTCACTTATGGAGCATGTAAACACCAAAAGATGTAGAATGAGTTGTATAAGAATTGCTGCATTTCTTTAACGGAAAATTATTTAGCTCATAGAGTCTGCAATATAGCTGATATGAATGAAACATTCATTGATTTTACATAGAGAAGCAGACGATTTTTTCGATGAAGTTTTAAACATAGCGTTAAATTCATTGTACCTCCATGGTTTTAAGTTTTTAAATAAAATAAATTATTGTAGTATTGTGATGAATGAGAGGCATAGAAAAAATATAAGAATGAAATGCTGCTTTTATATAGAGGCGATTTATATTTCGATGACGTCATTTGAATAAAGTTCATTTGTTTTCGATGAAATTTTCAAAGGTAATAAATTATTGTAGTATTGTGATAATTTTAAAAATATTACCGAATAAGTTATCGCATTTTAGAGACGTTTAAATAAAAATGCATTTCTCTTAGAAAGTGTTTCATAATCAATGCTTTATGCAGTATTGATCTTTCTTGTTTTTCTCATCTGTAAGTCCAATCAATGAACGCCAGACAACCTTTCACTCCTTTCTTTTTATGGCCAGGTCTTCAATTTTCCTACCTTTACTGCTTACAATTCTTAGAAATCGGTTAAATGATATACCAGCATCTCGGTCTGGGCATCTACCGCACTCAAAAAATTGTACACATAACCATAATTATTAATTATTTTGTTTATTACGCCTACACGATTGTATAAACCTATGCTACTCCCGGTTTGCTACTGGCGACCATGTTCGCCAGTAAACCACGTGCTTAGCTCGTGACGTCACGTGGATACTCCCTATAGAGTTAATTAAAAAAATTTAGAATGTTTGATTTCTGTGCTTGGTGCTATATATATACAAATTTTGTGTGTCTAATTGCTCTGCAGTTAAGGCTCAAAGAACGCTAGAACAAAAAGGATCTGCGTTTTATAACATTTTCGAACAAAGTTTACAAGATTTTATATTTTTCTCATTACTTATAAGTCGTCCACGTGTACCACATGTATGCGAAGTTTCAAGTTTCTGCCTTGAATAGTTTTGGTGAACCCATTCCTTGTGAGTCAGTCTCACTCAGCTGTATGATTTAGAGAGCCCTCTGATGATTCAAATAAAATTTGACACGATCAGAATCTGTGAAAGACCTGTGGTTTTTCAAACCAGGGTTTTCATTTCCTGTGCGGAAACATTATGCAAAAAATAAAATAGATCGAATTTATTTTGTTGGTTACATGATAAAAACGCAAATTTTTATATATTTAGTTATTGCACAGCATTCTTTCATATGGGAAACGACGATAATTCTTAGAAATATGGTGATTGTATAGTCTGTGGTTTTACAAACCAGGGTTTTTATTTTATGTGAGGAAACATTATGCAAAAAATAAAATACATCGCATTTATTTTGTAGGTTGGATGATAAAAACACAAATTTTTATATATTTAGCTATTTTACAGTATTCTTTCATATGGGAAACGACGATAATTCTTAGAAATATGGTGATTGTATAGTCTGTGGTTTTTCAAACCAGGGTTTTTATTTTATGTGAGGAAACATTATGCAAAAAATAAAATACATCGCATTTATTTTGTAGGTTGGATGATAAAAACACAAATTTTTATATATTTAGCTATTTTACAGTATTCTTTCATATGGGAAACGACGATAATTCGTAGAAATATGGTGATTATATAGTCTGTGGTTTTTCAAACCAGGGTTTTCATTCTATGTGAGGAAACATTATGCAAAAAATAAAATACATCGAATTTATTTTGTAGGTTGGATGATAAAAACACAAATTTTTATATATTTAGCTATTTTACAGCATTCTTTCATATGGGAAACGACGATAATTCTTAGAAATATGGTGATTGTATAGTCTGTGGTTTTTCAAACCAGGGTTTTTATTTTATGTGAGGAAACATTATGCAAAAAATAAAATACATCGCATTTATTTTGTAGGTTGGATGATAAAAACACAAATTTTTATATATTTAGCTATTTTACAGTATTCTTTCATATGGGAAACGACGATAATTCGTAGAAATATGGTGATTATATAGTCTGTGGTTTTTCAAACCAGGGTTTTCATTCTATGTGAGGAAACATTATGCAAAAAATAAAATACATCGCATTTATTTTGTAGGTTGGATGATAAAAACACAAATTTTTATATATTTAGCTATTTTACAGTATTCTTTCATATGGGAAACGATGATAATTCGTAGAAATATGGTGATTATATAGTCTGTGGTTTTTCAAACCAGGGTTTTCATTCTATGTGAGGAAACATTATGCAAAAAATAAAATACATCGCATTTATTTTGTAGGTTGGATGATAAAAACACAAATTTTTATATATTTAGCTATTTTACAGTATTCTTTCATATGGGAAACGACGATAATTCGTAGAAATATGGTGATTATATAGTCTGTGGTTTTTCAAACCAGGGTTTTCATTCTATGTGAGGAAACATTATGCAAAAAATAAAATACATCGAATTTATTTTGTAGGTTGGATGATAAAAACACAAATTTTTATATATTTAGCTATTTTACAGCATTCTTTCATATGGGAAACGACGATAATTCTTAGAAATATGGTGATTGTATAGTCTGTGGTTTTTCAAACCAGGGTTTTTATTTTATGTGAGGAAACATTATGCAAAAAATAAAATACATCGCATTTATTTTGTAGGTTGGATGATAAAAACACAAATTTTTATATATTTAGCTATTTTACAGTATTCTTTCATATGGGAAACGACGATAATTCGTAGAAATATGGTGATTATATAGTCTGTGGTTTTTCAAACCAGGGTTTTCATTCTATGTGAGGAAACATTATGCAAAAAATAAAATACATCGCATTTATTTTGTAGGTTGGATGATAAAAACACAAATTTTTATATATTTAGCTATTTTACAGTATTCTTTCATATGGGAAACGACGATAATTCGTAGAAATATGGTGATTATATAGTCTGTGGTTTTTCAAACCAGGGTTTTCATTCTATGTGAGGAAACATTATGCAAAAAATAAAATACATCGCATTTATTTTGTAGGTTGGATGATAAAAACACAAATTTTTATATATTTAGCTATTTTACAGTATTCTTTCATATGGGAAACGACGATAATTCGTAGAAATATGGTGATTATATAGTCTGTGGTTTTTCAAACCAGGGTTTTCATTCTATGTGAGGAAACATTATGCAAAAAATAAAATACATCGCATTTATTTTGTAGGTTGGATGATAAAAACACAAATTTTTATATATTTAGCTATTTTACAGTATTCTTTCATATGGGAAACGACGATAATTCGTAGAAATATGGTGATTATATAGTCTGTGGTTTTTCAAACCAGGGTTTTCATTCTATGTGAGGAAACATTATGCAAAAAATAAAATACATCGCATTTATTTTGTAGGTTGGATGATAAAAACACAAATTTTTATATATTTAGCTATTTTACAGTATTCTTTCATATGGGAAACGACGATAATTCGTAGAAATATGGTGATTATATAGTCTGTGGTTTTTCAAACCAGGGTTTTCATTCTATGTGAGGAAACATTATGCAAAAAATAAAATACATCGCATTTATTTTGTAGGTTGGATGATAAAAACACAAATTTTTATATATTTAGCTATTTTACAGTATTCTTTCATATGGGAAACGACGATAATTCGTAGAAATATGGTGATTATATAGTCTGTGGTTTTTCAAACCAGGGTTTTCATTCTATGTGAGGAAACATTATGCAAAAAATAAAATACATCGCATTTATTTTGTAGGTTGGATGATAAAAACACAAATTTTTATATATTTAGCTATTTTACAGTATTCTTTCATATGGGAAACGACGATAATTCGTAGAAATATGGTGATTATATAGTCTGTGGTTTTTCAAACCAGGGTTTTCATTCTATGTGAGGAAACATTATGCAAAAAATAAAATACATCGCATTTATTTTGTAGGTTGGATGATAAAAACACAAATTTTTATATATTTAGCTATTTTACAGTATTCTTTCATATGGGAAACGACGATAATTCGTAGAAATATGGTGATTATATAGTCTGTGGTTTTTCAAACCAGGGTTTTCATTCTATGTGAGGAAACATTATGCAAAAAATAAAATACATCGCATTTATTTTGTAGGTTGGATGATAAAAACACAAATTTTTATATATTTAGCTATTTTACAGTATTCTTTCATATGGGAAACGACGATAATTCGTAGAAATATGGTGATTATATAGTCTGTGGTTTTTCAAACCAGGGTTTTCATTCTATGTGAGGAAACATTATGCAAAAAATAAAATACATCGCATTTATTTTGTAGGTTGGATGATAAAAACACAAATTTTTATATATTTAGCTATTTTACAGTATTCTTTCATATGGGAAACGACGATAATTCGTAGAAATATGGTGATTATATAGTCTGTGGTTTTTCAAACCAGGGTTTTCATTCTATGTGAGGAAACATTATGCAAAAAATAAAATACATCGCATTTATTTTGTAGGTTGGATGATAAAAACACAAATTTTTATATATTTAGCTATTTTACAGTATTCTTTCATATGGGAAACGACGATAATTCGTAGAAATATGGTGATTATATAGTCTGTGGTTTTTCAAACCAGGGTTTTCATTCTATGTGAGGAAACATTATGCAAAAAATAAAATACATCGCATTTATTTTGTAGGTTGGATGATAAAAACACAAATTTTTATATATTTAGCTATTTTACAGTATTCTTTCATATGGGAAACGACGATAATTCGTAGAAATATGGTGATTATATAGTCTGTGGTTTTTCAAACCAGGGTTTTCATTCTATGTGAGGAAACATTATGCAAAAAATAAAATACATCGCATTTATTTTGTAGGTTGGATGATAAAAACACAAATTTTTATATATTTAGCTATTTTACAGTATTCTTTCATATGGGAAACGACGATAATTCGTAGAAATATGGTGATTATATAGTCTGTGGTTTTTCAAACCAGGGTTTTCATTCTATGTGAGGAAACATTATGCAAAAAATAAAATACATCGCATTTATTTTGTAGGTTGGATGATAAAAACACAAATTTTTATATATTTAGCTATTTTACAGTATTCTTTCATATGGGAAACGACGATAATTCGTAGAAATATGGTGATTATATAGTCTGTGGTTTTTCAAACCAGGGTTTTCATTCTATGTGAGGAAACATTATGCAAAAAATAAAATACATCGCATTTATTTTGTAGGTTGGATGATAAAAACACAAATTTTTATATATTTAGCTATTTTACAGTATTCTTTCATATGGGAAACGACGATAATTCGTAGAAATATGGTGATTATATAGTCTGTGGTTTTTCAAACCAGGGTTTTCATTCTATGTGAGGAAACATTATGCAAAAAATAAAATACATCGAATTTATTTTGTAGGTTGGATGATAAAAACACAAATTTTTATATATTTAGCTATTTTACAGCATTCTTTCATATGGGAAACGACGATAATTCTTAGAAATATGGTGATTGTATAGTCTGTGGTTTTTCAAACCAGGGTTTTTATTTTATGTGAGGAAACATTATGCAAAAAATAAAATACATCGCATTTATTTTGTAGGTTGGATGATAAAAACACAAATTTTTATATATTTAGCTATTTTACAGTATTCTTTCATATGGGAAACGACGATAATTCGTAGAAATATGGTGATTATATAGTCTGTGGTTTTTCAAACCAGGGTTTTCATTCTATGTGAGGAAACATTATGCAAAAAATAAAATACATCGAATTTATTTTGTAGGTTGGATGATAAAAACACAAATTTTTATATATTTAGCTATTTTACAGCATTCTTTCATATGGGAAACGACGATAATTCTTAGAAATATGGTGATTGTATAGTCTGTGGTTTTTCAAACCAGGGTTTTTATTTTATGTGAGGAAACATTATGCAAAAAATAAAATACATCGCATTTATTTTGTAGGTTGGATGATAAAAACACAAATTTTTATATATTTAGCTATTTTACAGTATTCTTTCATATGGGAAACGACGATAATTCGTAGAAATATGGTGATTATATAGTCTGTGGTTTTTCAAACCAGGGTTTTCATTCTATGTGAGGAAACATTATGCAAAAAATAAAATACATCGCATTTATTTTGTAGGTTGGATGATAAAAACACAAATTTTTATATATTTAGCTATTTTACAGTATTCTTTCATATGGGAAACGACGATAATTCGTAGAAATATGGTGATTATATAGTCTGTGGTTTTTCAAACCAGGGTTTTCATTCTATGTGAGGAAACATTATGCAAAAAATAAAATACATCGCATTTATTTTGTAGGTTGGATGATAAAAACACAAATTTTTATATATTTAGCTATTTTACAGTATTCTTTCATATGGGAAACGACGATAATTCGTAGAAATATGGTGATTATATAGTCTGTGGTTTTTCAAACCAGGGTTTTCATTCTATGTGAGGAAACATTATGCAAAAAATAAAATACATCGCATTTATTTTGTAGGTTGGATGATAAAAACACAAATTTTTATATATTTAGCTATTTTACAGTATTCTTTCATATGGGAAACGACGATAATTCGTAGAAATATGGTGATTATATAGTCTGTGGTTTTTCAAACCAGGGTTTTCATTCTATGTGAGGAAACATTATGCAAAAAATAAAATACATCGCATTTATTTTGTAGGTTGGATGATAAAAACACAAATTTTTATATATTTAGCTATTTTACAGTATTCTTTCATATGGGAAACGACGATAATTCGTAGAAATATGGTGATTATATAGTCTGTGGTTTTTCAAACCAGGGTTTTCATTCTATGTGAGGAAACATTATGCAAAAAATAAAATACATCGAATTTATTTTGTAGGTTGGATGATAAAAACACAAATTTTTATATATTTAGCTATTTTACAGCATTCTTTCATATGGGAAACGACGATAATTCTTAGAAATATGGTGATTGTATAGTCTGTGGTTTTTCAAACCAGGGTTTTTATTTTATGTGAGGAAACATTATGCAAAAAATAAAATACATCGCATTTATTTTGTAGGTTGGATGATAAAAACACAAATTTTTATATATTTAGCTATTTTACAGTATTCTTTCATATGGGAAACGACGATAATTCGTAGAAATATGGTGATTATATAGTCTGTGGTTTTTCAAACCAGGGTTTTCATTCTATGTGAGGAAACATTATGCAAAAAATAAAATACATCGAATTTATTTTGTAGGTTGGATGATAAAAACACAAATTTTTATATATTTAGCTATTTTACAGCATTCTTTCATATGGGAAACGACGATAATTCTTAGAAATATGGTGATTGTATAGTCTGTGGTTTTTCAAACCAGGGTTTTTATTTTATGTGAGGAAACATTATGCAAAAAATAAAATACATCGCATTTATTTTGTAGGTTGGATGATAAAAACACAAATTTTTATATATTTAGCTATTTTACAGTATTCTTTCATATGGGAAACGACGATAATTCGTAGAAATATGGTGATTATATAGTCTGTGGTTTTTCAAACCAGGGTTTTCATTCTATGTGAGGAAACATTATGCAAAAAATAAAATACATCGAATTTATTTTGTAGGTTGGATGATAAAAACACAAATTTTTATATATTTAGCTATTTTACAGCATTCTTTCATATGGGAAACGACGATAATTCTTAGAAATAAGGTGATTGTATAGTCTGTGGTAAATCGAAATCTGATTAGTGAAGAGTGTAAAGGGTGTTAGAATTCCATATATTAAATTATTTATTGCAGATGGTTGACGAAACATTCGTGACTAGTCCATTTTAAGAAAGTTTTTTTTTTTCTTATGAAACGTTCTTTTTAAATTTGTGAAGTGTTTTTCATACCTTAAATTTTATTAATTTTTCGTTTATTGCATTTGAAGATTTATGAATGGTCATTGTCTCGCATATAGAGTTTTATGGAGCACCTATTTTAGGCAGTGTAAAGACATTTTTGCTCAGTGGAAAATCGAACCACTACTAATAGGCCATTTTAGACTAAAAAATAGGCCATTATTTTTACAAATTAGAATTATCTGAAGAATTTGGTTTATATATTAGGGTTTTGTGAAAGAAGAAAAGTATATTTTAGGAATTTCATGAAAAGTTTATTTTATGTATTAGGAATTACTTGAAAAGTTATTTTTACATATTAGAATTATCTAAAGAGTTTGCTTCATATATTAGAATTTCGTGAAATACGCATTTTACAGTTCAGGAATTTCATGAAACATTCCTTTGAAATATTATGAATTTGTCCAGTACTTTTATATTGTTAAACAAGAACGATTAAATGCATGTTAAACAAGAACGATCAATAATGCTTAAAGTATTGAAGATGAAACACTTTCCAACTGCAATGCAATTTTATTTAAACATCTCTAAAATGCAATACATTCCTCGGTAATATTTAAAACTTATCACAATACTACAGTAATTTATTATATTTGAAAACTTAAACCTTCATCGAAAAAAATGAACTTCATTCAAATGACGGCATTGAAATATAAATTGCCTGGTTTAAACATCTCTAAAATGCGATACATTCGTCGGTAATAATTTTAGAATTATCATAATACTACGATAATTTATTATATTTGAAAATTTCATCGAAAACAACTGAAATTCATTCAAATGACGTCATAGAAAAAATAACACACTTGTCTCTCTCTATAAAAGCAGCATTTCATTCATAACATTTTCCCATTCATTTCATTCATCACAATACTATAATAATTTATTTTATTTAAAAATTAAGACTATGGAGCTACAAGTAATTAAACTCTATGCTTAAAACTTCATCGAAAAAAATCGTCCTTATCTTTGTAAAATCAATGAATATTTCATTCATATCAGCTATGCAGACTCCATGAGCTAAATAATTTTGTGTTAAAGAAATACAACAATTCTAATACAACTCATTCTACATATTTTGCTGTTTACATTTTACATAAGTGAAAAATAAGCTTCGTTGGAGAAATAATCAAATTTGGATGATCATTTAAACTCAGATATGTTGTAATTGCGTTGTTCAATATGTAGATGCACAGAATTTAAGCAAAAATAAAGTGGTTTTAGGAAGGATACAACACTCAATATGAATTAAAAAGAACTTTAAAACTCACGATTTTGAGACAAGATGGATGCTATATTTCATTTTGAAGTGGGTCACGTGATTTTTTCATATGATGGTCACGTGATCGCTTCATATAAGAGGTGTAATTACTAATTTAAGTTTTATTTTAAAAACTACTGAATATATTTCGCTGAATTTTTTTTATATATTTTATGGAACAATTTGAATATTACCTAAAATTTTGGAAGCAATTTGTGAATTTTAAATCCGCTTAAAAATGTTTAAAAAATTAGGTCCCATAGGGTTCAATGTATTTCATTTTTTCAATCCGGATTCAATCCAAAACTAATTGGGTGATATTATTCATTTATATTTCCATAGGTCCTACAGACCGTCTGAGCAACATACTAAAATTTCATTTTGATTAAGTCATTTTTACGGCAGTTATCGTGCTGACGGACAGACAGACAGACAGAATGAACAAAGTCATAAACACTTTTCAACTTTGTTGTAAAGTGTTAAAAATAAGCCACTATTTTTACAAATTAGAATTATCTGAAGAGTTTGGTTTATATATTAGGATTTTGTGAAAGATGAAAAGTACATTTTAAGAACTTCATGAAAGTAGGTTCATTTTATATATTAGGAATTTCTTGAAAAGTTATTTTTACATATTAGAATTCTTTGAAGAGTTTGCTTTATATATTAGAATTTCGTGAAATACGCAATTTACAGTTTAGGAATTTCATGAAAAATTCCTTTGATATATTACGAATTTGTCTAGTACTTGCATGTTAAAAAAACTTCATTTCCTACTCCTCTGAAATACACATTTGTCCCTGCATAACTTTCTGCCCTATGGTTGCTCACCTAAACAAAGTTACATGTTCAATGTTTTAGAATATTAGCATTCGTTGTTACCACGATATCATATGAATACAATACGCACTATTTATAGAAATAACAACAAAAAGAGCTCGAATAAAATACGGAGTACAGATATAAAAAATAGACATCTGTTTCTTCTCATTATCATTTCTAACGAATAGAACGTGTTGCTTTCCGAACAAGACTTGTTTAGACAGAATCGTAAATAGGACTTCGTTGCTTCTTTTATTTCACTTCCACGCTTATGTAATTCAATGTATATTGATTGTTTTCATCAACATTGGATTTATATGAAGGCCGAACTCGGCCGCCCATCCAAGCTGCGTTACAGCCTCCTTCTATATCTGATTTTCCATTATTTGATAATTTTTCAGGTCTTCTTCAGCCTAAAAGATATTTCAGAAGGGGGGGGGGGGGGTCGCCCCCCCCCCCATACCATGATGGTAAAAAGAAATGAATTTTGCTTATCTACAACTGGAAAAATGATGGAACAAAATTTATATATTTTCGAGATTGCTAAATTTTTCGAATAAAATTCCAAGGATTTAAATTTTTCCCAATGCTTATAGATATAGGTCATCAAGTTCCACGTGTATATAAGGTGTGAAATATCTACTTTCAGCAGTTTTGGTTGCAAATTTATCACTTTGTTAGTCACAGCTGTGTGTTATAAATTCAGAATTCTATTCAATGTTCTTCACATGCAGTTAAAGAGATAAAGCAGATAGATCTGCGATGTTAGATATGATTCCAATACTTTCCCTATACATTACTATGTATTGCAGGGAGAGTAATAGTCAACGTTAGAATTCGTGACAGTATATTATTTTAATGATAAGTTGAATAAAATAACATCTCAATTCTTTTAGGGACCCTTAACTCCATGGATTGATTTTAAATCGCGATTCATTCTAACCATGGAGTTAGAAAGAAAGAGATAAAACTCCTATGGATGAAAGGCTTGAAAATGCCATAATGCTTTGAGAATAACATCTAGGTGTCGCTAGTGTTACTAAAGTAGCTGCTACGGTTAGTTGACACAACAGAAAGGCGTTGTACGTAATATACAAGGTAGGATCAAAAAGTTCGGAGACTATGGTGATATCTCCAACCCTGATTGGAGGAGAGGGAAACTATTTTACCGTGGCGTAGAGGCACATGTGACGCGAGATGTGAAAAGGAAGAACCAGGTCCGCAGTGCAGGGTTTTTCCAGACAATGCGTGTCAGTGAATTGTAGTCGTTCGCGTTAGTCGAAAACGGAAATGGCATTTGAAGAACACGTGCGAATATCAAATTCTGTCAACGTTTGGGGAAATCGCCGACAGCAATATTGCACATGTTGCAGCAAGTATACTGTGAGAGAACAGTGTGTCGTGCGAAGGTGTTTTCACGGCACTCCCAATTCACGGACGGCCGTGAATCCGTAGAAGACAATCCACGGCCTGGGCGGCCGTCAACATCAATTATAGAGGACAAGATTCGAAAGTTGGCGGAAATTGTGCGCGCCGACCGACGTCAAACCATCAACGGCATTACTGAAAAAGCAGGAATATCGTACGGGAGATGCCACGCTGTCCTGACGGACAAACTGAACATGCATCGTGTGTGTTAACACATTGTACCAAAAATGCTAACCGAAGATCAGTGTGATGAGCGCATGCGGATCTGTGGAGAACTAACTGATTGGCGCTGCTGACAAAGATCCGGCATTCCTTTAAAAAATTATCACCGGTGATAAAGACGCGGCGTTTCTTGTACGACCCACAAACAAGACGACAGTCCTCACAGTGGAAGTCACCATCATCGTCGTTGAAGTCAAAAAAGTTCCGTTTGGACCGTTCAAAGGGGAAGGTAATGCCGGAGGTGTTTTTTGACCAGAAGGGCTTGGCGCATTGCGAGTTCATACCGGAAGAGGCAACAGTAAATAAGGAGAGGTACACACAGACTCTGGCTCGTCTCCGTGATGCTATTCGCCGGAAACGCCCAGAACTCTGGAAAAGCAAGGATTGGGTGTTGCAACATGACAATGCCCCCGCTCATCGGTCTTCCATGATGCAGTTCGCACTGGCCAAACATGGAACGTCAACCCTTCCACACCCTCCCTACTTACCCGATCTCGCCCCATGCGAATTTTACCTGTTCCCACGTCTCAAAAACGAACTCAAAGAACGCCGTTTCAACAGTACATCTAAGGTTGAGGAACCTGCGACGGCCACGCTGAAGCGGGACCATTGGGATTCTCTGTTTCCACGATAGCCCCGGCTGAAGACCATCTCGTCCAAAGGCTTCCAGGAATGTTTTCAGCAACTGTACTCGCGCTGGCAGAAGTGCATTGCTGCAGAGCGGGGATTTTTGAAGGTGGTTGTGTGCAACACATGATATCAATAAATCATATTCGCCAAGTAAGCCAGTCTCCGAATTGTTTTATCCTACCTTGTATGTATTTTTGATTATTTTTAAATTAAGGGTTCCCTAATTATGTGTATAATTAACTGTTATTTTTCGCAATTGTAGGATACAGTACGGAATATAGGGAGATAAAAATAAATTGAAAGGTAAAATAATTTTGAATACGCAGGAATGTTATTTATTGCTCCAGTTCCAATTTGCATTGTGCTAATAATTTATTTTTATAAAATTGACAATTTAAATAAATATTTTAGACCTTTCTCCATAGAACTACATGCAGGACTATTTATCTTATCCCACCATCACCTGAATGATTGTCTTAAACGGTATCGGCGTCTCCTTAATATGAAGTTTTAACTCCTAAATTTTACCTCCCTGATTCTTAATCGATATTCCGGTTGACTTTCTAAAGAGTTGGCAGTCGTTAATGAGCCAGCCTGTTTTATCTCAATTACAGCACGTGTTTCGCATGTCGTCCGACTGACTTCAGTTACAGACATTTAAGAAGGTGTCGCGCCCGGTAGAAAAATAAAGTCGAAACCGGTTTGGGTTGTTCTTCGGTGCATATCTCATCATGCCGTTCAGAAATTAACAATTTAATTACTGCGTATGCGAAGTAGGAAAATTTACACGTATGCGTAGACAAAGTTATGACGCTACTTCATAAGATCCGAACAATGTGCGTTGGGTCATTTGCAAAAACATAATGCAGACTTAGAGGTCAGCAACCTGTTTTAACTTTCTCATGCTAGGTATGGTAAATTGTTTTCTCAAAAAATACTAAAGCTTGCGATTTGAACAGAAAAACACGTTTTAAAACACAGACACATTACTAAAACTTTCCTAAAGATGCCGGTTTGTGTATTTGTGTGGGATAGAGAAGTGTGGACACGATAATTCAAGAATCAATGCACGTACGGCTTTGAAATGTATGTGTAGACTAGCAATTTCTAACACTTACACGGGCAAGCATTTTATGGTTATGTTAATAAGGAATGTGCGATATGTAAAATAGTATTTTATTTCCGATTACTGTATTTTGCCTAATTTTCAACATTTTCAGACATTTTAAGCTAGAAATCAGTGAAGTATATTATTATTAACACTTTCCAACATAGTTGAAAATTGTTTATAGCTTCGGTCATTATGTCTGTCCGTCTGTCTGTGTATTTGTCTGTCCGTTCGCACGATAACTTCCGTAAAAATGACTTTTATCAAACTGAAGTTTTGGTATATTGTTGAGAGGGTCTGTGGGACATATGTGAATGGAAATGAATAATACCACCAACTAAGTTTCGGATTGAACCCGGGTTGAAAAAATAAAATACATTGAACCCTATGATACCTACTAATCTTTACCGTCTCAACAGACCTTCTCAACAACATACTAAAATTTCATTTGATAAAGCCAATTTTACGGCAGTTATCCTGCGAACGGCCAGACAGACAGACAGACAGACAGAATGAACAAGGTAATAAACACTTTTCAACTATGTTGGAAAGTGTTAAAAAACATTTTGTGCAAAGCATAAGGTAAACTTAGCAACGTATTTGAAACAAATGAAATAATAAAGCAGCACGCAGCTGTAATCTAGTATTACTTTCCTTATACATAGTATAATGTATAAGGAAAGTATTGTGACGGGATCGAAAATTTGAATTCGAGTTTTCGACGGGAGAGCACGTTTGAAGCATCCCTGTTCATGAAGCGAACATTTTTGAGGTGATGTCTGGGTGGGTGTGTCAGTGAGACTGGAGACGATATCTCACGGACGAATGGAGCAATTCGAATGAAATTTGGAACAAAAATTACAGTCTATGAATACTGGAAGCTTATTGTTTCTTAAACACAATCGAATATTCAGAACCCACCTAAATTTTCGAGTGAAATTTTGAAAAAATCAAAACATTTTATAAATTTACGCAAATAGACATTTCTTATGTAATTTTTTCTTTAAAACGATTGACATAAACTTTAGAACGCTAGCATAAACCGTTCTTGAGATATTGCACATTTTTCAAATAAATTTATCAAATAATTCTATAAGTTAAAAAAAATATATTAACTGTTGAGAATGTTAACATGTACACGTGTTCATTTTTAAAATATTCACTTTTCATATGTAATACTATGCGACAAATTTTTCGACCGAAATTTGGTACAAAAATCATAATCCGTAAACACTGGAATCCTATTGTTTTTATACGCAATCGAATGTTCAGAACCCCCCTAAATTTTCGAGTGAAATTTTGAAAAAATCGTCAAAAAATCAAAATCTCTAATAAAGTTATGCAAGTAGACATTTCTTATGTAATTTTTCATTAGAAAACGATTGACATAAATTTTAGAACGCCAACATGAACCGTTCTCGAGAGATTGCACATTTTTCAAAAAAATTATCAAAAAGTCATATAAAATAAAAAAAAAAGATTTCCTATTGAGAAACATGTTCACTTTTCATATGTAATACCATGCGATAAATTGGGTGACATCATTCTCGTGGATCTAGGTCGTTCCATTCATGAGAAAAGTTACTTTGAGTAATACTTTTGTATTTGAACGCCAATAGTCATTTATCTCCTATAAGAATAACTTATTTTTTCCGTCCATAAAGCTTGGCGAGATTTTGGCGACGAATTTGGCGGAATATCGCCAACTTGGCGACTTTTTTCAATGTTGCCAAATTAATGAAAATCCCGTCAAATAGATAAAAATAACGCTATATCAAGGAAAATGACGACTAAAATTGATGAAAACTCAATATCTTGGAAAGAATATAAGTATCTACTATAAGAATAACCTATTTTTTTTTACTGTAAAAGTAGTAAATTCATTGCATTATATAAGGAAAGCCATGTACTGCCCACTTCAGAGTTTTACTTTCCTTATATACATAGTATAATGTATAAGAAAAGTATTGTGAAAGACCCAGACCATCAGACTTAACCTAGGGTTGAGTGGCCGGCAGGAAAGTAATGTGACGGGATTGAAAATTCGAATTCGAGTTTTCGAGAGGAGAGCACGTTTCAAACATCCCTGATCACGAATCGAACATTTTTAAGGAAATGTGTGTGTGTGTGTCGAGACGATATCTCAAGAACGACTGGAGCGATTCAGATGAAATTTGGTGGAACCCAGTGGGGGAGGCGTCCACAGGGACCGTACCCTCCTTCCCCAACCACCAACCTCTCGGAAGGACTTACGGACCCACATGTTTAACGTGATCATACTCCTCATGAACACGGCGGCAGTTGTGGCAGTGTGCAAATCTAGCGTGCAAACCACCGGGCTACCGCGCCTGAAATCTGCCAACAGCACGCGGTGTTCCCAGGTGGTTACCCACCCAAGTACTAACCGCGCCCACGCTGCTTGACTTCGGTGATCTAACATGAACCGGCCTTATCAGCACGGTAGGACCGTTGGCACACGTTTTAAATGTTAAAAAACTTCGTGTTACGTTCTTGAAAATTCTTCACGAATATTTCTATACTGTAATTTATTTATATTTCACATATACCTCTTCAGTGTTGCTCCTGTTTGCTTATAATCGAAACACTGACTATATAATACCAACCCCTATGGTATATTAAAAATGATCTAAAATCTTACCTAAATGCTAAAGTGAAAGGCTGGAAACTGGTTAACGTAATAAAGTGCTCTAGGTTTTGAAAATATTAATTTAAAATTCTACACGAATAGTTCTTTATCGCAATTTATCTATTTCAGATTGACCTCTTCAATCTTGTTCCAGTTTGCCTACAATCAAAACACTGACCATGTAAATAATACCAAATTCTATGGTACTTTAACAACTATGAAAAATCGTATCCGAAGACTAAATCGAAAAGGGTGGACACTGACGTAATAAAGTCATCAAGGTTATGAAAATACCAAATTTATATGAAATACCATCCCATGATTGCTCGCGGGCCCTACGTATCGGCCCCTAACTTCGTGTTGTTGGTCTTCCGAATATCCTTTTTCAACCGCAGGGTGAAAGTCGGATCGTGATAGACATGGCATATCTAGGAATATTAACCTCTCACCCTTCATAGATGAGTGTATACCTAAGGCGAACTGAAAATTTTCATTAACGGTAACGAAACGAGCTAAACAAAATGTGCCCAACCCCGACATGCATTTATCACAGGCTTCCCTTCACACATACACACTCATATTTCTGCTACTTTAACCCAGACCGTCCGACCTAGCCGAAGGAGTAAGGTATCTGTTTGGGGGACCTGGAAGTGCCACCTAATTTAGATCGGAACCCAATGGGGGGTGGCATCCACGGGGACTTCCCCCAACACTCATATTTGATTTTCCCCTGTTTGTAAATCCGTTATATCTTATCGTTTCTCAAATAAATATATATAATTAAAAAAAAAATTGGGGGAGAGGGAGGCACTGGAGTTATATCCGTGTCTCCCCCTATGAGCGACCATGATGAGAAAATGGCATTATTTTTCATATCCGAAACAGGTGCATACAAATGACAATAACTTGAATTCTGATTACCTAACATGTCCGGAATAGTGTAGGGGTCAGAATACTTGAGATATAGAGAGCTAATCAGGCAATTGAAACTTTAGGGGAGCAAATTTTCTATTTGTTCTATATAAATATATAAATTATATATGTGCAATTTTTAACTACTATATTTACACACATAAAAGTAATTACTATATATTTATAGTAATTACTATACAGTAATTACTATTGCATCTGTTCTATTTCAATTCTGTAAAAAAAGGCAAAACTTTTTTTTTTCATTATAGCCTGAATTTATTAACATTTAGCTGGATAATATAAAATGTCTCCGGATGTTTGCCTGAAAGAAACACTGGCTAGAAAGTTCAAATTTAATATGAAGTTGTCGTTCATACATTTAAGTAACATACATTTAAATAAATACAATCCTCATGCATTTAAGTTACATATATATATAATAAAAAGGTGTACTTAAAAAAAAAATACTTTTTTTGCTTTTACTTGTTTAATCTAACGGTCTTCAAAATTTAAAAACTCAATTCAAGTTAATATAAATGTTTAAGTGGCAACACTGTTTCAAGAATTCCACATCAGAGGCCCGTGCATAGCGTTCTGATGAAATGCACAATTTAGTCTAGATTCTATTGTCTTCTAATTGATGTTTACATGCAAAAACTCCAACAACTTCGATATAAACACTGTTTTTAGTTTCGCTACTGTATCAGCCAAGTTGTTAGCACCATTTTTTTTTCTTGTCTACTTTCGCGTTTCCATTTCTTTTTCTCATTTTCCTCATAACGAAATCACCCGCTACCCTTGAAATTTTGAACGTGGAAAATGGCGACCTTGGGAACAAGTTTGAGATTTGGGGCATTTTCAAGCGGATTGGGGAAAATATTGTGGAACTGGCCTTCCTTCTAAATCCAATGGGACTGCTTGAGTTATGTTTGGGTTCCAAGAATTCGAAAGTTGAATAGAAAGAGGGAAAAGTATTCGATTGTCTTGTTAGTTCTTACCTGTCTCTTCTGTTATGCTTGATTGAGCAGAACATCAAACGCAAGTGTGGCATAATTGTTCTTCATTTTTTTTTTTTTTTTGCAGCGTCAGAGATGTTCAAGAATATTTTGAATCAAGAATAATATTTTCTCCTACGAAACGACAGGGAATATAAAAAAAAATTAATTTTATTTTTCAGAGATATTGAATTATCGCTAACTTGGCAAAATTTACTTAAAATTGAGAAGTTGGCGATATCTCATCAAATTTATTGCCATTCGTTTGGCGACAAATGCATTGACTTTAGATATTGGCCATATTTTTAGATATTGGCTAAGATATTGGCGAAGTTTTCATTAGTGGAATCATATATGAGCAATCACTACTGAAAACCTTACCATCATTTTGAAAATACTATTATCCAGTATGTGATAACAAATAAAATTTCATACACAATTTTAAGTTTTAGTAGTAAATATCTCTCATCTAACGCAATCGTTTTCACAGAAATTAAAAGAATTACAAAATTTTTTCGGGCTGCAATCTATTTCCACTTCTTCAGAGCTCCAACTAAACAACTAAGTTTCAAATCAAATAAACAACTGTCTGAAAAAGATAACGGCCGACAAAGATCCGTCTGGTCAAGATCAGACACTCGATTTGCCACTGAAATAAGAGTTATTTTACAATAGATTCTAAACAATTTTCAGGTTAGATGCAGTGTTGAATTTTTTAACCCTATATGATGAAACCTATACGATGTATTGCATCAGTTTCAATTTACAAAGAGTTATAAAGAACATGATGATATCATGTATAGAATAAACAGTTAATTAACGACAATGTTGTACAGATCAAAATTGAACTGTGATCTGAAATCTAGAGAATGAGGAATCTGCTTAATGTATGGAAGGACAGATAATGATCTGAGTACTTGAATGAGTACGGCGGTGGTTCTATACTCCGCTGCTGCTCGTTCAGATGTTTTAAACACAAACCTTTTAGACCTTATTGTATACTCATTTGCGCTTATCCATACTATTAAATCATCTTTTAAATTACATCAGACTGATGTATTTCATCAGTTGAACTTTTACTTTCCCTGCAATACATGGTAATGTATAGGGGAAGTATTGGAATCATGTCGAAAATCGCAACTCGAGTTTTCGACGGATCTACACGTTTCGAAACCACTAGAATACGAAAAAACTATTTTTGGCGTGACGTCTGTGTGTGTGTCTGTGTGTCTGTCTGTGCAGATTTTGTATCCACTCTAACTAAAACAGTTACAGCGACTAATTGACCGAATTTCATAAAATTTGGTATGTAAGTCATTTGTGAGGGAATCTAGTGCTGATTAATTTTAGGTACGATTCGGGATAAAAGAACCCGCCTGTTTTTGCGAAATGGCCCGCAAAAGCTTGTATCCACTCTAGCTGAAAAACTAATGGACCGAATTTCATAAAATTCGGTAGGTAAGTCACTTGTGGGACATCCTGGTTTTGATTAGATTTTAGTATGATTCGAAAAAAAATAACCTGCCTTTTTTTGCAAAATGGCCCGAGAAAATCGCCAAAATCTAAACTAAAAAACTACGTATGCTCAAATATATCCATTAAGTGCTTGTTTAATATGTAATTTTTTACGAAGAAAAGAATAAGACCAACCCCATTACACTAGGTCGTTCTCGAGATATTTTAGTTTTTTCGTATTTTCTCTACGCCACCTTTGAAAATAAGTCCTGTTATCAAATGAGAACGAAAATTGAATTAAAAGTGAATTAAATTTAATTAAAATAAATAAATACGTGGATATAAGTCTGCAAGGAAAGTTATGTGCTGCCCACATCAGATTTTTTTATTGCATCAGGAATGTGGAATAAACATAAATATGGATATGTTTGCTTTTACGAGTCTTTGGGTGGTTTCTTGCAAAGCAGAATCTATAAACTAAGACATTTTAATTTAAATGCATTCCTTTAAACCTGTTGAGTAAGTTCCAATGATACACTAGGGCCAGACAGCTTCAGAATTTAAATAGATTAGCCGGTGACTTATTTTTTAATCTACGTTAATGGGTTATCTGATTGCGATAGATATTTTTATAGTTATTTCGTCTTCACGATAAGTTTTAGATAAATGACCTCTTTGGACGCCGGGGCACGGTATTGGCTGTTTTTTAACCCCCTGATTTAATAAACATCTCGCTTAACTAGTGAGACCAGTGGGGATTCTGCCCTATAAGTAATAAACAAAAAACACGCAAGAAAGTTTCCTACATTTGTTGAGTTTGTTTACCGAGTTGAGTTGTATATCTCAAATAAAAATTTATAAAATGATAAGAGATAAAAGAACATCTTGGTCTCACTTTGCGTATCTGATATCATACGCTACATAAAACTCCATGGTTACATCGCAGTTTTTCGCTGTGAAAAAAGTTTAGCCATTGCATTATATAGGAAACGGGCCACCCACATCATGGACTCACTTTCAGTATCTGATGCCATACGCTCATAAAGTTCCAGAGTTCATGAAATGTCGATACTTTTTTTTCCATAGGACAAATTCCAAAAAAGTTTCGTTTAAATTGCGTCCATCACGGGAAGGAGCTGATTTCTGATTAGTTGAAGGGCAACTCGTCCCACCCGCGGCCCGGGGGTACACGGATTACATGCAATTTTCATTCTTATTTAGGGCGTATCATGTCGGAAGCGAATCAAAAGTTCTTATTTAGGGAGGGGTCGCTTAGCGCATTTCGCGTTATGATTTTTTCTATTTATGAAAAAAAAAAACATATTTTCTAACTCTAATCGTGATATTAATAGCCATAAAAATCTATATAAATAAAATTGAAAATATATCTGTTTGTCTCATTATCACGGAAGAACGGTTGTACCGAATTTCATGAAATTTTGATGGATATCCTAGGTAGGATCCCACATAAATTTTAGGCGTCCGTCTGTCCTATCTGTCTGTCTTTATGTCCTTCTAATTGTTTCCTTACATAAGCGTGACCTCAATCATTATATGAGCCCACAAACAAACAGGTCCCAATCGATGCAGTAGTATCCAAACTAACGTGACCTAATCGTTTTTTGAACCTGTCTGCAATAAATGCAATTCAAAGTCTAATAACGTGATATGATCATTGTTTGAGCCTCTATCATTAAAATTATGAAAGTTTTATAACAGAAGCAGACATCGGAAGCATTCAGATATGTTGGCATAGACCTAAGTACATGCTGCTTTTTGCACGGCCAACTGTATGTTACCTGCTCAATGGCCATAACTTACAGATCTATCTTCGTTTCTGAACCTCATAGAACGTTCAGAAACGTAAAACAACAAACGTAATCTGCAAAGAAGCTATTGTTTAATTGCGAAATTGTTATTATCTATATAAGTAAAATTGTAAGTTGTGTTTCTGTTTAACTGTTTTTACTTTCCTTATATACATAATGTATAAGGAAAGTATTGTGACGGGGTCGAAAATTCGAAATCGAGTTTTCGACGGGAGAGTACGTTTCAAGCATCCCTGATCATGAATCAAACATTTTTGAAGTGATGTCTGTGTGCGTCTGTGTGTGAAAGTATGTGTGTGTGTGTGTGTGTGTGTGTGTGTCAGTGAGTCTGTGGAGACGATAATTGACGAACGAATGGACCGATTTGAACCAAATTTGGTACAAAAATCAAAATCCATAAACACTGGAAGTCCATTGTTTTTATTCGCAATCGAATGTTCAGAACCCCCCTAAATTTTCGAATGAAATTTTGAAAAATTCGTCAAAAAATCAAAACCACTAATAAAGTTACGTAAATAGACATTTCTTAAGTAATTATTCATTAGAAAACGATTGACATAAATTTTAGAACGTTAACGTGAACCGTTCTCGAGATATTGTACATTTTTCTAAAAAATTATCAAAAAGTCATATAAAATAAAAAAAATATTTCCTATTGAGAAACGTGTTCTTTTTTAATATGTAATACCATGCCGATAAATTGGGTGACATCATTCTCGTAGATCTGGCTCTCGTTCCATTCATGAACAAAGATACTTTGAGTAATACTTTTGTATTTGAACGCCAATAGTCATTTATCTGCTGTAAGAATAACTTATTTCTTAGTGCATAACGCTTGGCGAGATTTTGGTGACGAATTTGGCGGAATGTCGCCTACTTGGCGACTTTTTGAAATGTTGCCAAATTAACGAAAATCTCGCCAAATGGATAAAAATGACGCTAAATCAATGAAAATGACTACTAATTGTCGAAAATTTAATATCTTGGAAAGAATATTAGTATCTACTATAAGAAAAACCTATTTTTTTTAGTGTAAAAGTAGTAAATTCATTACATTATATAAGGAAAGTCATGTGTTGCCCACATCAGATTTTTTTATCTTAGCACGGGAGAGCACGCCTCTTTTCTTTTTATGACAATTATTATAACACTAGCATAATACTCATTGACATTCTTCGTACGTAATATACAATATAAATAAACTGAAAATTCACAATCATGTGCGAATTCATATAATATTCTAAATGGCATTGTTATTCAAAACATTCGATTAAAATATTTGAATTCATGCTCCTAAAAAGAAGTTTAAGAGTTTCTGTTTTCGCTATAAAAATTATCTTTACATGCAGATATGGAGAATAAAACATCCTGATCCCGTATCTAACAAATTTATAAAAAATATGAAATTGGATCAATATATGTCAAAAGAAAAGCGTTAAAATTGTATTGGAAGATATACCCGTACTACTTATATTCTCATGGATTAGTAGATATACTCGTTCTACTTATATTTTCGTAGATTAGAAGGTTATACCCGTGTATTAGAAGATATACCCGTACTAAAATATATGGATCTGAAATATTTTTCACCAAAATAGAGCAGATGACGTAAGAATTTGAAAATATCAATAATCCAACGTCATCTTTAAACCTAAGGACATAATGGATATAATCCAATCAAAAATGCAATTCCGATAAAAACTTATTTATATACATTTCTTTATTTTTAAATCGAAAAAGATATACTGTTGTATTACGTCATTGGGTTTAATTCCGTTATTTAGCAACTTAATATCATTTTTTTTAAAATAACTTTTCGGAACAAATATCGTCTGTATAACGTTATCTCTATGGAATGTTTAATAGTGCGTTTTTATTACTTTCCCTACAACACATGGTAATGTATAGGGAAAGAATTGGAATCATGTCGAAAATCGCAACTCGAGTTTTCGACGGATCTACACGTTTCGAGACCTCTAGAATACGAAAAAAACTATTTTTAAAGTGACTTCTGTGTGTGTGTCTGTCTGTGTGTTTGTCTATCTGTCTGTGTGTTTGTGTGTCTGTCTGTGTGGCTGTGTGGCTGTGCAATGTATGTATCCAATCTAACTAACAAACTAATGGACCGAATTTCATAAAATTTGGTAGGTAAGTCACTTGGGTGGGACCCTGGTGCTAATTAGTTTTGGGTATGATTCGTAAAAACAGAACCCGCCTTTTTTTGCGGAATAGTCAGTAAAGATTTCATGTATCCACTCTAGCTAAAATACTAATTGACCAAATTTCACAAAATTTGGTAGATAAGTTACTTGTAGGATACTCTGATGTTGATTAGATTTGGGTATGATTCGGAAAAGAACAATCTGCCTTTTTTTGCAAAATGACTCCCAAAAATAGTCAAAATCTAAATTAAAAAACTACGTATGCTCAAATACATCCATTAAATGCTTGTCTTATACGTAATTTTTAACGAAGAAAAGAATAAGATCAACCCCATTACACTAGGACTAGCCGTTCTCGAGATATTTTAGTTCTTTTCTTTGTTTTTTCTCTACGCAACCTTCGGAAATGAGTCCAGTTACCAAATGAGAACGAAAATTGAATTAAAAGAGAATTAAATTTAATTAAAATAAAGAGAACGTGTATATAAGTCTGCAGGGAAAGTCATGTGCTGCCCACATCAGATTTTTAATGTCTCGATAATTCCTGGTCGTAGAAATTGGAAACATGGACTAAATTTTAAATTGAGGCTATTTCATATACGTATATCAGAAATATTTCATCAAATTCTGTGCAGCCATTTTCCCATGATGATGAGACACACACACACACACACACACACACACACAACACAAACTGACAGATTTTCAATTTTATTTATATAGATTTCTAAAAGAAAGACTCCGAATATGAAACGTCCACCTACAAATTGTGAATTAAGTTTCTATAGATTATATATTCCATACAAAGAACGGATATACAGGGTGTCCTAAAAAGATTGAAACGCTCTTTAATTCTTTACCAGTTGGAGATAAGTGTGCAATGTAAATTGCGAAAATGTTGAAAGTAAGGTAGGAATTAAGACTACGTTAATGAAAGTCCTCCCATTCATTTTCAAAAAGTTACACTTTTTTAATTTTTATACGACTTCCTTAGACAAATTTGGTTATCAGAAAAATTTTATTACTTTCCTTATACACAATAATGTATAAGGAAATTATTGTGACGGGGTCGACAATTCGAATTCGAGTTTTCGACGGAAGAGAACGTTTCAAGCATCCGTGATCACGAATCAAACATTTTTGAAGTGATGTCTGTGTGTGTTTGTGTGTGTGAAAGTATGTGTGTGTGTGTGTATGAAAGTATGTGTGTGTGTGTGTGTGTGTGCCAGTGAGTCTGTGGAGACGATAACTGACGAACGAGTGGACCGATTCGAACGAAATTTGGTACAAAAATCACAATCCGTAAACACTGGAAGCCTATTGTTTTTATACGCAATCGAATGTTCAGAACTCTCCCTAAATTTTCGCGTTAAATTTTGAAAAAATCGTCAGAAAATCAAAACCTCTAATAAAGTTACGTAAATAGACATTTCTTATGTAATTTTTCATTAGAAAACGATTGACATAAATTTTAAAACGCTAACTTGAACCGTTCTCGAGATATTGCACATTTTTCAAAAAAATTATCAAAATGACATATAAAAAAAAAGAAATTCCTATTTAGAAACATGTTCACTTTTCATATGTAATACCATTCGATAAATTGGGTGACATCATTCTCGTGGATCTAACTCGTTCCATTCATGAAAAAATATACTTTGAGTAATACTTTTGTATTTGAACGCTAATAGTCATTTATCTGCTGTAAGAATAACTTATTTCTTCGTCCATAACGCTTGGCGAGATTTTGACGACGAATTTAGTGGAATGTAGCCACCTTGGCGACTTTTTTAAATGTTGTTAAATTAACGAAAAACTCGCCAAATGGATAAAAATGATGCTAAATCAATAACGACTCATTGATGATGACGACATGGATAATGACGACTCATTGAAGAAAATTCAATATCTTGGAAAGAATGTAAATAACTACTATAAAAATAATCTATTTTTTTACTGTAAAATTAGTAAATTCATTGCATTATATAAGGAAAGTCATGTGCTGCCCACATCACATTTCTTTAATGTAACAAGATCATTAAAAAAACCGTATATCTCTATCTTTAAAATTGAGCGAGTTATATTTAATTGACAATTGAACATTGTGAATGAGGACCTTATATCAAATTAGAAATGTGAATTTATGACATATCACAAAAAAGATACAACTGGATGATAATACATAGGACACATTTTTGCGAATTCCGCATAGTCTCGCGATGCAATCACGGATTCTTAAGTACTTTTCAATAACTAAGTACTTTTTCAATAATTAAATACCCTTAAGTACTTTTTGTATCTAAACAATTTCCATCGTCAATTTGTTTATGATCCCTATTTTCACTGATGAAACAGCCTTTCACATGGTATGGAAAAGTGACAAAAGTCAGATATTTTCCTTTATCATAATTCAGTTGTTTTTAAAGATACAGATATGCGGGGTTTTTTTAATGATCGTGTTGCACTAAAAATAAAAATTTTCTGATTGACCAAATTTGTGTAAGGGGGGTCGTATAAAAATTTAAAAAGTGTAACTTTTTGAAAATGAATCGGAGGACTATTTCATTAACGTAGTCTTATTTACTACCTTACTTTCAACATTTCTGCAATTTACTTTGTCCACGTATCTCTAACAGATAAAGAATTAAAGCGCGTTTCAATCTTTTTGGGACACCCTGTATAGTAGGTAGTATGGAATTTAAATGTATGAGAAAATCGAATAGAAACTCAACTCCAGATATTTTCGTAAAGGAAATTTCACCTTTTTTTGACCTTGGAGGGCTCTCAGATTCACGAAAGTGAAAGAGAAAAGTAAGTAATTAAATTTTAACTGCAATATAAAATTCAGCTTTTACATCCCTTTGGGACGCACAAATCAAATGATTTATGTTCATTTAAGTCGACAAGAACCACTTTAATTTGTCGCCATCTACAATTTGCGAAGAAATATAGAAGATAAAATTCCAAACTGTCACCATTTTCGAGACCTGATGACAGCACAGGACTAGTTTGAGGAAATTAATGGTGTTTTCACTTTTTATTTCTTCGAGTCGCAGCCTTGAATTGAAATTCGTCCACTAGCTTAGAAATGTATAGAATAAATGATGGATTGTGAGATTGTCCGGAATAAACTTAATGCGGGATGCTGGGAAATACCGATGTATGTTCGTTATTTAATATTGTTTATTCTTTGTACAGTGATTTACGTTTCTTATAGTTTAGAACCAGGTTTTATTTAATGTTCGTCTATCTATATCATACAGCCGAATGAGACTGACTGTAAGAAACTGACTGATTAATTAAACAGTCCAAACTCTAAAGGTAGAAACTTGAAACTATGTATACACGTGGGACTTAACCTAAAAGTAGGGCAGTAATTTTATCGCGGGAAAGAAAGGCAAAGTTCACAGAGTAAATCGTGAAATTTCTCGAAATTTAAAAAAAAAAATTCGCGGCTGAGCATTTGCACTAATATTTTTTTTAAATCTACCAGTTATAAGGCAATAATGTAGTAACTGCTATGCAAATAAATAAAGATTATATTACATTTTTTTAAAACTAACACTTGCATTTATAAACCATTTAAATTATGACAGTGTTATCAACGCCATTTTATGAGATCAAGATTATCATTTAAGTGGACAGCGCTTTGATATACATTATATTATACATACACAGATTTTCTTCTTTAATACAGTGTTTGTTATCATATAAGACGTTTTTAAATTTAGAAAATGATTGTTCGACATCGGCACTGTTTGGGGATATTGACAGACAGCGGAGGTAGACTTTAGCTAGGGAATTAAATGATTTTTCGCCCCCTCCCCTTTTTTATGTATTCCAGAAATCTATCGAACTTTTGTTGACACAAAACTCTTTTACATTCGTTTTCTTTGAGCGAAAGAGCAGGCAATTCTTCGTCGTGTAAAAGCAGGTCTTGAATAACGCAGGTGCATGCGGGGTAGCTGCTCCAGGCACCTATATTATAGAGGGGCCCCAAATTTAACAATTGTTTCATCGAAAAATTAACGACTGCTTTCTGAGAAAAAAACATTATTCCATCGGAATAGGTTTTCCCAATGAAAATATTCATTTTGGGGCATTAAAATCGCACCAATAGCAGATATTGAGTATGTGGTTTCTTTGTTATAACAGAAAGTTGCCGATAGTTTAAATTCCATTAAATATATGTAAAAGCTTTACTTTTTATACCTTTTCTAGAATGCAATTACTTTTTTGATAATATATTTTTGTTCATTTCATATATGTCGAAAGGCGGAGAGGACTCCCAGAGGAGTGTCTTCCCCGGGCCCCGCTTAGGCTAAGTCGGATCCTGTCGAAAGCCCAGACCATCCGACTCGTCCAAAGACTTAGAGCAACAAAATGGATGGCCGGAAGTTCAAAGACTTTATATACAGGGTGTCCAGTGCTATCGGTACCCAATGGCTATTTCCTCAACCGTTAGTCACAGAGATATACTTCCAATTAAAAAAATGTTTTAAATTTTAAAATCTATTATCTTAGAAACAGTTTAAATCAATAAATGCATTTCTGAAGGAAATATAAAATATAAATTTTTATACCGTCCCCTGTCCTACCAATTATATTTAGGAAAATCATCCTCATATAATTTTATGCAAAATAAAAAAATCATCTTTTTACGACCAAAATTGACCGACTTATAACTGTTTAAAGTTGGAACAGTTTTTGAGCTGAGAGATGGTCATTACTGTTCCTGATTGGTTGGTTGCCTGGAGAAATGGTCAATACGGTTCCTGATTGGTTGGTTGTCTGAAACGGGACATTTTTATGCGTCGAAAAGCGACTTAAGTCATAAAGTTTAATGCTTCATAACTCGGTGAATTTTGGTCGTAAAAGGAAGATTTTTTTTTATTTTGCATGAAATTGTATGAGAATAATTTTCCTAAATATAATTGGTAGGACTGGGGAAACGTATAAAATTTTATATTTCGTATTTCTTTCAGAAATGCATCTATTGATTTAAACTGTTTCTAAGATAATAGATTTTAAAATTTAAAACATTTTTGCAATTGGATGTATATCTCTGTGACTAACGGTTGAGAAATAGCCATTGGGCACTAATAGCACTGGACACCCTGTATATTCGGCATTCCCGAAATTTCTAAAAAAACCCTGAAATTTGCAACACGAAACCAAAAATTTGATGTGGGCAACACATGACTTTCCTTATATAATGCAATGAATTTACTAATTACATTTAATTTTAATTTACTAATTAATTTTTTACAGTTAAAAAAAATGTTATTCTTATAGTAGATACTTATATTCTGTCCAAGATATTAAATTTTCTTCAATTAGTCGTCATTTTCAATGATTTAGCGTAATTTTTATCAATTTGGAGAGATTTTTGTTAATTTGGCAACAATTAAAATTGTCGCCAAGTTGGCGACATTCAGCCAAATTCGTCGCCAAAATCTGGCCAAGCGTTATGGATGAAGAAATAAGTTATTCTTACAGCAGATAAATGAGTATTGGCGTTCAAATACAAAAGTATTACTCAAAGTATCTTTTTTCATGAATGGAAGGATCCACGAGAATGATGTCACGAAATTTATCGCATGGTATTAAATATGAAAAGTGAACATGTTTCTCAATAGGAAATATTTTTTTTTATTTTAATAACTTTTTGATAATTTTTTTGGAAAATGAGCAATATCTCGGGAACGGTTCATGTTAGCGTTCTAAAATTTATGCCAATCGTTTTCTAATGAAAAATTACATAAGAATTCTCTATTTACGTAACTTTATTAGCGGTTTTGATTTTTTGACGATTTTTTCAAAATTTCACTGAAAATTTAGGGGGTTCTGAACATTCGATTGCGTATAAAAACAATAGGCTTCCAGTGTTTACGGATTACGATTTTTGTACCAAATTTCGTTCGAATCGGTCCATTCGTTCGTCAGTTATCGTCTCCACAGACTCATTCACACACACACACACAGACATCACTTCAAAAGTGTTTGATTCGTGATCAGGGATGCTTGAAACGTGCTCTGCCGTCGAAAACTCGAATTCGAATTTTCGACCCCGTCACAATACTTTACTTATACATTATGTATATAAGGAAAGTAATTATAATAGAAAGTAGGAAATAATAAGGAAAATTAAAATCTTCAATTCGCGAATTCATTGGATATTCGCGAAAATCCAGAAAAACCCTTAAAATTCGCGGAAATTCGCATCATGGAATCATTATTTCCCTACCTATAAGTAATGAGGAAAATCTAAAATCCTAGAATTTTTTTCGATTAATTTATAAATAGCAGAATTTTTTGTTCTACCTTTCTTTCAGTTATCACTTGAGAACGGCTGGGTGTACAAAATTTGCTTTTATATCACCATGCGCAAAAAATATATATCCTATACGTTTCCTTCATTAACTCTATTGGTGTGTACAATAATAAAATAAATCGTTCTTGAGATATTGTAATTTATAATTGCAACAGACGATTTTTAACACTTTCAACATAGTTGAAAAGTGTTTATGACTTTGTTCATTCTGTTTAATCCGGTCGCACGATAACTGCCGTAAAAATGATTTTATCAAAATGAAATTCTAGTATGTTGTTGAGACGGTTTATGGGACATATGGGAATGTAAATGAATAATATCACCCAATTAGTTTTGGATTTAACCCGGGTTGAAAAAATGAAATACATGAACCCTATGGGTCCTAATTTTTCAAACATTTTTTAAACGAGTTTAAAATTCATAAATTCCTTCGAAAATTTTAGAAAATATTCAAATTATATCATAAAATGTAAAAAAATTTCATGAAAATATGTTCGGTATTTCTTAAAATAAAAATGAAAATAGTAATTACACCCATATAATGTGGGGAGATCACTTGACCCACTTCAAAATAAAATATGGCATCCATCTTTATTCCCAGAGTCAAAATCGTGATATTTAAAGTTCTTTTAAATTTATATTTCGTGTTTCATCCGTCCTAAAGCTGCTTTAATAAACCGCTTTTGCGTAATTTTTGTGCATCTATATTCTGCGTCAACGCAATTACAATACTTTTAAGTTTAAATGATCATCAAACTTTGATTATTTCTACAACAAAGTCTAATTTTTTAATGGATGCAGAATGTAAACACGTGATTGTAAAGATGAGTTGTATAAGAACTGTTGAATTTTTTTCACTCAAAATTATTTTAATCTGGAGTCTGGAATAAAAGTGCACGAATGAAATATTCACTGTTTTTACATAGAGATACAGACGATTTATATTTCGATGACGTCATTTAAATAAAGTTTTTTTCGATGAAGTTTTAAATTTTCAAGTAAAATAAATTATCGTAGTTCTGCGATAATTAAAAAAATATCCCCGCTGAATGTATCGCATTTTGCATTTCAGTTGGAAAGTGTTTCATAATCAATGCTTATGCATGATTGACCTTTCTTGCTTTTATTATATTTTATCTATTTATGGTATTTGATTCCATTGTGGTAACTATGGTAACCGAGTTACGTTTAACATGGCAAAATATTTATTGCCTATTCTTCAAATCTATTTTAAAAAATCTGATGCGGGCAACACATGACTTTCCTTATATAATGCGATGGATTTATTACTTTTACAATAACAAAATAGGTTTTTACTTTCCTTATATACATAATGTATAAGGAAAGTATTGTGACGGGGTCGAAAATTCGAATTCGAGTTTTCGACGGGAGAGCACGTTTCAAGCATTCCTGATCACGAATCAAACATTTTTGAAGTGATGTCTATGTGTGTGTATGTGTGTGTGTGTGTGTGTGTGTGTGTGTGTGTGTGAAAGTATGTGTGTGTGTGTGTCAGTGAGTCTGTGGAGACGATAACTGACGAACGAATGGACCGATTCGAACCAAATTTGGTACAAAAATCACAATCCGTAAACACTGGAAGCCTATTGTTTTTATACGTAATCGAATGTTCAGAACCCCCCTAAATTTTCGAATGAAATATTGAAAAAATCGTCAAAAAATCAAAACCGCTAATAAAGTTACGCAAATAGACATTTCTTATGTAATTTTTCATTGGAAAACGATTGGAATAAATTTTAGAACGCTAACATGAACCGTTCTCGAGATATTGTACATTTTTTAAAAAAATTATGAAAAAGTCACATAAAAAAAAAATTCCTATTGAGAAACATGTTCACTTTTCATATGTAATACCATGCAATAAATTGAGTGACATCATTCTCGTGGATCTAGCTCGTTCCATTCATGAAAAAATATACTTTGAATAATACTTTTGTATTTGAACGCCAATAGTCATTTATCTGCTGTAAGAATAACTTTTTTCTTAGTGCATAACGCTTGGCGAGATTCTGGCGACGAATTTGGCGGAATGTCGCCAACTTGGCGACTTTTTTGAAATGTTGCCAAGTTAATGAAAATCTCGCCAAATGGATAAAAATGATGCTAAATCAATGAAAATGACGACTAATTGTCGAAAATTCAATATCTTGGAAAGAATATTAGTATCTACTATAAGAAAAACCTATTTTTTTCCTGTAAAAAAAGTAAATTAATTACATTATATAAGGAAAGTCATGTGTTGCCCACATCAGATTTTTCTTATAGTAGATATTTATATTCTTGCCTAGATATTGAATTTTCTTCGATGAGTCGTCGTTTTCTTTGATTTAGTGGCATTTCTATCCATTTGGCGAGATTTTCGTTAATTTGGCAACTTTTAAAACAGTCTCCAAGTTGGCGACATTCCGCCAAATTCGGCGCAAAAATCTCGCCAAGCGTTATGGACGGAGAAATAAGTTATTCTTATAGCAGATAAATAACTATTGGCGTTCAAATACAAAAGTATTACTCAAAGTATCTTTTCTCATGAATGGAATGAGCTAGATCCACGAGAATGATGTCACCAAATTTATCTAGCTCGTCCCATTGATCTACCTCGTCCATTCATAAATTGATCTAGCTCGTCCCATTCATGAGAAAAGATACTTTGAGTAATATTTTTGTATTTGAACTCCAATAGTCATTTATTTGCTATAAGAATAACTTATTTTTCAGTCTATAACCCTCGGCGAGATTTTGGCGACGAATTTGGTGGAATGTCGTCAACTGGCGACATTTTTAAATGTTGCCAAATTAGCGAAAATGTATCCAAATAGATAAAAATGCCGCTAAATCAATGAAAATGACGACTAATTGATGAAAATTCGATATCTTGGAAAGAATATAAGTATCTGCTATAAGAATAATCTATTTTTTTACTGTAAAAGTAGTAAATTCATTGCATTGGCTGTTCTTCAAATCTACAATAAGAAAACTCATCTACAATAAGGAAAGTCATGTGTCGCCCGCATCAGATTTTTTTGTCCGTACTGCACCTGAGATTATTTTGAGAAAAATTGTCGATACCACTAAAAACGGTTTCCCTCGCGAATTCAAAGAGCCTTTTCGAAAGAGTGGCACAAGAAAATCACTATATGAATGCGTCATAGCTAGCGCTTTGTCGGCTCTAATCTGTTCCAGCTGTAGATCCCTCCGTGTCATAAAAATTCAGTGAATCACACACCCTGTATTGAAATTGGTAGAAGAACGGTGGCCCAAAAGAGACGCGCCTATTACTAGAACCATTTTACGAGCATACGTCAGGTCACGATCATTAAATGCCCATAGGAACACCCCGATGACGCGAAACACCCCCGTTACCTGTTATTCAGTCTAAAATGAAAAATTTCTACCACCCATGTGTACGCAGAGCCATTTACATAAGGGTCACCGGGGCCGTGACCCTGGACTCATAAATTTAAGGAGCCCCTCAAATCAGAATTTGTTAGTCTGAAGGCAATAGGGCTAAAATTTTAGTTTGTGCTCTTCAAAATGAAAAAAAAAATGCTTTGGGGCCCATTTTCATAAGTGAAAACATTTGAGATTTTTTTTTCTTTAGCTGTTTTTCTCTTTGAAGCTCCATAAATTTTTGATATCCACAGGTAAATGAATGAAAATTATTTCCAAATGTGTTAAAATAGTCTGAGAAACTTTATTATTTTAGCTTACTATCAGAACCTTAGATTATTTACAGTTCTTGAGCTGAGCCAACGGCCCTACCATGCTGAAAACACCGGTCCTCGTTAGATCACCGAACTCAAGCAGCATCGGGCGCGGTTAGTACTTGGGTGGGTGACCACCTGGGAACACCGCGTGCTGTTGGGACTTTTCGGGCGCGGTAGCACGGTGGTTTGTGCGCTGGATTTGCACTGTTCATGCGGAGTACGATCACGTTAAACATGTGGGTCCGTAGGTCCTTCCGAGAAGTTAGTGGTAGAGGAAGAAGGGTACGGTCCCTGTAGATGCCTCCCCCACTGGGTTCCGGTCTAAATTGGGTGGCACTTCCCGGCCGTCCAAACAGTTACCTTACACTTTTCTGGTAGGTCGGACGGTCTGGGTCTCAACAACAACAACAACACTTCGTGAGCTATTTATTACCCGCTGTGAAGTGAAGGTAATTGCAAAGGGAAGCCATTATTATACGCATGCGCACGCTTTGGTCGCGTCTTGGTTCCCGCCTTGAGCATGATTGAGCTCCACATTTTTCCAACTTTAAAAAATATTTTTATTTATATTTGATAGACAATAGATATTTTGTGTAAAATTATTTTCCGCCTTTATCATAAAAATCACTTTAATTAATCGTCATAAATAACTGAATACCCATAATCTATATAAAGATCAGAACATCCACACTAAAATCTACCGAACCACAAGTCGAAGGACAAATTCGAACACATCCTCGTAAACAGAGTCAAAACTGTATGGGCTCATAACACTAAATTTCGAATAAATTCGATCGAGACCATTGTGAGGCCACTTTGAAATTTTTTTGTCTCATTAGTGTTAATGAAAAATTATTTTTCTACGCATTATAACTACAGCGTTGATATGTGGTTGAAGAGTTTTTATAGATTTTGAGCTTCTCTTCCCAAAACATAGGTCACCGTGCTTAGAAAATCAGATTTCATTCTTAATGACCAAAAATACTTGTTTGAAATGGTGCTCGCTTACATGTGACATTAATGAGCGAGTATTGAAGCGTGGAGTATATTATAGTGCGCACGCCAATCAATATCTCATCAAAAAATGCATTGACACGGATTCTGACATTTAAATTAAAATTTTTCTTTTCGTAAACAAAAGTTAGAATCATGGAGGTAAAAGTAAGGAGTTAAAACTTCATATTCAGAAAACGGCAATATCGTTTGAGAATCATTTAGGTGGCGCTGGGATAAGTTAAGTAATCCTGCGTTGTATGCTGCATTTCTATGACGAAAGACCTAAAATATTTTTTAGTAAAATATATTTGTAAAAAAATAAATTATTAGTGCAATGCAAAGTAGAACTGAAACAATAAAGAAAAATCTGATGTGGGCAGCACATGACTTTCCCTGCAGACTTATATTAACGTTCTCTTTATTTTAATTAAATTTATTTCACTTTTAATTCAATTTTCGTTCTCATTCGGTAACCGGACTTATTTTCAAAGGTGGCGTAGAGAAAATACGGGAAACTAAAATATCTCGAGAACGGCTAGTCCTAGTGTAATGGGGTTGGTCTTATTATTTTCGCCGTTAAAAATTACTTATTAAACGAGCATTTAATGGATATATTTGGGTATACCTAGTTTTTAGTTTAGATTTTGACGATTTTTGCGGGCCATTTTGCAAAAAAACGCAGGTTATTTTTTTTCGAATTGTATCAAAATCTAATCAGCATCACGGTAACCCACAAGTGACTCATCTACCGAATTTTGTGAAATTCGGTCCAGTAGTTTTTCAGTTAGAGTGGATACAAGCTTTTGCTGGCCATTTCGCAAAAAAAGGCGGGTTCTTTTATTCCAAATCGTACCAAAAACTAATCAGCACCAGACTCTCTCACAAGTGACTTACCTACCAAATTTTGTGAAATTCGGTCCATTAGTTTTTTAGTTAGAGTGGATGCAAAATCTGCACAGACAGACACACAGACACACAGACACACTCAGACACACACACAGACGTCACGCTAAAATTGGTTTTTTCGTATTCTAGAGGTCTTGAAACGTGTAGATCCGTCGAAAACTCGAGTTGCGATTTTCGACATGATTCCAATACTTTCCCTATACATTACCATGTATTGCAGGGAAAGTAATATTCCTATGTATTCAAAATTATTTTATTTTAGTTTCCCTGCAATACATGGTAATGTATAGGGAAAGTATAGGAATCATGCTGAAAATTGCAACTCGAGTTTCCGACGGATCTACACGTTTCGAGACCTCTAGAATACGAAAACACTATTTTTAGCGTGACGTCTGTGTGTGTGTCTGTCTGTCTGTGTGTCTGTTCAACGTATGTATCCACTGAACTCAAAAACTAATGGACCGAATTTCATAAAATTTGGCAGGTAAGACCCTTGAGTGTGACCCTGGTGCTGATTAGTTTTTGGTACAATTCGGAAAAAAAGAACCCGTCTTTCTTTGCGAAATGGCCCTCAAAAATCTCATGTGTTCACTCTAGCTGAAATACAAATTGACCAAATTTCACAAAATTTGGTAGATAAATCACACGTGGGATACTCTGATGTTGATCAGATTTTGGTACGATTCGGAAAGGAACAATCTGCCTGTTTTTACGAAATGGCCCGCAAAAATCGCCAATATCTGAAAAAAGACTACGAATGTTCAAATGCATCAATTAAATGCTTGTTCTATACGTAATTTTTGACGAGGAAAGGAGTAAGATCAACTCTATTACTCTAGGACTAACCGTTCTCGAGATATTTGAGATTTTTCGCATTTTTTATGCCGCCTGTGGGAAAATGTCCAATTACCAAATAAAAGCAGAAATTGAATTAAAAATGCAAATTTAGTGTAATTTTGTGCAATTAAACTGAGTTCTTACAGAAATAAAGAAAAAATGAATTTGAGTCTGCAGCGAAAGTTATGTGCTGCCCACATCAGATTTTTTCAATTTATTTTTATCTCCCTATATTCTGCACTCTATCATACAACTATGAAAAAATGCTGGTTATTTGCACTCATATAAAGGCCCTTAATTTAAAAATAATCAAAAATGCATATACTAAATACTACGCCTTTTTGTTGTATCAACTAAACATAGCAGCTACTTAAGCGACACCTATATATTATTCTCAAAGCGTTATGGCATTTTCAAACGTTTCATCTATAGGAGTTGTATCTCCTTCTTTCTAACTCCATGGTTAGAATGAATCGCGACTTAAAATCACTCCGTGGAGTTAAGGGTCCCTGAAAAGAATTGAGATGGCATTTTATTCAACTTACCATTAAAATAATATATTGTCACGTATTCTGCAGTTGACTATTACTTTCACTGCAAACGTGGTAATATATGGGAAAAGTATTGGAGTCATGTATAAAATCGCGAATCTACGCGTTTCAGGACCTATAGAACACGAATAAACTATTTTTAGCGTGACGTGTGTGTGTGTGTGTGTGTATATGCAATGTATGTGTTGTTCCAACTTACAAACTAATTGACCAAGTTTCAGAAAAATTGGTAAGTAGTCACTTGTGGATTGCTGGTAAGATCTTGGTACAATTCGGGAAAAAGGAACGTGCCTCTTTTTACAAAATGGCCCAAAAAAATCGTATGCACCCACTCTAGCTAAAAAACTAATTGACCAAATTTCATAAAATTTGGTCGATGAGTGACTTGTGTGTTACCCTGGTGCTAATTAGATATTGGTAAAATTAGATATTAGATATCGGATATTAGATGCTGATTAGATATTGGTACGGTAAAAAAACCTGTCTTTTTTGCGAAATGGCTCACAAAAATCGTCTGTATCCACTCTAGCTGAAAAACTAATTAACCAAATTACACAAAATTTGATAGATAAATTTTTTGTGGGATATCGTGGTACTGTATAGATTTTGGTGCGATTCGGGAAAAATAGAATCTGCTCTTCTTTATAAAATGACCCGCAAATGATAAATATCCGATCTAAAATAAAATACTACATATGCTCAAATGTATTAATTACATGCTTGTTTTAAACATAATTTTTACGACGAAAAAAATAAAGCCAACCCCACTACTCTAAAATGGGCCGTTCTCGATACATTCAAGTTTTTAATTTTGAGGAGCTGAAGACTTTCTCCACCATAGTTAAAAAAAATATTTAATGAAATTCCTAGTTAAGTCCCTCGGTGTGATTGTACTGATGCTGGTAAAATTTTGACAAGATTCGGAAAAATATAACTGACGCTTTTTTGCGAAATAATCTGCAAATATCTTCAAAATTTGAAATAAATGACTAAAATTGTTGAGATATATTTTTATGAAGTACTTGTTCTTCACATAAATTTTGTGAGGAGCGTAAGACTTCAAAGTGAGTGAATTAAGTTGCCAAATGAAACGAAGATTCATTAAAACGGCTAATTGGATATAATATCGGTAAATATCCGTGATTTTTATTGCAATTAAACTGAATTTATTGCATCATGAAATAAAAAAATAAGAAAATAAATGTGAATCTGCAGGGAAAGTCATGCACTGTCCACATCAGATTTTTACTTTCCTTACATGCATAGTATAATGTATAAGGAATGTATTGTGACGGGGTAGAAAATTCGAATTCGAGATTTAGACGGGAGAGCACGTTTCAAGCATCCCTGAGCACGAATCGAACGTTCTTGAGGTGATGTCTGTGTGTGTCTGTAAGTCTCTGGAGACGATATCTCACAAACGAATGGAGAGATTCGAATAAAATTTGATACAAAAATTACAATCTGTGAACACTGTAACCCTTTTGTTTTTAAACGCAATCGAATGTTCTTCAGAACACTTAAATTTGCGAATGAAATTTTGAAAAAATCATTAAAAAAATCAAAACCTTCAATAAAGTTACCTAAATAATCATTTCTTATGTTATTTTTCGTTATAAAACGATAGACACAAAAATGAGAACGCTAGCATGAACCGTTCTAGAGATATTACGCATTTTTCAAATAAATGTATAAAAAAAAACACATAATATTTTTAAAAATTTAACTACTGTAAAATATGTTTACTTTTCATATGTAATATCATGCGATAAATTGGGTGACATCATTCTCATGGATCTAGCTCGTACCATTCATGAGAAAAGATACTTTGGATAATACTTTTGTAGTTGGACACCAATAGTCATTTACCTACTATAAGAATAACCTATTTCTCGTCCATAATGCTTAGCAAAATTTTTGTGACAAACTTGGCGAAATATCGCGCCTTTTTTTAATTGTTGCCAAACTGATAAAAATGACGACTAATTGATGAAAAGTCATTGTCTTGGACAGAACATAAGCATGGGCTATAAGAATAACTCATTTCTCCGTTCGTCCATCCATAACGCTTGGCGAAAATTTTGGCAGAATGTCGCCAAATTGACGACTTAAATGTTGCCAAAGTGAAGAAATGTCGCTAAATTGATAAAAATGACTCAAATAGGAGATAATGGTTTGCAAATTTTGAATTCCGTCGTATCATAACGGGCATACCTTCTAGTATATAAGAAATGCTCTTTTCTCCGTTTATCTGTAACACGTGGCGATATATTTGGCGAATTTGACGAATGATCTAGCGGGATATCGCCATCTTGGCGATATTTCGCCCCAGATTGACGAAAATATCGTCAAAGTTGATGAAAATGACGTCTAAATGATGAATTAATTATTAAAATATTTTGATATATAGCCTATATTGTTTATTGAGGATGCTGTCAATATTAATAATTGTTAATTTAGAGTTGCATGGAATATAAGTTAATAGTGTACTTTGAAATAGTATTATATGTTGTCATCCGAAAAAGCTTCAAATGTACAATTCAACATTAGAAACACTGTAACGCACATCATTTCATCATTTTACTTTCCCTGCAATACATGGTAATGTATAGGGGAAGTATTGGAATCATACTGAAAATCACAACTCGAGTTTTCGACGGATCTACACGTTTCGAGACCTCTAGAATACGAGAAAACTATTTGTAGTGTGACGTCTGTGTGTGTGTCTGTGTGTCTGTCTGTCTGTGCAATGTATGCATCCGCTATAAGTAAGAAACTACTGGACCGAATTTCATAAAATTTGGTAGATAAGTCACTTGGGTGAGATCCTGGTGCTGATTAGTTTTTGGTAGGATTCATAAAAACAGAACCCGCCTTTTTTTGCAGAATGGCCCGGAAAAATGTCATGTATCCACTCTAGCTAAAATACTAATTGACCAAATTTCACAAAATTTGGTAGATACGTTACTTGTAGGATACTCTGGTGCTGATTAGATTTTGGTACAATTCGAAAAAAAACAACCTGCCTTTTTTTTCGAAATGCTCAGCAAAAATCGCCAAGATCTAAAAACTAAAGACTACGTATGCTTAAATGTATCAATTAAATTCTTGTTTTATACGCAATTTTTGACGAGGAAAAGAATATAACACACTCCATTATGCTTTAGTACTAACCGTTCTCAAGGTATTTGAGATTTCTTGCATTTTTGTTACGCCGATTTCAGAGAAATGTCCAATTACCAAATAAAAACAAAAATTGAATTAAAAAAGCAAATTTAGTGTTATTTGGTGCAATTAAACTCAATCTAACGCATTATTAAAGAAATAATGAAAATATGAATTTGAGTCTGCAGAGAAAGTCATGTGCTGCCCACATCAGATTTCTTTCACTGTGACAGAAATAAATTCATTGCATTATATAAGGAAAGTCATGTGCTGCCCACATCAGATTTTTTTAGTATGGTAGCATACTACAAAATTGGACATAGTCATACATAAAAGTGTTTACTTATGGTTCAATAATTACGAGATATAAAAGTTTCAATCATTGTTATGAAAAATAGTTACAAGACAATTTTGTTTGTTCGTGACGTCATTAGACCCCTCAGGGGTCAAGTTATCCCCTCCCGGGGGGGGGGGGGAGCATATATTAAATTGCATGTATGTATGTATTAAATTGTAATTTAGTACATGATGCATGTATAAAATTACAATTCAAATGCTATTTTGGACATCTAATATAAAATGCTATTTCGATCATATTTCAATTGAAATGCTATTTTGGTCATCTGAAAAAATCACATACATAAACTACATAAATAAGTACGGCATTTTTGTACGGAACTGTACGGAACATTTTGTACGGAACATTTTTGTACGGTGACATTTTATATGAAACATGAAATTCAACTGAAATGAAACTTAAATAGCATACTAAAGAAGAATTTTAAATTAAAGACACTTTCATGTTTCGGTGTTTGTTGAGGGATAATGAATCAGCGGCTTATTTAACACTTTACAACATAGTTGAAAAGTGTTTATGACTTTGTTCATACTGCCTGTTTGTCTGTCTGTCCGTTAGCACGATAACTGCCGTAAAAATGACTTTATCAAAATGGAATTTTAGTATGTTGTTCAGACATATAGTATGTTGTGGGACCTATGAGAATGTAAATAAATAATAACACTCAAAAAGTTTTGGATTGAACCCGGGTTGCAAAATTGAAATACAATTAAAATTCACAAATTGTTTTGAAAGTTTTAGGAAATATTCAAATTATCCCATAAAATATATTTAAAAAATTTAATTTTAAATATTAGTTTTTTAAATAAAAATTAAAATAATAATTACACCTTTTATATGAAGAGATCACGTGATCATTATATGAAGAGATCACGTGACCCACTTCAAAATAAAATATGTCATCCATCTTGTGTCAAAATCGTGATTTTTAAAATTCTTTTTATTTCATATTTAGTGTTATATCTGTCCTAAAACCGCTTTATTTTTGCTTAAATTCTGTGCATCTACATACTGAAACAACGCAATTACAATATATTTGAGTTTAAATGATCATCCAACTTTGATTATTTCTACAACGAAGCCTAATTTTCACTTATGGAGAATGTAAATACCAAAAGATGTAGAATAAGTTGTATAAGAATTGCTGCATTTCTTTAACGCAAAATTATTTAGCTCATGGAGTCTGCAATATAGCTAATATGAATGAAATATTCATTGATTTTAGACGATTTTTTCGATAAAGTTTTAAGTATAGAGTTTAATTACTTGTAGCTCCATGGTCTTAAGTTTATAAATAAAATAAATTATTATAGTATTGTGACGAATGAAATGAATGGAAAAAAGTTTATGAATGAAATGCTGCTTTTATAGAGAGAGCCAGGCGTGTTATATTTCGATGACGTCATTTGAATAAATTTCATTTGTTTTCGATGAAGTTTTCAAATACAATAAATTATTGTAATATTATAATTATTTTAAAAATATTACCCAGGAATGTATCGCATTTTAAAGATGTTTAAACCAGGCAATGTATATTTCAATGCCGTCATTTGAATAAAGTACATTTGTTTTCAATGAAGTTTCAACTTTTCAAATATAGTAAATTAATGTAGTATTGTGACAATTTTAAAATTATTACCGAAGAATGTATCTCATTTTTGAGATGTTTAAATAAAATTGCATTGAAGTTGGAAAGTGTTTCATAATCAATGCTTTATGAATGATTGATCTTTCTTGTTTTATCTTTCAATTTATGTTTATCTCCCTATATTCTGAACCTTTGTCCTCCTGCACCTGTGAAAAGACACCGATAAATAGGATCTTGATTGTAATCTTGATTTAAAATTACATATACTCAATACATTGCATCTCTATTATGTTAAATGGAAACAAAGGGCGCTTTACTAACACTAGTGACACCTAGATATAATTCTCAAAGCCTTGTGGCATTTTCAAGCATTTCATCCACAGGAGTTTTATCTCCTTCTCTCTAAATCCATGACTTGAAGAATTTTCTAAGAATTCTAACCTTTACTCTTTTCTTTTATTTTTATAAATAAATTACACTGAACTTGTAATCAGATCGAAATAATCGTCAGTTCGTCACTTTCTGATAACAAAACCCCGATTTAAATGTAACAAATGTACGAGACGTGAACCGGTTTTTTAAATTACTTTTCGGGCAAAATGCCCGCAGGTCTCCCAAGTTGTTATAATAACAATAAATTACTTTCATTTTTAAATAAAATATTTGAAGAAAACATTTTTTCTGGGCGCCCTAAATATTCCTTCTCGACCTGGAACTCTACGTTTTTAACACTTTACAACAATATTGAAAAGTGTTTATGACTTTGTTTACTTTGCTCTTAGGAGTCGCTTAACCGCGCTTAAGCTTCGTTTAACCGCGCTTTAAGCTTCGTTTAACCGCGCTTAAGCTTCGTTTAACCGCGCTTTAAGCTTCGTTTAACCGCGCTTTAAGCTTCGTTTAACCGCGCTTAAGCTTCGTTTAACCCCGCTTTAAGCTTCGTTTAACCGCGCTTAAGCTTCGTTTAACCGCGCTTAAGTTGCGTTTAACCGCGCTTAATACTAGTTGCACCGCTGTCACAAGATTAACAGATCAAAATGTTTACTTTCTCATACGCCATATTGATAAAGTATTGTTTTCACCAAAATTTTCTATTTCGAGATTTTGATCCCAATATATGTTTTAAGACCTCTTGAACACGTTTTGACTATTTTTGAAGTGATGTCCGTCTGTCTGTCTGATGTCTGTGGTCGATTTCTCGTGTGCACGATAGCAGCCACAAATATTAATGGATTTTCACGAAACTTTATATCCGGCTTTGTTATCAAAAAATCTAGAACTAGATAGAATTTTTTTTTTTAATTCGAGCTAAAACTTTGAATTTTATTTGAAATTTTATATTTTTTTAACATAGCAGTATAGGATACAATTTGGTATAATCAATCATAAAAGGGTTTATTTATGGCTCTATGATCACAAGACTTAATAGTTTCGATCATTGTTGTGAAAAATGGCCGCCATACAATTTTTTTGTTCGTGACGTCATTAGCCCCGTCACGAACAAAACGTCTCTTCCGGGGTATATTGTCAAGTATAGTATCAATCGAAGGGTTTTTTTTTTCTCAAGCCTTTTAAAGTGAAGGGTAACACGCTATAGTTGTAGTCATTTGACCCACAATACCGATTAAAAAAAAATAAATTCTTCTAAAATTGATTAAAAAAAATGAATTCAGGTATGAGAAAGTTGAGTTAACCACAACACTCCAGTGAAATTTTTAATTGGTTAACAACTTCAGAGAGAAAAATCGAAATTACAAACGTTTCATTCTTAGATAGAAAAAGTAACAGTTTCAGATTTACAAGTTTTTAATTAGTTCGGGACAAATTTGTTACATTCCAGATAATTTTTCTGGAGACTTGCCAGTGTGTCACAGCTGTTTCTCTTTAATACTACTTCATGCTCACAGGTGCTCTGTGGCATGTTTATTGTGAACAATCAATCAAAGATGGGATCAATTTGCCAAAGACTTGGGTTTATATAATGTTTCGGTATAAATGCATTTTATTTATTCAAAAATCATACTCAACATCAATATTTTTTTTCTATGGAACGTCCCGCACAGCATATGCGGATGGGAAATATTATTTAAAAAAAAATCTGATGTGGGCAACACATGACTTTCCTTATATAATGTAATGAATTTACTACTTTTACAGTAAAAAAATAGGTTTTCCTTATAGTAGATACTAATATTCTTTCCAAGATATTGCATTTTCGACAATGAGTCGTCATTTTCATTAATATAGCGTCATTTTTATCCATTTGGCGAGATTTTTGTTAATTTGGCTACATTTCAAAAAGTCGCCAAGTTGGCGACATTCCACCAAATTCGTCGCCAAAATCTCGCCAAGCGTTATGGACGAAGAAATAAGTTATTTTTACAGCAGATAAATGACTATTGGCGTTCAAATACAAAAGTATTACTTAAAGTATCTTTTTTCATGAATGGAACGAGCTAGATCCACGAGAATGATGTCACCCAAATTATCGCATGGTATTACATATGAAAAGTGAACATGTTTCTCAATAGGATATATATATATTTTAATTTTATATGATTTTTTGATAATTTTTTTGAATAATGTACAATATCTCGAGAACGGTTCATGTTAGCGTTCTAAAATTTATGTCAATCGTTTTCTAATGAAAAATTACATAAGAAATGTCTATTTGCGTAACTTTATTAGCGATTTTAATTTTTTAATGATTTTTTCAAAATTTCATTCGAAAATTTAGGGGGGTTCTGAACATTCGATTGCGTATAAAAGCAATAGGCTTCCAGTGTTTACGGATTGTGATTTTTGTACTAAATTTGGGTCGAATCGGTCCATTCGTTCGTCAGTTATCGTCTCCACAGACTCACTGACACACACACACACACACACACACACACACACACACACACACACACACACACACACACACACACACACACACTTTCACACACACACACACACACACACATACACACACACACAGACATCACTTAAATGTTTGATTCGTTATCAGGGATGCTTGAAACGTGCTCTCCTTTCGAAAACTCGAATTCAAATTTTCGACCCCGTCACAATACTTTCCTTATACGTTATGTATATAAGGAAAGTAATAATAATGCAAAATGACCCAAAAAGGAATCCTGAAGAACCATTAGGGGGGGGGGGGGGGGAGATGACAAAAAATTGAAATATACAGCAGGAAAGGCGGATATCCTGTCAGATATTCTGGTCAATATTTAATCTTCTGTGCCTTTCACCTACTTTCTGGGGGAGTTTTGTTTTAGACACACATTTTGTTTTACACATAGATAGACTTCGTTTTGGAAAGATCAAAGATCAATGAGTTAGGTAGTTAAGTGTGTTCCATGTTTTTAATCATAAATGGTTTACGAAAAAAAAATCTTTCAATGACAATGTCGTAAAAGTGAAAAATTTTGCCTAAAATTTCATATTTCATTATTGACTTTATGTGTGATTTAATACGATGTTTATTATTCATTTACATGCCATTTTCGTTTAAGAAAAAATTGTCATGTATTGAACAATGCATCATAAATGATGTTTGTTGCAAAAGCGTAAATATTTTCTATTTAAATCTTTCTGTGTTTTGTTTGTAGTATCAATTTTTTTTAATACAATAATTATACAGCGAAATTTCAAAAGAAATTGTTAAAATTTAATTATTCTTATCTCTGCGGCGGAACTGGGATTTTTTCACCTGATAAAAACCAGAATTACTTTCTTTTGACCCAGACCGTCCGAACTACCCAAAGAGATACCGTGCCAATATCGTGCCAATACCGTTGTTGTTGTTGAAACCCAGACCGTCCGACCTACCAGAAAGGTGTAAGGTAACTGTTTGGACGGTCGGGAAGTGCCACCCAATTTAGACCGGAACCCAGTGGGGGAGGCATCCACAGGGACCGTACCCTCCTTCCCCTACCACCAACCTCTCGGAAGGACTTTCGGACCCACATGTTTAACGTGATCGTACTCCGCATGAACACGGCGGCAGTTTTGGCAGTGGCTGGAATCGAACCCGGGCCTACCGAGTGCAACTCCAGTGCGCTAACCAATGGGCTACTGCGCCCCTGTGCCAATACCGTCGAAAGCCCAGACCACCCGACTCGTCCGTAGACTTAGAGCAACTGTTTGGATGGCCGGGGTGTGTGGCCATCCAAACAGTTGCTCTAAGTCTACGGACGAGTCGGGTGGTCTGGGCTTTCGACGGTATTGGCACAGGGGCGCAGTAGCCCATTCGTTAGCGCACTGGAGTTGCACTCGGTAGGCTCGGGTTCAATAGGTAGGCCCGGGCCTGTGCCAATACCGTGTCAAAGGTGTACGGTATCTGGTCGAATGGCTAAGATAGTGCCACCCATTTTCGACCAGATTCTAGTATGATCCCACCCACAGGGACTGTACCTTCCTTCCCCTACCACCAACCTCTCGACTTGAAGACCCACAGATTTAACGTGCTTATACTCCGCGTTAACACGAGGATAGTTTGGGCAGATAAGGGAATCGAACTCCGAGTGCTATCCCTTTGCCTTAACCACTGGGCTATCCCGTCACCAAACCAGAGTTTAGCACCCACTTTCGCACAAAATCGACGGTCTCTATCACCGGCTCCCGGTTCTGCCCATGTTTATCCATAATAGAGGAAGATGTAGCCCCCCCCCCCTAAACAGGTGGCTAAAATAACCACTGAACGCAAAATCTAACGATTGGACAATCGAAATTTCCTAGATCTCAAAAGTTATGTAGTTCGAAATGACGCTTGCAGGTCGTTCCGATGTTGTTCAGTCCGAACCCCGCATAAGAGGGCTGGCCCCCTACACGGATGGGTGTCTTTATAGTGATTCAGAATTCATTTTAAACTAAAGGTCCCGGTCTAAATAATCACAGGGTGTGCCAAAAATTGACCGGGGATATTGAATTTTGACTGCCCTTTTAAAAAATAGCTGCTTTCTATATAACAAACACAATAAAATGAAAATAACATTATAAAAAACTAGCAAAACTCTTTTAACTTAATATTTTATTCAGTTTCATTTATCTATTTAGTATTTAATATTTACGAGTAATTTCTTTCGACACTTCGGGAATGGCCCCGGATAAGCGTAATAATCATCACAGTTTGTATAAAATTTGATGGCACACTCAATAACGCACTTATAAAACTGAAATTTTGTATATCGATGTTTTCCAGGCGAGCTGCATCGAATGGTGCCAAAATCAACCGTTGTTTCTATTCATAAGTTTTATGAATATTAATTTAATAATTGATAATGAATATTTCAGATTTGTTTGGATATTAAAATTTATATGAATTTGGGGTTTTTTTAGAAGGAAAATATTCAAAAACAATTTCTTTAGAGAATTGAATTATCTCGAATGTATATCCTGTAAGAACTGGAAAACCCATTTAACATTAGGATCAGCAAATTTCAAACACTTGCAAACAGATGAAAAATCTTTTTTAAATGCTATACTTTCTCTTTTTACATCCGCTTCAAATGTTCTATAAAATTTGATCATGTAATGATCAATGGGGAGTTGATGTCCTTGAAGATTTCAGAGTTAGTTCCAAAATAACTATAAAGATGGCCCCTTATGGAAATTTTAAATATTGACATTTATAGAAGACATTATGAATGATGTCTATGAATGATGAAGACATTATGAATGATGTCTATGAATGATGAAGACATTATGAATGATGTCTATGAATGATGAAGACATTATGAATGATGAAGACTATCGAATGATGTCATCTGTTTTGCTCTGCGCTGTAAAATGTGCATTTGCGGTCGGTTGTTTTTTATTTTCCATTTTTTTTTCAGCTATATCTATACCGCTGTATCTTTTTACGTTATATCTTTCCCTATTGGGGTGCTTAAATATATTCCAAGAAAGCCTGTATATTATATTCCATTAGTTCTTTTATGTAAAGTTTGCAGATTCCACTTCGGAGCTTCCAATTTCGCCCAGTAGCTCAACGGTAGACCCTTGGCTGACGAGTTCGAAGATCCAGGTTTCGAATCCCAGTTGGGGCAGCAGGGTTCTTTACAATGGCGCCTGAATAAATCAACCTTGTAGGTTAGTGCAAGATGTCGGAGATGTGAAGACCCTAAACCGTGCGACTCACATAGTGGGGTTAGAGTAGCTAGCTGCACGGCCGGGAAAGGATATCTCTTGCACTCAGGAAGCACACAAAGATCTACCATCCCGCCAAACGAACATTTATTTAGGTCAAAAAAGATAACAATTGACGTAAAATTCTGTTGTTGTTGAGACCCAGACCGTCCAACCTACCAAAAAGATGTAAGGTAACCGTTTGGACGATCGGGAAGTGCCACCGAATTTGGACCGGAACCTAGTGGGGGAGGCATCCACAGGGACCGTACCCTCCTTCCCCTACCACCAACCTCTCGGAAGGACTTACGGACCCACATGTTTAAAGTGATCGAACTCCGCATGAACACGGTGGCGGTTGTGGCAGCGTGCAAATCCAGCGTGCAAACCACCGGGTTACCGCGCCCGAAATGCGCCAACAGCATGCGGTGTTCCCAGGTGGTCACCCACCTAAGTACTAACCGCGCCCGATGCTGCTTAACTTCGGTGATCTAACGAGAACCGGTGTTTTCAGCACGGTAGGGCCGTTGGACCACATAAAAAATGTTGTGGCTAAACAGACAGTTTTACATTATATTTGAACTTGCCAAGTACGGCCATTTTTCAAAAATGGGAAAAGGGTTATTGCGAATATAGATGAAAAGATCATTGAAAAATAAAATTTAGAGTGAGGTATATTAACATAATGAAAAATCTGATGTGGGCAGTACATGACTTTCCCTGCAGCCTTATATTCACGCTCTCTTTATTTTAATTAAATTTAATTCACTTTTAATTCAATTTTTGTTCTCATTTGGTAACTGGACTTATTTTCAAAGGTGGCGTGGCAAAAATACGAAAAAACTAAAATATATCGAGAACTGCCAGTCCTAGTACAATGGGGTTGGTCTTATTTCTTTCATCGTTAAAAATTACGTATAAAACAAACATTTAATGGATATATTTGAGCATACGTAATTTTTTATTTTAGAATTTGACGATTTTTGCGAACTATTTTGCAAAGAATGGCAGGCTATTTTTTCCGAATCGTACCAAAATTTAATCAGCACCAGGGTAACCCACAAAAGCCTTATCTACCGAATTTTGTGAAATTTGGACCACTAGTTTTTCAACTAGAGTGGATAAAGTCTTTTGCGGGCCATTTCGCAAAAAAAAAGGCGGGTTCTTTTAACCCGAATCATACCTAAAACTAATCAGCACCAGATTCACCCACAAGTGATGTACCTACCAAATTTTATAAAATTCGGTCAATTAGTATTTTAGTTAGAGTGGATACAAAATTTGCACAGACAGACAGACACACAGACAGACAGATACACAGAGAGACAGATACACAGACAGACACATAGACACACACACAGACGTCACGCTATAAGTAGTTTTTTAGTATTCTAGAGGTCTCGAAACGCGTAGATCCGTCGAAAACAAAACTCGAGTTGCGATTTTCGGCATGATTCCAATACTTTCCCTATACATTACCATGTATTGCAGGGAAAGTAAAGCTTTCATGTGAGCAGCATATGACTTTCCTTGCAGACTTATTTATATCTACGTTCTTTTTATTAACACTTTACAACAAAGTTGAAAAGTGTTTATGACTTTGTTCTGTCTGTCTGTCTGTCCGTTAGCACGGTAACTGCCGTAAAAATGACTTAATCAAAATGAAATTTTAGTATGTTGTTCAGACGGTCTGTCGGACCTATGGGAATATAAATGAATAATATCACCCAATTAGTTTTGGATTGAACCCGGGTTGAAAAAATGAAATACATTGAACCCTATGGGACCTAATTTTTCAAACATTTTTTAAGCGGATTTAAAATTCACAAATTGCTTCGAAAATTTTATGTAATATTCAAATTATTCCATGAAATATATAAAAAAAAATTCAGCAAAATATATTCAGTAGTTTTTTTAAATAAAAATTAAAATAATAATTACACCTCTTATATGAAGCGATCACGTGACCATGATATGAAAAGATCACGTGACCCACTTCAAAATGAAATATGGCATCCATCTTGTCTCAAAATCGTGATTTTTAAAGTTTTTTTTAATTCATATTGAGTGTTGTATCCGCCCTAAACCGCTTTATTTTTACTTAAGTTCTGTGCATCTACATACTGAAGCAACGCAATTGCAATATATTTGAGTTTAAATGATCATCCAAATTTGATTATTTCTACAACGAAGCCTATTTTTCACTTATGTATAATGTAAACAACAAAATATGTAGGATGAGTTGTATAAGAATTGTTGTATTTCTTTAACGCAAACTTATTTAGCGCATGGAGTTTGCATAGCTGATATGAATGAAATATTCATAGATTTTACAGACAGAAGGACGATTTTTTTCGATGGACTTTTAAGCATAGAGTTTAATTACTTGTAGCTCCATGGTCATAAATTTTTAAATAAAATAAATTATTTTAGTACTGTGATGAATGAAATGAATCGGAAAATGTTATGAATGAAATGCTGCTTTTATAGAGAGAGCCAGGAGTGTTATTTTTTCTATGACGTCATTTGAATGAATATCAGTTGTTTTCGATGAAGTTTTCAAATATGATAAATTATTGTAGTATTATGATAATTTTAAAAATATTACCGAGGAATGTATCGCATTTTAGGGATGTTTAAACCAGGCAATTTATATTTCAATGCCGTCATTTGAATGAAGTTCATTTTTTTCGATGAAGGTTAAAGTTTTCAAATATAATAAATTAATGTAGTATTGTGATAAGTTTTAAAATATTACCGAGGAATGCATTGCATTTTAGAGATGTTTAAATAAAAGTGCAATGAAGTTGAAAAGTGTTTCATAATCAGTGCTTTAAGCATGATTTATCTTTCTTGTTTTAATTAAACATAATGCATTAAATTAAATATTTTGCAAAAACAGGCAGATTATTTTTTTCCGAATCTTACCAAAATCTAATCAGCACCAGGGTGTCCCACAAGTGATTTACCTACCAAATTTTGTTTAATTCGGTTCATTAGTTTTTCAGCTAGAGTGCATACAATCTTTTGCGGGCCATTTCGCAAAAAAAGGCGGGTTCTTTTATCCCGAATCGTACCCAAAACTAATCAGCACCAGATGCGCCCACAAGTTTACCTACCAAATTTTATGGAATTCGGTCAATTACTTTTTTAGTTATAGTGGATACAAAATCTGCACAGACAGACAGACAGACACACACACAGACACACACACAGACGTCACGCGAAAAATAGTTTTTCGTATTCTAGAGGTCTCGAAACGTGCAGATCCGTCGAAAACTCGAGTTGGGATTTTCGGCATGATTCCAATACTTTCCCTATGCATACCATGTATAGCAGGGAAAGTAAAAATAAATTAAAATTAAAGAAAATCATAAAATTTTAGAAGTGAAATTTTGAAAATATGCATAAAACGAATGAAAATGACCCTAGTATGGCTAGCATGGATTCAGTTGACTCTGGGATATTGAGCTCCGATTTCAAATCGAGAGTATAACGATCACGCACTAAGCTAACCTGGATGATAAAAATGGCACGAGGAAGCTAACCTGAGGTAAAAAATGCAGGAGGTTGTCAGTCATATTGTCAATTGCACGCCAATCTAACATTAGAGCGTGGAGGATGCAGAGTCCATTTCGACAATAAGAGCTTGCAATTTCGTCCCAGTAGCTCAACGTTAGAGCGTCTGCTGGCCAGTTTGAAGATCCGGGGTTCGATTCCCGGTTAAGACAGCAGGGTTCTTTAAAATTCTACATTCAGTTACATATTTTTTTTAGATTTATAAACAAACTTTTCTTATTTAAATTCAATTTAGAGCCTATATAAATTCATTTCTATCGGAATATCAAAGGAAATGTATTTTCTGTAGAATTTCTCTAAGGTCGACTCATAGCCTGATTTATCCGGCTTTTCTTTTTTTTTGTCCAAATCAGGAATCTAGGTAGCTCCTGATTTCTTATCGAAGGGGACGCATGAATACACTGTTTATTTGTTTATTCCATCGATAACCGCGGTGTTTTTGTGTACTGGTTACAGACAACCACGTTTACTTTGTGATTAAATGGCAGATCTTTTAGTGTAAACACCCATGCCAAACACCGTACTTAAGCAACTTTTCTGCAGTCAATTATTCTTAAGCAACCTTTCTGCAGAAGAAAGTCTATATAGTCTGTGCTTCCGTATAAAGAGAAGTTAAAAGGTTTCAAGAACTACTCAATTGGAAGAAGATTCGAGAAATACCTCTGTGACTGTCTGTGAACAACTATATTGAGTTACTTAGTAAAAGTGGAGCATGCAGAGGGGTCCCAGGTTTAACTGTTTAGGTAAGGTATGATGAAGCATTAAAATAGTTTTAATTTTTAAATGCAATTATCAAATTTCTAAAATATGTGTTGGTGACAAGCAGGAAGGAAGTTCCTGAAGAGCGGTACTGATGTTATACAATTACTGATGTAGGACGGTTACTAATGTTACTTTGTTATACTGATCAATGAGGTTTTATAGCCTGAATAAGCACCTATGGCGGATAACAGCATCCATAGACCAGTTTCGTTGTTCTTATTATGCTCTCATCAGCATGGCATAACTGTTTGTCCGTGGACGCTTTTATCTACAAATAGAGTGTATTTCAGACATAGGATCAATATTATAACCGAAAGTAGTGAAATATAGCTCTGACTATATACCTTCTGCTCCTCAAAAAATAAATACTAAAAATTTCTTTAAAGAAAAAATATTTTCTTAAATTATTTTTTAATATTTTCTTAAAACCACGAGTGAATTAACTTCATTCATTAGTATTTTTATGGCAATAACGTTGTTAATAGGTCTTATATCCAATTTTAAAATAACCTCTCGGACTTGGATTTCATTCGTCTTGAATATATTGATTTTAAAGTATTAAATAACCACGAGTGAAGTAAATTCATACAATTGTATTTATATGGCGATAGTGTTACCAATTGGTCTTGTATCCGAATTTTTAAATATAACTTCTCTGACTTGGATTTCAAACATTATTTTTTGAATATATTGATATTGGGATATTAAATAACCACGTGTGAAGGGATTTCATACATTAGTATTTTAAATTAATTGTTATATTTTTATAGTGTGTCCTTCTTGGTTTGTTTTAGCGTATTATAGTAAACATTTGGATTTTTACAAGTTATTGAAGGTGTATATGTATGTATGTAATTTTTACGGTTTTATAAGAGTCATGAAGAAAATAGTGTAGGGAGTATCGGCTACCGGGAGCGTTTACCATGGCGGAAAAAAAAGCTTTAACCGGAGTGTTGGGGGTCGCAACTCCCCCCGGCCGTTACTCTTCCGTCACTTATATAGAAATTTTACGAGTACATTGCTACTTGTCCTATTTGGGAATTTATATATATATATATATATATATATATATAAAATTATAAATCCAATGGTAGAATATAAGTAGTAACTCATAATACACTATCTTCAAATTTGCCTACAAAATACAATGAAATAAACGAAATTCAACCATAAAGAGGAAATTATAATACGTAATACAGGTCATAAAGACAAAGACAATCAACAAATTTCAAAGGAGAGGAATGAAAATAGGAAAACAAAAAAATCAAGCAAAAAAGCTTGCACGTGGAAGAGTTCTAGGCTTAATAGTTCATTTCGAAAAAATTATTTTTCAAGTCCATCCCTTCGAAATGAACACAAAAATGCTTATTTCTGAAACACAAGATAGATTTTATCTATAAACTTGTGTTATATGGACGACAAGCATAAAGATTGGCAAAAAATAAAGAAAATATAAATGCCTTAAAATACACCTCAAAAGTACAACCATGACGAGCAATATATGACTAGACCACTGTTGCCATACTCAGAAATGAAAAGAAGTGATCTGCTGTTGCCAAAGAGAGTAATAAAAACCGTACTGCGTAAAGGCAATAAAATGATATCTTCTACAGTTAAAGCTGCAATATAAAAAGATGAAAATATATTATAATATAAATTCAGGAGAATGTAGAAGTATGGCTAAAATAAGATACAAAGGAGAGATTATGAGAATTTTAGGCTAATCGAAACTTATTAACTATACCATTTACTCATCATCTGCAAAGCATGACATTTTTTATCTGATAATCTATAAATTCTAAAAAGTTGATTAAATATAATATTTCTAAACAATTATATATATATATATATATATATATATATATATATATATATATATATATGACTTCTTTGGATTATATGTGGTTTGATAAAAACAATGCGATTTGGAAAGGTAAAAAAAAAATCTCAGCGAAAGCGAAGAAGCTAAAGGATTTATTTTATAAATAGCATAAAACGTGCAATATTATGAATACGAAAAAATCATATGACGCATCACAAACGAAAATGCTTCGTAGGGAAATGATTTATCCAGCCTTTCAGACAATTTAGTAACCTACAATTTATATTCCACGCGAGTTTCTGTCAAAGTGAAACAAAATATGATGAAAGGGAAGGTTACATATGTTGGATAGCACGAGTATTTTTGTTAATTGCGTGTTTCTGACAGTGCGATTGCAGTAGTCTAGTGCAGAGACATTTTTTGGGGGGTGCTAAGGGGAGTTTCGGCTGCCCCTCCAAGAATTTCCAAGTTGTTATGTTTATTTTATAATTTTTTTGGCTAAATTATATTTCCTCCATTAGAACAACACTGTATTATCCCCACTAAAAGGGATTTTCTCAACCCCCCCCCCCCATCCTCCAAAAAAAATGCTTAAAATGTTAACCCTGATCTGGTGGTACGTATGTTTGAGTTGTGAAGTTTATAAGAACAAATTTTGTCCAATTTCCCACAATAACGCCAACACTTGCCGTATTAAACCCCTTTTCCAGTTATACTTGACATAAAAATGGTTCAATGTTTAATCAAGTGCTGCTGTAGTTTAACTAAAATACAATGTGTCTCTTTGTGCTAACACTTAAACAAGTTCATAATTCCTTGCATTCATTGGTTGGGATGTTGTTGCCGTAAACTCTAGCTTAATTCCACAACTGAATCTAGCACCGCTTGGCAACAAGCAACACGATGTCATAACGGAAGAACACAATGGACAAGTACTTAATACCCGTTCAATCCGGTCCTAAGTGGATATGCACAATTGTTTTCCATCCTCCATCATTATAGAGTCAAGCTGGCATGAGTCCACAACCAACAGTAATGGAACTTAAGTGAGAGCTTTTTGGAATTCATATTCGGAAATTCAAGAGGATATGAATATGCCCTTCTCTCCTAAATGTTCTGTCCTCTGCTGAGCACCCCAAAATAATGACAAATGGATTCTTTCTTCGACATTAAGTAATCCCGATGAGCAGCCCAAAAAAGGACATCAAAAATATTATGAATAACTAAGACCGTGTTCAAGTGGTCGATGCTCTGCAGAAGATGGTTGTCGTCATCGGCTCCTCGGAAATCTTTCAGGATAGCCGATTCATGCAAAGTGTGACCAATTCTCAAGAAAACCGATGATGTTTATTCTATTCACAAAATGGAGATGGATATTTTATTGACGTAAGAAACTTAATATATCAGCTGACAGCTTTGACGAGGAACAGTCCTTTGCAGAACTGAAGAGAAGCTGCTGGAAGACGGAGGTACGTGCAAGATGGTTTTGAAAATAGTTGTTTAACTTCTAATTATGTTGCTTGGTTTCTCGTTTGTAATATAGCTTAAATTATGTGATAACCACTAGCTATATCATTTTTGGGGGGCTAATAACTTTCATTGTTGGATAACTGCTAGTAACACTGTGACTAATAGCTTACGAGCATTGGCAGTGATTCTAGCGATGGCATGCCAAAAACTAAGCAAAATTTAACAGAAATTTCACCCATAACAACTCATTTAAGCAATGTGAGCACTTTTGTTTGGATTTTAATTGTTTGAAAAATATTGTTCGTATTTTCAATGCACTTTACTCTTATCACTCCCACTGCGTTTTTTATTGCGTTTTCAGGTAGCGTGATAAAACTATTAATAGTAGTTTACATACTCTTGCATTTTTGTAATTGAGACAGCGTTTAAAGATATTGGCCAGAATTTTTTTAATTTGTTACAAAATATTACGCTAATTTCACCAATAAATATGTATAAACTTGTTGTTTAAAAAATTTGAGTGCTTCTGTTTGTACTTTAATTGTTTGAAAATATTGTTCATTCCTTTTTAATACGCCTTTAATCTTATCTTTTCAATGCGCTTTTATTTGTTCTTTTCAATGTGCTTTTACTCTTACTTTTTACTATGTGTTTCATTGCGATTAAAGGTAATGTGGTAAAATTAACGAACGCCTGAATTTTCATTATTGGGGACTTGAAGATAGATACTACTTGCAAGAATTTTTACATTTCTTCCAAAATTTTAAACTAATTCCACCAAATTATTCAATAACTTCGTTAATATACGAGTATGTTTCTTGTTAGTATTTTAATTATTTCTTAATATTTCTGGTACTTATTTAATGCATTTTATTTCACTCATACTTATTTTCATTGTGTGTTCTTTGCGTTTTCAGGTGATTTGGTAAAACTGTTAATAGTGAACATACTCTTCAATTTTCATAATTAAGGTGATTTGGAGATACTTGCTAGAATTTTTACATTTCTTGAAAAATTTAAGACAGATTTCACCAATAATTATTCAATGTCTTTGTTAAAATATATGAGTTCTTTTGTTTATTTTAATTATTGCTGGTACCTATTTAATACTTTTTCTTTCATACTTTTCACTGGGTTTTTTCTCGCGCTTTCAGGTAAATTTGGTAAAACTGTTAATAGTGAACAACATACTCTTGAATTTTCATAAATGAGGTGACTTGGGGATAATTGCTAGAAATTTTACATTACTTACAAAATGTAAAACTAATGTATTTCTATAACTTCGTTAAAATATGAGTTTCTTGTTAATATTTTAATTATTCTTTTTTTTTTATATATTTCTGGTACTTATTTAACGAGCTTTCTTTCACTCATACATTTCACTGGCATTCTTCTTGTGCTTTCGGGTGATTTGGTAAAATTTAATAGTTGGCATACTCTTAAATTTTCATAATTGAAGTGACGTTTGCAGATGTTTGGGAGAACGTTTTAGATTTCGTACAAAAAATTTGTATACAAACATAATATATTGATAGAAACAATAATCAGTTAGTTATAGTGATACAAGCAAGGTATCGCAATATTATCAGATTTTCTGTGAATAATCTTTCTCGAAAATGATCCTTGGTTAAATGAAATTTAGATTTCACTCTGGCTATGTATATGATGCGATATGAAGTCTATATTTAAAATCACACCAGCTTAGAAACTAAATTATCAGTCAAGAAACGCTTATTTTGTTACTTTCTTTACAATACATGGTATTTAGGGAAAGTATTGGGATTGTGTCGAAAATCTCATCCCTAGTTTTCGACGGATCCACACGTTTCGAGCACTCTAGAACACACACACGCACGCACGAACTATTTTTTGCGTAACGTATGTATGTCTGTCTGTGTACAATGTACGTAACTACTCCAGCTGAAAAACTATTTGATCAAATTTTACAAAATTTGGTAGATAAGTCACTTCTTGTGGGTGACATTGATGCTGATAAGATTTTGGTGCAATTCGGGGGGGGGGGGGGACACCAGCCTTTTTTGAGAAATGCCTCACAAAAATCGAAGTATTTACTGTGAAAAACTAATAGACCAAATTTTACAACATTTTGTAATAAAAAAAATGTCAGTTGTGGATTACTCTGGTGCAGATTAGATATTGGTATGATTTGAACAAAAAGAACCTGCCTAATTTTGCAAAATGACCTGCAGAAATCGTCAAAATCTAAAGTGAATGAAATCACTCACGCTCAATCATCACTGAACGCTCAAATGTATCAATTAAGGGCTTATTTTATACGTAACTTCGACGAAATGAACAAGACCAACCCCATTACTTTAGAACTAACCGTTTTCATGATATTTTTCTTTTTTTCGCATTTTTGCTAAGCCGCCTTTAAACAGTTGCCAATTGAAAATGAAAATTGAAATAATACTGCAAATTCTGTCTAATTTCACATAATTATGCGTATTATTTTTTGCAGTTAAACTAAATGTAATGAATTATAAAAAAAAATAAATAAAAAGAAAATTAATTTGAGTCTGTAGGGAATGTCGTGTGCTGCCCACATCAGATTTTCATATATAATTCCATGTAAAATCTAATTCTCTGAAAGATATAAAGAATGTTAATAATATAAACACCTTGATTTATCTAATTATATATCTATCTCTTGGTAACGCTGCTACAAAATATTGCCAATCAATTTTCAATCCCGAATAAACATTTCATGAACTATGGAGCTTTACGAGCGTATGACATCAGATACTGAATGTGAGTCCATGATGTGGGTAGCCCATTCCTTACATAATGCAATACATGGAATTAGAAAGAAGGAGATGAAACTCCTATGAATGAAACTTTTGAAAATGCCATAATATTTCAGAATTATATCTGGGTGTCGCTAGTGTTAGTAAAGTGGCTATTATTGTTAGTTGACACAACAGAAAGGCATAGTATTTAGTATATGTATTTTTAATTATTTTTAAATTAAAGGTTCCCTTATTATGGGCATAATTAACCAATATTTTTTCATACTAGTTACAGGTTAGAATACAGAATATAGGGAGATAAAAATAAATTGAAAGATAAAATAACTATGAATACGTAGGAATATTCTTTATTGTTTCAGCTCAACTTTGCATTGCTCTAATAATTTATTTTTACGAAATTGGCAGTTTAAATAAATATTTTAGTCCTTTCACCATAGAAAAGCATACAATGCTGCAAGGCTACTTATCTTATCCCAGCACCACCTGAATTATTGTCTCAAACGATATTGGTGTTTACTTAAAATGAAGTTTTAACTCCTTACTTTTACCTCCATGATGCAATGACTATACTTCTTTCATAGCAAAAAAACTGCGAAGAAACCATGGAGCTTTATGAGCGTATGACATCAAATACTGAAAGTGAGTCCATGATGTGGGCGGCCCGTTTCCTACATAATGCAATGACTATACTTCTTTTACAGCGAAAAATTGCAATGGAACCATGGAGCTTTACGTAGCGTATGACATCAGATACTGAAAGTGAGGCCATGATGTTCTTTTATTTCTTATCATTTTATAAATTTTGCTTGAGATGTACGACTCAACTCTATAAACAAACTCAACAAAAGTAGGAAACTTTCTTGCGTGTTTTTGTTTATTACTTATAGGGCAGAATACCCGCGGGTCTCTCTAGTCTTCAATAAAGCAAAAACTATCATATGCACAGCAGTATAGACAGATCTCGGAAGGTGGGATTATGGCTGAATGAGGGGGGGGGGGGGGGTATAGAAATGTATTTCGTTTTACAATAAATCTAATGGAGAATTAATGTAATTTTTCCTCCAATAGGTGTTATGACCACGGCCTTCTTGCTACTTATATGTTTATGCAAAACAAAATACAACTAAACTAAAATGCGTATATGATTGCTGATTTCGATTTAATTGCAAATTATCCATATCATACAGCTGAATGATAATGGTTGACTGAGTATGGTATGATTTACACAGCCCAAACCGCTTCAGACAGAAACTTTAAACTTTGCATACACGTAGGACTTGACCTATAAATAATGAGAAAAATCTATAATCTGGGAGATTTGTTTGAAACATTTATAAATCTCGGAATTTGTTGTTCCGACATTCTTTCAGCTATAATTCGAGAACGGATTATCGTATAAAATTCGTTTCTATACCACAATACGCAGAAAAGAAAATCCAAAGTTTTCTTAATTTACTCTGTCGGTGTACAATAAACCGTTCTTCAGCTATTTTATAGTTATGGTAGACGATATTTTTGTATTTCATAATTCAATTTTTATGCAGTTTTTGATTCCATTCGTAACCATAGCAACAGAGTTATTTTTCAAATACCGAAATCGTCTGATTAGCAGCCATTTTTCTGAGAAAACAACGGAAAGTATTTTTTATTAATGATTGATTTTTATATTAAAATATCTAAAGACGTTGAAAATAAGACCACATACAACAGGGATTGCTCTGGATTTTTGATTTCCTTTGCAACTTATTCGCCAAATGAAATATTCTTTCGCCAAATAGAGCTTAGCTTTTAATCGGCAAATTCTATTTCGACGTTCCAATTCAAACATTTGATTTGATTAATAAATTCTCAAATTCCGAAGATCGTTGTTTTAGTAAAGCAAATAATATAGCAGTACACACATTATTATTAGTATACTACAATTTTTGATTTTGGCATTGGTAGAATTCATAATCGCCAACATTTTCTTCAAAATTTTTGTGTCAATCGCCAAATTGAATTTTCTTTCGCAAAATGCGACAATGGCGATCGGTAACGCAATTCCTGATACAGTATTGTCGGTACTGAAATATTGTTTTACATACCGCAATTTCCACGTTAACAAAACTATAACAGTGCCATTGAAACAGTTTTGATGCGCAGAACTTTTATTAAGTATATAGGTGCCATATTTGGTGACCACTAACCATTTGAACCACGCAAAACTTGAACTTGGGTGGAAATGGCTGGTTACACTTATTGACAATTCTCTTTAATGTTCCACCACTGCAATACTGTCGTCAATTTACTGTTTTTATTAAATCAATTTTCGCTTCTCTTTATCGGTAGTTACGCAGTGGAGCAATCTTGCTCTTCCTCATATCTCTGTTAGTATATTTTTATTGGCCACTTAGTGATAATATCACTTAGCGTTCGAGCAAACTTTATACAAGTGTCTTTTCATCGGACTCCAAAATAAAGAGAGACATATATAGTATCTTAAAAGTAATTTATGCCTGTTTAAGATTCAATTATGTCACTTAAGTGCTTTTTCTAACTGGATAACAATCCATCAAATAAGAAACATAATATTAAAACAAGAGATTATATATAGATTTTACGGCGTGTTTCTCACAATGTACTACTCAGAGGACTAAATTTAGACATTTGGCGACACTGCCGACGATTACAGCCACATGGTTATGTGAAGGCAATCCTAAACTTGATGCTCTAGCAACCCTGTTACTCTCAGCTGGTAGGATTGCCATTTTAATTTGTTAGGGTATGTGTGATTTCATTTTTTCAATAAATAAAAAACTTTGATGATCTGAATCGTATAAAAATTTATTATCTCGGATTATCGTTAGCCTACTGTGTGTTTCTTGTTGGGGAGTGCCATTCTACGCCATTTTAACTAAATATGACCACAAAACAGCACATTTACAGACGGAATAAAAAAAAATATATTTCTGAAAATATACATTGTATGAAACAAGGAATTTCACAATATTTGGGAGGGCGCGGTAGCCCATTGGTTAGCGCGCTGGAGTTGCACTCGGTAGGCCCGGGTTCGATTCCAGCCACTGCCAAAAACTGCCGCCGTGTTCACGCGGAGTACGATCACGTTAAACATGTGGGTCCGTAAGTCCTTCCGAGAGGTTGGTGGTAGGGGAAGGAGGGTACGGTCCCTGTGGATGCCTCCCCCATTGGGTTCCGGTCCAAATTGGGTGGCACTTCCCGGCCGTCCAAACAGTTACCTTACACCTTTCTGGTAGGTCGGACGGTCTGGGTCTCAACAACAACAATATTTGGGAATTCAACGGAGTTTGGTAGGTAAGTTTTCGAGCACTCTAGATTTGGAACACATATCGAGCACTGTAGAACCCGAAAAAACTATTTGTAACATGGCGTCTCGTGTGTCTGTATAATGTATGCATACACTCTAATTCAGAAACTAATTGACCAAATTTCATAAAATTTTATAGGTAAGTCACGTGTGGGTTACCCTGGTGCTGATTAGATTTTGGTGCGATTCGGGAGAAAAGAACCTGCATTTTTTTTTCAAAATGGCTCGCAAAATTCGTCAAAACCTAAAATAAAAGACTACACATGCTCAAATGTATCAATTAAATGTCTATTCTATACGTAATTTTTGACGATGAAAATAATAATATCAACTCCATTACTCTAGGACTAGCCGTTCTCGAGATATTTTAGTTTACTTGCATTTTTGCTGCGCACCTTTGAAAACACGTCCAGTTACGAAATGAAAATAAAAATTGAGTTAACAGTGCAAATTCAGTGTCATTTCAAATAATTATGCGTGTTATTTTGTGCAGTTTAATTCAGTTTAATGAATTATTAATATTAAATAAGTACAGAGAAAATGCATTCGAGTCTGAAGGAAAATCATATGCAGCCCACATCAGATGTTTTCAATTGGTAACAACCAAACCTCATTGAATGTCGACGTCATTAAGTTTTTTTCTTAAAAAAAGCTCTAGTTTGTGTTATTATTTCCTCACAATATAGAAATTTGTTAAGCTCTATATTTGCGGCAAACCTAACTGAACAAACACTACAAAAATATAGGAAAAACTTTAAGAGAGAGTGGGACAACCTGGAACACTTTCCAATTTCAGTGGCGCTCACAAACATTGCATCACATTTCCGTAACTTTGATGGAGAAAATGGACATTAACACATTTAACGTGACATTTAAAGTGTTTAATATTGGTAAATACATTGAAGAAGAAGTTATGCAGTAATGCAGGAATGACTATTTGGAAAATGTTGCGGAACAATGAGATATATCAAATATATTTTATATGCCTGATTATGTCAAATCTTGTCCTATACTGCCATAATAAAAAAATCTGATGTGATCACTCGAATTAAAAATATGTTTTTACTCGAATTAAAAAAAAAATTCTATGTACTTTTAGATTTTTACATAACAAATCCAGATATAAAGTTTCGTAAAAATGCATTAATAGTTGTGGCCGCTATCGTGTATACACACACACACACACACACACAAAAATCGACTCGACCACAGACATACAGACAGACGGGCATAACAAAAATAGTCAAACGTGTTCAGAAGGTCTTAAAACATATATTGGCATCAAAATCTCGAACTCGAAAATTTTCGTGAAAACAGACTTTCTCTATACTGTATTACATAGTATGCGAGGGTAAAACAGTATTCTAAATTGGTATCCAAAGAAGTACTGTTGCTATGGGCACAGCCCCACTCAATTACGCAACATGTTGCGTACTCAAGTGGGGCCGTGCTGTGGAATATGGAAACCTACAATCGCGACATAATGCGCATATGTAGACAAAACTGAATAATTAGGTTGTCATAACTTTAGCCCTTGCTGCCAGGCTAGAGAAAGTTATAGCGACACATCAGAGTTCTAGCGTTCTATCGTCGCTACTGCTTGTAACAAATCTATTTTCTGACGCTCTTCATCTTTCGCTGCGACCGTGAAACAGTCTTGCTTTTTTGTCAGTGCTGTTAGTGTTCTAATTGGGCACTTAATCACAATCTCACCGAGCGAGGAGCGAATTTGATTTGAGTGCTTTTGATTGCACTCTTGGTGAGCTGTGCATTAAAATTAATGTATTTTCTTTTAGAATTCATTTCTTTTAAATAAGTGCTTTTGAATGAAGAAGAATCGATATCATATTTAGGATAGATTTGCAGAATTTGAGCATCGTATAAATCTTAGCTACGATTTTAAATGTGTGTGTGTGTGTGTATCATTCGATCTCAAAAGGTAGTTTCAACATTCTTCCAACGTCTTTTCAAATATTGTTCCATTTTCAAATCCCAGTACTTATTTTCAAATGTTGGTTTTTTAACCGTGTATCCTGCTATTACATGTTATCGGGAATGACTACCAGACGCTGTCCGAAAAATTAAAATCCTCTGATTAAAATTACACCTGAGCTGACAGTGAATTCCTGAAAACCAAATAACGCTTTAAAGATACACACACCCTCCATTGTTGTGTTAACTAAAAGCACACGTAGTGTTAATACAAAGCAACTTAATAGCAAACGGCAGTCCAGCTGCATTGCGTGCTGAGAATTTAAAATCCCAATGAGGAAAAAGAATATATAAGCAAGATAAAAAAACTTTTAAATTAAAGACAACCAAATTAGGTTTAAAAAGTCATTTAATAAAACTCCTTTCTTCGACGTACATAAATTTATAAAGCCAAAGCGCTTTCGGACATCACCATGCCCTTCATCAGTGGCGAAATGAAAAATACAGTGCCAACAAATGCATACCTATAGGCCAAATCGGCAGGCAAATTTTACCTGCCAATTTGGCACTTTTACTCCATAAGAGTGTAGAAAGTTTATGAACAGTTTCACTGCTCAGTTGATTAAAAATTTAACAAATCATGTCACTTGAATATTTTTTTCATTACTCGAATGAGAAGATATCATTTTATATATTCATGCCAAAAATTAGAATCGTAAGAATCTTTAATTCGCCAATGCGCAAAAGTAGGAAAAAGAAATTGCATAAATTACACATATTTTGATAAATTAATATATATATATATATGTTTTTAATATAAAGGAATTGTCCTACGCATTAAGTTTAAATCTCGATGATGAGATAATTGTTCGGTCTTTCCTATTTCCATTCATAAACATCAACGTATGATTAGTTTTTGTGAAACTGGGATCAAGGGAAGGACTATTATCAGACACATTGCGATTTTTAACGATATATTTCGATGTATTGATATGATTGACTAACGATCATATCAGTATCGATATATATTTCGATTGATTGGTATGATTGGGAGGAACGAAGATCAGACACATTGAGATTTTTTACGATATATTTCGATTTATTGATACATTATAATACTTGTGTGTGTATGGGTGGTGCCATTCATCTATCGTATTAAGTTCAAGTAATTCATATATTAATATTTTAAATATGTTTGTGTATTTTATTTTATTTTTAAGTGCGTTTATTTATTTTCAGTATTTATTTGTTTACCTTAAAATGTATTAAAAATTAAATATCTGTGGTGACTCAAATATATTCGACTTTTACACATTTTTCTGAACTTTATTTTTTAACTTTCAAACTTTATTGTTATTATATGCTAATATTTTTACTTTCCGTATATACTACATAATGCATAAGGAAAGTATTGTGACGGGGTCGAAAATTCGAATTCGAGTTTTCGACGGGAGAGCACGTTTTAAGCATCCCTGATCACGAATCGAACATTTTTGAGGTAATGTCTGTGTGTGTGTGTGTGCGTGTCAGTGAGCCTGTGGAGACGATATCTCACGAACGAATGGAGCGATTCGAATGAAATTTAATATAAAAATCACAATCGATGAATACTAGAAGCCTATTGTTTTAAAACACAATCGAATGTTCAGAACCCCCTAAATTTTCGAGTGAAATTTTGAAAAAATCATCAAAAAATCAAAACCCTTAATGAAGTTACGGAAATAGAAATTTCTTATATAATGTTTCTTTAGAAAACGTTTGGCATAAACTTTAGAACGCTAGCAAGAACCATTCTCGAGATATTGCACATTTTTGAAATAAATTTATCAAAAAATCCCATAAATTAAAAAAATATATTAACTGTTGAGAAGCATGTTTACTTTCATATGTAATATCATGCGATACATTGGGTGACTTCATTCTCGTAGATCTAACTCGTTCCATTCACGAGAGAAGATACTTTGAGTAATACTTTTGTATTTGAACGCCAATAGTCATTTATCTGCTGTAAGAATAACTTATTTCTCCGTCCATAATCCTCGGCGAGATTTTGGCGACGAATTTGGTGGAATGACGCCAACTTGGCAACATTTTTAAATGTTGCCAAATTAACGAAAATCTCGCCAAATGGATAAAAACGACTCTAAATTAATGAAAATGGCGACTAATTGAAGAAAATTCAATATCATGGAAAGAATATAAGTATCTACTATAAGAATGACATATTTTTTAACTGTAAAAGTAGTAAATTCATTGCATTATATAAGGTAAGTCATGTGTTGCCCACATCAGATTTTTTCAGATTCGCTTAATGTATAAATCGTGCAGTCGTCAATAAAAATTATTTGCTTGGTGACGTCAGGCACGTGAAGGTATTTAACCGCGGGCTTTGCTCCCGCCGGTATGCTTTTTAACACTTTAAAACAAAGTTGAAAAGTGTTTATGACTTTGTTCATTCTGTCTGTCTGTTTGTCTGTCTGTCTGTCCGTTAGCACGATAACTGCCGTAAAAATGACTTAATCAAAATAAAATTTTAGTATGTTGTATTAGTATGTGTTTAGTATGTGCTAACGAACAGACAGACAGACAGACAGAATGAACAAAGTCATAAACACTTTTCAACTTTGTTGTAAAGTGTTAAAAAACATTATACAAGCATAATTACGTATAATAATATTACGAGAACAAACAATTCATGAAACACGAAACTGAAGCGTAGCAAGAGGTAGCTACATGTTTAATAACTGAGACGTTTATTTCATGAGAGTAGTAAAAACACAAAATATTGAATCCAAAGTGTTAAGTAATTAAAATACAAGACAACCTAGTTACTCGTAAAATTCTAGACGTTATAACAAACAAATGAAAAATTATATTTATCTCCATTGACTTAGACCGTATGACCTTTAACCTCGGATGTCTCAGTACATAAATCGAAATTTAAAATCGTCAAGACCTACAACATGATTTGTCGAAATTTAAAATTCGACCTTCGGCAAAACCTAAAGCATAATTTGAATGATCTCAGCTCTGTACTAAATTTTATTCGAATCAGTTTGAGTTTTACTGTCTCAACGAAACTTTCACACCCAATCAGGTTTGTGCCGACGTTAAGGAAGTTGCGCCCACGGAGCGTTTCAATAATGACAAGAAAGATCAATCATGCTTAAAGCATTGATTATGAAACACTTTCCAACTTCAATGCAATTTTATTTAAACAAGTCTAAAATGCAATACATTCCTCGGTAATATTTTGAAACTTATCACAATACTACATTAATTTATTATATTTGAAAACTTAAACCTTCATCGAAAAAAATGAACTTCATTCAAATGACGGCATTGAAATATAAATTGCGTGGTTTAAACGTCTCTAAAATGCGATACATTCCTCAGTAATAATTTTAGAATTATCATAATACTACGATAATTTATTATATTTGAAAATTTCATCGAAAAGAAATGAAATTCATTCAAAAGACGTCATAGAAAAAATAACACGCCTGTCTCTCTCTATAAAAGCAGCATTTCATTCATAACATTTTCCCATTCATTTCATTCATCACAATACTATAATAATTTATTTCATTTAAAACTTAAGACCATGGAGCTACAAGTAATTAAAATCTATGCTTAAAACTTCATCGAAAAAAATCGTCCTTCCCTTTGTAAAATCAATGAATATTTCATTCATATAATCTATGCAAACTCCATGATCTAAATAATTTTATGTTAAAGAAATACAGCAATTTTAATACAACTCATTCTACATATTTTGCTGCTTATTTTTTACATAAGTGAAAAATAGGCTTCGTTGTAGAAATAATCAAATTTGGATGAGCATTTAAACTCAAATATATTGTATTTGCGTTGTTTCAGTATGTAGATGCACAGAATTTAAGCAAAAATAAAGTGGTTTTAGGACGGATACAACACTCAATATGAATTAAAAAGAACTTTAAAAATAACGATTTTGAGACAAGATGGATGCCATATTTCATTTTGAAGTGGGTCACGTGATATTTTCATATAATGGTCACGTGATCGCTTCATATAAGAGGTGTAATTATTATTTTAATTTTTATTTAAAAAACTACTGAATAGATTTCGCTGAATTTTTTTTATATATTTTATGGAACAATTTAAATATTACATAAAATTTTTGAAGCAATTTGTGAATTTTAAATCCGCTTAAAACATGTTTGAAAAATTAGGTCCCATAGGGTTCAATGCATTTCATTTTTTCAACCCGGGTTCAATCCAAAACGAATTGGGTGATATTATTCACTTATATTCCCATAGGTCCTACAGACCGTCTGAATAACATACTAAAATTTCATTTTGGTTAAGTCATTTTTACGGCAGTTATTGCGCTAACGGACATACAGACAGATAGAATAATGAACAAAGTCATAAACACTTTTCAACTTTGTTGTAAAGTGTTAAAAATGAAAGTTTGAAATCTTATCGCCATAATTTTTTTAACTGCGAAAGTCAAAAAAGTCGTGAGGAATACAGCAATCATTATACGTATTTCTATAAAGAAAACTCCGGTAATTCTGTGGTAATGATGGAGCTCGGGATATTTTATATAGTTTAATGACTATAATTATCGTTCATTTACTGAATTATCGAGTTAGATGACTGATAAAATTGAAATATAATTATCAACATGGGGTTATTTTGATGCGAATAACATCTATATAGTTGGGATTTCCTCTGACGGAAAAATGGAGCTTTACGAGAAATGTGAACACTTTGGGCGTTTATACTCCCGAATCTAATAAAAATGTAAATATGTCTTGTTTTGTTTTAAAGGAAAAGGATCTAGATTTGAATATATAAAAATAATTTTTATGTTTGAACTTTTCCTTTGCGAAAAATACTTTAAAATGTATAGCTGTCCAAAGGAGTGTTTTTTTTTTTCATTTTTCTAACTTTCGCTCGAAATACTCACATAGTACACTATAAAATATAAATATATATGTGGGCAGCACATGACTTTCCTTATTTAATGCAATGAATTTACTACTTTTACAGTAAATAAAATAGATGATTTTTATAGTAGTTATTTATATTTTTTCAAAGATATTGAATTTTCGTCAATGAGTCGTCATTTTCCATGTCGTCATCATCAACGTGTCGTCATTGATTTAGCGTCATTTTTATCCATTTGGCGAGTTTTTCGTTAATTTAGCAACATTTACATGAGTCGCCAAGTTGGCGAAATTCTACCAAATTTGTCGCCAATATCTCGCCAAGCGTTATGGACGAAGATATAAGTTATTCTTACCTCAGATAAATGACTATTGGCGTTCAAATACAAAAATATTACTCATAGTACCTTTTCGTAGTAGCTCATAGTAGCTCTTCCGTCGAAAACTCGAATTCGAATTTTCGACCCCGTCACAATACTTTCCTTATACATTATGTATATAAGGAAAGTAACCAAGATAAAAATAATTAAAAATGCATATACGTAACACTACGCTTGTGTGATCGGCCGACCAAAATATGTATAAGGAATAATATGTATAAGGAAAGTATTTATTTCCTTATACATACTTTCCTTATACATATTATGTATATAAGGAAAGTAATAATGAACGAGAAAAATGTGTACTAGAAAAATTTAATAATAAAATTTATATTTATTATGAAAAAAAAGCCTTTATACTTTTTCAGTAATACTTTTGTTAAGTGAAAGAAGAGTGAAAATTTTCCGTTTTTCAAGTTTGTAATGCTTATACCACAGAAACTAAAAGAGCTAGCTTTAAGCAACAGTCAAGAATATGCAGCTCCTTAAAAGCCCTACAAGTGTATATATTGGATTTTGGATCGATCTCTATTTTTTCAAAAAAAAATTTAAAAGTTTCAGTCCGAACGAGTTTTTTTTTTCTTTTTCATTTTTTATACTTTCATTCGAAATATCTTTAAAACTGTATATAAATAGTAAGCGACAAAAATGTGTATGAAGAAATTTTAAGGAACAATAGAAGTGACAACATAGAAAAGACATATATAAGAAAGCTGAATTTTTAAATCAAAATTATCAAAGAAAAATTTAAATGAATTTAATGTAACTATTCTTATATATATCATTTTTAACACTTTACAACATAGTTGAAAAGTGTTTATGACTTTGTTCATTCATTCTGTCTGTCTGTCTGTCCGTTAGCACGATAACTGCCGTGCAAATGACTTTATCAAAATGAAATTTTAGTATGTTGTTCAGACGGTCTGTAGGACCAATGGGAATATAAATGAATAACATCACCCAATTAGTTTTGGATTGAACCCGGGTTGAAAAAATGAAATACATTGAACCCTATGGGACCTAATTTTTCAAACATTTTTAAGCGGATTTCAAATTCACAAATTGCTTAGAACGTTTTAGGAAATACTCAAATTATTTCATAGAAAAATATAAAAAAAAAATTCAGAAAAATATATTCAATAGTTTTTTAAATAAAAAAATGATAATAATTACACCCTTTATATGAACAGATCACGTGACCTTTATATGAAGAGATCACGCGACCCACTTCAAAATAAAATATGGCATCCATCTTGTGTCAAAATCGTGATTTTTAAAGTTCTTCTTAATTCGTATTTAGTGTTGTATCCGTCCTAAAACCGCTTTATTTTTGCTTAAATTCTGTGCATCTACATACTGAAATAACGCAATTACAATATATTTGAGTTTAAATAAACTTTGATTATTTCTAGAACGAAGTCTATTTTTCACTTATGGAGAATGTAAATACCAAAAGACGTAGAATGAGTTGTATAAGAATTGCTGCATTTCTTTAACGCAAAATTATTTAGCTCATGGAGTCTGTAATATAGCTGATATGAATGAAATATTCATTGATTTACACAGAGAAGGACGACTTTTTCGATGAAGTTATAAGCATAGATTTTAATTACTTGTACCTCCACGGTATTAAGTTTTTAAATAAAATAAATTATTATAGTATTGTGATGAATGAAATGAATGGAAAAGTTTATGAATGAAATACTGCTTTTATAGAGAGAGCCATGTGTGTTATATTTCGATGACGTCATTTGAATAAAGTTCATTTGTTTTCGATGACGTTTCGTTGCTTTTATATAGAGGCGATTTATCTTTCAGTGACGTCATTTGAATAAAGTTCATTTGTTTTTATTAGTTTTCAAATCTAATAAATTATTGTAGTATCATGGTAATTTTGAAAATATTACCGAGGAATGTATCGCATTTTAGAGATGTTTAAACCAGGCAATTTATATTTCAATGCCGTCATTTGAATGAAGTTCATTTTTTTCGATGAAGTTTTAAGTTTTCAAATATAATAAATGAATGTAGTATTGTGATAATTTTGAAAATATTACCGAGGAATGTATCGTATTTTAGAGATGTTTAAATAAAATTACATTGAAGTTGGAAAGTGTTTCATAATCAATGCTTTTTGCATGATTGATCTTTCTTGTTATTTCTGTGTTAAATGGACTTGGAACACTGAAACATAACTGAGTTTGCAGATTTCACTTCAACAATAAGAGCTTGCAATTTCGTCCCAGTAGCTTAGAGGTAGAGCGTCGGCTGGCTAGTTCAGAGATTCAAGGTTCGATTCGCGGTTGGGGCAGAAATGTTCTTTACAATGGCGCCCAAAAAAATCAACCCTGTAGGTTAGTGCAAAGATGTCGGTGGTCCGAAAGTGACCCTAGTACAACTAGCACGGATTCATTGGACTCTGGAAGTTTGAGCACCGATTTCAAATCGAGAGGATAACGACTACGCAGGATACTAACCTGGGTGAAAATAGTAGTAGCAGGAGAATAACGTGAGGTAAGAATAGCAGGTGGTCAATCAGATTGTCAGTTGCACACCAATCTGACTTTAGAAGGTGGAGAATGCAGAGTCCACATCAACAATAAGAGCCTGCCTATTTCGTCCCAGTAGCTGAACGGTAGAGCCTCGGCTAGCCAGTTCGGAGATTCAGGGTTCGATTCCCGTTTGGGGCAGCAAGGTTCTTTACAATGCCGCCCAAAACAATCAACCCTGTAGGTTAGCCAACGGTCCTACCGTGCAGAAAACACCGGTTCTCGTTAGATCACCGAATTCAAGCAGCATCGGGCGCGGTTAGTACTTGGGTGGGTGACCACCTGGGAACACCGCGTGCTGCTGTCACATTTCGGGCGCGGTAGTCCCGGGATTTGCACGCTGGATTTGCACGCTGCTACAACTGCGTGTTCACGCGGAGTACGATCACGTTAAACATGTGGGTCCGTAAGTCTTTCCGAGAAGTTTGTGGTAGGGGAAGGAGGTACGGTCCCTGTGGATGCCTCCCCCACTGGGTTCCGGTCTAAATTGGGTGGCACTTCCCAGCCGTCCAAACAGTTACCTTACACCTTTCTGGACGGTCTCAACAACCCTGTAGGTTAGTGCAATGATGTCGGAGATTCGAAAGTGACCTTAGTACGATTAGCACGGATTCATTGGACTCTGGAAGTTTGAGCACCGATTTCAAATCGAGAGGATAACGACCACGCAGGATACTTACCTGGGTGAAAATAGTAGTAGCATTAGGAAAACGTGAGGTAAGAATAGCAGGTGGTCAGTCAGATTGTCAGTTGCACACCAATCTGACTTTAGATGGTGGAGAATGCAGAGCCCACATCAACAATAGGAGCCTGCAATTTCGTCCTAGTAGCTCAATGGTAGAGCGTCGGATGGTCAGTTCAGAGACCAGGGCTTGACTCCAGGTTGGGGCAGCAAGGATCTTTAAAAGTTTTATGCATATTATTCATGTTGGAACAGCAGAACATTTATGGAAAATCAATTCTTAGCCACTTATCTTTAGATTTTGTCTTTAATGAGTAATTAATAAAAATAAATGCTAAACATAATCTCAAGATTATTTCTTCAGCAGGGAAAATCGAGTGGTCGTGAAAAATAAATCAATCGTAAAGGAGACTTGGGTAATTCTTTCGTAATGGTGAAACTCGGGTAATTCCCTAGCAATGATGGAACTTCGGGTTGATTCCATGTATAGAGCTTAAAGTTCACTCACGAAGATAATTACCAACATAAACTTATTTTTTTATAAGCATGCTCAAATAGGATATACGATACTAGACGATGTACATGCTTAAACATTGATTTTATATTAATAGCATGGAGTAAGAGGAGATAAAACTCTATTGATATTGAAATCTCGAAAATGTCATAATGCTTTGAGAATTGTATCGCTACGTGTCGTCGTTACTGGTAACGCCGCATATGTTATCATTTGGCACAAAAGCGTAGTCGAAAATCCAGACCGCCAAACTGACCCAAAGGTTTACAGCAGCAGTTTGGTCGGCCGGTCACACAAGCGTAGTGTTAAGTATATGCATTTTTAATTATTTTTAACTTAGTTACTTTCCTTATATACATAATGTATAAGGAAAATATTGTGACGGGGTCGAAAATTCGAATTCGAGTTTTCGACGGGACAGCACGTTTCAAGCATCTCTGATCACGAATCAAACATTTTTGAGGTGATGTCTGTGTATGTGTGTGTGTGTGTGTGTGTCTATGAGACTGTAGAGACGATATCTCACGAACGAATGGAGCGATTCGAATGAAATTTGGTACAAAAATCACAATCCATGAGTACTGGAAGCCTATTGTTTTTAAACGTAATCGAATGTACAGAACCCTATAAATGTTCGAGTGAAATTTTGAAAAAATCCTCAAAAATCAAAACCCTTAATAAAGTTACGCAAATAGACATTTCTTATGTAATTTTTTCTTAAAAAACGATTGACATAAACTTTAGAACGCTAGCATGAACCGTTCTGGAGATATTGCACGTTTTTCAAATAAATTTACCATAAATTAAAAAAAAATATTAACTGTTGAGAAACATGTTCACTTTTCATATGTAATATCATGCAATAAATTGGATGGCATCATTCTCGTGTATCTAACTCTTTCCATTCACGAGAAAAGATACTTTGAGTAATACTTTTGTATTTGAGCGCCAATAGTCATTTATCCGCTGTAAGAATAACTTATTTTTCCGTCCATAACGCTTGGCGAGATTTTGTCGAAGAATTTAGCGGAATGTCGCTAACTTGGCGACATTTTTAAATGTTGCCAAATTAGCAAAAATCTCGCCAAATGAATAAAAATAACGCTAAATCAATGAAAATGACGACTAATTGAAGAAAATTTAATATCTTGGAAAGAATATAAGTATCTACTATAAGAATAACATGTTTTTAACTGTAAAAGGAGTAAATTCATTGCAGTATGTAAGGAAAGTTATGTGCTGCCAACATCAGGTTTTTTTTAATTTAGTTTACTAAAAATGAATAGAAACAAAAAATAGTTTTTCCTTGTTATAGAATAGGGTACAAAAAATCTGATGTGGGCAGCACATGACTTCCCCTGTATAATGCAATGAATTTACTACTTTCACAGTGAAAAAATGATGTATAAGATCTACAGCGCAATGTTTTTAATGTTGAATTGTGCGTTTGGCGCTTATCCGGATGACAACATGTAAAACTATTTCGAAGTACCGGATTAACTTACATTTCACGCAACTATCAATTGGCATTTATCAATATAGATAGCATCTGCAATCAGCAATAAAAACCATATATGAAAGTATTTTTATAATCAATTCATCAACTTGGCGTCGTTTTCTTTAATTTAGTGTCATTTTTGCAATTTTAGCGACATTTTCGTCAATATAGGGTAAAATATCGCCAAGTTGGCGAAGTTTCGCTAAATTAGTAGCCAAGTTCACAAAATTTATTGCCAAACGTTACAAATGAATGAAGAGAAGAGCATTTTTTATAAATGACTATTAACAAATTGTAATGCGTCAAAATACAAAACTATTACTGTATAAGTGTCAAACTATATAAGTATCTTCTCTCGTGAATGGAACGAACTAGATTGACAAGACTGCTAACAAATTTGTTTCATATGCATGAAAAGGGAATGCATTCCATAGTTAATATTTCTTTTAATATCATACGATTTTTTTATACATTTATTTGAAAAAAGTGCAATATCTCAAGAACAGTTTATGTTAGCGTTCTAAAGTGTGATTCATTCGTTTTCTAAAGAAAAATAACGTAAGAAATGATTATATGCACAACATCATTGAAGGTTCTAAATTTTTGATGATTTTTTTTTTCAATATTTTATTCAAAAATGTGGTGTCTTCCGAACATTCAGATTTTTGTACCAAATTTCATTCAAAACGCCCCATTTATTCGTGAGATATCGTCTCCACAGTCTCACTGACGCACACACATCATCTCAAAAAATAATTCGAGTTCTTGGATGCTTGAAACGTGATATTACATCGAAAACTCAGATTCGAATTTCGACCCAAGAACAATAGTTCCCTATATTCCTATGTATATAGGGAAAGTAATATATAGAGACAACAATACATTGAAAGGTCAAGAAAATCTAAATATTAAGAAATATTCTTAATTGTTTAGAGTTCTAATTTACATTGCACTGATAATTTATTTTTACAAAATTAACAGTTTAAAGCAGCATTAATTAATTCAATGCGAGCATTTCGCCATAGACATGCATACAATGCAGTGAAACTTATCTTATCCCTGCGCCACCTGAATTATTATCTCAGACGACTATGGCGTTTTCCCAACATGAAATTTTAACTCCTTTATCTCAGTGGTTCGGACCATGGAGTTAGAAAGAAGGAGTTAAAACTCTTATGGATGAAACGCTTGAAAATGCCATAATGCTTTGAGAATTATATATAGATGTTGCTAGTGTTAGTAAAGTAGCTGTTATTGTTATCTGGCACAACATAAAGGCGTAGTATTTAGTATATGCATTTTTGAGTATTTTTACTTTCCTTATATACAATAATATATAAAGAAAGTATTGTGACGGGGTCGAAAATTCGAATTCGAGTTTTCGACGGGAGAGCACGTTTCAAGCAATCCTGATCACGAATCGAACATTTTTGAAGTGATGTCTGTGTGTGTGTGTGTATGTGTGTGTATGTGAAAGTGGTGTGTGTGGAGACGATAACTGACGAACGAATGGACCGATTCGAACTAAATTTGGTACAAATATTACAATCCGTAAACACTGGAAGCCTATTGTTTTTATACGTAATTGAATGCTCAGAACAAACCTAAATTTTCGAGTGAAATTTTGAAAAAATCGTCAAAAAATCAAAACCTGTAATACATTTATACAAATAGACATTCCTTACGTAATTTTTCATTACAAAACGATTAACATAAATTTTAGAACGCTAACATGAAACGTTCTCGAGATATTGCACCTTTTTCAAAAAATTATCAAAAAGTCATATAAAATAAAATAAAAAAATATTTCCTATTGAGAAACATGTTCACTTATGATATGTAATACCATGCGATAAATTAGTGATATCATTCTTGTGGATCTAACTCGTTTCATTCATGAAAAAGATACTTTGAGTAATACTTTTGTATTTGAACGCCAATAGTCATTTATCTGCTGTAAGAATAACTTACTTCTCCGTCCATAACTCTTGGCGATATTTTGGCGACGAATTTGGTTAAATGTCGCCAACTTGGCGACTTTTTCAATGTTGCTAAATTAACGAAAAACTCGCTAAATTGATAAAAATGACGCTAAATCAATGAAAATGACGACTCATTGACGAAAATTCAATATCTTGGAAAGAATATAAATATCTCCTATAATAATAATCTATTTTTTTTACTGTAAAAGTAGTAAATTCATTGCATTATATAAGGAAAGCCATGTGCTGCCCATATCAGATTATTAAATTGAAGATTCCCTAATTAAGAGTATAATTAATCAGTATATTTTCATAGTTGTACGATAGAGTACAGAGTATATAGAGATAAAAATAAATTGAAAGGTAAAATGATTTTGAATACGTAGGAATATTATTTATTGTTTCAGCTCCATTTGCATTGCGCTAATAATTTATTTTTACAAAATCGACAGTTTAAATCAATATTTTAGGCCTTTCGCCATAGAAACGCATACTATGCAGGATTACTTATCTTACCCCAGCGCCACCTAAATTATTGTCTCAAACGGTATTGGCGTTTTTTTAATATGAAGTTTTAACTCCTTACTTTCACCTCCATGGTACGGATATGCTATCTGCCATATCGTCAGACATATTATCTATATATACTAATTGCCAAGTGTCCGTCTGCCTGTCTGTCCGTCTGTCTATCTGTCTGTCTGTCACGCTTTTTTTAGGCACTTCCGGAATAGATAGAGACTTGCAATTTGGTACATGGCTCGATCGTTTGATAAAACCCACTAGAAAAATCGAATTTTTCGAGGTGGTGCTCCTCACCAAAACGTCCGAAAAGTGAAATGATAGGAAAGCATACTTTGCCATAAGATAGAGACTTCAAATTTGGTGTATGGGTAAATCATTCGAAAGGAAGAAAGTGTGCAATTTCAGATTTCCAATATTTTCTATTTAAGGGGGCGCCGCGCACCAAAATGTCCCATTCACCGAATAAATGAGAAACGACTCCTTTAAAAATTGATAGAAGCTTGAAATTAAGTACATGGGCTAATCATTTGATGAAAACACCCAAGACGAATATAGTTTTTCAAAAACGTTCGTTTAAGAGGGGTACTCCAGAGGAAAACGTTCGAAAGATGAACTGATAAGAAAACATACTTCGGGATGAGATAGAGATTTGAAATTTTGTCCACGGGTAGATAGTTTGGAGGGAAGAACGTGTACAATTTCAGTTTTCCAGTATTTTCTACTTTAGGGGGTGTCGGACACAAAAATGTTCGATTTTCGGAATGAAATAGAAACATCCCTTTTAGAACTTGATAGAGGCTTGATATTTGGTATATAAGCGAATCATTTATTAGAAAACCCAAGAGAAATGGAGTTTTTCAAAAATCCATATTTAAGGGGGTGGGTACTCCACAAAAAAAACATTCGAAAGGTGAAATGATAGAAAAAGCATGCTTCGCGATGAGTTAGAGACTTCAAATTTGGTATACAGGTAGCTAGTACGATACTATTAGCCCTACGGTACTATTGGTACGTCGTACTTACCGCAGTTAAAAGCCACATGTTAAACAAAAATCTTAAATCCCGCAGGATTCTTGAATACTGGGATTCAAAATACCTTGATTCCAAAATCCCAGAATTGAAAAAAAAAAAAAATAATAATAATAAAAAATAAAAAAAAATTGGCAATTTCTAGATTTGACCCCCATTTGCCATCTATATTTTCTGAATTTGCTGCGTATTCGGGAAGGATGCTCCTCTCATTTACTGGTCATTTAAAAAGTCATCAGTTCGGTCTTCCTCCCTGACGTCATCCGTCCAAATTACCCCTTTCGACACGTTTAGAATCCCCGCCCTGATTGGCTGTATCCCCGTCCTCCCGACCAGCCACTTCTGATAGAGACTATCTCAGTGCTGCCTATACTTTGGATATCGCTTCAATCTGCTCGTTCCCCGTCATATTTGTTCGGTGATGAATGGCAACAGCGGAAAGGGACAGGTATATTAACCCTTTTTAATTGTTATTTATTTACTTTCCCTACATACATAATTCTGACTGGATGGAAAGTTTTGATTCACGTTTTCGACAGAAGAGCACGTTTCAAGCATCCTTGAACTGTTGTGTGTGTGCGTGTTCGTGATTGCGCGCGCGTGTGTGTGTATGTGTGTGTGTACAAAATCGACTAATTTCAATTTAAGTGATGTTAATTCAATGCCAACAACATTGTGGTATGGATTTATTTGTTTATATACTGTAAAACATTCTGCAACCTTTGCTCATTTTTTTTCACCTACTTTGTTGATAATTTCAGCAAACTGATAAGAAAAGTCTCAATTACTGGTATTCATAAAAATTCCAACTTCATTTCTGAAGTATTCAGCTAATTACCTTCTGCCGAAGCGTTATTTTTGTACATATATATATATATATATATACAGGGTGTCCCAAAAACATTGACTACGGCTTTTAATCCTTAAATATTGATCTTAGACATATATAATAAATTACAAAGTTGCGTAAAAAATGGTACAAAATTTTATTAAGACAATTAAAATTTTCAAGGGAATTAAATTTTAAGAAATGAAAAATTTAAATTCTTATACGGCCCCCGTACAAAAGCATTTCCAATGAGTAAAATGTGCCCCATACACTAATAAGGTGATCTACAAAATATCAGCATTTTATCATAAAAAGTCCCAGAGATATGAAAAGACAAAAATGCTGACTTAAACCACTTTTCGATGCATCGACATGGGTTCTCAGAAGGGAAAAATCATGTCGACAGATCGCGTTTAGGGGTCATACACAAATTACGAAAGAAAAGAATGATTAAATGAATAAATAATAATTCTGCTATTTATTGGTACAAAAGTATCTAAACTGTGTAGAAATAATAACTTTACACAGTGATTATAAAGTTTGTTCAAAATGTTTTCCATCCATGCCAATACAGAGCTGCATTCGTCTGATAACAAGCCTATGATGCATTTCTGCATTGCGTCATTTGCACTCTCGCTGTAAACATTTACATTTTAATTTGTGATTAATCCCTCACCAACTTTATGTAAACATATCTCTGGGACTTTTTATGATAAAATGCTGAAATTTTGTACATCACCTTATTAGTGTATGGGGCACATTTTACTCATTGGAAATGTTTTTGTACGGGGACCGTATAAAAATTTAAATTTTGTATTTCTTCAAATTTAATCCCCTGAAAATTTTAATCGATTTCATAAAATTATGTACCTTTTTTTTACGCAACTTTGTAATTTATTATATATGTCTAAGATCAATTTTTAAGGAATAAAACCCTAGGTCAATGTTATCGGGACACCCTGTATATATATATTGTATATATTATTATAACTTTCTGGAACCTTACTTCCCATTACTGACAGCTGATTCCTTTGAAATTATTTTACTTAAGTGTACGCTAGATATAGAAATTATCTCAATAACTATTTTATATGCGACACAAAATATTAATAGTTGGGAGTTCCAATAATCTTATAAAGAAAAAGTATATAGCCATACAAAAAGTTATATAGAAAAGCTGAATTTCATATTTTGATGAAAAGAAATGTTTTAAGTCATTCTGAGCCTACCTATTAAAAAGAAAATCTAAGGCAGTAGATGACTTTCCCTGCAGACTCATATTCAGATTTATTTATGTATTCAATAATTCATTAAATTAAGTTTAATTGCACAAAATAACAACCATAATTATTTTAAATTACATGCATTTGCACTTTTAATTCAATTTTCGATTTCATTTGGTTACTGGACTTATTTTCAAAGGTAGCGTAGCGAAAATACGCAAAAACTAAAATATCTCGAGAACGGCTAGTCCTAGTGTTATGGGGTTAGTCTTATTCTTTTCATCGACAAACATTACGTATAAAACGAACATTTAATTGATATATTTTAGCATATACGTAGTCTTTTATTTTATACATAGTCTATTATTTGAAAATACAGAAAAACTAAATTATTTCGAGAACGGCTAATTCTAGTGTAATGGGGTTGGTCTTATTATTTTTATCGTTAAAAATTACGTATAAAACAAGCATTTAATTGATATATTTGAGAATACGTAGTTTTTTATTTTAGATTTCGACGATTTTTGCGAACCATTTCGCAGAAAAAAGCAGGTTCTTTTTTTTTTAACCATACCAAAATTTAATCAGCACCAGAGTAATCCACAAGTGACTTATCTACCAAAGTTTGTGAAATTCGGTGTATTAGTTTTTCAGCTAGAGTGGATACAAGCAATCTTTGCGGGCCATTTCGCAAAAAAAAAAAAAAAAAAAAAAATTCTTGCATCCCGAATCGTACCAAAATCTAATCAGCGCCAAGGTCCCCCACAGGGAACTTGCCTACCAAATTTTATGAAATTCGGTCAATTTGTGTTCGGTCACCCAAAACGTGTAGATCCTTCAGAAACTCGAGTTGCGATTTTCGGCATGATTCGAACACTTTCCCTATACATTACCATGTATTACAAGAAAAGTAATATTCTCGCTGTGAGTGTGTATGTGTGTCTATATGATATGCCAAGAATGAAGGATTTTTAAAAAATTCCGATTTGTAGGAAATTCCGAAATTACCGCCTTTAACTTTTAATCCCCGTATCGTAGCGCCAAAAAAATAACGTGTGCCTATAAGGAAGTGACCACGCGCTGTGGAATGGACGTTCTTGTAGCGCCCTTAGTGGCAAAATATGGAACTTAAGAAAACTAATTCAGAAACCAAAAATGACAGACAAAAAAAGTCCAATAACAAAATGAAAGAGCGTGCTTAATTAGTGCAAAACGGTATTTGGTTCAAGCAAGCTCGGTAAAGTAACGCATCTTCATGTTCTGTAATTCCGTAACCCTTTCTTGTAGCGCCCTTAGTGGCGAAATATGGAACTTAAGAAAACTAATTCAGAAACCAAAAATGACAGACAAAAAAAGTCCAATAACAAAATGAAAGAGCGTGCTTAATTAGTGCAAAACGGTATTTGGTTCAAGCAAGCTTGGTAAAGTAACGCATCTTCATGTTCTGTAATTCCGTAACCCTTTCTTGTAGCGCCCTTAGTGGCGAAATATGGAACTTAAGAAAACTAATTCAGAAACCAAAAATGACAGACAAAAAAAGTTCAATAACAAAATGAAAGAGCGTGCTTAATTAGTGCAAAACGGTATTTGGTTCAAGCAAGCTTGGTAAAGTAAGGCATCTTCATTTTCTGTAATTCCGTAACGTCGTAACCCCTACAATGCCGCATGCAGCTTGAGATGCGATTTTGTCCCGAATCCAGACATGCATAGTTGCTGACGGTGCACATTTTGAGCAGTGTGTACGTAGCCTACTCGGCAGATTAATCGCACATGTATGGAACAGCTCCGTGAAGTTGGCCCCCCCGTGGAAAGCACAAACGACGAAATTTAGTGGAATCGTTTGTACTTCGTTTGTGCTGGTTTGTGCAGCAAAAATTTTCGTTTGTACTTCTTTCGTTTTCGATTTATAGCATTTTCTTTTCCGGGGGGGCTAACTTCACGCTCAGCTGTTGTTTACATAAGAGAAATTACATCAATTTCGAAAAAACGTTTATGCCATTCGTTTGTACTTCGTTTGTGCTGGTTTGTGCAGCAAAAAGTTTTTTCGAACCCTTTTCAAATTTGAACTATAAAGCTTTCATTTGTTTGGCGCCAAAACGGGCTTTGTTGACATACAAGAAATTTAACGAATTTCGAAAAAAGGTTAATGCCATTCGTTTGTACTTCGATTGTGCTGGTTTGTGCCGAAAAAATTTTCGTTTGTGCTCTTTTCGTTTTCGATTTATAGACGTTTCTTTTGCCGGGGGGGCTAACTTCACGATCAGCTGTTGTTTACATAAGAGAATTTACATCAATATCCAAAAAACGTTTATGCCATTCGTTTGTGCTTCGTTTGTGCTGGTTTGTGCAGCAAAAAGTTTTCTTCGGACCCTTTTCAAATTTGAACTATAAAGCTTTCATTTGTGTGGCGCGAAAACGGGCTTTGTTGACATAAAATAAATTTCACGAGTTTTAGAAAGGTCTTTATGCCATTCTTTTGTATTTCGTTTCTACCGGTTTGTACCGGCTTGCACCTCAACGATTTTCCTTTTATTCATTTCAGATATATTCGTTTCAGATTTATTGAGCTTCACATTTTCCACCACCTTTCATGTAGCCAGCGAAAACAGTCTGAACCAACTTTCGTAAAAACAAGCTGCACAATAAGCCCTTGCAATGGGCGCTCATAAAGGAGGTAAGGAGGACTTTTCCGCCTTTAAACGGTCAAGGTCACAAATCTAGGTGTCAAGCTAGTCGATATTGACATCTTATCTGTGAGTTAGGAAATATTTCTTCCTTCTCTTAATTGTTATGTAGAGCAAACCTGGCTCAGAACAAGTCGATTCGTTTGCACTAGGGGTGACGAAAGCTGAACTGATTCCACATGCACTAATATTGAATGCTGAAATTAGAAAAAGTATTAAAAAGTGTTGAAAAGTTATTAATATTATTTTATCGCAAATGTAATGTTATTCACGAGTGCGTCCAAATTCAACATCCGCGTTCAGCTTGTTGGATTAAATGTTTACAAATTCTTGACTTCACTCCATGAACGTTTGGAACAATATATTATTCGGGATCTAATTGTTGCTGGTGTTGAGATAGAGGCTGGTGTTAAGATAGAAGCTATAACTTTTGAAAAGCTAGTATAATGGCCTGGCAATGTAAAAAATTTTAAACAGCAGCAAGCAACTTTTAATTTTGAATCTAAGAAGGTCAAAGATGTTGGAATGAAAACGAAACACAAACTATCCCAAAGCTTCTGAAAGGTTACTCAAAATTGTGACAATGTGAAGATCGGTCGGTTATGTGGAAGGCCCAGACCACACGGCCAACCCTAGGGCTTACGGCAGTTTAATGTGTGGCCGGAAGAGGTTAGTCGAAACCGACCTCCACGGTCAGCCACCAAGTTTTAGTCTGCATTTATTTAAAATTCAATAAAGTGGTTTCATGGTAAATATTTATATATATATATATATATACAGACAGTAATACAGTTTTACATGTTTTACATAAAATACAGTGGGAAGGGGGGGGGGGGCAAAGAAACGTAGATTTTAACAAATTTTGAATTTTGAGGTAAAAATTAAGTTATTTTCTTAAAATGAAATTAAATTAATGTAAAAACGTATGGCCAAAAGAATCCGAGCAACCTCGGGAAAAGGGACAATACAGTAAAAACCAACAAAAAGAAAGCAAAAAGAACATGGCTGAACAAAGGTTACATGCAATCAGTTGAGGTAATCGGATAAGACAAAGTTAAATGCAATACATGTACATAGTAAGACTTTCAAATATATGAACAGCCGAGGAACACAGGGAAAACAGATATATACAACAGAGGAATATAAACAGGAAACAAAATATACAAAAGATGGACACCAAAAAGTGTAAGTACAGGAACAATAAGAGACAAACGCCTGGAACAGGGGGTAGACAACATTGACCGAAGAAAATTGAAAGCAGTTGGCACCAAGCTTGCTAAGGAACCTGATGGGAGAGTTCTCTCGCAATTAAAACACAGTTTTTCAACCTATTTAAAAGAATTTTATTGGTTCTGACACCAGAGAACCATGTCGCACGAAGATTATCTGGAGGACGGGTTAAGTGAAATTTTGAGGTATGGGGCAATTAAAGACATAATGATCTACGTCACCATATGAATTACAAAGACAATTTGAAGAACGTTTATGTTTGAAAAAATGAAGATAGTCAAGAAAAGGACCATGACCCGTTAAAAAATAGATTAAGAATTTGTTATAAATTTGAAAATTGAGGTTGACTTTGGGTAAATAGCTTAGAATTCTGGCAGGGTCAGGAGTCCGGGGGGAAATATAATCATTAAGAAGAGATTGCCAATTTTTAAGAAGGAAAGATTTATAATTATTAATCAAAAAGGAGTAGGGAAAAGGTATAAGGAGTGGGGTGCCGGAGATCGTAGCTTGTTTGGCCAGTTCATCGGCGACTTCGTTGCCCTGAATATTAGAATGGGCCTTGATCCAGGATAAGTTAATTAATGATTTGTAGGGGTGAGCATTAGTTTTAATTTTAGATAGAAATTTCGTTTTATTCTTGATAGATTTAAAAGCCGAAATAGATGACTGACTGTCCGAAAAGATGTTGATTTTTAAATTGTTTTTGCCGTCCCAGAGGATGGCCTGGTTGATGGCCTCAAGTTCGGCTTGAAAAACTGTGTTTCCAGTTCTAAGTTTAAAGGATAATGATTCGATCAGTCGATCATTTTCGAAAATGCATATTGATAAACCTACATTATTATCCAGTTTTGACCATCTGTGAATACATTAAACCTAGAAAACGAGGAAGGGTTTGAGGAAGAAAAATTTAAAACACGAAAGGGAGGAGGAAGGCTAGAAAGAGATAAATTTTTTACAGTTTTAAAATTTTAAAGAGTTTTTATTCTTAATATTGTGTTTTTAATGTGGCTTATACTGTGAGTAAACTATTTTTTAGATACTGACAAGTAGTTAAGAAGAATTTAACGAATTGTTCTTAATTTTGTCATGGCGGACTATAGTGGTTCGACTTCAGAAGAAGTTGAACCAGTGTTACGCAAAGCATTTTTGGAGTGTGCAACTTGAATAACTTGTTCATTTCTGTTTCTGATAGAAAATCAGCCTTTAAACATAGGGTCAGTTTCGATCTCAATAGAGAAAACGCGCTGAAGATTTTTGAACAAGCATTGAATGATAGGAATAAACCTACAGAGCGGAAGTAAGTTCTGATGACAACACACACTTTTCGGATAAAATTAATTAGCTTTAGTGGAACTTTTGAATAGAAAAGTGCAAGATAATGACACTGACCTCCTTAGGAGAGTGGTCAGCATCGAATAAAAAGTATATTCAGGCAGTAATGGTATAAATGGTATCATAAAGACAGAGGTAAATGTTCACTTCGTTGATCGGGAACACTGTTGGATGGATTTGAATGTGATTAAACTACGTTCGGAATTAAATCGAAGAAATAGTATCAGGGAAAACATGAGGGAAACTGTCAATGATGTTGCTGAATAGAGCAATGGAAATGCTGAACAGTGGCCAAATTTACAAGATGGAGCTAGTATTGCTCAACTGCACATACACAGGGATATGTTTATAAATACTATGGGATCTGGTTTTAAAAAGGCGATAAGGGATATATTGCTACACCGAAATCAAAGACAGTTGTAAACGGTTCATGTAAAGTTTCCACATTAGTGGCGGTTGAGAAACGTCCCAGAATGGGAGTAATATTTCTCTTGAGACTGAGTTCAAATGCGAGAGCCGATGATATTGAAATTGATTTGAAGAACGGTCTTATTGATAATTTCATTTGTACGCCATTAGTTACTAAATGTAATACCTACTTTCCTTTTCATGTTGAGGTCCAGGAACAGACATGGCAAAGTTGTTGAAAGTGATGTTTGGCCCGATGGATGTTTCATTACCAAATTAGTTGGTAAACTTAATGATAAGCAGATTCTTTAAGAGGGTGAAATGCGTGGCAATGAGAATGAAGCAGGGAAGTGACTACCTGATGAGTCTTTGATCACTGGTGGATGTGTTGTAAATCGTGACATGAAAATTTATTATCAGAATGTTAGGGGTCTACGGACAAAAACAAACAGACTATTCCTATCGGTATTAACTCAAAACTATGATGTAATATGTTTAACTGAGACCTGGCTCTGTGAAAATATTAGTAGTGCGGAATGTTTTGATGACAGATATACAATTATACGTGGAGATTGGACTAATATGGATATTCGAGACCTTCGTGCCGGGGGCTTGTTTATTGTACTCAATTCGAACATTGTGTTCAATGAGTTATCCATGGGTGAAAATCAAACGGAATCGGTATGGTTAAAAATTGATCGTGCTTTTGGTAAATATTTGTTTTTCTGTGTGGTATATATAAGCCCTTCTTCCAGTTTTGATACGTATGATGAATTCATCAATTTGTTCGAAGCTAATTTTAATTTTTTCAATTACGACATTGTTACTATAGGTGACTTTAATTTACATGGTATTGTTTTGCCTTTTGTCATGTCAAATGAGGTTAATTAGACTAATACTGAAATGTTACTTCTAAATTTTTTAAGCTTCTATGAATTGAATCAATTGAATAATGCTAGGAATAGTAACGACAGATTTAGATCTGGTTATTTCAAACGTTTTTTCGAAATTCATTTAATTCCTATTATGTGAACAAAACCAATTTGTCCCCCAGAAAAATGAAAGCTTTATATTTTGGATATGAAAAGGGTCCGAAGAAATTTTTTTCCGGAACAAACTAGTACAAAGTACAAACGAATGGCATAAACGGTTTTTCGAAATTCATTTAATTTCTGTTCTGAAACAAAACCAACTTGTCCCCGAGACAAATGAAAGCTTTATACTTTGGATATGAAAAGGATCCGAAGAAATCTTTTCCGGAACAAACTAGTACAAACGATGTACAAACGAATGGCATAAACGGTTTTTCGAAATTGATTTATTTCCTGTTCTGTAAACAAAATTCACTTGTCCACCAGACAAATGAAAGCTTTATACTTTGGATATGAAAAGGATCCGAAGAAATCTTTTCCGGAACAAACTAGTACAAACGATGTACAAACGAATGGCATAAACGGTTTTTCGAAATTGATTTATTTCCTGTTCTGTAAACAAAATTCACTTGTCCACCAGACAAATGTAAGCTTTATACTTTGGATATGAAAAGGATCCGAAGAAATTTTTTCCGGAACAAACTAGTACAAACGAAGCACAAACGAATGGCATAAACAGTTTTTTAAAATTCATTTAATTTCTGTTATGTAAAATAAAAACACTTGTCCCGGAGACAAATGAAAGCTTTATACTTTGCATATGCAAAGGGTCCAAAAATTTTTTTTCCCGGAACAAACAAGTACAAATGAAATACAAACGAATGGCATTAACGGTTTTTCGAAATTCATTTAATTTCTTGTATGTAAACAAACCCTGTTTTCGCGCCAAACAAATAAAAGATTTATAGTTCAAATTTGAAAAGGGTCTGAAGAAAACTTTTTGCGTCACAAACCAGCACAAACGAAGTACAAACGATTCCACTAGTTTTTGTCGTTTGTGCTTTCCACGGGGGGGCCAACTTCACACGAAGTAAACGAAAGGAAATGCTATAAATCGAAAACGAAAGAAGCACAAACGAAAATTTTTGCTGCACAAACCAGCACAAACGAAGTACAAACGATTCCACTAGTTTTTGTCGTTTATGCTTTCCACGGGGGGGCCAACTTCACACGAAGTAAACGAAAGGAAATGCTATAAATCGAAAACGAAAGAAGCACAAACGAAAATTTTTGCGGCACAAACCAGCACAAACGAAGTACAAACGATTCCACTAGTTTTTGTCGTTTGTGCTTTCCACGGGGGGGGGGGGGGGCCAACTTCACACGAAGTAAACGAAAGGAAATGCTATAAATCGAAAACGAAAGAAGCACAAACGAAAATTTTTTCGGCACAAACCAGCACAAACGAAGTACAAACGAATGGCATTAACGTTTTTTCGAAATTCGTTAAATTTCTTGTATGTCAACAAAGCCCGTTTTCCCGCCAAACAAATGAAAGCTTTATAGTTCAAATTTGAAAAGGGTCCGAAGAAAACTTTTTGCTGCACAAACCAGCACAAACGAAGTACAAACGAATGGCATAAACGTTTTTTCGAAATTGATGTAAATTCTCTTATGTAAACAACAGCTGATCGTGAAGTTGGCCCCCCCGGCAAAAGAAACGTCTATAAATCGAAAACGAAAAGAGCACAAACGAAAATTTTTTCGGCACAAACCAGCACAAACGAAGTACAAACGAATGGCATTAACGTTTTTTCGAAATTCGTTAAATTTCTTGTATGTCAACAAAGCCCGTTTTCCCGCCAAAAAAATGAAAGCTTTATAGTTCAAATTTGAAAAGGGTCCGAAGAAAACTTTTTGCTGCACAAACCAGCACAAACAAAGTACAAACGAATGGCATAAACGTTTTTTCGAAATTGATGTAAATTCTCTTATGTAAACAACAGCTGATCGTGAAGTTGGCCCCCCCGGCAAAAGAAACGTCTATAAATCGAAAACGAAAAGAGCACAAACGAAAATTTTTTCGGCACAAACCAGCACAAACGAAGTACAAACGAATGGCATTAACGTTTTTTCGAAATTCGTTAAATTTCTTGTATGTCAACAAAGCCCGTTTTCCCGCCAAACAAATGAAAGCTTTATAGTTCAAATTTGAAAAGGGTCCGAAGAAAACTTTTTGCTGCACAAACCAGCACAAACGAAGTACAAACGAATGGCATAAACGTTTTTTCGAAATTGATGTAAATTCTCTTATGTAAACAACAGCTGATCGTGAAGTTGGCCCCCCGGCAAAAGAAACGTCTATAAATCGAAAACGAAAAGAGCACAAACGAAAATTTTTTCGGCACAAACCAGCACAAACGAAGTACAAACGAATGGCATTAACGTTTTTTCGAAATTCGTTAAATTTCTTGTATGTCAACAAAGCCCGTTTTCCCGCCAAACAAATGAAAGCTTTATAGTTCAAATTTGAAAAGGGTCCGAAGAAAACTTTTTGCTGCACAAACCAGCACAAACGAAGTACAAACGAATGGCATAAACGTTTTTTCGAAATTGATGTAAATTCTCTTATGTAAACAACAGCTGATCGTGAAGTTGGCCCCCCCGGCAAAAGAAACGTCTATAAATCGAAAACGAAAAGAGCACAAACGAAAATTTTTTCGGCACAAACCAGCACAAACGAAGTACAAACGAATGGCATTAACGTTTTTTCGAAATTCGTTAAATTTCTTGTATGTCAACAAAGCCCGTTTTCCCGCCAAACAAATGAAAGCTTTATAGTTCAAATTTGAAAAGGGTCCGAAGAAAACTTTTTGCTGCACAAACCAGCACAAACGAAGTACAAACGAATGGCATAAACGTTTTTTCGAAATTGATGTAAATTCTCTTATGTAAACAACAGCTGATCGTGAAGTTGGCCCCCCCGGCAAAAGAAACGTCTATAAATCGAAAACGAAAAGAGCACAAACGAAAATTTTTTCGGCACAAACCAGCACAAACGAAGTACAAACGAATGGCATTAACGTTTTTTCGAAATTCGTTAAATTTCTTGTATGTCAACAAAGCCCGTTTTGGCGCCAAACAAATGAAAGCTTTATAGTTCAAATTTGAAAAGGGTTCGAAGAAACCTTTTTGCTGCACAAACCAGCACAAACGAAGTACAAACGAATGGCATAAACGTTTTTTCGAAATTGATGTAATTTCTCTTATGTAAACAACAGCTGAGCGTGAAGTTAGCCCCCCCGGAAAAGAAAATGCTATAAATCGAAAACGAAAGAAGTACAAACGAAAATTTTTGCTGCACAAACCAGCACAAACGAAGTACAAACGATTCCACTAGTTTTCGTCGTTTGTGCTTTCCACGGGGGGGACAACTTCACGGAGCTGTATGGAACGTCACTTCTGCGTTATTATAAATGTTTACTGCTTTCACATGTCTGGTCTTTTTTGTGTAAGTATTTCTGTAGAACCAAGTATTGTTTCGTGCTAACTAAATACCGCTTTTCAGTTTGTAATTGGACTTTTTGCCTATCTGCTGGTTTATGGGTTGGCTTTCTTAAATTCCACATTTCGCTACTATGAGCGCTGCAGTCACGTTCTTTCGACTGCGTATGGTCATTTTTCTACAGATACACGTCAATTTCGTATCGCTACGATTTAAAATTTATAGAGGGTATACGAACATTTCTAAGAACCCTCTAAGTTTATCTGTGAAACTCTTTTAATAATTAAAAACTTAAATTTTGCTTCATTAAAACGACGATTTCAGTTCAAATCAACCGATTCCTTTAATTGAAATTAAAAGTTAAATTCAATTAATCAAAGCAATAAACTATCCTTTGCTATAGATGAAATTAAGAAGTATAGACTTTAAAGCTATGTTCCAGCATAATTCGAAGCCGAGATATGATCAAATTAGTGAAATGCTTGAAAGTAACCTGGAAAGGAAATTAATGGAACGAAGAACCTCCCAAAAAGACAGGTATTTGACATACCCTATCCCAAACAGTTCGATCCCCCTTTGCAGGCATTAACGTCCATGGACGCCAATGTCTGCAAAGGGGGATTGATCTATTTGGGATAGGGTATGTCAAATACCTGTCTTTTTGGGGGGTTCTTCGTTTGAGATTGACGCTGTCCCACCCGTAAACAATATGTACCGCATATGTACCGCATATGTACCGCTATATACCGCATATCATGCAAAAATATAAAATTTGGTGCATTTAGACAAATGCTTGGGGTATACGCTGAAGTAAGCCTTTTTTGGATTTAAACTTTAGTCAAAGAAATATTTAATGTCAAATTGAAAGACAAAATATGAGCTGAGAGTTCGCGTTCTGAACAGACTAACAATAGCAACACCACAAGCTGTTACAGGCATGTACCTACATAGTTGAATGTTTGCAGAAAAGAGCTTCCTTTTTAATTTCGATGCAGGTTGGGTTATTCTAATTTTTATGCACTTCTGAAGTAAAAAATGTTTTTTCGTATCAGCTGGTCCATCGAATTTTTCTGTCTCGTACCGTAAAAAATATAACATACAAAAATATGAAATTTGGTACATTTGCAGATAAATGATAAAGGAACTCAGTGAAAGAAACCGCTTTTTGAGTTAAATTTTAGTGTTGCTTGAAATAGCTCTCTGCGAGCGCCAGAGAGTAGGAGATGAAGCCACCCGACTAGCGAAATAAGTAACGTGGGTTGAAGAATAGTAGTGAGCAGAGGGCGGAGCCCCTAGTAAATAAAAAAAAAGATAGTAGGAAAGCTAAGCTGAATATTAGATTCTCTTTTAACTTTCGTACAACAATAGTTATTCATATCTGATGCAATAGTGATATTTATTCAAATATGTACCAGATATGGGGAACAAAATCACCTTCCCTAACCTCCTATGGAAAAATTTCGGGTTTTTGGAATTTTCTGGTCAGTTACACAAGTTGAGCCATTCGTATTTTCTGCTCATTTTAGAAGTGGGTAAATATTTGAAGGACATGCATACATACGTACATACAAATAAGTTTGTATGTACGTATGTATGCATATTTCGAAAAATGCAAGTTATGAAAATAATGTATAACCCTTTGAATTCTCTACGAGCTTATATTAATTGGATTTTGAATAATGTTTCTAGTTTTATGAAATATGCCGATTATAATTTCGATTAGTTTAATATTTTAAACTAATTCGAAAAGGTGGCTCTAAATTTAATATTTCAAACTATTTTTAAAGGTGTTTTTTTATTCCGATATCATAATATTTTGAATTAATTTGAAATGGCGGGGGCTCTGAAGAATTTGATATTTTAATATTTCAAACTATTTTTAAAGGTAGTTCTTATTTCTGTATTTTAATAGTTTGAACTGGTTTGAGAATATTCTAAAGAAGACAAACTACCCATCGGTAAATAAAGTAAAATAATAAAATGAAAAGTCTAATAAAACTACATAAATTTAGATTTTAGTTTAAATTCTTTATTATTTTACAATTGCGTTTTATCTTAGGTACTCTTAACTGCAATAATTGGTTAATTGTAAATAATTTTCATTTACAATGCATTTTTTACTTTCCTTGCATACATAATGTATAAGGAAAGTATTGTGACGGGGTTGAAAATTCGAATTCGAGTTTTCGATGGAAGAACACGTTTTAAGCATCCCTGATCACGAATCGAACATTTTTGAGATGATGTCTGTGTGTGTGTGTGTGTGTGTGTGTGTGTGTGTGTGTGTGTGTGTGTGTATCAGTGAGTCTATGGAGACGATATCTCACGAACGAATAGAGCGATTCGATTGAAATTTGGTACAAAAATCCTAATTCGTGAATACTGGAAGCCTATTGTTTTAAAACACAATCGAATGTTTAGACCCCCCCCCCTATATTTTCGAGTGAAATTTTGAAAAAATCATCAAAAAATCAAAACCCTTAATGAAGTTACGCAAATAGACATTTCTTATGTAATGTTTCTTTAGAAAACGTTTGGCATAAACTTTAGAACGCTAGCAAGAACCATTCTCGAGATATTGCACATTTTTGAAATAAATTATCAAAAAATCCCATAGATTAAAAAAAATATATTAACTGTTATGACACATGTTCACTTTTCATATGTGATATCAAGCGGTAAATGTGGTGACATCATTCTCGTGGATCTAACTCGTTCCATTTACGAGAAAAGATACTTTGAATATTACTTTTGTATTTGAACGCCAATAGTCATTTATCTGCTGTAAGAATAACATATTTCTCCGTCTATAACGCTTGGCGATATTTCGGAGACGAATTTGGTGGAATGACATCAACTTGGCGACTTTTTTAAAAGTTGACAAATTAACGAAAATCTCGCCAAATGGATGAAAATGATGCTAAATCAATGAAAATGACGTTTAATTTACGAAAATTTAATATCTTGGAAAGAATATAAGTATCTACTGTAAGAATGACATTTTTTTAACTATAAAAGTAATAAATTCATTGCATTATATAAAGAAAGTCATGTGCTGCCCACACCAGATTTTTATTTAAGAAAGCAAACATTCACGAAACAAGCGAACATGCTCAGTTAGTTCCCAATCTGCTTCTTTCTTGTCCCAAATGAAGCCGGAGAGCTGCTGAACAGTCGCTCTTAGAACACTGTTGATGTTGGCGTGATTCAATACTTCAAATGTTATTTCTTCAAGCGAGGATACAGACTGTTCTTTTTCCAGAATGTTTTCACTTGGTGGAAGCAAACTTTCTTTCAGCTACTTTCGAATGTGTTCTTTTAAAGTATTCTAACTTTCTATTCCAAAACATGCCTTTAACCGTTGCGACCTCCGTGGCATTCGGATTTATTCTTGTGACGTCACATTCGAGATCTCGAATTTCGAATACTTTCTAGTAATCGAAGTATACAATTTTTCCAGAATGTTTTTCTTTGGTGGAAGCTAACTTTCTTTCAGCTACTTTCGAATGTCTTCTTTTAAAGTATTCTGACTTTCTATTCCAAAACCTGCCTTTAACCATGTCCCAACATCCGTGGCATTCGAATTTATTCTTGTGACGTCACATTCGAGATCTCGAGTCTCGAATACTTTCTAGTAATCGAAGTATACAATTTTTCCAGAATGTTTTCACTTGGTGGAAGCAAACTTTCTTTCAGCTACTTTCGAATGTCTTCTTTTAAAGCATTCTGACTTTCTATTCCAAAACCTGCCTTTAACCATGTCGCGACATCCGTGGCATTCGAATTTATTCTTGTGACGTCACATTCGAGATCTCGAGTCTCGAATACTTTGTAGTAATTGAAGTATACAATTTTTCCAGAATGTTTTCACTTGGTTGAAGCAAACTTTCTTTCAGCTACTTTCGAATGTCTTCTTTTAAAGTATTCTAACTTTCTATTCCAAAACATGCCTTTAACCATGTCGCGACCTCCGTGGCATTCGAATTTATTCTTGTGACGTCACATTCGAGAGACTTTCTAGTAATCGAAGTATACAATTTTTCCAGAATGTTTTCACTTGGTGGAAGCAAACTTTCTTTCAGCTACTTTCAAATGTCTTCCTTTAAAGTATTCTGACTTTCTATTCCAGAACCTGCCGTTAACCATGTCGCGACATCCGTGGCATTCGAATTTATTCTTCTGACGTTACATTCGAGATCTCGAGTCTTGAATACTTTCTAGTATTCGAGGTATACGAGTTTATGTGGGTAGTATTCGCCCATGCAGTAACGTCCTGAGATTTTCTGAGGTCCCCAGCGAACGTTCATAAACAAAAAGCCCGATCTGGACAGTAAATTGCAGAGCCCACCCACTTCGACAATAAAAGCTTGCAATTCGCCCCAGTATCTCAATGGTGGAGCGTCGGCTGGCCAGTTCGAAGATTATGGGGTCGATTTCCAGTTGGGGCAGCAAGGTTCTTTGCAAAATGCTATAAAACCTCACACATTCGAAAATTGGTAGTCCGAAAAATCGATTAAACGACAATTTAATGATGTTGTTTTTACGAGTTAAAAAAACAAAAATTAAATTAAAAAGAAACAAAACAAAACAAACAAACAAAAAAAAAATAATAATAATAATAAAATACGGATTCATTAAGAGTCTAACATATGCGTTAGCATTTTCAATTTAGTATATGAGATAGAATTTTGCCCCCCCCCCCCGGGCCAACACTATTTTGGAGATTTTTGTATGATATAAACTACTTCCGGGTTCGAAACTCCCTTGTCCCAATGGATAATCCTACCCTGGTTATATAATAAAGCGCACCATGGGAATTATAGTATCATGATTCTCAACTACAATTCGATAAGCAGGTTGTATCCAGAATGTTCTAAAGAAAATTATAAACCGATGCCTAATAGTAAAATGTAAAATTATATAAAATACCACAAAAATGTTGGGTTAGGTATAATGCACTATGAGTTTTTAAAAAATGCGAGATAAGTCCAATAAAAATGATGCGCAAAATTTTGATGCTCACAGCAAACGTGAAGCCCCAAGTGGTTGCTTGGGCTGTGCTTGGCCCTCGGAAGGCCCCTGCATCCAACGCCCCTGCGCCCATATGTGTTACATATCTTCAGTTTAAATTGCGAATATGCCACGGCGGCCTTCTTTCTCGCCGAAGCTGCATTGTGACAGAGCAAACTAAACTTTCCCTCGCCGCTTTATAAATCATATCCGTCATTATCTTATTACTTTCCTTATATACATAATGTATAAGGAAAGTATTGTGACGGGGTCGAAAATTCGAAATCGAGTTTTCGACGGGAGAGCACGTTTCAAGTATCCCTGATCACGAATCAAACATTTTTGGAGTGATGTCTGTGTGTGTGTGTGAAAGTATGTGTGTGTGTGTGTGTGTGTGTGTGTGTGTGTCAGTGAGTCTGTGGAGACGATAACTGACGAACGAATGGACCGATTCGAATCAAATTTGGTACAAAAATCACAATCCGTAAACACTGGAAGCCTATTGTTTTTATACGCAATCGAATGTTCAGAATTCCCCTGAATTTTCGAATGAAATTTTGAAAAAATCGTTAAAAAATCAAAACCACTAATAAAGTTACGCAAATAGACATTTCTTATGTAATTTTGTATTAGAAAACGATTGACATAAATTTTAGAACGCTAACATGAACCGTTCTCGAGATATTGTACATTTTTCAAAAAAATTATCAAAAAGTCATATAAAATAAAAAAAAAATATTTCCTATTGAGAAACATGTTCACTTTTCATATGTAATACCATGCGATAAATTGAGTGACATCATTCTCGTGGATCTAGCTCGTTCCATTCATGAAAAAAGATACTTTGAATAATACTTTTGTATTTGAACGCCAATAGTCATTTATCTGCTGTAAGAATAACTTATTTCTTAGTGCATAACGCTTGGCGAGATTTTGGCGACGAATTTGTCGGAATGTCACCAACTTGGCAACTTTTTTGAAATGTTGCCAAATTAACGAAAATCTCTCCAAATGGATAAATATGACGCTAAATCAATGAAAATGACGACTAATTGTCGAAAATTCAATATCTTGGAAAGAATATTAGTATCTACTATAAGAAAAATCTATTTTGTTACTGTAAAAGTATAAAATTCATTACATTATATAAGGAAAGTCATGTGTTGCCCACATCAGATTTTTTTCTTTCTTCTTGCTGTCGATACTTACGCGTGGTTTTTTTTTTTCCCCATTCTGATTTTCTGTTGTAAAGTATCCAGAAGTTGGATATATATTTATATTTCTTGTATTTTTCCCCATATTTTTATTGGGAAACAATAATAACAATAATAAATATAGTAAAACAATCACAAAACGTATCTTCCCTCCTGAATAAAGCACAATAGATCCCCACACTAATTTTTTTTCCATATTCCTGAAGTAAAAATAATAATAACAATAATAAACAAAATAAAGTAAAACAATTGCAAAAGTGTCTTCCCTCGTGAATGAAATACACTAGATCCACGAAAATGATGATAACAGATTTGTCGTATAATATTGAATACGGGAAGCAAACATATTGGATGATACTAACTGTTTTTTTATTTCATGTAATTTGTTTGATGATTATATTTTGTGAAAACGTGCAACATCTCGAGAATGGTTCATGCTAGCTCTCTAAAGCTTGTGTCATTAGTTTTATAATGAAAAGTTACGTATGAAATGATTATGTATCTAACAATAGTGAAGGTTCTGATATTTTAGTGATTTTTTCAAAAACTTATTCAAAAATTGTACATTAAATAGAGAATGGTTCATGCTAGCGTTCTAAAATTTATATAATTTGGTTTTATAATAAAAAATTACGTCGAAAATGATTATTTATTTATCATTATTGAAAATCCTTATTTTCCATGATTTTTTTTAAATTGTCATTCGAAAAATAGGGGTGTTTTCTGAACATTATGGTACATAATGTGGTACATAACAATTGTGGTACATAATATGGTACCATTTAATTGTGTAAAATCAATAGAGTTCCAATCTTCTGTAAAAAATCGAATTAAATTATTTTCAAAACTTTTCATTTGTTAGTAAGATATGGAGTCTATAGACTCAATACACACTAACTTAGGTAGACATATACAGACGTACACACTAACATAGATACACACACTCTCCAACATAGACACACACACACACACACTAACGTAGATACATACAAGCACTAACGTAGATACACATACATTAACGTAGATGATGAGTATAAACAAACGTCACCTCAAAAACGTTGGATTCAAGCTCAGAGTTGCATAAAACGTGCTCTTCCGTCAAAAAATCGAAATCGAACCCCTATGAATTTGAATTTAACTCTTCCAAAAAGGACGAAATCAGTTTAACCACATACCACGCACATTCCGCAAAAGTAGAAAAAAAATGAAATAAATGTACAGGAGAGAAGGTGTTTTTAATGTATTTTCTAATAGGTGGCGGTACCAGTCAGCTGTGAAGAACGAAGCTTTTTTGATTAGATTATTTCGGATGTCAGAACCTGGCGATTTATACATTATAAAAATTAAAATTAAGAAACGGATAACTTCAGAATTTTTTATTTGTTTTAGAACAGTACGTAATATTTAAAGTAGTTGTACTTAAGTTTATATTTTTATATTCAAAGTGTTTAAAATAGTAATCAAGATTTTAAAATTTTTATAACGATATTTAAGATTTATTTTAACTGTCAAAAATAATTTAAATAGTTAAAATCATTCGAAATGTATAAAATATTTTAAAATAATTCAAATATTTTGTTGGCTTCAAGAATTTCAAATATTTTAACTTGCTTGTTTTCATGTGAATAACATCTATGATTTGGATATCTGTGTCGAAAGTCGGAGCGTTACGAAAAATGTAAACACTTTGGACGCTTATATCTCCGAACCTAATAGATGAAAATGTAAAGAATTTTGCTTGTTTTGTCGGAAATATGGATTAATTATTAAACATATAAAAGTAATTTCAATATTTTGATATTGTGAACTTTTTTTAAGATCATCTTAAGAAATGTTTAAAATATTGAAATTTTTTAAGTATTCACTTACACTAAAATAGTGTTATGTTTACATACTTAACTTTTTAAAAGTGTTTAAAAATTTAAAATATTTAAATTTAAATATTTAATTTCTAATATAAACTACCACTAAAATCTAAAACAGTTAGATAATTTCAAATGTAAATATTGTTTTTAATAAATTTACAGATTTCGAAATTTATATGTTTCGATTAAGTTTACACACTGCATGAGATTCATGTTTCACACTTCAGCTAGCCAACAATCATTATCGCATAAAATAACTAGGCATTGTATTGAATAAAATGTATGAGGGATTATTAAAGTAATACTTAAATCTTATAGTGAACATGCCAGTTCATTATGGGCTTTAGAACTTGCGTTCTTATAAATGAACAGATGGGTTTAGTCAATGTAAGAGTACCTAGTTTATAAAATAAATTAATTATATATTTTGACGACAATATATTCATAATACTATACCAGACTTATGGATTCAAACAGAGAAAAACACATATATAAGGGCACAGGGCCGTCCATTCAAATTGTGGGCCCCCTTCAAACATTTGTCACGATCCCTCCCCTCCATATTTAATTTTCCCTTTTTGGTGAATTTTGCATGCCTTTACCCTCCTCCCCCAAATTATTGGGAGTTCGCCCCCTACACACACACACATACACTTTAGTGGTGACCTGCCTCTCTATAAGCAGCCATTAAGGGCATCTAGACATGCAATCACACACAAGACAAACATTTCTTTTATCTCCAAATTATGCGTCATATCTGCAATTATACGACAGTGGCTAAACTTCAGCTCCATGGGGGGCGTTGACCCCTTTTTCTATCTTATGCTAATGGCAGAGTATAAATTATTTTTCCTATTTGTAAACCGGTTGCCAAATTGTAGAAACGTAATTGCGCTGCATAATCTCGCTCATTTTTTGTAAGCAGACGATAGGATTAGCGACGCCTAAGCCTATTTCTTTTAGCATATATTTCGAGCCAAATTAATAGGTTGAAGATGGGATATTGGCGCCAGGATTTAAAAGATAGACGAAAAAAATTTCATTTAGTTCACAAAACAATGAAGATTATTGACTGAAGGAAATATAATATCTGTAAGTCAACTGACAGACCTCCAAATACATCTGTTCTGTAACCATAATCATTCTTATGGCACGATAATGATCCCCGGTTAGAAAAACAGCAATTGTCATAATTGGTAATAACGGTTCTGGATTTAGAAAATTGCATGGTTAAGAATTCGATTTGACTGTTTAGTTATAATTACAACAATTGTAGAGCCAGTCAAATGATTTGTCACGGATATAAATTTTGCGACGACAGTCGTCTGAAAACGAAGCAATTAAGTAGTTTGCCGATCAGAACAGAATCGAATTTCGAAGTTATTTTTCTAATTTATTTTGATGGGAATAGAATCTGTGGTTGGGTATATCCCTGGCTGAAATCGAAGCGTTACAAAAAAGTAAGTCATTCTGGCGCTTATATCTCCGAACCTTAAAATATTTTGAACTTTCGAGTGAGTTTTTGCTTCATTTTGTTTACTTTCACTGGAAATATCTTTTAAACTATAAGAGATAAATATGAACAGTAAGCTATAAACATATTCAGTAGGAAGTCCAGTTTTTAGGTTAATTTTTTCTTATAAAACTGTTATAGTTTACGAGAAATCTGTGAGATCTAAATAACCTTTTGTTATTATTTCCCCCAGTTTTCCTTTATGTTTACTTTAAATTAACAATTTTGATTGGGTCGGTTAGATAGACCAATTACCGAGCCAAGTAACATTTCTGCGATTCTGAGGTGGAAATATGGTAAAATTTCGGATAGCGAGTAGGTTAAAGGGTAAGAAGGAATTCGACGGATGGTCGAAGGATTAGAAAGGATTTGGAAATGAGTGTGTGCGCAGCTAGAAGGCAAAGTTGATTCAGCTAAGTGCTTAAATTAGTAGTATAGAACGACTCACCCTAATGGATACCACTATGACCAGAAGGGTATAGTATCCCGGTTTAGCCAAAACAAGGTTTAGAGGCAAGAAAAAGATTTGGGTAAGCATAAAAATTTTATAACTAGTTTATCTAAATATCACCAGGCCCGTAAACATGCATTGCATTATATATTTGTATTTATTTATGGGCAAGTGCAATATTGATTGATGGTATATCTTCCCTTTTAGTCAAACAGCCAGCTGCTATAATTTAAGTGCTCAATAAATGTGTTTTGATTTAGCTGGTTGCTGCTGTGTGTTATTGCCCCTAGCCACAAGGTTCGGTGTATCCAGTTATACCAAGTTTAGAGTTGTGTCAATTTTGTTTGACAGATCTAAGTAAGTACGAATAGGCAATTCCGCAAACCCAAGGTTCATTAAGTTACAATGGAGCCGGATCGAGGTTAAGAACTAGCTCTGCAAATCGTCTTATGAAAGAAGATTGAAAATTTTCCATTTTTAAAGATTGTAGTAATGCTTATGTCCCTAAAACTAAAAGTGAATATAATAATATATTCACTTATTATAAGTGAATATAAGTGTGAATAGTAAATATTAATTTATTATTCTTTGAAAGCCCTATAAGGATATATAATTGGATTTCTGATCGAGTTCTTAGTTTTCGAGCTATAGTGGTTATGATTATGATAGTTTAATATTTTGACCTGTTAAAATTTTCGAATGGCAGGGAAAGCTGTAATATTTAAATGTCTTATATCCTAATGTGTTTTATCCATGGTGAAATAGTGGTGAACAATAATTTTTGTTTAATTTAAAAAAAAATTAAGAAGTGAAGTGAACTTGGAGATTCTATAGATGTTTAATGATTGATGAGTTTCGATGAGAAAAAATAGAAGTATGAACTTTTAGTACGTATTTATGTGTCTGTGTGTATGTACAGTCGCGTCGCGGCGATATTTTGTTTTTCGTTGTGGTTGTTATAAGCGGGCGTATTATTAAAGCGTTCTTTAAATTCCGTTCACCGGAACTCACAGCGAACTCTCGAAAATCAAATAACGCTTTATCAATACGCCGGCTTATAATTAAAAAAATTAAGAAGTGAAGTGAACTTGGAGATTCTATAGATGTTTAATGATTGATGAGTTTCGATGAGAAAAAATAGAAGTATGAACTTTTAGTACGTATTTATGTGTCTGTGTGTATGTACAGTCGCGTCGCGGCGATATTTTGTTTTTCGTTGTGGTTGTTATAAGCGGGCGTATTATTAAAGCGTTCTTTAAATTCCGTTCACCGGAACTCACAGCGAACTCTCGAAAATCAAATAACGCTTTATCAATACGCCGGCTTATAACAAAAATAAATAAATAAACTGCTGCGTGGGGATGCTACTCATTATCAGTCCTAAATTATTCGGCCAAACAATGTCTGTCTTGTCTCCTCTGACGATGCATCACTGATTAAATGTAGTCGATTTAAAAGAACACGCTCAGAACGGTGCAAAATAGTACTTAAAACTAAAAAATATTCACTTTGCTGACGAAGTGAATAATCTAGAGGAAAGAAGAAAAAGTGATGTTTCTCAAGGTTGAAGAGAGATTTATCTGACTTTCAGTATAATATATTCTACAGAATTCTGTGACACTGACATTTACTTGGAATGTCCGCACACGCCGAAGATGTATGGTTGTAATTTGTTCTAGCACTTACACAATGAAGGAAATGGTAAAACGTTTGCAAAAATACACGTAGAATATTGGACTTAATTTTTGTTTTAAGCTCAATCGGCTGGAACTGGGAATGAGAACTGAATCTGCCGGATTGCAATTACTTATGTAACTTTAAATACACCACTCTAGCAATGTAAAGCATTACACGAAATTAACTGACATTGATCAACATTTTTATTCACAACTGATTTCTATATATTTTCTTATTAAAGAAAGAAATATGTGTGTGTGTGTGTGTGTGCAGTTTGTAACGGGAAATCTGAGCTTCGTACGGCCATGAAGTTTTGGCACACAAGTACTTCAAGGCCTGGAAAGGTACACCTCGGCGTTATTTTCATTATTATTTTTTTTATACGAATGCTATTTTAGTTATTTTATGTTTTGCTCGAATTTTATACAAATCCGGTTCCTTAGCGACCGAAAATATTATCACAGATATTGACATCATTGTAAAGATAAAAATAAATTCTCTTTTGAACGAACGGTGAATGAAATTCCTAAGATTTATAACCGAATTTTCGTGAATTACACGCACACACACACACAAACACACACACACAAACACACACGCACACATATACATATATATATATATATATATACATATATATACACACACACACACACACACATATATATATATATATATATATTAGAATTTACAGTAATGTACACAGAAACGTAGAATTAAAAACGTTAAATTTTAATCTAAAGGTGTAGTTAAGAGATTATATTAACCGATCTTTACCACATATAATTATTTTTCAATTCCTTAACTTATATATAGAACAGGGAGAAAGGGGTATTTTATACCAAATTAGTACCTGTTTTATTTATAATGCTTTATTTATAATGTTTTATTTATAATGTTCTCTTTACCATCTTCACAAGCTTGTCGTATAGTCCGTATAGTCACTATTGATATCAAATAATCCCTTCAGACCATCTAATTTTCATTTTTACTATACAGAACAATTAAATAAATAATCAATCTCTGGTATATATAATACAAGTAAATTATAATTCTTCAATTATATATATATATATATATATATAATTTCTAAAAAGAAAACCTAATACACAGTAAAGCAAAAGAAGAATGTAAAAAACGAAAAGTATCACAAATGGCCGGGAGGAGTTGTGACCCCCACTCTCCGGTTAAGCAATGCTTTAAGTCATGGCAACACTCCCGGAAGCCGATACTTATTTTTAGAATGGCCTTATTACCACCAATCACCGAACAGCAAAAACCTTTAGCAAAAAGTCAAAATCTCTATATGAAAGACACATGAAAAACTTTCCAAGTCACTCAATGTGCTAACATATGAACATGCCTATAAAAATCCCCGTCTCTACAAATTCCAAAATTCTTACCAGAACTGTCCGATGTGTAAAACTTCTAACTTGCAATCCATTACAACAGCATCCATTCCTGCTTCTCGTGATTCGTCCCATACCCTATGACTCTGTTTCAACTGTTTAAATATTTGTTTTTACATTCAGTTACAGTTAACTCGGTGAATTCTGAAAGTATTTTGATTACAAAGCCCATGGGGTAACCGTGTTTTACTGCTTCATGTATAAACTCTGTATCGTGATGATTTTGATCACTTTCCCTGCTATTCAAACGTTTATTTCTAGTCAATTGGTTAATGATAATATTACGAAAAACATTTTTACGTAAATTACTTGACCAAGGTGTAATGTTTATTTTAAATTGAAAATTTTTTCTTTTATAAAAAATTCTGAAAAGTGTTTTATCATTAACTCTATCTATGCATAAGTCTAAATAATTTAAACTTCCATCAGAATTGCTAGGAGTTTCTATTAGGTTTAAAGTTTGTGGATAAAAACTAAAATCCATTTTGAAACCTGTATCATTACAACAAAAAATCACATCATCCACGTATCGCATGTAGACCATTTCATTTAATGTATGGGTTCCTGTTTCATACTTATCTAGATAGATGTCTGCTAGAACCGAGGAACAACCTCCTCCCATAGGGATGCCTTTAATCTGCTTGTAATAGCCTATTCCGTTGTAAAGTACTGTTTCGAAAAGGACCAGTTTCACCAGTGCTGTGTACCTAGTCAGCGACATCAAAAATTGTAATTTATGTGTATTGTATAATTCTATCACTATTATAAGAATATTTCTATTGTTTAAAATAGTGATAGAATTATACTATACACATAAATTACAATTTTTGATGCCGCTGACTTGGTACAACCTCCTCAAAAATATTAGTTTTTCTCAAACTAATAATTTTGGAGGCCAAAATTTTGGAGTCCCACAAAATAAAAGCATTTAAGAGAATGCTTTAATTTTGGGGAGCTAAAATTAAATATTTAGTGGACCATTTAACATATTTTGCTAAAGGGACTAAAATTCTCAGTTACGCTACTGACTAAAGTACTGACTAAAGTTGGTTTAGTGTTAGTATGAGATGATGTGACGCCTATCCCTGATTTATGTTATCCTACTTGCTAATCAGTCTTTCCGAACTTCTCACATGAAACCTTCGAATTTCCTTTCAGTTTATGGCAGCAATGTCAATCTCTTCTAAGGCCTATCCAGAAATAATATTGCTCTAAAAAAATCAAATTTCCGGTCATCGGTGCGGTTATTCCGATAAGACATCCGGTAATAACAACAAGGATAAAAAAAAATATGACCTTGCTTCTGCAAACAAATATCAGTTCTTTCGGATTTAACTTTTTGTCCTTACATAGCTGGCTGGAACTGGCCCTGAAAGAACATGAATATCCAGAAATCGAAAACTGAAACTCTTTTCCGTGGGTTCAAAGGACTGATTTAAATACGGTAGCACAGTAATTGTTGGGTTGTTGAAGGAAATGCAGGGTTAGTGAACGCATAGTATTCATTGTTAATAAAGAGCCATCGTTTTTAATTGGATTTTGCTTTTCTTGTTCCAAGCAACAGAAATGTCAAAACAAGATACACAATCATTAGGTTTTTCCCTTTCCACTTGAGGTTTCTGTAGGGTCAAATACATGTTATTACTTTGGAACATTATAGTTTCAACACAATGGAACTCATAGCCATTTTCTTTTTTACCTTATATTAGAGTTGAGGAATGTTTCATAAAGAAGGTAATTCAGCTCGTGAATCATTTCTAACAGCTTAAGTATAGTCATCAAGTGAAATGCAATAAAGTCTTCATAATTTCTGGGAAGGATGCATTTAAAAACAAGCTTCTAATAACAAACCATTGGTCTTGCCTCACAGGAATTATGTATATACTGTATCTAGGGCCCAAAATATGTTTACTATCCCTATTATTCCCATAACTACTTTTGAACGATTTGAATAGCGTATTGTTATTAAGTACTTGGGGGTTTACCATATTAACGTAATTGATTTCAGAGGAAAATGCAATTAGCTTTTGAAAACTGATAAAGTGCAAAAAGAAGACAAAATTCATGATGTTTTCTTAAATATTTAATTCATAAATACATTTTAAGTCGATAAATAAAATATCATAAAAAATTTAGAAAATTGCAGTATATAATCTTATTCATCATTAGTATTACAGTTCCTTGTGGGCCACGAATGTATTAAGAAGAATTTTCAATGATCACACTTTTTCCGTTTTGCTTTTCGACACTGCTCATGTGCCCAAAATCTCCATCTCGTTTGGGCCTTTCAACTTTTCTCTTGTCTATTGGTTTAATGTTTTCCAAATGCCCCTTTTTCTAGTCGTTTTTCTGGCATTCTTATACGTCTTGATCATTTCACTCACACTTTTTGTATACTGTAAACTGTTTCGTTCCCTATTAAGTTACTGCATTTCAAAATTATTTTATATCCGTAACTTATCCTACTGTTGTGCAGTACCATAAAAATGGCGCTAGCTTTTTCATTAAATATGTGAACAAAGGCAAATTTAATTCGTGTATTTTAGATTAAACACGAGAAATATTTCTTTTGTTATTCTTGTAATAACAAAAAAAAATATAAATAAATAAATAAATATCTATATATATAAAATTATTAATGTATTTGTGGTTTGCAATTATTGCATTCTCATTCTGATTTTTTTCCTTTTCAGCTCCTGACCTGAATCACATTCGATGAGCAAATACTAACAAGAAAATGAGATTACCAATTGGGTGCAACCTATGTGTAGTAATCTAACTATACTTCATCTTCGAACACCAGCTGTTCAATCTAGATGCCATGTAAAGTAAATTAAAAAAAAATTGCTCAACCCTTTTAGATTGCTGAAAGTAACGAATATCAATATTTAATTAGGTGACCATCAAATTCATACCAACTACCTTTCAACTACTCTTGCTAAGACGGTGTTCTGTGATTTAAAATTATTGCATACGTGTACCAAATATTGAAAAGCACCGTTTAAACAAACCAATTTGCTCAACTTTGCTCCAAGACTGTAACTACATACCTTCCAGAAAGCATCGCATGAACTAGATACGCATTTTATAGAATCATTAACAAATTGTTGTGCTGTTTTTTTTTCACCATTTATACATATTTTTGCCCTTCGACGCTGCAAACTGTTGCAGCGTCATCTTTCTCGCCAACATCTGCAACGATGAAGTGCGTTGATGCAGATAATAGTGCTGTCTGGCAACTTCTGCCAGGACACGACCATAAACTTGACTTGGAGAATGATTCTCCAACACCAACAGAGAACGGTGTGCTGAGTTCCAATGGAACACTCTCCAAGTGCTCCACCGTCCCTCGCAACATGTGCCTTAACGGATATTCGAAGGAATCCGGACGTATCTATCCCCGATTCCGATCTTCCAGAATGGTTCATGCCCGCCAAAGAAAAAGGGTCATCTTAAAGAATGGTGGTGTTAACATCTCCAGAGAGAATGTGTCTAAAAGGAGCCAGCGTTACCTGCAGGACATTTTTACCACCATGGTGGACATTCAGTGGCGATGGAACTTGCTTGTTTTTGCAATGGGCTTTTTTGTTAGTTGGATTGTGTTTGCTCTATTTTGGTGGCTGATAGCTTATGCCCATGATGACTTAGGCAAAGACCACGAAGAATGGAAACCCTGTGTTATGAACGTTCATAGTTTTATAACGGCTTTTTTGTTTTCTGTAGAGAGTCAACATACCATTGGGTAAGTGCTGTGAAATCTTTTATTTCTCTCTTTTACTAACTTTATTTCAATTAGAGTTCCACAACTTGGTGCTCACGATTCTGAGGCTGCTTTTATTTATCTAAAAATGTATATCACCATGCCCTTTAACTTTTTTTATTTAAATGTTGGTGTTTTATCAAAGTAAATATTTCCAATGACCAAAATTATGCCAAAATGAATCCTGCATTAACACCAATTTTTAACTTGATTTATATCAGATTCTCACTTTATTCTTATTAGATTTTATTAGATTTATTGCTAAAATGATACTAGGCGGCATTAAATTTGGTAATTCCAATATGGTAATAACAGCATTTAAGTTTTAGCAATATTCTGTCTCCGAGTTCACAAAATCTACTCAGCCGATTTTCTTAAACAAAAGATCTCAACTCTCAGATTTGTCCAATATTTTCAATTAACTTAAGAACACAATCAATTTTGAGTATTTATTGATACCAACTGTCTGTCTCCAATGTATTCTCCAAATACATTACCCGGTACAGGAAATGCAGCACCATGAAAGAGTGAATAAAATATGATGATAACGAACACATAGACACTGATGGGATATATAAATAAGTGATGTTAATTCCAGAAGGATAATATGAAATACAGTAATGGCATAGACAGGGTAATCAGTAGACACTAAGACCATCTCTTGCGGCGATACGAGTAGCAACCCTTCGAGGAACAGATGCAATGAACGTACGGATAGTTTCCTGAGGGATGGATGACTGTGTACCTTCAAGCATCCTCTACAGGTCGTCCTCTGTTTGAAGCGGTGGCGGGGCAGTCAAATGATAGCCAATCCCGTTCCATACATGCTCGATGGGTGAGATCTGAAGACAGCGGAGGCCAACGAATCACCTGGATAACTTGCAAGGCTTATTTGCTGATGGTTGCCGTGTGCGGTCGCGCGTTGTCTTGCTGGAAAACAGTATTTTGCAACCGCTGAAGGCAGGGCAGTACAATCGGCCGTAGCACCTCATCTACCTATCTTCGTGCCGTCATTCTGCCTCTGATACGAACCAGACGTGACCGGCTATCAAAGCCGATGGCTCCCCAATCTATGATGCCGCGTTGTCGAGCAATATGACATTCAACGGTCGCAGCAGGATTAGATCTGTTTCCAAGTCGCCACCTGACTCTTACACGGCAACTGTCATTCGACAAACAGAATCGATACTCGTCGCTGAACACTACCCTGTCCCATTCAGTCGTCCAAGAGGCTCGGGCTCGACAGCATTGCAATCTCTCGCGTCGGTAACTTGTCGCCAATGGCAGTTTTCGTAAAGGACGGTTTGAATGCAATCCGTTTTCGTCCAATGGTCGACAAACTGTTCTCACTGGTATTAAAACATCCAATGTACCCTGCAAATTCTGTAGAATGTCGGCAGTCGTCGTGTGTGGTGCCGCCACCGCATGCCTTCGAATGCGTCGATCAACACTTACTGACGTGAAACGAAAAACAGCTCGGAAAAGGCGTTTCCATAGGCCACAGACAGTAAAAAATGTTGGCTTATCTGCCGTTTCCATCCCATTCATCCCGCGATCTAATCACGTGACCTACCTGCATTTCAGATCATTTGCAAACATCGGCCAGCTGCGTTTGTCTCGCAATTTGATTAATAATACGCTAAAGATTCATGCTGTTGCAAATTCTATGTCAGGTAGTGTATACATGGCCGGATATCATTATTTTAATTGTAAAGGATAAAACATTTTAGTATAAGTCGTTTGAATATTTAAATTTTGAAGTAATGCACATGGGCAAAGGAGCGCTGAATGCTGTACATATAAAATATTGTTTAATGAATATAATACTTACTCCCGGTTGTGAAATTTTCGTTACGGTCTTTTTAACACTTTACAACAAAGTTGAAAAGTGTTTATGACTTTGTTCATTCTGTCTGTCTGTCCGTTAGCACGATAACTGCAGTAAAAATGACTTTATCAAAATGGAATTTTAGTATGTTGTTCAGACGGTCTGTGGGACCTACGGGAATATAAATGCATAATATTATCTAAATTAATTTTGGACTGAACCCCGGTTGAAAAAATGAAATACATTGAACCCTATGGGACCTAATTTTTCAAATATTTTTTAAGCGGATTTAAAATTCACAAATTGCTTCGAAAGTTTAAGGAAATATTCAAATTATTCCATAAAATATATAAAATAGATTTCAGCAAAATATATTCAGTAGTTTTTTTAATAAAAATTAAAATAATAATTACACCTTTTATATGAAGCGATCACATGACCATTATATGAAGAGATCACGTGACCCACTTCAAAATAAAATATGGCATCCATCTTGTCTCAAAATTGTGATTTTTAAAGTTCTTTTTAATTTATATTTAGTGTTGTATCCGTCCTAAAACCACTTTAGTTTTGCTTCAATTCTGTGCATCTACATACTGAAACAACGCAATTACAATATATTTGAGTTTAAATGATCATCCAACGTTGATTATTTCTACAACGAAGCCTACTTTTCACTTATGGAAAATGTAAACAGAAAAATATATAGAATGAGTTGTATAAGAATTGCTGCATTTCTTTAACGCAAAATTATTTAGCTCATGGAGTCTGCACTATAGCTGATATGAATGAAATATTCATTGATTTTACAGGGAGAAGGACGATTTTTTTAATGAGGTTTTAAACATAGGGTTTAATTCATTGTACCTCCATGGTCTCAAGTTTTTAAATAAAATAAATTATTATAGTATTGTGATGAATGAAATGAATGGAAATATATTTATGAATGAAATGAATGGAAATATATTTATGAATGAAATGAATGGAAATATATTTATGAATGACATGAATGGAAATATATTTATGAATGAAATGAATGGAAATATATTTATGAATGAAATGCTGCTTTTATAGAGAGAGTCAGGCGTGTTATATTTCGATGACGTCATTTGAATAAATTTCATTTGATTTCGATGAAGTTTTCAAATATAATAAAGTATTGTAGTATCATGATATTGTAGTATCATTATTTTTGCTTAAATTATATGCATCGATGTTCTGAAACAGCGCAATTATAATATATTTGAGTTTAAAGGATCATCAAACTTTAATTATTTCTACAACGAAGCCTAATTTTCACTTATGGAAAATGTGAACACCAAAATATGTAGAATGAGTTGTATAAGAATTGCTGCATTCCTTTAACGCAAAATTATTTAGCTCATGGAATCTGCAATATAACTGACATGAATGAAGCATTCATTCATATCAATTATTGATTTTACACAAAGAAGACGATTTTTTCGAGTTTTAAGCACAGAGTTATATTACTTGTACCTCCATGGTTTTAAGTTTTTAAATTGTGATGAATGAAAGGAATTTATTGTGATGAATGAAAGGAATTTAAAAAAAATATGAATGAAATGCTGCTTTTATATAGAGGCTATTTATCTTTGGGTGACGTCATTTGAATAAAGTTCATTTGTTTTAGATGAAGTTTTCAAATATAATAAATTATTGTAGTATCATGATAATTTTAAAAATATTACCGGGGAATGTATCGCATTTTAGAGATGTTTAAACCAGACAATTTATATTTCAATACCGTCTTTTGAATGAAGTTCATTTTTTTCGATGAAGTTTTAAGTTTTCAAATATAATAAATTAATGTAATATTGGGATAATTTTGAAAATATTTCCGAGGAATGTATCGCATTTTAGATATGCTTAAATAAAATTGGGAAGTGCTGAATTTGGAAAGTGTTTCATAATCAATGCTTTATGCAAGATTGATCTTTCTTGTTCGTTTTTGTCTGTATTCTTTTGTTCGTATTCCCATTTAGTAGGATAGATATATACAAGATCCCGACTGTAGGACAGATAGATATTTAGTAGGATAGATATATTTTAACTCCAACATCATTCTAAACCAGGCCGTCCTTGTTGGTTATCGATTTATTGATTTATCGATTCGCGATTCAATAAACTTTGAAGAAATTTATTAAAAAAATAGCCTAGATGTCCACGGCTTGCGGTCATATTACTTTCCTTATATATATAATGTATAAGGAAAGTATTGTGACGGGGTCGGAAATTCGAATTCGAGTTTTCGACGGGAGAGCACGTTTCAAGCATCCCTGATCACGAATCAAACATTTTTGAACTGATGTCTGTGTGTGTGTGTGTCAGTGAGCCTGTGGAGACGATAACTGACGAACAAATGGACCGATTCGAACCAAATTTGATACAAAAATCACAATCCGTAAACACTGAAAGCCTATTGTTTTTATACCCAATCGAATGTTCAGAACTCCCTTAAATTTTCAAATGAAATTTTGAAAAAATCGTCAAGAAATCAAAACCACTAATAAAGTTACGAAAATAGACATTTCTTATGTAATTTTTCATTAGAAAACGATTGACATAAATTTTAGAACGCTAAATAGAACCGTTCTTGAGATATTGCACATTTTTCAAAAAAATTATCAAAATGTCATAAAAAAAAAAAAAAAAAAAAAATTCCTATTGAGAAACATGTTCACTTTTCATATGTAATACCATGCGATAAATTGGGTGACATCATCCTTGTGTATCTAGCTCGTTCCATTCATGAAAAATATATTTTGAGTAATACATTTATATTTGAAAGCCAGTAGTAATTTATCCGCTGTAAGAATCACTTATTTCTTCGTTCATAACGCTTGGCGAGATTTTGGCGACAAATTGGGCGAAATGTCGCCAACTTGGCGACTTTTTGAAATGTTGCCAAATTAAAGAAAATCTCGCCAAATGAATAAAAATGACGCTAAATCAATGAAAATGACGACTAATTGTAGAAAATTCAATATGTTGGAAAGAATATTAGTATCTACTATAAGAAAAACCTACTTTTTTTTACTGTAATAGTAGTAGGTTCATTACATTATATAAGGAAAGTCATGCGTTGCCCACATCAGATTTTTTTACTTTCCCTGCAATACATGATAATGTATCGGGAAAGTATTGGAATCATGCCGAAAATCGCAACTCGAGTTTTCGACGGATCTACACGTTTCAAGACTTCTAGAATACGAAAAAAAAAGCATTTTTAGCGTGTCGTCTGTTTGTGTGTCTGTGTCTGTCTATCTGTCTTTGCAGATTTTGTATCCACTCTTAACTAAAAAATTAATGGACCGAATTTCATAAAATTTGGCAGGTAAGTCACTTGTCGGCGACTCTGGTACTGATTAGTTTTTGGTGCAATTCGGGATAAAAGAACCTGCCTTTTTTAACGAAATGGCCATCGGAAAACTGCATCCACTCTAACTGAAAAACTAATGGACCGAATTTCACAAAATTCGGTAGATAAATCACTTGCGGGTCACCCTGGTGCTGATTAGATTTTGGTACGATTCGGAAAAAAATAATATGCCTGTTCTTGTGTATGTCTGTGTGTGTGTCTATCTGTGCATATTTTGTATCCACTTTAAATAAATAACTAATATACCGAATTTCATAAAATTTGGTAGGTAAGTCACTTGTGGGCAAATCTGGTGCTGATTAGTTTGGGGTACGATTCGGGATAAAATAACCCGCCTTTTTTTTACGAAATGACCCGCAAAATCTTGTATTCACTCTAGCTTAAAAACTAATGGACCGAATTTCACAAAATTCGGCAAATAAGTCACTTGTGGGTTACCCTGGTGCTGATTAGATTTTGGAATATGATTCGGAAAAAATAACCTGCCTTTTTTTGCAAAACGATAGAAAAAATTGACAAAATCTAAAATAAAAAACTACGTATGCTCAAATATATCCATTAAATGCTTGTTTTATGCGTAATTTTTAACGATGAAAAGAATAAGACCAACCCCATTACACTAGGACTAGCAGTTCTCGAGATATTTCAGTTTTTTCGTATTTTCTCTACGCCATCTTTGAAAATAAGTCCAACCAAATGAGAACGAAAATTGAATTAAAAATGAATTAAGTTTAATTAAAACAAGCACAAAAACGTGGATATAAGTCTGTAGGGAAAGTCATGTGCTGTCCACATCAGATTTTTTATACGTTGCAATAAATTTGTTTGAAAAACGTGCAAACGTTCGAGAACGGTTAATCGTGCTATCATTTTAAAATATGTTATTCGTTTTCTAATGAAAATCTACGTGTAACGTATATTTTATGTAACTTTATAGAATGTCCCTTTTCATTAGGAATTTTTTAATTCATTTAATTCATTTAATTCATTATATGGGGGGTCTTCCGAACGTTCGAGCATGTTTAAAATCAAAAAAGTGTCAGTATTTACTGATGGTACTAATTGTATTGAATTATGTACGAAACTCTTTATTCATTAGTGAGATATCGCTTCCATAGACCCCCCCCCCCCCCCACACACACACACATATAGACAGATATCACCTCAGAAACGTCCGATGAGTCTGAGTTCAAGGATGCTTGAAACGAATTGAAAACTCAAATTCGAATTTTTGTCCTCGTCACAATACTTTCCCTATACATTATACTATGGTGGGGGGAAAGTAAAAATCAGATGTGGGCAACACATGACTTTCCTTATATAATGCAATGAATTTACTACTTTTACAGTTTAAAAAAATGTTATTCCTATAGTAGATACTTATATCCTTTCCAAGATATTGAATTTTCTTCAATGAGTCGTCATTTTCATTGATTTAGCGTTATTTTTATCCATTTGGCGAGATTTTCGTTAATTTGGCAACATTAAAAAATGTCGCCAAGTTGGCAACATTTCGCTAAATTCGTCGACAAAATATCGCCAAGCGTTATGGACTGAGAAATAAGGTATTCTTACAACAGATAAATGACTATGACTTTCAAATACAAAAGTATTACCCAAAGTATCTATTCTCGCGAATGAAACGAGTTAGATTCATGAGATTGATGTCACCCAATTTATTGCATGAAATTACATATGAAAAGTAAACATGTTTCTCAACAGTTAATATATTTTTTTAATTATGGGATTTTTTTGATAAATTTATTTTAAAAATGTGTAATATCTCGAGAACGGTTCATGCTAGCGTTCTAAAGTTTATGTCAATCATTTTCTAAGGAAAAATTACATAATAAATGTTTATTTGGGTAACTTTATTAAATGTTTTGATTATTTGATGATTTTTTTCAAAATTTCACTCGAAAATTTAGGGGGGTTCTGGACAGTCGATTGTGTTTCAAAACGATAGGCTTCCAGTATTCATGGATTGTGATTTTGCACCAAATTTCATTCAAATCGCTCTATTCGTTCGTGAGATATCGTCTCCACAGACTCACTGACACACACACACGCATGCACATACATACTTTCACACACACACACGTATAAAAACAATAGGCTTCCAGTGTTTACGGATTGTAATTTTTGTACCAAATTTCGTTCAAATCGGTCCATTCGTTCGTCAGTTATCGACTCCACAGACTCACTGATGCACACACACACACACACACACACACGCACACACGCACACACACACACACACACACACACACACAGAGAGAGAGAGAGACATCTCCTCAAAAATGTTCTATTCGTGATCAGGGATGCTTGAAACGTGCTCTCCCGTCGAAAACTCGAATTCGAATTTTCGACCCCGTCACAATACTTTCCTTATACATTATGTATATAAGGAAAGTAATAGAGTATATAAAATTTTTTAATTTACTTTAGACATGTGAAAATAGATATTTATAAAAGTACAGTCTGTGCCTAAATTCTGAACACAAAAATTGGTCATATTGGTTTCTTTATACATATGGATAAGCAGCGTTTCGACCAGGATACTCTTTGACCAGAATGGATGGATGTGGCAGACCGTCTGTGTCAGAGACTATATGTGTCAGACAGATTGTGTCAGACACTATATTTGTCAGACCGACTGTGTTTTGAGTTGAAGCAACCCAAAATTCAACTAATGATCTATGTGGACGCTTAAAGAATGAAAATTTAAATCTAATATTAAGTATTTTTACTTTCTCTGCAATACATGGTAATGTATAGGGAAAGTATTGGAATCATACCGAAAATCGCAATTCGAGTTTTTGACGGATCTACACGTTTCGAGACTATAGAATAAGAGAAAACTATTTTTAGCGTGGCATCTGTGTGTATGTCTATGTGTCTGTCTGTCTTTATGCCTGTCTGTGTGTGTGTCTGTCTGTCTGTGCATAGTTTGCATCCACTCTAACTAAAAAACTAATTGACAGAATTTCATAAAATTTGGTAAGTCACTTGTGGGCGAATCTGGTGCTGATTAGTTTTGCGTACGATTCAGCATAAAAGAACCCGCCTTTTTTTGCGAAATGGCCCGCAAAAATTGCCTATATCCACTCTAGCTGAAAAACTAATGGACCGAATTTCACAAAATTCGGTAGATAAGTCGCTTGTGAGTCACCCTGATGCTGATTAGATTTTGGTACGATTCGGAAAAAAATAACCTGCTTTTTTTTTTGCAAAATGGCCCGCAAAAAATCATCAAACTCTAAAAAAAAAACTACGTATGCTTAAATATAACCATTAAATACTTGTTTTATACGTAATTTTTAACGAAGAAAAGAATAATATCAAACTCATTACACTAGGACTAGCTGTTCTCGAGATATTTTAGTTTTTCCGTATTATCCAAAATCGAAACTCGGGTTTTTGACGGATCTACACGTTTTGGGACCTCTAGAAGACGAAAAACTTTTTTTAGTGTGACGTCTGTGTCTGTGTCTGTGCAATGTATGTATCCACTCTTAACTCAACTAATGGACCAAATATCATAAAATTTGGTAGATAAGTCCCTTGTGGGTGACCCTGGGGCTGATTAGATTTTGGTACGGTTCGGTATGAAAGAACCTGCCTTTTCTTGTGAAATGACCCGCAAAAATCGATGTATCCACTCTAGCTAAAAATCTAATTGACCAAATTTCTTAAAATTTAGCAGATAAGTCACTTGTAGGTTATACTGGTGCTGATTAAATTTTGGTACGATTCGGAAAATTAAAACCGCCATTCTTTTACAAAATGGCCAACAAATATCGCCAAAATCTAAAATAAAAAACTACGTGTTCTTAAATGTATCAATAAAATGCGAGTTCTATACTTAATTTTTGACGAGGAGAAAAATATAAGACCAACCCCCATTAATCTAAGACTAACCGTTCTTGAGATATTTCAGTTTTTTTGCATTTTTGTTACGCCGTTTTAGAAAAAAATTCCAGTTGCCAAATAAAAACAAAAATTTAATTAAATTAATTCAGTGTTACTTTGTGCAATGAAACTCAATTTAAGGAATTATTAAAGAAATAAAGAGAAATGAATTTTTCTCTGCAGGGAAAGTCATGTGCTGCTCACATCAAATTGTTTTAATTCCTAACTAATATGTACAATTTTCTGCTGTTTATACATATTTTGTATTCTTTGGTCACGCATGTATCTAGTTACTCTCATAAAAAGCTGTTATAAGGTATAGCCCTTAAAAATATTTTTTGCCGGTAGACCCGCACCATAAAAATGAAAAGAAAACCAGGCCCGCAACTTGAAAAATCAAAGAAACCCGACCCGCAAAACAGTTAATTCGCGGGTATCCGACCCGCAAAACAGTTAATCCGCGGGTACCCAACCCGCAAAACAGGTAATCCGCGGGTAACTGACCCGCAAAACAGGTAATCCGCGGGTACCCGACCCGCAAAACAGGTGATCCGCGGGTACCCGACCCACAAAACAGGTAATTCGCGGGTACCCGACCCGCAAAACAGGTAATCCGCGGGTACCCGACCCGCAAAACAGGTGATCCGCGGGTACCCGACCCGCAAAACAGGTAATCCGCGGGGACCCGACCCGCAAAACAGGTAATCCGCGGGGACCCGACCCGCAAAACAGGTAATCCGCGGGGACCCGACCCGCAAAACAGGTAATCCGCGGGTACCCGACCCGCAAAACAAGTAATCCGCGGGTACCCGACCCGCAAAACAGGTAATCCGCGGGTACCCGACCCGCAAAACAGGTAATCCGCGGGTACCCGACCCTCAAAACAGGTAATCCGCGGGTACCCGACCCGCAAAACAGGTGATCCGCGGGTACCCGACCCGCAAAACAGGTAATCCGCGGGTACCCGACCCGCAAAACAGGTAATCCGCGGGGACCCGACCCGCAAAACAGGTAATCCGCGGGGACCCGATCCGCAAAACAGGTAATCCGCGGGTACCCGACCCGCAAAACAAGTAATCCGCGGGTACCCGACCCGCAAAACAGGTAATCCGCGGGTACCCGACCCGCAAAACAGGTAATCCGCGGGTACCCGCCCCGCAAAACAGGTAATTCGCGGGTACCCGACCCGCAAAACAGGTAATCCGCGGGTACCCGACCCGCAAAACAGGTAATCCGCGGGTACCCGACCCGCAAAACAGGTAATCTGCGGGTACCCGACCCGCAAAACAGGTAATCCGCGGGGACCCGATCCGCAAAACAGGTAATCCGCGGGGACCCGATCCGCAAAACAGGTAATCTGTGGGTACCCGACCCGCAAAACAGGTAATCTGCGGGTACCCGATCCGCAAAACAGGTAATCCGCGGGTACCCGACCCGCAAAACAGGTAATCCGCGGGTACCCGACCCGCAAAACAGGTAATCCGCGGGTACCCGACCCGCAAAACAGGTAATCCGCGGGGACCCGACCCGCAAAACAGGTAATCCGCGGGGACCCGATCCGCAAAACAGGTAATCCGCGGGGACCCGACCCGCAAAACAAGTAATCCGCGGGTACCCGACCCGCAAAACAGGTAATCCGCGGGTACCCGACCCGCAAAACAGGTAATCCGCGGGTACCCGACCCGCAAAACAGGTAATCCGCGGGTACCCGACCCGCAAAACAGGTAATCCGCGGGTACCCGACCCGCAAAACAGGTAATCTGCGGGTACCCGACCCGCAAAACAGGTAATCTGCGGGTACCCGACCCGCAAAACAGGTATTCCGCGGGTTCCCGACCCGCAAAACAAGTAATCCGCGGGTACTCGACCCGCAAAACAGGTAATCTGCGGGTACCCGACCCGATGATGCAAGAATAAAAAATACAGAAATCCTATTTCCAGACTACCAGTGGCGTGACAAAAATAATGAAATTGATCTCGACTCATCACATAATTGAGTAAGGGTTGCCAGGTGGATGTAAGCAAAACTAGCCAAAACACAATCTAAAATTAGCCAAATTTAGCCAACTCACACATGCGTTCTCTGTCGGCAAATAAAAATCTTCGTGAATTTCAGCTTACATAAATCAAAATTGTTCATATCCTTACAGAAACTTAACTAATTTTTAATGGCAAATTTATTTTAAATTATAGTTCTCAAAATTAAAGTAAAAAAAAACGTTGAAATTCAAATGTTTACTGTATATTATATGTTAATACCAAATGTCGGACCTTAAAGAACGCTCAAAATATACTGGCATAACAAATTGAAACAAAAACAGTTTGTAGAGGAGGTATCACTTAAAATAAAGTGCCTCATAGTAGCATTAAAGTCAAGGAGAACCTACAATATTTTTTCAAAGATTCAAAGATTAATATTAATATTAAAATTAAGAGAATTTTGAGTAATTAAAAAGGAAACTGAAAAATTCAACTAATTTAAATAAAATAGCATTTAAACTGATTAATGGAAAGTTTTAATTTAATTAAAAGGGAGTTGAAATGATATTTTCTAAAACTTGATCATCCATATCAATCCATATCATCGTTACACTTACCCATTTTATTTCCTTTACTTTAACACAACATTTAAAATTATAAACTTTCATAAATTTGCTCCTGCCAAAACCTTACGAAAATAAACCAAATCTGACGGAATATCTGCCAAATTGGCAACACCACTATCATTCATAATATATTGCCACTAGCTAATTTAACTTTTAATAATGGCAGATTTTTAAACCAATTTTACTGTTGCCAGTTTTCCAAATCAAAACCATTAAAATAATTTAAATAACAAATTAAATTATATAATAAAATACGTATTTCGTCATAACTTTCTAATAATAAGCAAATTATGCAGAATTAACCGAAAAGTGGTTGGCTAATTATTCAAAGAAGTTTTTAGCCCATCGGGATCAAAAATAGCCAAATTGGCTAATATTAGCCAAACCTGGCAACCGTGAACTGAGTCCTGATACTGGAAGATGAATTTATAATTTTGGTTAGTAGCGCCACCTATCGCAAAACTTTTGAACTTTTTCTCCTGCCGTAGGAAAAAGTCTCCAGTTGATTTAATTACAGAGTAAAACGCACTCTGTTTGTTCAAGATGGAATTTTACTGTTCACGGAAACCTTTTAGAGTCCTGTAAATCATTATATGCTCTAACAAAATCATTATATGCTCTAACAAGACGGAAACCTTGACGCAAAATCCTTTTAAGTCCCTTGAAATTCATTCGTAGCCGAATTTCCCCGTATGCTGTTATCATAATAGAAACATTTCAGAGTTTGAACTGTCCCAAATGTAAAAACATATTTCAAAATTTGGTAGAATGTTTCTACCGAAAGTATTTTCTAAATTCTTGTTTCAAATGAAAGATTATAAATGTCAGTTTAGTATCCTCAGTTTCAGCCACGTTCACGCAGATGCCAGTATTTTCAACAGAAGCTGTATTTAATTAAGACAGTAACGATTTCTCAAAATACCCTTTTAACATTCATTATTATTTATTGGTGTTCCATGTTTGAGTAGGGTTGAATGTTTAAATTTATATCTTCACTTTTCGTTTATTGAAAAAAAAAATTGTGGTATCATAATTGCTAGATAAAAGTCACGTGTCGCTGCCCAATTATAAAATTAAAAATCTGATGTGGACAACACATGACTTTCCTTATATAATGCAATGGATTTACTTCTTTTACAGTAAAAAAAATAGGTTTTTCTTATAGTAGATACTTATATTCTTTCCAAGATATTGAATTTTCGACAATTAATCGTCATTTTCATTGATTTATCGTCATTTTAATCCATTTGGCGAGATTTTCGTTAATTTGACAACATTTCAAAAAGTCGCCAAGTCGGCGACATTCCGTCAAATTCGTCGTCAAAATCTCGTCAAGCTTTACTGACGGAGAAATAAGTTATTCTTATAGCAGATAAATGAATATTGGCTTTCAAATACAAAAGTATGACTCGAAGTATCTTTTCTCATGAATGGAACGAGCTAGATCCACGAGAAAGATGTCATCAAATTTATCGAATGGTATTACATATGAAAAGTGAACATATTTCTCAATAGGAAATATATAATTTTTTTTATTTAATATGACTTTTTGATAATTATTTTGAAAAATGTGCAATATCTCGAGAACGGTTCATGTTAGCGTTCTAAAATTTATGTTAATCATTTTCTATTGAAAAATTACATAAGAAATGTCTATTTGCGTAACTTTATTAGCGGTTTTGATTTTTTCACGATTTTTTCAGAATTTCACTCGAAAATTTAAGGGGGTTCTGAACATTCGATTACGTGTTTAAAAACAATAGGCTTCCAGAGTTTACGGATTGTGATTTTTGTACCAACTTTCGTTCGAATCGGTCCATTCTTTCGTCAGTTATCGTCTCCACAGATTCTCTGTGTGTGTCTGTGGTTATCGTCTCCACAGACACACACACATACTTTCACACACACAAACATCACTTCAAAAAGTTTCGATTCGTGGTCAGGGATGCTTGAAACGTGCTCTCCCGTCGAAAACTCAAATTCGAATTTTCGACCCCGTCACAATACTTTCCTTATACATTATGTATATAAGGAAAGTAAAAATTTAAATATAGCCAAAAAACTACCGGTAGGAGTTTTTTGGCTACCGGTAGGAAAACTACCAGTAGGAAATATATAACAAGAAAGATCAATCATGCATAATTGATTAGGAAACACTTAACAACTTCATGCAATTTTATATAAACATCTCTAAAATGCGATACATTCCTCGGTAATATTTTAAAAATTATCACAATACTACATTAATTTATTATTTTATTATATTTGAAAACTTAAAACTTCATCTATAAAAATGAACTTCATTCAAATGACGGCATTGAAATATAAATTGACTGGTTTAAACATCTCTAAAATGCGATACATTCCACGGTAATATTTTTTAAATCATCATGATACTACAATAATTCATTATATTTGAAAACTTCATCGAAAACAACTGACATTCATTCAAATGACGTGACAGCAAAAATAACACGCCTGGCTCTTTCTATAAAAGCAGCATTTCATTCATAACATTTTCCTAATCATTTCATTCATCACAGTACTAAAATAATTTATTTTAGTTAAAAACTTAAGACCATAGAGCTACAAGTAATTAAACTCTATGCTTAAAACTTCATCGAAAAAAATCGTCCTTCTCTGTGTAAAATCAATGTATTTCATTTTTTTCAACCCGGGTTCAATACAAAACTAATGGGGTGATATTATTCATTTATATTCCCATAGATCCTACAGACCGTCTGAACAACATACTAAAATTTCAGTTTGATTAAGTCATTTTTACGGCAGTTATCGTGCTAACGGGCAGACAGACAGACTGAATGAACAAAGTCACACACTTTTCAACTTTGTTGTAAAGTGTTGAAAAAGTGGTCTATTCTAACCCAGCCTCCCTTACGTTTGTTTAAAATCTACCTGAGCAAATACTTTCAATTCTGTATAAAGTTTTCTGAAATGATGTTGCAGTTTTGTGAAATGATGTTGGAGCTTTGTAAAATGATATTGCAAATTTTCAAATATTCATTTATGCATGTCACACGATTTTGTTACATCAGCATTTTTAACACTTTACAACAAAGTTGAAAAGTGTTTATGACTTTGTTCATTCTGTCTGTCTGTCTGTCTGTCTGTCCGTTAGCACGATAACTGCCGTAAAAATGACTTAATCAAAATGAAATTTTAGTATGTTGTTCAGACGGTCTGTAGGACCTATGGGAATATAAATCTATATAAATAAAAATGAAAATATGTCTGTTTGTCTGTCTGTCTGTCTGTCTGTCTGTCTGTCTGTTTGTCCCATCATCACGGGAGAACGGCTGAACAGAATTTGATGAAATTTTGTGGGTAGCCTAGAAATAGCCCCACTTAAAATTTAGTCCGTGTTTTGAGTTTTTACGACCAGTGGTTCTCGAGATATTAGTAAAAAACGAATTTTTCGTTTGTCTCATCATCACGGAAACACGGCTGAACCGAATTTAATGAAATTTTGTGGATAGCCTTAAAATAGCCCCCCATAAATTTTTTCCAAGTTTCGAGTTTCTAAGACCAGGGGTTGTCGAGATATTAATGAAAAACGGAACTTTTTCTTAGGAGATCTACTCTCCAACTCCGTGGTTTATCCAAACGGAAAGGATGAAAATCGTTTGTTTAAAACGCCAAAATGAAATAAAACTTTATTTCCGAGTTTAGTACAGGATTTTTGGATTAATTAGTCACTATAGGAAAGCATGAATTGTTTGAAACATGAATTTAAATGGAAAAATCTACCTCCATGGTTATTCTTTCACAAATGTTTACTCAACGATGAAGAGTATAAAGAAATCAAAATGGCTATTTAATTTAACATTTTATGAGGAAGATTCTATCTTATATCATGTTGTTCGGCAATGGAATGAAATTAAATGTGTTGGTAATATTTATTATTATTTTTTCTATTTGTATAATAAATAAATGTGTGTAAAATATATTTTATAAATGAACGGTTTGATTGTTCTATTAATTATATATATTGCGGACTGCGTACATCACTTTCATTTATTTAAGCAAAGAGGTTTCAAGCTCATATATTGTGTTTATCTAATAAACTCATATATTGTGTTTACCCAATAAATTCATTTAGCCGATTGTTGAAGCAGAAAAAGAGTAGAACGGGTGTATGCATCTTCTAATACAATTTTAGTGTTTTCATTTAGTATATACAAAAGGGATCAGGATATTTTATTCTTCAGATCTGCAAATTCAGAGTTACGAATTTAGCGGAATATCTCTAAATAACTTGGTAACTTTTCTTAAACTTTACCAAATTAGTGGAAATGTCTCCAAATTGATAAAAATGGCCCAAATCAATCAATAAAATTAAATTTGTTTTTTTAGAATAGAGTACTAAAATGATGTTTCTGTAGCATTTGTCGGTCAGTTCATCCATCCTACTTAGTAACACATTGAAGGAATTTTTTTAATATCACCAAATTGGTAAAAATATTTTTAAATCCATAAAAATATCATGAAATTGATAAAATCGCGCTTACTAAATGAAATTAATTGTGTTTTATTAGGGGATAGTATTGTGGTGATGTTTCGTCAATTTGTCGCAAAATGGGACTATCAGTTCTACAGTCCCAATTGGCGATAAATTTGGCGATTTTTTAAGTTATCGCTAAATTGACGAAAATGTCGCCAAACCTTCCATGGAGATTGCATTATTCAGATGATATGATTCCTATCAATTTATTTGAAGCAAATGATATCATGTCGCTTAGCAACGGATTCAATATGTTATGCGGCATACGATTTTTTTTAATCTTTTCCGATTTGAATAATAAAAATATGTATATAAAATAAATTTCATTGTCATTGCATTTTTGACTGGATCAATTACGGTCTTTAGATTTAAACATCATTATTATTGGTATTTTCGGGGACTGTTGATTCAGGGATTATTGATATTTTCAAATTATTATGGAATTGTTTTATTATGACGAAAATTGTTGAAACTCATATATAGTACGTTGTACGAGTAATCTTCTACAAATGCATGGGTATATCTTCTAATCTACGAGAATATAAGTAGTACAGGTATATTGGCATATATTTTGATATATATTGGCATATATTGGAATCAATTACGACCTTCTGGTATTAAGATTACGGGGATTTTTGATACTTTCAATTTATTACTTCATCTTTTTTATTTTGGCAAATATTTTTGAGACTCATATTGCAATACGGGTAAGCTTCTACTAACACACTGGCATATTTTCTAATCTGTGACAATATAAGTAGTACGGGGTTGCATATATTGATTCAATTCCTTTTTTTTTCTGTAAATTTACTTTCAAAAGGGACCAGGATGTTTTATTTTTCAGATCTGCCCGTAAATATAATTTTGCATAGTGAGAACAGATATTCTTAAACTTCTCTTTATGAGAAATAAATTTAATATTTTAACAGAATTTGCACATGATGGCGAATTATAAATTTCTTTACAGTATATACTCCGTACGAAGAACGGGTATGCTGCTAGTATATAAATAAAAATGAAAATCTGTCTGTCTGTCTGTCTGTCTGTCTGTCTGTTTGTCACACCATCACGGGAGAACGGCTGAACCGAATATGATGAAATTTTGTGGGTAGCCCAGAAATAGCCCCACTTAAAATTATATCCCTGTTTTGAGTTTCTACGACCAGTGGTTCTCGAGATATTAGTAAAAAACGAAATTTTCGTTTGTCTCATCATCACGGAAAAACGGCTGAACCGAATTTAATGAAATTTGGTGAATAGCCTTGAAATATCCCCCCATAACTTTTGTCCAAGTTTCGAGTTTCTAAGACCTGGGGTTGTCGAGATATTAAGGAAAAACGGAACTTTATCCTAGGAGTTCTACTCCCTAACTCCGTGGTTTATCCAAACGAAAAGCTTGAAAATCGTTTGAAAGTGAATTAAAATTTAATCTCTGAGTTTGATGGGAGATTTTTTGCGTTAATTAGTCACTTTCTGAAAACATGAATTGTTTGAAACATGATTTAAAGGGGAAATCTATCTCCATGGTTCATGGTTTATTTAAAACAAGCTTTTACGGAACAATGAGAAGTATAGAGAAATCAAAATCGTTATTTAATTTCGCAGTTTATGTTATAAGACATGACATATTTAACATGTTATAAGATTCTATCTTATATCATGTTACTCAGAAACGCAATTAAATTAAATCTGTCTGTTAATTTTAATAATTATTTTTTCGATTTGAATAATAAATAAATGGATATAAAAATATATTTTAGAAAAGAACGATTTGATTTTTCTTATAGCATTTTTAACTGGATAATATCAATTACGGTCTTCAGGTTTAAAAATTATTATTATTTATATTTTCGGGGATTATTGATTCAAGGATTATTGATATTTTCAAGTTATTATGAAATTATTTTATTATGACAAAAATTGTTTAAACTCATATATTGTATGTTGTACGAATCTTCTACAAATACACGTGTATATCTTTTAATCTACGCGAATATAAGTAGTACATATTGACATATGTTTTGATATATATTGGCATATATTGGAATCAATTACGACCTTCTGGTATAATGAGTACGGATATTATTGATGTTTTCAATTTATTACGTCATCTCTTTTATTTTGGCAAATATTTTTGAGACGCATATTGTAATACGGGTAATCTTCTACTAACACATTGGCATATTTTCTGATCTGCGACAATATAATTAGTACGGGGTTGCATATATTCATTCAATTCCTATTTTTTCTTCTGTAAATTTGCTTACAAAAGGGGACAGGATGTTTTATTCTTCAGATCTGATCGTGAAGATAATTTTGCATAGTGAGAACATATATTCTTAAACTTCTCTTTAGGAGCAATAAATTTAATATGTTAACAGAATTTGCACATGATTGCGAACTTTAAGTTTCTTTAAATTATACACTCCGTACGAATAACGGGTGTGCTGTTAGTGGTTAATAAATTTTAACATTTTAGGAGGATATATCATGTTACTCGGCATCGCAATTAAATTAAATGTGCTTGTTAATGTTTTTATTATTTTTTTTTCGATTTAAATAATAAATAAATGGATAAATGGATATAAAAGTATATCTTATGAATGGACGGTTTGATTTTTCTTTTAATTATATTAATTGCTGACTGCGTACATCAATTTCATTTATTTTGGCAAAGAGTTTTCAAGCTTATATCGTATTTAGCTACTAAACTCATATATTGTGTTTAGCCAATAAATTCATATAGCCGATTGTTGAAACAGAAAAAGAGTAGAGCGGGTATATCTTCTAATACAATTGTAGTGTTTTCATTTAGTATATTGAAACGGGATAAGAATGTTTCATTCAGATCTGCAAATTCAAAGCTACGAATTTGGAGGGATATCGCTAATTTGACAACTTTTCTTAAACTTGACGGAAATGTCGCCAAATTGATATAAACGACACACAAACAGCTGCCATAAACCTTCGGGTTGGTCGTGTGGCTTGGGTCTTCTACATATCAATGAAATTTTTTTTTGTTTTGTTAGAAGAGAGTACTGAAATGATGTTTGGTTAGCATTTCTCTGTCAGACCAACCATCCTACTTAGTAATACATTTAACGAATTTTTAAAATGTCACCAAATTGATAAAAATGTTTTCAAATCTATAAAAATATCTTGAAATTGATAAAATTGCGCTACATAAATGATATTAATTGTTTTTTGTTAGGGGATAGTATTGTGATGATATTTCGTCAATTTGTCGCAAAGTGGAACTGTCAGTTCTACAGTCCCACTTGGCGATAAATTTGGCGATTTTTTAAAATGTCGCTAATTTGACGAAACTGTCGCCAAATGTTCCATAGAAATATAACTATTTAGACGATATTTTTTCTACCAATTTATTTGAAGCAAATGATATCATGTCGCTTAGCAACGGATTTAAATCCAATGTGTTTATGCGGCAGACGATTTTTATTAAATCCTTTCCGATTTGAATAATGAAGATATGTATATAAAATAAATTTCATTGCCATTTCATTTTGGACTGGATAATATCAATTATACTCTTCAGGTTTAAACACTATTATTATTGATATTTTCCGGAATTATTGATTCAGGGATTATTGATATTTTTAAGTTATTACGCCATTGTTTTATTGCGGCAAAAATTGCTGACACACGCATATTGTACGTTGTACGAGTAATCTTCTAGGAATGCACGGGTATATCTTCTAACCTACGAGAATATAAGTAGTACAGGTATATTGGCATATATTTTGACATATATTGGCATATATATTGGAATCAAGTACAGTCTTCTGGTATGAAGATTAAGGGGATTAATTATATATTCAATTTATTACGTGTCTGTTGTATTTTACCAAAAAACATTTGTGACTCATATTGCAAAACGGGTAATCTTCTACTAATAATCGGACATTATAAGTAGTACGTGTATATCTTCCCATATAATTTTAGCACTTTCATTTTGACATATATTGGAATAAATGACTGTCTTCAGATTTAAAGATTACGGGTTTATTGGTATTTTCAATTTATACATGTAATCTACTAATACAGGTTATATTTTCTAATATTCGCGTATATAATTAGTACGGGTCCCATACAATTTTAACGCTTTTATTTTGCATATATTGATTCAATTCCATATTTTTTTTATATTTGCTTACATAAGGGGTCCAAGATGTTTTATTCTTCAGATATGTCCATGAAGATAATTTTATATAGCGAAAACAGAGATTCTTAAACTTCTTTTTAGGAGCATTATATTAAATATTTTAACAGAATATTTTGATTAAACATGTCATTCAGTATACTATAAGAATTTGGGCATGATTATGAATTTCAAATTTCTTTATATTATATACTCCGTACGAAGAACGGGTATGCTGCTAGTCAATAATATAACCCAATTAGTTTTGGATTGAACCCGGGTTGAAAAAATGAAATACATTGAGCCCTATGGGACCTAATTTTTCAAACATTTTTTAAGCGGATTTAAAATTCACAAATTGTTTCGAAAATTTTAGGTAATATTCAAATTGTTCCATAAAATATATAAAAAAAAATCAGCGAAATATATTCAGTAGTTTTTTAAATAAAAATTAAAATAATAATTACACCTCTTATATGAAACGATCACGTGACCATGATATGAAACGATCACATGACCCACTTCAAAATGATATATGGCATCCATCTTGTTTCAAAATCGTGATTTTTTTAAGTTCTTTTTAATTCATATTGAGTGTTGTATCCGTCCTAAAACTACTTTATTTTTGCTTAAATTCTGTGCATCTACATACTGAAACAACGAAATGACAATATATTTGAGTTTAAATGCTCGTCTAAATTTGATTATTTCTACAACTAGCCTATTTTTCAGCTATGTAAAATGTAAACGCCAAAATATGTAGGATGAGTTGTATAAGAATTGCTGTATTTCTTTAACGCAAAAGTATTTAGCTCATGGAGTCTGCGTAGCTGATATGAATGAAATATTCATTGATTTTAAAGAGATAAGGACGATTTTTTTCGATGAAGTTTTAAGCATAGAGTTTAATTACTTTTAACTCCATGGTCTTAAGTGTTTAAATAAAAGAAATTATTTTAGTACTGTGATGAATGAAATAAATGGGAAAATGTTATGAATGAAATGTTGCTTTTATAGAGAGAGCCAGGCGTGTTATTTTTTCTATGACGTTATTTGAATGAATGTCAGTTGTTTTCGGTGAAGTTTTCAAATATAATAAATTATGTTTTGACGTTACTAGTGGACTGTAATTTGGTTGAATGATAAAGCTCACAAGTAAAACCTTATCTACTTTTATTTACACTATAATACAACATAATCTTACACCATAACAGATTGCCTCATGGCAGATACACGACAGACCATACTGTCGATTCTAAGACGAAGCTGACGATCCCACAGCTACTTCCATGAAGGTTCGAAGTAGACAGACAAATTCTTCAGCAGTGCTCGCCCACTGGCGCTGGCCAATTGGCTAACTCTACCAAGAAGGACGCCAAGGCGCAACAAGTGTTATAATGATTTTAAAAATATTACCGAGGAATGTATCGCATTTTAGAGATGTTTAAACTAGGCAATTTATATTTCAATGCCGTCATTTTAATGAAGTTCATTTTTTTCGATTAAGATTTAAGTTTTCAAATATAATAAATTAATGTAGTATTGTGATAAGTTTTAAAATATTGCTTAGGAATGTATTGCATTTTAGAGATGTTTAAATAAAATTGCATTGAAGTTGGAAAGTGTTTCATAATCAATGCTTTAAGCATGATTGATCCTTCTTGTTTTAATTTCCCTGCCTGCAATACATGGTAATGTATAGGGAAAGTATTGGAATCATGCCGAAAATCACAACTCGAGTTTTCGACGGATCTACACGTTTTGAGACCTCTAGAATACGGAAAAACTATTTTTAGAAAAAACTATTAACTGTGTGTCTGTGCAAGGTATGTATCCACTCTAACTAAAAAACTAATGGACCGAATTTCATAAAATTTGGTATGTAAGTCACTTGGGTGAGACCCTGGTGCTGATTAGTTTTTGGTAGGATTCGGGGAAACAGAACCCGCCTTTTTTTGCGAAATGGCCCGTAAAAATTTCATGTATCCACTCTGGATAAAATACTAATTGACCAAATTTCACGAAATTTGGTAGATAAGTTACTTGTAGTATGATCTGGTACTGATTAGATATTAGTGCGATTCGGAAAAGAACAACCTGCCTTCTTTTACGAAATGGCCCGTAAATAGCCAAAATCTAAAATAAAAAAAACTACGTATGCTCAAATATATCCATTAAATACTTGTTTTATACGTAATTTTTAACGAAGAAAAGAATAAGGCCAACTCCATTGCACTAGGAGTAGCCATTCGAGATATTTTAGTTTTTTTGTATTTTCTCTACGCCACCTTTGAAAATAAGTTCAGTTACCAAATGAGAACGAAAATTGAATTAAAAGTAAATTAAATTTAAATAAAATAAAGAGAACGGGATATAAGTCTGCAGGGAAAGTTATGTGCTGCCCACATCAAATTTTTATTTTTTAGAATTATTTGACCACTCAAACACTCCATTATCCTTAACTCAGAATGGGAAGTTGAAGAATACGCTTTATATGATTTGTTGTTGAAAATTTAGCAGTTTAGAAGTGGGGCTTATGACTCCATGCATTTGGGAGCACGCAAAACTTCTATTAGAAGTTAAAAATTCATAATCAAAGTATCCGAAGAAGTGGTTTGTTAGAAATTTTTAGAGGTTGCACATCGAGATCTAATTAGAATGTTTTACGTCTTCCTGCGTCTTACGTAGCTTCCACATGTGCCTGAACAGCAGTGTGGGAACCATGCATTTAGGAGCACGCAAAACGTCTGTTAGAAGTTAGAAGTTCATAATCGAAGACTTCTCACTGAAAGGAGCTTTTTCTCATGTTAGCAGAAAAAAAAAAACCTCACTAAAATGAGTTTTCTCATACTCGTAGCAAAAGGGCTGTTCCCTAAAAAGAGCTTTGCAGTATTTACAGCAAAAATGCCTCTCATTAAGAAGTTATTTCCTGTACTAACAGCAGAAAAGCTTTTCACTAAAACTAGCTTTCTAAAGTAAGACGTTCTTCCATTGAAGATAACCTTATTTGCAATAGGAACTTTGATCCTAGATCTGGGAACTTTCACTTCGATGTATTCTGTGAGTACAGTGATATTATTTAGCTATCGATATGTTCCAGTAGCGCAGATTAGGGGGGGGGGGGGGCTTAGGTATTCTAGTATTAACTCTCTTCACTTACCTGTGGCCATCGTTAGGTGATACATAAATTATTAAAATTGATAGAGGCATGAAGACCGAATACTCACGCGAATCCATTTGTTTCTACAGACTTTATATAAACACAGACATTATAGATACAGACATTATATAAACACAGACATTATAGATACAGACATGATATAAACACAGACATTATAGATACAGGCATTATATAAACACTTCAAATTATCACAGATAATCGGCATTCTAGCCCTTGTAAATTTTAAGTTTCTCAAACATACTCTCTACGTCAAATTAGCATTATTTAATTTCATTAAGATCGTCCAGAGGGCTGAGACAAGGGTCATGTGCCGTAGGGGGTGGTAAAAGTAGTAGAAGGCTTATCTATTGGACTGCTTTGGCGCACTCTGTGCTCTGTGAAGACCAGCTTTGCATCGAGGAATGCCACTAAATAATCTATTTCACATTTTTGCATCGGATACTTTTGTCCTTCTTTTGGACAAATAAATACATATCCAGGCATACATCACTAAAATCTGTAAGAAAGTCATTCTTTTAGAAAGTTCATTTTGCCCATGGTCACATATTGGCTCCTCCGTGCTGAAAACACCGGTTCTCGTTAGATCACCGAAGTCAAGCAGCATCGGACGCGGTTAGTACTTGGGTGGGTGATCACCAGGGAACACCGCGTGCTGTTGGCACATTTCGGGCGCGGTAGCCCGGTGGTTTGCGCGCTGCCACAACTGCCGCCGTGTTCATGCGGAGTACGATCACGTTAAACATGTGGGTCCGTAAGTCCTTCCGAGAGGCTGGTGCTAGGGTAAGGAGGGTACGGTCCCTGTGGATGCCTCTCCCACTGGGTTCCGGTCTAAATTGGGTGGCACTTCCCGGCAGTCCAAACGGTTATCTTACACCTTTCTGGTAGGTCGGACGGTCTGGGTCTTAACAACAACAACAACAACACCTTGGCTCCTAGCCTCTGGTTGGTTAGTTCACATGCGGACATTGGTTTTTCCCAAGCACTGGTAGCTGATTGTTTTCTATTGGCTCTACCTCAGTTACTCGAGGCCACACCCAGGCAAGTAGCTGGGGGTTCAGCTCATTGTGCTCGCAATAAATTAGGTTAAAAAGTTCTTTTTTTTTCGAGATTTTGTAATGTCACCTTTTCAGACTGGCTGTCGCCACAGTTTGTGCTCCTGCCAATCCCCTCACAAAGCATCTAAGTTCGAAATTTAATATCACAGGTAGCAATTATCAGGCTCCCAATTGTCTACTAAACAATATCTACCACTGTAATTGGCCATTTAATATCCGACTCCTACTTTCTTTCGGAAATCCTGACTACGCCTATGATCTTTTTCAATAGTTTTACCTTCTTAACTTGAATCTTTTCTGCGACTGCGGATTTTCTTTCAATCTATATTCCGACATATTTTTTTTATTCATGAACTATTCTTTTACTGTAGGTATGGTTTCCGTTACACAACAGAAGAATGCCCGGAAGGCGTGTTCATGATGTGCATCCAATCAGTCACGGGGGTGATGATCCAGTGCCTGGTAGCTGGAATGGTGTTTGCCAAAATTGCGCGACCCAAGAAGAGGAGCCAGACCCTCATGTTCAGCAGATACGCCGTGGTGTGCCTGAGGGATGGAAAGCTGTGCCTCATGTGGAGGGTGGGCGACATGAGGAAATCGCATATCATCGGAGCTCAGATCAGTGCTCAGGTGATTCGCAGGAAGGTGACATTAGAAGGAGAAGTTATACCCTATTATCACACGCAGTTGGAAGTACGTATCATAACTACAGGATTCAAATTATTTTTATGACCAATGATTTATTATATATTTCATTTCATTTCCTAGCAGTAAGATATGACCATTAAGCTTATGGCGAGAGCAAACCCAGTGTGATCAGATGAACCACCTCTAGACCGGCTACTCAGGGTGTCGTTTCGTTGCAGAACATCAGACGCAAAGCGCCTTTAATCTCTAGTTTCAATTTTGAAATTATCATTTTTTGACATTACTTCAGTGACCACCATAGGGATATCAAGATATATATATATATATATATATATATAATTGAAGAATTTTAATTTACTTATATTATATATACCAGAGATTGATCATGTATTGAAATGTTTTGTATAGCAAAAATGAAAATAAGATGGTCTGAAGTAATTATTTGGTTATTTGATATTAATAGTGACTATACGATAAGCTTGTGAAGATGATAAAGAGAACATTATAAATAAAACATTATAAATAAAACAGGTACTAAATTAGTATAAAATACCCCTTTATCCCTGTTCTATATATAGGGAACTGAAAAAGAACGATATGTGGTAAAGATTAGTTAATATAATCCCTTAACTACACCCTACAATTATTAAAATTTTATCTGTGTTATAAATCATATATGTGATACAGGTATTTAAGGTACTAATCCCCTTGTTCCCTGCCTAAACATACATGGTGTAAAGCAATAATAGTGTAAAGATGTAAAGTTGCAAAACAGAAAAAAAAAATTTCGCACGTGGAGTTAGGCCTTATATATATATATATATATATATATATATATATATATATATATATATATATATATATATATATATATATATATGTGTGTGTGTGTGTGTATGTATATATATATATATATATATATATATATATATCATGAATGATAAATATCTGATGTTGACAGCACATGATTTTCCTTACATGATGCAATGATTTTTACTCCCTTCCCTTCACAGCGAAATAATAATTTGAAAAATGCACGACACAATATTTTTGAATTTGAATTGTTCATTAAAATTTGGCGGTTTCTTTATGGCAATTTGTAAAACTATTTCGAGATTCCTAATTAACTCATATTTTGCACAGATATAACTTGGCAATTAGAAAAATGTCCAGCACCTAAGCAATATAGTCTATATATTAAACGATTTTAATAATTAGGAAAATAAGATTTTATTGTATAAAACCAATGCTTTGAATTCCAATCAATAAATTCTTAAAATTCAAAATCCAAATTCTAATTGTTCTTTATATGTCATTCTAATTATGTTTTTAATATGGCAGTAGAGTGAGTAATTTAAAAACTTGTTTCGCTTAATATATTTTCTCGTTAAATTAAAATAACAAAACTAATAACATAAGACTGTAAGCAGGTTGGTTCAATGTTTATGATACACGCTTTTGAGCCCAGAGATTGCAGGTTCGATTCTGGCACCTGATTTAAATTTATTTTATCACTTTCGCTTCTTATCGGTATCTCTGGTTTTAAATAGCACAAATAAATCCATTATGCTTGCTCAAGGGAAATTTTAGTTCTTTCCTTTACCATATGTAAACGGAAAAGTTAAAAATGCTAAACTTAACAGAAAAAGTTAAAAATGCTAAACTCAACAGAAAAAGTTAAAAATGCTAAACTCAACAGAAAAAGTTAAAAATGCTAAACTCAACAGAAAAAGTTAAAAATGCTAAACTCAACAGAAAAAGTTAAAAATGCTAAACTCAACAGAAAAAGTTAAAAATGCTAAACTCAACAGAAAAAGTTAAAAATGCTAAACTTAACAGAAAAAGTTAAAAATGCTAAACTCAACAGAAAAAGTTAAAAATGCTAAACTCAACAGAAAAAGTTAAAAATGCTAAACTCAACAGAAAAAGTTAAAAATGCTAAACTTATACACCAAAATGGAAACGTCAGACGTCGACGGCTTGGCGGAGAGGCTTAGGATTATTACTGGGTTCTAGACTCTGGTTCAGTTTCCGTCTTGGTATAATCGTTGATATCCTATATAATAAATGGATGGCATTTTCTTCCAAAACGGTTCAAAGTTCTTTCTTAGGTGGGTTGAGCTTAAACAGTAGGTTCTTTTTACGAATGACGCCCCTACTTTCTCTAAGTAATTAAGAAAGGGTATCAGCACTTATGATCCACACGGGTGGCTGATATTCAAATCCCATTAACCTACGAAAAGAAGGTGGAGACATAAAGTGATTAACAGTTAACGAGCAGAATGCTAAGAAAGTAGCCAATTAGAGAATATTTTTTATACTTTCTCCGTCAAAGTGAGAGTTCAGAGTGAGATGTTACACCCGGATTTCTAGCATTGGAAAAGATAGAAAGATCTACTCTCTAGAATATCTTCGGGTATAATGGGCTAAATAATAGTTAAAGGCGTCCTATAAAATAGATAAATGAATTTTTCTTCTAAAACCGTCCAAAGATCTTTCTTAGATGTGTTTGACCTAAACAGTAGAACATTTTCCGGATGAGAGTTCAGAGTGAGATGTTACTCCTGGATTTCTAATATTGGTAAAGATAGGAAGACTCAATCTACTCTTTAGGATATTTACAATTAAAGGTACGAGGGAATCATAACAGTAGAATTCACTCAATGAAGGAATGTGGAAGAGTTTGAGGTTGCAGCTTGGGAAGTGTAAATCTTTATCTCTTATAATTTTCCGCACGAAATGGAGGACGAGTGGTGTGTCAGTTCTTACTGAAGCCAGGGGTTTCCTCTTCGGGCCTACTCTCCTGGGGGTCTCCTACACCCTTCCACGTCTTCTCCTTCTTCGACCCAGACCGTCCGACCTACCAGAAGATGCTCCACAGGGACTGTACCTCCCTTCCCTGCCACCAATCTCTCGGAAGGACTTGCGGACCCACATATTTAACGTGATCGTACTCCGCGTGAACATGGAGACAGTTTGGGCAGGCCGGGAATCGAACTCCGGTCTTCCGAGTGCAATCCCCGCGCGCAAACCACTGGGCTGTCTCACCCCCCACTCTTCCTCGTCTAAAGTTCGTGTAAGGTTGTTTTGCACCCCGTATCTCCAGTTAACGAAGTTTAATTAATGTTGCAAAACGATCGCTCTTTTTCTTAACCAGAAATTGCAGATCGGAAATGACGTACAGTAAGTTACGACATATCCGGCAAATCGCTTACGGTAACGATATTGGAGACAATAAAATTTAATGAAAAGTAAATATTATAAAAAAAAAAGAATATTTTTACGAAATTAATTGCGGCAAGAACCGAAATCACAGTTTCATGACCTTGAAACACCCGTCGTGACCTCCGAGCCAGTCATTTCATAACCTCTTTTACTTTCTCATGCTATGTAATATAGTACAGAGAAAGTATTGTCTTCACGAAAATGTTCGATTTCGAGATTTTGATGCCAATATATGTTTTAGGATCTCCTAAACACGCTTCGACTATTTTTAGAAGGATGTCCGTCTGTCTGTCTGCTATCGATTTCCTGTGCAGACGATAGCTGCCACAAATATTAATGGATTTTCACGAAACTTTTTATCTGGTTTTGTTAGCGAAAAATCTAGAACTAGGTAGAATTTTTTTGAAATTCAAGCGAAAACTTTGAAATTAATTCGAAATTCTATATTTTCTTAATATGGCAGTATAGGGCAAAATGTGGTCTAATTATGCATAAAAGAGTTTATTTGTGGCCGAATGATCGTGAAATGTATCAGTTTCAATCATTATAGCGAAAAATAACTGCGATACAATTTTTGCGTTCATAATATCATTAGCCCCCTCCCTCCGAAGGGGGGCAAATTACTCTCTTGATTTTTTCAAGCCCTTTAAAATGAATGGTAACATGCTATAACCCTGATCATGTGGATCAACGATAGGGATTTTTCAACAATTTTCTTGCAAAAAATAAATAAATAAATAATAATAATAATAATAATAATAAACCCACAAGCTACTTAAAAATGGATTCTGGTATGAGATAGTAGAGTTAAAACCTAACTCCAGTTAATTCAATTGGAACTTAAGAAACTCTCGATCAGAAGCTATCTCGAAACTTAGGAGCATTTTTCTTGTATTTGAATTTTATATAGCGACTGACCATAAAAGGCACAAGTGCTAAAATGGATCACAATCAACAGCAGGGATCGTGCCCATAACTTTCGGATTCGAAAAATGAGGACATGACTACTCGGAGCTTATAAACGTAGGAATTTTTACTTTCCCTGCAATACATGGTAATGTATAGGGAAAGTATTGGAATTATGCCGAAAATCGCAACTCGAATTTTCGACGGATCTACACGTTTCGGTACCTCTAGAATACGAAAAAAAAATTTTTTAGCGTGACGTCTGTGGGTGTGTCTGTCTGTGCAGATTTGTATTCACTCTAACTAAAAAACTAATGGATCGAATTTCACAAAATTTGGTAGGTAAGTGTCACTTGTGGGCGAATCTGGTGCTGATTCATTTTGGGTACAATTCGGGATAAAAGAACCCGCCTTTTTTTGAAAAATGGTCCGCAAAAATCTAAAATAAAAACTAGGTATGCTCAAATATATACATTAAATGCTTGTTTAATACGTAATGTTTAACGAAGAAAAGAATAAGACCAACCCCATTACACTAGGACTAGCCGTTCTCGAGATATTTTAGTTTTTTCGTATTTTCTCTACGCCACCTTTGAAAATAAGTCCAGTTATCAAATGAGAACGAAAATTGAATTAAAAGTGAATAAAATTTAATTATAATAAAGAGAACGTGGATATAAGACTGCAGAGAAAGTCATGTGCTGCCCACATCAGATTTTTTCTATTCCCATAAAGAATCAATTTTCACATTCGGTTAAAGTATTTCTAAATGAACTATTTCTGTGTTAGAGAAACCAAAGGTATTCTTCCAACAATAAGTTTAAATTCATGAGTGGCATCAAAATAATTATATTAATTATATTTTTTAATCGCAGGTTCGTTTCGACGACGCTGCTGATAAGGTATTTCTCATCTGGCCAGCAACGATCGTCCATGCAATTGACGAATCCAGTCCTTTCTATGGTATGTCAGCCCAGGATATTCTTAGTGACACCTACGAGCTTGTGGTGGCTCTGGAAGGCACTATCGAATCCACAGGGCAATCTATTCAAGCAAGGACATCGTTCGTTCCAACAGAAATTCTTTGGGGCCACAGGTTTGAACAAATGGTGTCCTATCACAAGGACACTGGAGAATTCTCAGTCGATTATAGGTACGTAATTTTGCATACATTGGATGTTACATGAGTGGTGATGGTACAACTGTACCAAGTCCACTTGGTTAATATTTGTTATACGCTACGAGAGAAAGATGCAGCTCGGAGTTGATGATTTTTGGGTAGAATTTTACAAAAAATTATTATTTTTTACCATTTCCTGAATAGTAACGTCGTTGTAGTACAATAAATTGTACCCAGAATCTATAATTGTACCCAAAAGGCAGTTATTCTGAGTTCCGTCGTTCTATTGTGGCGTAAGCTAAAAAACCAAATGGATTTAATCAACTTATGACTTGCCAAATACAGACCCTTAACCCTCCATTGGCCAGGTCAAAATTGGAACGCAAACGCCTTTACTTCATTTGACAGGTGTTGATATTCTTATTAGGAACATTCTTTTTTCAAGTTCTAATTTCATTAAATACAGTGTTCAATTTAAATTACTCTGAATAAAAAAAATTGAAGACTCAATCTAAGGTCAACTAATTGAAGTGAAATAAATAAGCACGTGTGAAATGCACAGTGACTGATGAAAAGCGAAATTAAAAACTTATTTGTAGTAAATAATTTTAACGTAGATATCGCCAACTGTATGCATCTTAGCATTTGAAATTGTGAAGATTAGCGCATTCTATTCTGAACTCTTCTATTTTTGAATGACAGGGTTATTTTCGTGAAAAGAGAAGATAAAAATATACTTGTAGTGCTGTAGCCTGAGGAAGTACACAGTGTTTCTAGTTAAGTCCTTAACCTAATAACTTAGGAATGAAATAAAGGTTCCTAAGTGTACACGCTATGGCTGTCTGTAGTAGTGCTCATTTCCGGTAAAATAGAAGTGATTTTGCAATGTCCTTAGCTGAGAATTGAAGACTTTAGGAACACCAACTTCGGCGCAACAAGGCGATATTGAAGGAAAGCGCATGAGCAAATTATAAAGTTGTAGAACATTATCTAATTAGTTGCAATCGGCACCAATAACAAACAAAACAGGTATATGAAAGACGGATTAAAATTTAATGTTGTTGTTGTTGAAACCCAGACCGTCCGACCTACCAGAAAGGTGTAAGGTAACTGTTTGGACGGTCGGGAAGTGCCACCCAATTTAGACCGGAACCCAGTGGGGGAGGCATCCACAGGGACCGTACCCTCCTTCCCCTACCACCAACCTCTCGGAAGGACTTTCGGACCCACATGTTTAACGTGATCGTACTCCGCATGAACACGGCGGCAGTTTTGGCAGTGGCTGGAATCGAATCCGGGCCTACCGAGTGCAACTCCAGCGCGCTAACCAATGGGCTACCGCGCCCCCGGATTAAAATTTAATGTGTTGCATTTACTTGTATTAGATTTTAATACATTTGATTGTTCAGATTCATCCTTTTGTGAAAATCCATTGATTTTATCAGCTTAAAATCGACTTAAATTTTTTAGATACTCGCCAAATGGAGTTTGAGGGAAGGGGGCGAGGGAGTCTGTGGCAAATATTAATATTAAAAAATAATAATAACACAGAAGGAAACAATTTACTAAACTCGCATATATCGTGCTAAGCATCATTGCATCAAATCTGTATAAACTTTAGTTTTGCTTCTTGCAATCTATCTTTCATCAATGTATATAAAAATTTCTTGCACTTTAAAAAAAAATTCCATATCACCGCAATCATCTCAGATGCTTCGCTCAAGATCAAAATATCTTGGTCAAACATGATCAATAATTCTGGCTTTAACTTGCAGAATTATTGATATTTAAACAATTGCTGTTTCTTATAAAATCTCACACATAAAATTTTATTTTACGATTAAAATTAACCATAATGACATTGTGAAATCTGACAAATTTACACCATCTCAGAAAAATATATATAATATAATTTAAAGCTTGCTTCTTTAAATTCCTTAATATTGCATTATTCTTTAGTGAGAGCGACCATTTTTGCCCGTCAGGAGGACGACCCCAGTTGAGTTTACCAGAAAATAGAACTGCTTTTATAGTCTCCAAAAAGGAAAACTTCATGAAATTATGTTCTGAATGCAGTCATTGGCAGTGTTGCATCAAATGCACTATTATTAAGCAAATGATAACAGTTTATTTGATAAAAATTATAAACCTGTTTCGAAAGACTCCCCCCCCCCCCCCTTCCTTTCAGAATGAAAATACACAACCACCACCACAGTCAAAGCAAGAGGAGTTTCTATTGAGAGAGAATTTCACACGTAACCCAGGTAGTATCATATTCTTGTGCCATTTTGTAAGCTTATTGCATGCTTTAGCAGTCAAGAACTTGCTAGGAGGATACTTCAATCAGACTATCTAGCACAGATTTGATACCATAATTAACTTTCCGACGTAAAAAGTCACACCCAAACGAGCACACTCGAACCAGTTTTTAGTCTCTTTGATTTACAGTCAATGCTTCTTTCAAGCATACCTCCCGGGGGACGAAGCCCCCCCCCCCGAGACATTTTATGTTAACTTAGTTTCTATTTATGTGACATAGCATTTAGATATATTTATATAGGGCAAATGGAAAACTTCCCCCCCCCCCCCCCCCCGGGCTAAAAAGTTCTGAAAGAAACAGCGATTACAGTTGGTTTGAGTGTGCTCGCTTATTTCGGTTTGGATAGTAAATTTTTATTGGTTTGGCAGTGAAATGTAAGTCCTTCATTTATTCCTTTAAACTTTGTTTTTTTCTAGCTTTCAACCCCATACTATCTTTTGCGACAGAAACCACTCTTGCTTTTACTGAGATGGTTGCCATCTTGAAGACGGAAGGGGGGGTTGCATCCGAAACTGGTTGATACCTTTCATGAATTAAATTCAGTTCTCAAAGAACTTTCATTTTTCACTCCAATACAAAGACTAAAGTCTCAAAAATTTACACGATAGTTTTACACGTTTACTACTAGCATAATATGGCATCTCTATTACCTTTCCCATCTTCCACGTCTTTATATTCGAATTCTGATTTGATAGGTTAGCCTTTGCTCGAGTTCGCATTCCTACTTCTATTGCTGTATTAACTTTTGAGTTTAACTCCTTATGCTGAGTTAAATAAGGTAAACTAATTTCATTTCACTCTTAAATAGCTGTTTCATATTTTAACGTACTTCTTTAACCTTTTCCCTTCTTGTTTTGCAGAAAATTTAATAACACTTACGAAATAGAGACTCCTTTGTGCAGCGCGAGGGATTACTATGAGTACAGACGTCTGTTATCTGTTTCGTCCAGAGCCGTGAGCTACTGTGGGGCGACCACAGAAGCCGCTAGCTTGGCAAGCTTCAGAAGGAGCGAATCTACCCCAGAAGCGCAGTCTACATCGTCCCAAGTGCAAGGTGGCGATGCCAACCAGCTGTCAGGAAGTTGTGACGAATGTTGAACGTACTAGGTACATGCAGTTCATACAACTTATTTCTAATGACTGGTTTTGAGTTACAATCACAAAACCCACAGGTTGGGGTGTCCCAAAGCGTGTATAGTCATGTTCTATGTGCGGGGACTTGTATCACGCCTGTCGATGCTGATCGCTGCACCGAAAGCATGATTACTTTACAAGTTTTGAAAACGCCCCATCAAATCGGGTTTTGATTACATACACTGTTAAAAATGCTTCATGCAAAGGTGCACTTAAGGGCGAGCGTCAGTAAATTTTCTGCCCTATCCGCGCTTTGTTAACTTTCGCGGCACACATATTTCACCGAAATTCTGCTCAAACAGTTGCGAAATATTTTCTTATAGATAAAATGCTATGCTTAGATTATATTAAAACTAAATTTAATACCCAATAAAACATAGAATATATGTTTTATTTTAATTTAAAATACTTTTGGTGCTGCCATCTGTTGTCGTAATTTAATTCATACCGACTATTTTTTTTTTTTAATGAACACTTTTAAATGTCTATTCCTTCTAATACGCTATTAAATACAACAACAGATCATATATAATGCCATAATCACGGAAACGTAATTGAACTTGGACTTGAAGGCAAAGGAAAACTTGAAGATAAAACTGCAGTCCTCAGTGATGTACATTCAAATCATTTATCATATTTATAGAATGATAAATTACCTTTCCGTGATTGTGGCATTATTATATATGATCTGTTGTTGTATTTAACACTGTATTAGAAGGAATAGATATTTAAAAATGTTCATTAAAAAATAAAAATAATCGGTATGAATTAAATTACGACAACAGATGGCAGCACAAAAAATATTTTGGATTAAAATAAAAAATATATTCTATGTTTTTTGGGACATTAAATTTAGTTTTAATATAATCTAAGCCTTGCATTTTATCTTTCAGAAAATATTTCGCAACTGTTTGAGCAGAATTTCGGGCTCACCCTTAAGATAGGGCTGGTCTAACATTGTATTTGACTCTAGAAACAAAAGTGAATTCGGGCCCCTGCCCTGTATACACAATAACACCATAACTAGGTATCAGGTGTAGAAGTAGCACTTATAATTACTTTTATGAGGGTCGCAACAGCCCAGTGGTTAGCGCGCGGGGATTGCATGTTCAAGTAAAAAATGAATCGTTACTTTTGAATTTTATGAAGAAAGGTACTTCACAGTAAGTATTTTATAGTGCTAAATCAAAAACTGTTATTTAGAAAACGTTACATTTTTATAGAGAAGAGGGAAAGGTATTCAAAATTTGGATTGAGTATATTTGGTAAAAACGTGCACTAACTATTTGGAAAAGTTTTTAAATTGTATTGCGAATAATGATGCAAAAAAGATGAAACATATATTGATAGCTTATTTGATACTTATTCAAAAAAGTTAAAATTCTCATCTGCATACGCAATGTATCACTCTTCGGGGTGGGTGGGTGGGGGTGTCAAGGAAAAAAATGAATCACTACTTTTGAATTTTATGAAGAAAAGCACATACGGTAAGTATTTTATAGTGCTAAATTAAAAACTGTATTTAGAAAACGTTACACTTTATAGACAAGAGGGAGGCATTCAAAATTTGCATTGAGTATATTTGGCAAAAACTTACACTAACTATTCGATTTATGAATGCAACATAAAATAATTAGGATATATTAAATTTATTTCCATATTATAAAACACAACTAAGTTATCGGAAACGCAAGCATATATACTTTCTTGTTGACAGTTACGGTAGTTACAAGTCTAGTTTCGCTCAAGTATTGCTGTAATCTGTGGATCCTGAGAGCTGCCCTTTAAAAAACCTGATCGTCGAAGTTTAGGCAGAATGGTACAGCCTGATCTCAGGGTTGCCGAAGAAATTGAGCTCAGCCTTGTTCAAGACTACCCACGAAATTTCATGAAATTTGGTGAAGCCGTTCTCCTGTGATAATAAGACATATAAACACACAGACAGGCAGATTTAAAATTATATTTCTATAGATTACAAATGCTTTTGTGTAAATGTTAATTCATTTTTCCCATCTAGATATTTCCATTGTGAGAGAAACATCGAGGATGACACCTCCCTGACAGACAAGTCAGCAAGTGGAACTCCTTTTACAACTCCCAAAAAAGTGTCTTATTTAGAACCTGTGATATCCAAGTTTCAAGCGAGAAGGATATTTTTTATAATCTACAACTACTGAACTGAATTCTGACCAAAGATATTATCAACAGAGAAATGTTTTCAACGGAGTACAGAACACTTATTCAAATGCTTCATCTTACATTAGAAAGCTTTTGAAAGATTTTTAGGACATCATTTTTTCCAAGGACGGTAAATTATTTCAAGTTGTAGGATGACAATATGAATGCTTCAATTCAGAACTTCCAGAAGTATTTTGAACAATTCAATTTTCATTAAATGTTTAAACATATAAAATATTTCATCATCATATAAAAGTAAAATGCATTTACGTACATAACCACTAAAGGAAAAGTTTGTTGCGAGCTTTTAAGGTGTATAGACATAAAATATAGAAGTCGCGAGAAAAGTTACTTTGAAATAAATACTTGACCAGTACATTTTCAAAATCTAACGACATCCACGTTCTGATGTATATACACTACAGTGGAAGAGCTACATTTGCTTTTTGTCTTCTTCCTAAAGAGTGTCTGCAAATTCAAAGAATTAGAAAATATATATCCATGTAATTTGTACGTGTGCATTAATATTTCATAGGTCAATTCATCAAAAGTATATTTTATAAATAAATAATTATTATTTAAATTGGTTTCAAAAATGCATTAAAAAAATATCTCTATGCCCCCTCTCCTTTATCTGGGAGTCAATCAATTGTTTAGAACATTCATAAATTGATCCTAAACTTAGTAAGTACCTGTTACTCCAAATAAAGTGTTTAATTCATATTCTACTTATAGTAAAAATTAAATTAGTGATGAACAATGTACTCATAAAAATTCGTAATACATTTATAGGTTTCCCATGAAAGTCATAATGCACCACAATAATTTTGTAAAGAAAGGTACATGAGCGTATATATAAGGCCTATTGTAAAGTGACCATGCCTGATCAAATAAAAGTGATTGCCGCGGCTCTAATGGAGAACTTAAAAAGTTGGGATATGAACTCAACAAAGTGAACTAGACGAAAAAAGTCAATTACAAAGTTGCTAATGAATAGGAATTGATATAAAAACTGTTTCAAAAGTCATTTATTTCACACATCATGGTTATTGGTGAATGGCTGTCCTATTCAGGAATGTTACAATAAACAACTAAATTAAAATTCCATCAGCAACAAAACATGACTAAATTCAAGAAAGATTATTATCAGATATTTTGACAAGCAATGAAGGTGTCACCATGGTATAGTTCTTGTGTCACTGTGGTTTAGTATTTATTGTCTTCCACAAATTGATCCTGAACCAAGTAAATGCCTGTTAGTCGATTCCTTCTATTTAGATAATCCTCTATCGTCTATAATTTTGTAATTTATATTTCCCTTCCATCTTTCTTTGTTGCAGAGTTCATTATCCCAACTTTTTAAATTTTTCCCTAGGGAGCGCTACAATAATTTGACCAGGAATGACCAATTTCTATATAGTATATAGACCTAACATGTGAGAAAACAGTTAGAACAAAGTTATTAGGGTGCTTAAAGACTTTCGTACGAGCCCTGTATATTAGCATAAACTATATTCTGAAATAAATAATTTTAATACTGGAGTATTATCATACTTGAAACTAGCAATCATCTAAGTGCTCATTCATATATTCAGTTAGATACCAGGTCATTAAATGTGAATTCTTTGCTAAGAGAAAATGCTGTTCACAACAAAGTGAAGAGATTTGTTATGTATTTATGTTTTTATGTATTTACTGATGCAACTCCATGTCAGTGAAACTGATATTTAGAACTCACTCAAGTGCCATAGTGTGTGCTGGAAATGAAATGTTAGTAAATGGATATTATAGAATGTAATTCATTAAAATAATTTTGCATACTATTTTTCATGCAAGCTTTTAATTGAAATGTATTCATGTGGTTATTTTTCATTTTTTTTTTTTATATATATATTCAATAATGAAAGTAAATGTGCATTATTGTTCTTAAAAAAATTTAGTATTTTCTACTAACTATTCCAAGTATAATTTTGAAAAGAATAGTACACACTGGATCCATTCCAGACTATAAATTATTGTTGCAGAATATTTTGCATTCCAATTAGCAAACTATTTTTATAAGATATGCGATAGAAGCACAGTGCATCACCAAAATGTGTTCTTCATGCTATAAATTGTTTCTATCTCAAATATTAACATGGTGGTAAATTCCTATTATTCCACTGAAAGGTATGGTTTATTTTCAAGTTTATAAATAGGGATGAATCTGAGCCCACAGAGAATTTATCTCAGTGGGCTCAGACTCATCACTATAAACTATATTTATAAACTTGCAAGCCTTAGCTGATCTAATAAAGTCTAATGTAATAACATACAATAAATCAAAGTAAGGTCTTAAAGGCGAATATCAGAGAAGGGAAATACCTGTCTTTTCTATATTTGTTAATTTGCATAAAAACTAGATGCCTTAAATTTGCTCAGAGAATCAACTTATTATTCAGGCCCCGCATGCAATAGTCAGAATTCATCCTTTATATAGTGTTTATTTTTTAAAGCAAACCATATTTCTCAGTCTTTGTATACTAATCATAAAATTTCATTCATCATTGGTAATATAAGTTGATTGTATTTTAAACTACTATAACGTTAAATACAGAATGTGACTTAAAATGCATTGCAAATAGAATGTAAAAAGCAGACAATCCTTTTATATCCCACATTAGTCTAAACTATTAAATTAGTCTATTCTATGCAACACATCCATGATGTATTATGAACTGATATGACAAGTATGTGCATCTTAATGTTTTGTTTCATGATTGACTTTAAATTTGTATCGGACTTATCCTATATTTGTATGACAGTTTTTGAAGGGGAAAATCTCATACATATCTAGAATTTGTATGTAGTGTAAAAATATTCCATGACACATAGAATTTGTGAATGAATATAAAGGCACCCAGTTTAATAAGTAAAAAGTAGGTAGTAATTAAATTTTCTAGCCATAGAAGGAAAATATAATAAATTAGTTTACACTATAGGATTAGAAATCATTTTTAAGAAGCTATAAAAATATTGAATAATATAGCTTTAAACTGGGTTTAGGCATTCACATTTTTGAATTAGATTTGTACATTGAAATACAAAAGCAAGAGAAGTTTTCCAAAGCAAATCTCTAAACTGAGAATCTTAATCTCTAAAATGAGAATTATTTCATCTGTGATAGTAAGATTATCACAGAATTAGTTCATCTGTGATAATAGCAGTTCATTCAGATAAAAATGTTGTCCACTGTACAATTTCTAAAGCACCCTGGAAACCTTCCTTCATGGAACTCATACTGTCACTCTTTCAAAAGTTTTAAGATGTTTATTTCTATTTTTTATTTATGATGAAACAGATTAATAAATCTGTTTCAAATCTTGAAAGTATTCTACTGTATTGCTCTGATTGTAAAACAAGTAGTTTTGTAGGAGTTCGAATAAGTATTTCAAATTTCATGGAAATTTCACTTGAATTTTTATTAAATCTGTGGAAGTAAAAATTTCCAAAAAATGTTGGAAATGGCTCATAATTCCCAAACAATGAAATTGATATAACTCTGGTTAAATGTACTTATGAATCATTTATTCATTTAATAATAGGGCATAATGTTTTATGATTATTTATATTTTAGATTAAAATATCTTGAGAACAGTGCATGTTATAAATAATTCCATTCATTTTTAAATAAAAAATGACTAACATTTTACATCATAGTTATTTTTTATATATTTTTTTCAATTTAATAAAAAATATTCGAAAAATTGAAGCCCTTTCCTTAATCTGAACATTCTAAAAAAATAATAGGCTTCTTGTGGTTACTGTTTGAAATAATTGTACTAAATTTCATGTGAATCTTTCAATTTATTTGAGAGCTATTGCATCCATGGGTTCAGACAGATACGAATGGCTAGAATAGCCCAGTGGTTAAGAAATAAGGATAGCATGCTGTAGTCTTGTGTTTGATTATTGTCGCTGTCCAAAACCACCCTTGTGTCTTCACGGAATATAGGCACAATAAATCTGTAGGTCTGAAAGTCTATCAGATAGGTAATGGGTTAGGGGATGGATGGTACTGTCCCTGTGGTTGCTACCCCCATTAGGCTACAGTCTAAATTGGGTGGCACTTTACAGACCATCCAAACAGATACCTTATGGTAGGTAGGACAGTCTAGATAAAAAGAGATAAAAAGAATGACAGATACAGATAATATCATTGAAAAAAGAAAATAGTAGATTTATATTCAAGGACACTGAAAACATAAATTCATCAAAATCTGAAAATCAGATGAATGTTGCATGAAAAATATAATTCAAATGTACCTCTATAATCTCTATGCAGCATTTTTAACAAGAATTTTCTTTGCACTACTTTTAAATGAATTTGTATTTTACCCTTGGGAGAGTGTGTGTTTCATCACTTTGGTTTTTATAGTAATCCTCTAATATGCATAGTATAGAAACTAAATTATGTCTTATCATCTGATGATTAATTTAAGTTTAAAGAATGTGTGCACATTTAAGGGACTAGAAACAGTAGTAGCCCCAGATTTTCAGATGCTACTTTGACTAGCCTCTTAATGATTTATTAATTTACTGCTCAATTCTTTTTGCTGTGTCAAATATGGGCATAAACATTAGGAGATTAATAAATAGACATTATTTAAATTGTTTCCTATGTTCTGGAGTTAGAGATAACATGAAAATAAAAGGCCAGAAAATAGATTTGAACAGATCCTGAACTTTTTGAAGCAAATGGTACTGTACTCATCTAAAGTTGCCCATGTAGTCAAAAGTATGAAAAATTGAATGCAGCATGAGATAGGAGCAGAACTTAGAATTTTCCATACATCTTGTATCTCAGTTAAAAAATCCTCAAACACAAAGATTTGGATATATAAACATTCTCTACAGTTTGGCTAAACAAATGTGCAAGTATAAATGTCTGCTGATAAAATTTGGTACAATTTTGTTTGCTTAGTTTCCATTTTACATTTTGACTTTATAATTAAAACAGTAGTTTTGAGCAGAGAGTATCCAATAAATTAATTTAAAAATATGAAAAGTTACAGAGTTTGACACATATGCAAAATTATGAAGTTCCCAAAATTAAGTTGAACTGTCAAACTCTTGATTTCGAAAAAAATGCTCTACTGATGCAGAGTTCACAAGGCTGTGGGAGAACCTTATAAAATACTGCAGTCTTAAAATATTTTAGAGAAACACTAAATATCACTTGAGTACTGATAAAGTTAGAGAATTAACTAAAGTTGAATAGTCTCAGCTTAACAATAACCATTTCATTAAACTAATCAAATTTCTTTTAAATAAACTTCATTGCAGCTTCTTGCCAATTAACAATTACACGATCTGTGGTACCCACAGCTAGCAATAGGTACTCAATGCAGGTTTTTGTCAATTAATAATTTCATACTTATATATAGCAAAGCCTATTTATGAGCTCAGACATAGTAAATTATTGATTATTCTGAAAAAAAAAATCTTTCACCCTGGATCAGCTTCATTACAACTAAATAAAACTAATTGCATATTTCAATCCATAAAATACTATACTTAGATATCAATTAATATGGAGTTTGAGTCATTGGATGTGAAAAAATCGTTTTTTTTTTGGCATTTAAATTCTTGGTTAAGGGTCAGAAACAATTATAACAAGGTGGCTTAGAAATAGTCATTTGGGATAAAAATGGAGGAAAACAATGTCTTTGTCCCAAAGTGGTGACACATCTTAAAATCTTTTTTCATCACAACACACAGAAGCAATTAGAATGTCTTTTAAGAATATTTTAGAAAATTCCATTTACAATTCTACAAACTAGAGAAAATAGTCCGTGATTTACAAAAGAAAATAAAACTGCTTCCAAATTTGTGTTCACATTTTGAAGTTCACAATTATTGATTGAAATTATATCTTAAATTCAACTGCAAACATGCATACGTTAAGCATTTGACAATTTAAAAGAAATCACTAGATATTTTCCTTCAACCAATAAGTAATCTATTTTTTTTACATACTAAAAGAACATACCTGTGTGTGTGTGTGTCTATTTATCTTTCTGTAGCAGGAAACAAAAAATTTGGACAGCAGCGAAATTCGATACAGAAGTACTTCAGGTCTCTGGATGATATGGCTTAGAGAAATGTTCTTTAAATACAAATTGGTTCAAAAGTTATAAACATTCAAAGCTGAATGTTGCAGAATTTTCGCCACTTTTAATCCATTTATCGGATAGACTGTGTTGCTTAAATGTGAGCTCTTCCTTTTGCAGGTGTGAATATTATCTCAGATTTTTTATTTAGATTTTGAGTGAAGGCTGTTGCAACAGTAACTAGGGTTTAAGCAAAACTCTTAACTTTGCAAATTTGAAAGATTTTGTTTTAATTTGTTAATTTAGTATTAAATTATCATTATAAGTATTATGCTGAATTCAGATGAAAATTCTCCTAGATAACATTTAATTTTACTGTTTTTTCATCTGCAGCTCAATATATCTCATCCCCCATTGATCCAATTAACATACAATTTTTACTGGCATATGGGAACTTATTAATAAAGGCTGCATTAAGGCCAAAGTGTCTGCACATTGGACTAAAAGCGGTGCTTTTTTTCTCTTTCTGATATTTTAAGTATTTTTAACATGCTCAATTAGGATGTATCAAAGAAGCTATTTAGGGTATATTATGCTCACATTGTAAAATAGGCATGGTTGCGTATTAAAAGAAATGCAGTGTGTGAATGATTTTGGTTTTCAAAACAGGCAATTTGAAAATTAAGTAGTGTTATTGGTATCTGGAATATTTAAGTAGCGGGTGCTTATTTAAGACCTGGGTAATATTGGGTAATTTGTTCTAGTATATAATAATTTTACTTCATATCAGCCATGAATAACGAATATAGAGAATAAATTCTCATTACCCCAACAATTTCATTATATACGATTTCAACTGTAGTTTGTACAAAATGACCAGATGCTCAATATTTTACACAAAAATGATCCTGATTTTAGAGAACTCTATAACTCCCAAACTTACATTAATGAACAATTTTAAATTTTTCATTTTAGATTAGTGTACCACAAAAAATTATCTGGAACATTAAAAGGAATAGGAAAATCTTATATGCCAAAAGCACAAACATAATCAAATTAGACAAAGGGAAATAGCCATATTTAGGTTACATATCAGGAAACCAAAACAAACACATATTACACAAAATATTCAAATCATTCATTTCATTTATATTCATTTTATATATATTCACATACTCATTCAATTAGACATTTCAAAGGGAAACTGGGCAGTATTTATGTTACATGCCAGGAAACCAAGACAAACATATAGTATACATTGTTTTAGAGCTAGAATGATATTATTGTATAATACTAAAAGCAATTTATTTGTGTTCTTGAATGCCTAGAAATGTATAAATTTATTTAAAATTGAAATTGAAATTTTGCTTGCTACGATACTTTCTTTTACATAGAATATATATTGCAAGGAAAGTAATTCATTTTCATAATATCCAACATTTCAGTGACTTAAGTAGCTTGATGCCTATTTCATTTAGTGCAAATCATTCATTTCATTTGCATTTTTTCTTTCAGAAGTTAGCGTCGTTTTGCCTTTCTGATTTGCACTAAATAAAATAGGCATCAAGCTATTAAGTTACTGAAATGTTGGATATTATGAAAATGAATTACTTTCCCTGCAATATATATTCTATGTAAAAGAAAGTACCGTAGCAGGCAAAATTTAAATTTTAGACAAATTTATACATTTCTAGGCATTCAAGAACACAAATAAATTGCTTTTAGTATTATACAAGGACTTCATTCTAGCTCTAAAGCAACCAAATATCCACAAACTCTGGCAATCAGATGGATTATATATAAATTACCTTTGTGCTGATTAAATTTTGAAGCAAGTCAGAATAGATACATTCTTTTTATTCTAAATCGACCCCTCCTAATTAATAAAATAATAAATATACTGAACAATATAAAATAGTTCTTTTATATCTAATTTTGCATTAGACAATCACAATATTAGGAAATTAAAGATCAGTACAGGTGCACCCAAGGGAATATGAGACCCTGAGCCTATTCTAAATCAGACCCTGAGACCATTATAAAAATACTGTGTAACAACACAATGAACAAAAATGTATATATTTTCCAGCCCTCAGATAACATAAAAAACCATTTACAAACCCTCAGAGAAATTACGGTTTAGGCTACAGTATCATACTCTAAGAACTCTTATTTCATATACTCCTTGGGATATATTTCTTTACCAAGGAATATAGTTGCCATTTCCTTTTACCAAGCCCATTTACAAAATACCGTTGTTTTCAATTCTGCAGCTACTGCAAATGAAGACTTGTTTTTCATGTACTGTATTGTGTGTGGAAAACATTTCATGTCTGATTCTAATGTAACTTCTCCCCCTACCCCATGCCTTCTTTCCTATTTTTACACCAATTCTTGAACAAAGTCAAAATTTTTTCTTTTGCTCTTATCATTTTTTTAATATTTCTTCAGTTTTTCTATTTTGCCTACTCATTAAATCAAAGGGAATTATAACATTTAGCATATTAAAAACCAATAAATCAGGTTAAAATGACAATTAAGAATTTATAATGTCCCCGTTAAATCCAGAATCTCGCTAAATGTTGTTTCGTTATAAGCAGGTCAAATGTAGGTGTTTCCCAAGTCTATTAGTAAATTTTTGCTTATCTAGTATGTTTATTCAGTAATTCAGTAACATGTGATCAATAATTAGACCTGTGCTGCCAATCACCCTTCTGATGGTTCTCCAATAAACCATTTTATGTAATTGCTTTGTGGAACATTTTTCTCTTCTCAAAAATTGTGCAGGGTAGTTATGTAAAATAACAAAATACATAAATTTTATGTGTACAAATAATAATGAAAATTGCATGCAATCCGTGTACATTGGTGCAACAGCCATGATAGTGTAAAATATTTTAATTCAATAGAATGCACACCAAATTTGAGTCAACAAAAATTTCTCTGTGGCCAGCAGTTGGACAGCCCACAGTTGAAGTTCCCCTGTGTATGAAACTGAATAAAATATAAAGAAAAAAAAAGTGATGCATAACTCTCTTTCCATACTAGATTTTTCATAAATAGAAAAGATATAAAATTACTGTTTTATACTTGGAGCAATATCACACATGCAAGGATGTACTAAAATTTTAAACCCAATGAAAGCAGACTTTGATAATACTTACAGTTCAATGTTTTATAGTAAAGTAATATGCTATTTATTGAGAGCTGCAGCACAATTGTTTTGTCCCAGTAGTCTTCTCTATTCTGTAAATATTTGCTACATGGATCTGTATACACATTGTTAAACCAGTTGTTCTTTTATACACTTGTTTAGAACCTTTGTAAAAAAAATGCAAAAATAAATCATGTATTTTATATTTGTGAAATGGTTTGTTAGTATTTTCTTTCAGGAGATAATAAACAAAACAAAAAAGGAATTTGTTTCATGCTTTATTTTTTATGCTTGTGATTATGTTGAGAAATGTTTGCAAAATAAAATAAAATATACATTTAGTTTTCTTTAGTGAAATGTCCAACACAAACCTGATATTGATATTAATTTAAAAACCTACCACAAGGTGCCATTAAAAAGTAAGAATTACATTTTGAATGCAGCAAGCAGCATCTTGGATTAATTTTGCTTTCATTGCAACTCATCAGTTGCTTGTAATTGTTATCATCATCAAAAGCAAAAAAGGTAAAGACTTTAAGCTTTCTCATATATTAATGACAAATTTGACAATCAAAATTTGTATCAATTTGTGTGCAAGTATGTGCTGTAGTAGTTAATATACTTGCGAAAAAAAAATAACATAATTCTAAATATTTATTGAAAATTATTTAACCATATTATAAAAACTTAACTGAAATAATAATCAGAGTTGCCACCCAAAAATTCTAACAAAATTTACAGGCTGTCCTGTTTTGACATGTTTCAGGTAAAAAAAAATAAGACCTAGGAAATTTAAATTGGATAGATAAATGCCTCACTTTATATCATATTTTCCCAGTGAAAAAGCAATTCCTCCAATGCAAAGTGATATCACCGACAGTGCAATATATCCCATGAACTTTTAAAATGAGTTTAAAAAAAAAGTGCCTTTGCACACAAACAATAAATAGATTAAATGCAAATTTGCAGTGCAAATAAAATGTAATAAGCAGATGAATGTTTTGAAAACATAAGGATTTCCTTTTCAGTATGAACAAGCCAAGAGGTATATGCCAAAGAGAGCTCTCTTTGCAAGTTCACAGTTTCTTTGAGATATGGATTAACCATACCTAGCTCATTCTTATCTCTTCTTTTCATGTCCATTTTTTCCTGAGTTTTTCTTTCAATTTCCACATCCATTTCTTCATCTTTTATTCTACTTTTTCCCTCACTAGGCGACATTACTACTGCTTTTTACATATATTTTATTTACATAGTATTTTACATTTCAATTTATTTAGCTACAAGACAGAATGTGAAAATTCCCCAACTTTTTAGGTTTGGGACATCTTAGAAGATTTGCCCAATATTTTTGGTTCATTTTTTTAACTTCTGACAAGCATGGCAATCCTGTAAAAATGAAACATAAAAGTTAAAGGAAAATTGAGCAACATATTTAAGCATTCATCGAATAGCAATGCAGCATACAGCTGTTTTAAGGATACACAGGATCCCCTTTATCAGTATTAGACAACCAAGAAACCCAAAATCAAAACATGAAGTGGGCAAATAGTTCAGTTTCGTCTTTTTCAGTTCGGGTATGTTGGTTGTCTCACACTGATAAAGGGGATCCAGTGTGTGCTTGAAATAGCTGTGTGTTGCATTATCATTCTATGTATGCTTAAACACATTGCTCAAATCTTCATTATCCTTTACATGAAGTCTGTTTACCTATTGTTAATAAAAATTAAAATTTACAAGTCTTTACACACCTGTGAGTTTTCTGAATTCTCTAGATTTACCATATTTTCAAAGTACTCTGTGCTAGATCTATCATAAAACTGTTCTTCAAGTCTCACTTCTCAAGGGGCCGCCTTTTTTTCATCAACAAATTTAAAAATTTGTATGTTATTAAATCACTGACCATGTATTGTTCACTGATCATATATTAGTAAATAAAGTATTTACTGATTGAGTATTAACTTTTTGTAATTTACTCAAAATAGTTACTTTTGAGCAGTTTTCTTTATTGAGTTTTATTTTATAATTTAAGTGTAAAGTTTTGTAGTGCAACATAAAATCCTCCACTTAAACTATCATTATTAGACATCAATTGACCTGAACACAGAGCTTTAAGGGTGAGCGTCAGTAAATCTTGTGTCCTATCCACGCCTTGTTAACTTTCGCAGCACACATCTTTCGCCTAAATTCTGCTCAAACAGTTGCGAAATATTTTCTGAAATATAAAATGCAATGCTTAGATTATATTAAAACTAAATTTAATACTCAATAAAACATAGAATATATTTTTTATTTTAATCTAAAATATTTTTGGTGCTGCCATCTGTTGTTGTAATTTAATTCATACCGATTATTTTTATTTTTTAATGAACATTTTAAAATATCTATTCCTTCTAATACAGTATTAAATACAGCAATAGATCATATATAATGCCACAATTGCGGAAAGGTAATTTCTCATTCTATAAATTTGATAAGGGGATCGGAATGTACATCACTGAGGACTGCAGTTTTATCTTCAAGTTCCTTTGTCTTCAAGTCCAAGTTCAATTACGTTTCCGTGATTGTGGCATTATTATATATGATCTGTTGTATTTAATAGCGTATTAGAAGGAATAGACATTTAAAAATAATAATAGTTGGTATGAATTAAATTACAACAACAGATGGCAGCACCAAAAATATTTTGAATTAAAATAAAAAATATATTCTATGTCTTATTGGGTATTAAATTTAGTTTTAATATAATTTAAGCATTGCATTTTATCTAACAGAAAATATTTCACAACTGTTTCAGCAGAATTTTGGCGAAAAATGTGTGCCGCGAAAGTTAACAAAGCGCTGATAGGGCAGAAAATTTACTGATGCTCACTCTTAAATGTGGCCTGCACTTGTGTTTCATTTATTCTTTGTTCCAAAGTACAAGCACAATAATTCCTAAAATAAACAATTAAATGATGGATTAGAACTATTAATTGCAAATAAATCACTTATTTGCTTCCAAAGCTATTATTGGAACATCAGAATATGACCGAATCTTTTTGCCGTATGCAACATTTTGTATATTTATAAATTGAGGATATAAAGAAAATACTAAAAAAGTTGTAAGGATTCAGTTGTAAAGTAATATCTACATTTTACTACATTTTTTTATCTAATAAAGGACCATTTACAGTTTTGTGCTTCAGGCCAACAGACTTGAAGATCTGGTTTTGCCAGTAGTGTAACAACCTTGATTAATCACCAACGAGCTAGCACTGATTAGGTTATGTTTATTATTAAACTTTTGTACTATCCGGATGTCGGACTGTTGAACATTACACTCACATACCACTAATTAGCATCCAGTATATTCTATTGAAAAACTCAATAATTGGAACATTTATTTAATACCTTATCAATAGAGGCTATCATGTGGTCAAACTTAATGTGTCTTGAATACCACTTGAAGGAAAATCAAAATGTCAAAAATGAAGAAATTAATAAATCTTGTACCCCTTTTAACTCCTGATAATGAATACAAGTTCTATATTGGTGGTACTAAATGTACTGTTGGTATCTATTTAGCTGAACATGCTCTTGATGTCAAGAATGGTAAACTCTCTACGGCTCTCACCCAATGTGTTGTTAACGATAACTTTCAACCCTTTTTTGAATAAACTTTCCTTTTAATTAGTTGCAATAACCCTCCTAATATTCTGCTTTATGAATCTCTGTTTATTTATTTGTATTGTGACTCCATTTGTAATTTCGATCCTGTGCAGATTTTAAGTTGTGCTTGGCGACTCGTTCTCGACTCTATGCGTGTCAAACTTCTACATGATTATCTATGACATTTCAATTTGATGTAGTTTATAATTTGCTGAAATTTGGGCTTGTTTCATTTCCTTTTTAACACTTTACAACATAGTTGAAAAGTGTTTAAGACTTTGTTCATTCTGTTTGTCTGCCCGTCCGTTCACACGATAACTGCTGTAAAAATAACTTTATCAAAATGAAATTGTAGTATGTTGTTCAGACGGTCTGTATGACCTATGGGAATATAAATGAATAATCACCCAATCAGTTTTGGACTGAACCCGGGTTGAAAAAATGAAATAAATTGAATCCTATGAGACATAATTTTTCAAACATTTTTAAGGAAAGTTAAAATTCGCAAATTGCTTCGAAAGTTTTAGGAAATATTCAAATTACTGCATAAAAAATATGAAACAAATTTCAGCAAAATATATCCGGTAGTTTAAATAAAAATTAAAATAATTACACCCATATTATATGAAGAGATCACATGACCCACTTCAAAATAAAATATGGCATCCACCTTGTGTCAAAATTGTGATTTTTAAAGTTCTTTTCAATTTATATTTAGTGTTGTATGCATCCTAAAATTGCTTATTTTTGCTTAATTTTTGTGCATCTACATTCTAAAATAACACAATTACAATATATTTGAGTTTAAATGATCATCAAACTTTGATTATTTCTACAATGAAGCCTAATTTTTAATTATGGAGAATGTAAACACATAAAGATGTAGGATGAGTTGTATAAGAATTGCTGAATTTCTTTAACACAAAATTATTTAGCTCTGGAGTTTGCAATATAGCTGATATGAATGAAACATTCATTGACTTTACATAGAGAACAGGCAATTTTTTTATGAAGCTTTTAGCATAGAATTAAATTACTTTTACTTCCATGGTTTTAAGTTCACTAGAACCGCGGCAGTTTCGGTATACCTAAAACAGCGGGATGGGTCAAATTGATCTAGAGTATAAAAATGCATGTTTTAGTACAAAAATAAGAATTCATTTTTATAGTAATGACAATTATTCATTTGAGAGTAATATTAAAATTATGTATTATAATGTCGGAAATTATGAAAATGTCGATTTAAAAATAAGCATAAAATACATACAAATTTCATTTTTATAAGGAGTTTTGCTATTGGAGCATGTTTTTAAGCAAATTTTATGAAATAATACTACGGTTTGTTACAAAATAAAATATACTGTAATTGCTAATGCTTCTAAAAATATGAAAGCGTTTTTAGTATAAAAATAAAATGTGTATATCTTGGTTGGAAAAATTATGAAGAAATCTAGTGCAAAAACAATTTACTTTCTTACCAATAAGGTGTTCTTTCATAGTTCATCTACTATACACAGTTGGAGCAATTTCTTTTCATATATGTTATGCACTTGCCACAGATTGGTGTTTTACAATCGGAACAAATGTTAACAGTTTTGTTTCCACACTTCAAAACTTTAAAAAGAATTCTTTCTCACGCTGCTACGGATTCTCTGTTAGTTGCATATGTTTGCTGTATGTCCGGATTGTTTCTTTTTCGAGTACACACAGTATAAGGACTGCATAGCTCTTCAATAAGTTGTTGAAGGAATTCCCTCCTTGAAAGGGTTTTACCGGTAACTGCTTTATACAAAATCCAAGAATTAATTCCAGCAAGATCAAGGATATTGTGGAACACATGAACTGGCCACCTCCTAGATTCTGCCTGTACCGAGTATTTTAGAGCCATTTGATGGGCAACATTTACACCAAATTTTGTAGAATTATAGAATGCTATTGTCTCTGGAAGCTTTTTCGGAACATTATTGTCAATATCAACTGCGGGGTGAAGTGAGCTGAGTAATAAGGAGTTTTTATTTATTTTCCCTTGGTAAACTGTCATAGTAATATCATTGTGTTTTAGCAATAATGTTTCGTACAACAATTTTTTCATTTCTTTTTCAAAATTTCAGGAATTTCCCTTCGAATTTGCTTTACTATTCCTACCAAGCTTGTATTCTTTTCTTTTAGCATCTGCGACAGCATCAGTGTTGTGAAGAAGTTGTTGGTCATGACATTTCTTCCTTTGTTTTCAAAAGGTTTCACTAGAAGCAAAACGACGTATTCGGAGAGAGTCATTTAGTATGTACTTAGTGTCAACATCAGTAGCGAGCTAGAATGTTATTCCAAATTTATCTGGTTTATTTGACATATATTGTATAAAACGACATCTGGCTTTTGTAGGAAACAGTTGCTCATCAATAGTTTTATGAGGTCTTGTTTTGTAGCTGGCGATCGAATTTACAATAAATTTCTTCCAAACTTCAGAAATAAGGCCAAACATCTGTTTGAAGGCGTTCAGAACTTGTTGTTTTTATCGTAAGAATCTCTAATTTCTCTTAATCTGTCTCTTGCCTCAGTATCACGGAAGAAAGGTGGACCCTAAACTATGGACCACAGGCTATCAAGTTTGAGACTTCTTGCACAGGGCCTCGAGCATACAAAATTTCTATAAAAGAGTCAAGTTCCTCTAAAGTTGTAGACAACTCATTTTTCCCAAGTTGCTTGTGAGTTTCTTCCTCTGTACAATTTTTTATATGACAAAGCATTGGTTCATCTATAAGTAACCTCCACGAACTTGATGTATATTCATTCTCAATGCTTCGTGTAAGGGGTTTGGTTTCAAGCTTCCTTACAGGTTGGGTTTCAAGCTTCCTTACAAACATTCCATTCAGCAATTCTTCCATGAACATTACTTCCTGAACAAATGGTTCCCCAATGCGTTCCTTCATTTGCAACAAAAATTCCAGTTTATTTTTTTTCACATACTGAGGCTTTGTTTCTTTTGCAATTTGCAATCAGAGTCAGGATAAACATTTTCATTACTACCACATGGCACAGAAAATTCACAAAAATCAGATACATGATCATCATTATCTGAAGATGTATTCTTTATTTGAAGGCACATATTCATCATCACTAAAAACAAACTCTTCACTACTGCCGTGTTCGGACTCATTTTCCGACAATTGTTGCAAGTATTCTAAAGCTTCACTAATAGTAAGTGTACGACTACGTTTTCATGACATATTGTTCAGAGAGCAAGCTTTATCTGCACTTGTTCACTAGTGTTACACTAGTCCATTACACCTCTACAAAAAAATTGTCGCCCCCACCCCCCCTCTGCAATGCCTTATCTTATCAGAAAGATCGCCTTATCTTATCGCGACCTTCAAGGTGGTCTTTTGTTCACCCCTTTTAAAAAAAAGAGGAAGAAACGTGCATTTCTACTTCCAAAAAATGTTGCGCCCTATTTTCCGTATTCGTGGTGGTCTTTGGGTCAGAATGACCCATTTTGCGGTTTTAGGTATAAGCGTTAAAAACATGAAACTAATAAATGTCTAACGACTGATACTTTTATAGGCCGTTATTTGCCTAATATTATGAGATGTTAAGAATTTGTATTTGATTCCGCTTGTAAATTTTTGAGAAAAACTGAAACGAAATTAGATTTGGGTCAAATTGATCCATCCCGCGGTTCTAGTGTTAAATAAAATAAATTATTGTAGTATTGTGATGAATGAAAGGAATGGAATAAAAGTGCATGAATGAAATATTTATGGTTTTTACATAGAGAGCCAGGCGATTTATATTTTAATAACATCATTTGAATAAAGTTCATTTCTTTCGATGAAGTTTTAAGTTTTCAAATGTAATAAATTATTGCAGTATTGTAATAATTTTTTAAATATTACTGCTGAATGTATCGCATTTTAGAAATGTTTAAACCAGGTGACTTATATTTCAAGGACGTTATTTGAATAAAGTTCATTTTTTTCAATGAAGTTTTAAGTTTTCATACATAATAAATTAATGTAGTATTGTGATAATTTTAAAAATATTACCACTGAATGTACCACACTTTACAGATGTTTAAATAAAATGGCATTGCAGTTGGAAAGTGTTTCATAATCAATGCTTTATGCATGATTGATCTTTCTTGCTTGCATTTGTATTTAATACTAGTTTACTCTTAAATTTCCTGTTTATAGACTATTTAATGTAATTTTGTATTTGTTTAATCTTAAATTATGTTTATAATACAATTTAATTATCATTATTCCATAGTTAATTTATGCAAATTTTGACTGTGGATTTGGTCTGCATTTAACCCTTTTGTGACGGTTGGCATGCCCGCGTGCCGGCTGCGAACTTGCATTCAAGGACGTACGGCACGCACTCGTGCCGGAGAGAACTTTACCCTAAACGGCGAGTGGCACGTATCGGTGTTTCTATGTGAAACATTTTCATTTGAATTTATTTGTCTACTAGATGGTGTTAAATGCCCGTGAAAGCAACTTAAATGTATTTTGTAGATGTTTGACCTTGGCACAAGGAGAATCCAATGAATTATTTCTTCATTTGGAGCGGTAAAACATGGTTCTATAAAGTAAACAGAGCACTCCTCGCAGCATCAACAATTTTATAATTGAGTTCCGGGTCTCCTTTTGATTTTAGCTTTTAATGATTTCGTTGGTGAATTACAGGAATATAAGAGAGTTTTTTTTTTTCGGGGGGGGAGAGAGGGGTTAAAGGAATGTGTGACAGTGAAATGATTAGGCTATTTCGGATAAAAGTATGGCTGGTTTGAGACTTTTTCTTTCTGTGGAAGAATATACGCGTATGGTAAACGAACCAGACAGTAATGAAAGCAAAGCAGATAGTGAAGATTCGTGAAACAGTGTTATTTCTGATGATGAATCTGAAAATGCAATTGATTCTTCAGATTCTGAGCGTACTATTATTACAACGCCGGCAGCTTCAGTTGCTGTTTTTTCGAATGATGTTTAGACATGTGATTTGAAAGATCTGAATTCTTTGGAGTTTTTGAACATACCTGGAATAAATCACAATATCATGCCGCCTAATTTAGATAAGGAACTTAATTTTTTTAGCATATTTTTTGATGATGAACTAGTAGAATTTATTGTAAAAGCAACTAATGAGTTTGCAAAGAAAAAATGGGAGAAAAATCTCCTCTCTCCTTCCACATCGAAGACTCCAACTGTTTAAAATGTATTTACACTTGTGACAGGAAATGAATTTCGTGTGTTTCTCGCACTAGTAATTTTGACGAGCATTGTCAGAAAACCAAATCTTAACATGTATTTTTCTAAGAATCCAATTATCAGTACTCCTTTTTTTAATTCAGTTATGAGTTGCGATCGATTTATAGGAATATTACGTTACCTTCATTTTACTCTTGATAGTAATGCCCCAAAACTAGATAAATTGAAACCCGTGTTAGATGCATTAGTTTCAAAATATAAATCTAAATACACTCCTAGAAGAAATGTGTTCATTGATGAATCTTTGTTCTCATGGAAAGGAAGGTTGGGATTTCATCAATATATCCCCTCGAAAAGGTCCAGATATGGAATAAAAATATATAAATTGTCAGAATCGGAATCAGGCTATAAATGGAATTTCCTTGTGTATACTGGAAAGGACACGGAATTATCAAGCTCTGATGGTGGGTATGGAGAACGCGTTGTGAAAACATTTCTAAGTGAACTTTTAGGAAAAGGATATACTTTGTATTTGGATAAATATTTTACCTCTCCTGTACTTGCAAAGTATTTGTTGTCTAAGAATACGCATATATGTGGTACAGTTTTAAAAAATCGGAAAGACATGCCAAAGAATTATCCATCTGTACCTAAAACATATATACACTAAAATTTTTAATATTTTGATAAAAGAAAATTTGTATAAAAATATACATCAAATAGAAAATAAGTATTTCCTTTCTTGCTGAAAAAAGTAGAATACTGTGTTGAACGGGTGATATTTAGTGAATTTTTTTCAAAAGTTAGGCTTAGCGCAAAAAATTAGCCATCTTTTGGGAACAGTTCGGAACGAAGCGCTCCGTCCTTTGGGCCACGGCAGTTTCGGAATGTCACCGTCCCGAAAGGTCACCCCCGTTGCCTGTTAGCAAGGTAATTTTTATCTAGCCACTGATGAAGGGTATGGTGATACCCGAAAGCACATTGGCTTTTTTAATTCTGTACGTCATAAAGGATGGTTTTTATTAAAATGACCTTTTTTAAATCTACAATTTGTTGTCTTTGATTTAGCATTAACAAATCTTCAATTGCTAACCACTGCTGAAAGGCTTGTCATAGGTTTGATTTTTATTCTAACTCTATTATTCTAAAGTGTTCTTGAGTTTTTGATTTGAATTTCTTTTAAAGATTTACATATCAATAAAAATCCAGACAATCTGGTTAATGATTTGTTCTATGACAACATACTTCTCATTTTTATTTCTCATCCTTTTTCTGCACCACACTATGCATAATCATATTTTCTGCATTTTATCACTTTTCTCATTTTACCCTTTTTGCCACACTAGGTGGAGCTACTCCACAATTTTCTATAGTTTAATCATTCCACTAGCATGGCATAGTTAAGCTCTGAAATTCCTAGATCTGAAGAAGCAAATCTAAGCATATTTTAAATGATTGCTTTATTTTATTTATGTAGCATTTTATTTTCTGAACTCATTATTTATATAGTAATTTGTCAATAACATTAAAACACCACAATAATGTAAAAACTGTATCACAGTTTTAAAAAATCAATAACTTGAAACAATTGAATGGATTTTATTATTTTTCTAGAAATATAAATTTTTTATATATATATTATATACACTAATTAAGCAATTATATTTTAGTATACGAATAATCATAAATTAAGCAAATTCTCAAATATTAAAAACATGTTAACAATAACTCCATAAGTATTATATGAACAAAATTAGGTAGATTCTCATATAAAATCTATAAAACCATTTGATTGATATAAAAATACAAATCAATTTCATAAATAGATTAAAGTTGTCAGATTTACTTCTTTGGATCTTTCAAACTTTTAAAATATGCTCCAAGCATGGCTTGAATTTCTTCCTGCATGACAAATTTAACTATATCTTCTACCTCCTGCTTTTCATAAGATATTAGTTCATCAACATATGGTTTCCTTAAGCTGATTTTTGTCAAACGACGAGAAGAATCTAAAAAAACAAAAATCAATATGGCAGAAAATAAATAATATCGAAATAAGTTATAACATTTTGGTATAAACAGTTATTACAAATCTTTTGTAATCAACATGACATTTTATATATGCTAACAACCTTTTATTTAGTTTTCTATATTCATTAAAAAAACTTTTGAAGTTTGATGATGATGGGTTGGCCTAAAATAATGCCCTGTCCTGTTGCTGGTTAGAAGTAACTACAGTTGAACCTGGTTAAAAGAGTCACACATATGCATACAAAATCTATTGTTACGAATACATATGCATACAAAATCTATTGTTACAAATACATATGCATGCAAAATCTATTGTTACAAATACATATACATGCAAAATCTATTGTTATGAATACATAAAATGCTTTTGTGGCATATTGCCTTTCTTCAAGGGAAATCCACTTTTACAGGCAGCCATTCCTATTACATAAAAGTAGGTTTGCCATGTTTTGGGAGGCATGGGTGCAAGATTTAACAATTTATTGCCAATTTGGCAACTTTTTGAATATAATAGAATACTCTCGAAATATTGAATATTCATGGAGTTACGAGCACTCTCTAGATTTTCTATGACGAGTATATAAGGAAGTCATTGCTCAGTTGGAGAAATTTGATGTGATAAGGACTAAATTGAATTGTGAGATACATCAGTGTTTTAAGAATAGTATATTATTTTGTGAATTAGTTGAGCATTTAATTTCTCATAAATTTATCACAAAAGCATTTATCATAAAAGGTATGTTGGTTTTTTGGGCAGATATTTATTGAGATAAAAAAAACAGCTGTTTATCTAATGAAGTGAATTTTATTCATTAGTTTTCAAACTTTGTGAAATATTATATTATTATTATGAGTATTGTTCTAGAAAATAGCATAGTTTTGAAGAAGATTCGCTGAGATAGCTTTCAATTTTTTTTAATATTATCATTTTTTTATGTGTGGTTTGCCCATCAGTTAATTTTATCTCAGATTTAAAAAATGTGGGTGGGGCGCAACTACACCTTTTGAAAAATTGAATGAATGAATTCAATTAATCAATGCTTTAAATCCCGAGCAACACTGGGTACATTTTTTTAGTGGTAAATAAAGTAACATATAATAAATTGCATAACAAAATAAAAGTATAACAACTGATGGATTCATTATCTTTAATTACCTGGAATCTTGAGCCATTTATCCATTTCTTTCTGCGATTTTTCTGGCAAATCAGATGGGGAATCAACTAGATCATTTACAATGTTCAACTTTAATGCTTCTTCAGCAGTAAAGAGTTTTCCTAATTTTAGGGCATGTTCTGCTTGACCAAAGTTTATAGTGTTAATAAACATTTGACGAAACCTAAAAGAATTAAAAATGTGTATACTAAAAAAGAAAATTCTGATGTCAGCAGCACATGACTTTATCTAGATCAGGGATGCACAGACTTGTTAAGACCAAGGGCCACATAGATCCACTGTGATTTATGGGAGGGCCACAAAAAAAAAAAAAAAAAAACTTGAAAGTTATTTACCATGTATAATTTTACTTATACCTATCACAATTGTTACAAATAAAGATAATAAAAAGCAAGTAAATTTAATTTGATGTGTAACATTATATTGATTTAACAATTGTTTTTGACATTTGGTTCAAGTTTTATAGTAGACAACCACAAAATTGATTCTGAATTTTCATCAGTCAAACGGTTCCTATTTTTTGATTTGTTAATATTCATGACTGAAAAAGTTTGTTCACATATATGTTGACACAAAGAGGCTTGCACATTTTAATGCATCATCTAGTAATGATTTATAATTGCTTTTATCGAAACAATGATAGAAGTTTTAATAAATTGCCTTCATTAAATTTATTTTGCAAGGTCTCATTGTTTTGCATGTCGATGAGTTCAAGCTGTACTGATTTGGGCAAAATGGCTAAAGGGTTGCTAAATAAATCTAGTAATGGTTTTACTTTTTGAAAATCAGAAAAATGGTCCTTGAAGGCTGATGTCAAGTTATCAATCTTTTCAACATATACAGTTTTGAAGTTAAGCATTGAATTTTTCAGAAACTTTTTTGTAATTAGGAAAATGGACGCAATTCCCTGACTTCAGTTGGATTTGAAATAGATTTAACTTGTACTGAAAAGACAAAATATGGTCGTAAAGCTGAGTAACCAATTGCTCTTTGCCCTGAAGTAGCATATTTAACGTATTTAAATGATTAGTAATGTCAACCAGAAAAGCTAAGTCACGTAACCAATCTGGACTTTTTATGTCAAGGATGTTTTTATTTCTCTGGGACATGAAAATTTCAATTTCATCAATTAAATTTATGAATCGCTCCAATGTTTGACCATGACTTAGCCACCTCACTTCCGTGCAAAAAATTAAGTCACTATATTCGATGTTAATGTCTTCAAGAAGCTTTCTAAACTGTCGGTGATTAAAGCCATGTGATTTTATCAAATTAATTGCTGAAACCACAACTTTCATGGCATGTTCAAATCCAAGTTTCTTAGGGCACAAGCTCTCCTGGTGGATTATACAGTGGAATTGTATCAACTCATCGTCGTGTCATCCCAAATGTTGTTTCAACGTTATCAATCCAAAATTAGCTCCTATCATGGAAAGAGCTCCGTCAGTCATGATATCTGATAATTTTGTCAGATCTAAATCAATTTTGGAACATTGTTCCAAAAGCCCAGTGGACATGTCACTACCTTTCGTTTGATCTGACAATGAACTCACTCGCGCATGTTGAAGACCCAGGCCGCCCAACTCATCCGAAGATATGAGCTGCTGTTTAGGTGGCCTGTCTTTCGCGCATGTGCAATTTTTAAAAATTACCTATCATGTGACTTGTTAAAGTTAAAATAATACATAGTGAGGTGGGCTACTAGCAAATCAATGGAGGGCCAAGGTCTGTGCATCCCTGATCTATATTGAATGTTTTCTTTCTCTTTAGTTTTATTATTTATATTTAATTTGTTGTCCAAATAACAAAATTAACATATATTTGAAATTGCATCAAATTCATAGTCTTTCTATTGTTTCATTTCTCATTTGACAACTTGTGGCATTTTTATTGATGTTAAGACAAAATGTTTAGCAGAATTTTTTTAGAATATTTTTCCTAACATAAAGATAAAAAATAATAATAATTATTATTATTATATTTGTTTAATATACTTCAGCAGATAATTTTTTATTTTTTTTTTATTTTGAATTTAATTTTCTGGGGGATATTTTGAAAAAAAAAAAAAAAAAGTTGTTTCCTATTTTTCCTTTGATACCACCAGTATAATACCAGTTATAATGCATAAGTCACCTGACAGACACATGAAAATTTAATATTGTAAAACCGAAAACAGTTTTCAGTTTATAATAATATTTAATTACATACAGTATTTAATTTTGCTTCATGCAGGTTTTATTGAATACAGCTTTCTAAGTTAGTGTGATTACATATATTATACTGAAATACACAGAGACAGTGAAAACTTAAAATATTTAATGTTCTATAGGGTTCAATCATGTTAAGAAAATATATTATAACATAATTTTAATAATTTGCTATATAATTTGTATATATTGATTGGCAACTATATAATTACTTAAATTTCATATTGAATACTGTTTTCAATTAATACAAAATCAATTTTTTACATCCATCTTAATTGCCCTAATTAAGAGATTACGCAGTTTCAATTATCTTGCAAAAACTTTAAAAAAGAAAATGAACACACACACAAATGTCAAGAGAACTTGCATTACACAAAAATTTAAAGATGGTTTAATTTGTTTCAGACATTCATTTTGTTACAAACTGCACAAATATGTATCTGTATCATATAGCTGAATGAGACAGACTAACTAAGTGATAAATTTACAGTCCAAACTACTGAAGGTAGAAACTTGAAACTTTGCATACACATGGGACCTACCTATAAGTAGTGAGAAAAATCTAAAATCTTGAAATTTTATTCAAAATACCCATAAATCTCAAATTTATACATTAACATTCTTCCAGCTATAACCCAGGAATGACTACATGAACAAAATTCATTTTTTTTTGTCATCTTTGCAGAACATTGTATTCTAAACTTTCTTAATGAACTTTATTGGTGTATACAACCAACCATTGAGATGTTTTAATTTATAGTTATAGCAGATGATTTTTTTATTATATTTTAATTAAATTTTTATAGTTTTTTATTATATTTGTATCAGAGTTACACTTTCGTGTGCTCTATCTAAATCGTCTGCTAGCTATTCTTCCAATCAAACTACAGAAAATATTTTTCATTAATAATACAGGCCTACAAAATTAGAGTCATGAAAAGTTGTCTAAAAACTGTTAATTGTTTCTCATGTATTTTTGGACACCAATTTCAAATATCACTTCCATTTTTCTCTATCATGTAAGGATTTTTCACAAAATGGATCTCAATATTTCAGGAAAATAGCTTTAAAATGCATTATATTAAGTAAATTAACATTATTTAAAATTTTCCATAAACCTTTTTAGAATGAAAGTATTGGAAAAAATATTTTTTAATTCAAGATTAATATACATACTGATAGATAATTATATTTCCTTTTGGTGTCTTTTTCGTTTTGTTTCAAAGCTTCTTTTGAATTTTTTCTGAGAAATTATTTTCTCGGGTCGTCTCTGTACAATATCCAGCAATAGTCCGCTATCATGTTAAAATTCCACCTGCCCTGATACCTTTTTTGCATCTCCTTGATGTCTTGGAGGAACAGCTCTTCTTGCTCGTCATTGAGACAGCTCTCCCAGATTCTCAGGAAAGAGAAACTGCAGTTTAAAGCTCATGGAGCATCCCACATCCTTGAATTTCAGTATCATGTCTTCCACAATTATTTTATAGTGATTTCCTAAAAAGTTAATCACCATTTCTTTGGAAGCTTTCAACTCTTATTTTTCAACAATGTCCATTTATTCTTTAACATGTTTATCCCAAGTTTCCTGATGTCTGGACCGACAAAATTACCTTCTTTCAATTTTGTTGTAGATAATTTAGGATTTACACAGATGTATTTAAAACACACTTCTTCTTTCGACAAAGCTTTGACAAATTGCTTCATTAATGCCAGCTTTATGTGAAGTGGGGATAAAAGGATGTTTTTCCAAGCAACTGAAGTTTCGTATCACACACATTTACTTCCCGCTTCTAATGCGACTCTTTTTGGCCATTTCTTCTTGATCCAGTGTACAGTCGATCTCGGCTATCCCACTCATACAAATAACACAGGTATTTTGTGTATCTACTTTGGTGTCCCAAAATCATAGATATAACTTTATAATCACTGCAAACTGTTCATCCATGACCATTGTACTTAAGTTTAATGAGAATGAAGGCTAAATTTCCATATCATTCTATCGAATGCACAGAATGTCCTACTGGTGCAGAATCTTATTGTTATTGAGAAACTTTAAGGCTTTTTTTTTAGGAATCAGTAACCAACCTCCAATCGGTGACTTCATATTTTACATTAAATGTGTTTTAGTCCGGGAATATCGCTACAGTAAACAACTAAATCACCTTCCTCTGAAAAGTAAGGAAGAAAATCTCTTTCTCTATATGTAAACTATGAGAAAGAAGTAAAAGGGACTTAACAAATGCACACCATTGACATATATACAGAATCACAATTTTAACTGGCAGCCTCATTTCTTGGTGAGAAATTTTATTAACAATATCTCTACAAATTTTCATCAAAAGATTGACTTATGGGAGACATATAAAAAGCTGGATTTTGTATTATGCAAATACCACTAACAGAGATAAAGCTACCATAATAAAATTTCATGCAAAATTTTAAGGAATTTTGCAATCTGAAATATGTCTCAATCCATTATTAAGGAAATAAACATTGATACTTACCATTTAGGAGCAACTATACCCTGCAAAAAAAAAAAATGCATGAATATATAAATATCTACGTAAAACACATTAGTATACAAGATTAAGCTAATGACAAATATTAGTCAAAAGAACTTTATATCATATGGCTTTAGTGTTCTAAAAAGCTGGAAATTTCCATATGCTCAAGAGAAAAACAAATGCTTTATAGAAAAACTTTGCCTTTTCTATTAGTCTTTATCGCTTCTATATGTGGAGATTAAGAGGAATATTTTTGGCCGTAAATCACTGGGAAAAGTGCATTGTAATCTACATGTTTGTTAAAATTAAAAAGTATCAAATATAATACATAAATTAGTTAAATCCTACTTTGAATTATCATAAAAAGTTTATAAGATCATTATGAGCACTAATTTAAATTAATAAAAAAAAAAATAGTGTTTAAAATATAAGCAGCAACAAGTGATTATAAATTTATGGAAGATATTTTACATTTAATATAATTAAATAACATGTCTGTTTGTCTGTTGATCATGTAGTGGAAAATCGAAGCAACTCACAGCTACAAAATTTGGTACAGTGATACTTCTAGTCAGGTCCCAAGACACCCCTGAGCAATTTTTTTTAAATTCAGATTAGTGTTTTAATCATCTTATGCTGAAGTGTATTTTTGAGTGATTTTCATGCAAATTGTTTCCTTAGCAAACAAAAATATTATCACAGAGCTTCCATCTTGACACTATTGGAAAGATCGAAAAACCATATTTTTAATGGTCTTTTCTGTAGGACAATTCCCTTCTATTAAAATGATTCTAATTTTTGGCAAGAATATGAAGTGATTTCTTCATATTCTAATAAATTTATTTTTTAATTTCTCCACTTCTTACTTTTTTGTGAAATTTTATAGTGGGTCTATAAAAGTTGTGATTTTCAATTTCGACTGCTATAGCGGAAAGCTTGCAGAAAATTAGGAGCAAGTGCCTGCTTTCTGATGTTACAACTAGTTGGAGAGGAACAGGGAGGCATATCCGAGGCTATATGTGTTATGAAAAAGGGGAAATAGGTTCACTAAAGTTGTGATGTAACAACATGGCTTTAAATTTTTTTGTTCTAAACAGGTGTAAAGCTTTTGTTGGTTTTCTAGAATTCTTGGTGAATTCAGATGTAATTTTAATTAGAGGTTTGCATCTTAAATTCAGAGCAATACCAGGTATTGATTTTAGTAAACAATAAGAACCAAGATCAAATGTATATAAGAAAGAAATGGGAATGGAATATTAGCACATTTTAAAATGAGATAAATGCTGAACTGATCTTAATATTTAGTGAGAAAATGCTAGTGGCTGTGATTATGACAGATTTTTTTCTACCTAAAAAAATTGTGTTACTTTACAGAATTTAGTATACATCAATCACAGTACTTGTTATTTTCACGCCTATATTGATAGAAATATAAACCTTAGTAAATGAGATTTTCAATATTCCGAATACAGTCAAATCTATCTATAACAAACTCAGAAATAATGAACTTATGATCATAACAAAGTAAATTGAATTTCCATTGAATTACAAGAAATGAGAGAGGGGTGATCCGAGACTTTTCACCAAGTGGTCATCTACCATATAGAAGTCCTCTACACAAGATAAGGAGTTAACAAAGGTATAAATAAATAGACATTCAATCTCTGAGTCCAACTGTATTGTAAAAAATCTGATGTGGGCAGCACATGACTTTCCCTGCAGACTTATATTAACGTTCTCTTTATTTTAATTAAATTTATTTCACTTTTAATTCAATTTTCATTCTCATTCGGTAATCGGACTTATTTTCAAAGGTGGCATAGAGAAAATATGGAAAACTAAAATATCTCGAGAAAGACTAGTCCTAGTGTAATGGGGTTGGTCTTATTATTTTCATCGTTAAACATTACGTATTAAACGAGCATTTAATGGATATATTTGAGTATACCTAGTTCCTTAGTTTAGATTTTGACAATTTTTGCGGGCCATTTTGCAAAAAAAGGCAGGTTATTTTTTTCCGAATCATACCAAAATCTAATCAGCACCAGGGTAACCTACAAGTGACTCATCTACCGAATTTTGTGAAATTCGGTCCAGTAGTTTTTCAGTTAGAGTGGATACAAGCTTTTACAGGCCATTTCGCAAAAAAAGGCGGTTTCTTTTATTCCAAATCGTACCCAAAATTATTCAGCACCAGACTCGCTCACAAGTGACTTACCTACCAAATTTTGTGAAATTCAGTCCATTAGTTTTTTAGTTAGAGTGGATACAAAATCTGCACAGACAGACAGACAAACAGCATAGCTGCCAACCTTGGAAAATGAAAATTAGGGAGATTATTAAATATTTGCAATTCGCGACAAAAATCGAAAAATTGCACAGCGCGATAACAATTTCTTTTTTTACAGAAAGCATAAAAGGGAATTTTCAAGACAGAATAGGGATTTTTTCCATCTACTACAAAACTGCATCATAAAAAATAGACAAATATGCTAAAAAATCTGTATTGTATTTATAAACACAATTTAATTTCAACGAATACAAAAGAATTAAATCATCTTTTAAAAAATAAGCACATTCGTTAGAGTTATTCTCATCAGAGTCTATAACAATGTTCATTACACTGAATATGATGCATAAAGAAAAATGTCATTGGTTACTGTTTAATAATCATTCACGTCTTTGACACAGAAACACTTCTCTGCAGATAAAATATTTAATAAAAGAAATCTTTTGGTAAGTAAAAATACAGCACATAAAAGGTCTATATAATTAAAAAATGTCAAATTCAATCCTTCTTACTACTTAAAAATAAAGTAGTAGCTCTTTTTGCTTTTTTTAAGAACTCCTTACTAAATTCCTCACTATCCCTCATAGAGTTCATACCGATTTTTCAAAATAGAAAAATTTGTATTATGCAAAAATAATCAAAAAATTAACCTTAATAATTAGCCATAATATGAAAATAAGCTGGTTTAGTCAATCTAATATGCAACATTTAAATGATGGAGATGGATGGAAAAAGATACTAACGTACTCTCGGCAATTCACGCGAAGTAACTGAATTGCGCAATCGCACTATTTATGGGAAAATAATTAAGAAATTAACCACAATAATTAATCAGAATATGAAAATAAGCTAGTTTAGCTGATCTAATATGCAACATTTAAATGATGGAGATGGATGAAAAAAGATACTAACTTACTCTCGGCAATTCACGCGAAGCAACTGAATTGCGCAATCGCATTATTTATGCGAAAATAATTAAGAAATTAACCATAATAATTAATCAGAATATGAAAATAAGCTAGTTTAGTCAATCAAAAATGCAATATTTAGAAGATTGAGATGGATGGAAAAAGATACTATTGTACTCTCGGCGATTCATGAGAACAAACTGAATTGTGCAATCGCAGTGTTTATGCGAAATTAATGAACAAAATAACATTTTAGCGATTTATGCTCAAGAAGCTTTGAAGAAGTATGTTTATTACTTTAATAAAATAAGAGATCCAGATCTTAATTTACAATACACGCGGCCGTAAATCTCCGTTAATTTGATTGGCATTACCCTGCATTGTATTATGGATTTGCTACGATCCCGGGAATGATAAAAATCAGTGCTAAAAATGCGGAAAATTGGTGTTTTCGAGGAATTATACCATGTCTGGTTAATTGATAAATTTCCAACAAAAAATGCCGGAGAATTTCGTTAGTAATCCGGAGGCCGGAGAAGTAATGAAAAATCCGGAGTCTCCGACCAAAATCCGGAGAGTTGGTACGTCTGCATAGGAATTTTTTTAGGAAAATCCCTTTTGTAGGGATTTTTTCTAATTATTGTAAAAATTCGGGAGATTTAGGAATTTTTCGGGAGTTCGGAAGATTGCCTCAAAATTCGGGAGACTCCCGGAAAAATCGGGAGATTTGGCAGGTATGAAAACAGACACACACACAGACGTTACGCTAAAAATGGTTTTTTCGTATTCTAGAGGTCTTGAAAAGTGTAGATCCGTCGAAAACTTGAGTTGCGATTTTCGACATGATTCCAATACTTTCCCTATACATTACCATATATTGCAGGGAAAGTAAAAATTAAAAAAAATTATTTTCTGCATTCATATCTACACAATACATGCAGTATACCACCTATATTGGGTCCAAATTGCTTTAGCTGTTTTTGAGATTACGAAGGGTCATTGATTTTGGCAAAATCTTGTTTTATATCTAAACTATATACATTTTTTAGATTTTTGGTGTTTTTTCTGCATTCACATCTGCATAATGTGACACCTGCTACCCAAATTGGGTCCAAATTGATGCAGTGGTTTTCAAGATTATAAAGAGCTAACAATTTGACATACAAACACAGAGTGACAAAAGTAATATCTGGTATTTAAGGATCCCACCAATGCATTTATGGTGAAAACTCACCCTGTGATTACATCATGATCACCATACTTTTCTTAGGCTATATCAGTAAAAGTAAAAAATTTGCTTAATCTACTTTTAAAAGCATATTATACAGCACAGTGGTATAAGTCTCAGTCATTATCATCCTACTTTCCTTTAGCTCAGTGTGAAGTATGTAAAAACATAATGAACTATTTTAACAGTACAACAAATTTTCCCTCTTTTACTTTATTTCATCAAAGTGAGTTGTATTCCAATAATGAAAACAAAAGTCACATAGGATCAAGTCAATAGATCAATATAGTTTTGATATAGTTGATATTTAAGATTACTTAATTTTTCTCTCATGTGTTAAATTGTGAGCAGTAATCCTAAAACGAGACACAAAGTGATATCAGCAAATTATACAATGCCATTACTAAAAGGTTAAAGTGTCAAGTATTTGTATATTTTTATTTTAGTAGTGTTATGAATTACAGTTTTGTATGTGAATCTTTTAACCCCACCTGTTAAAAAAATTATTATTGCAGTGATAATTTTGTTGCATTATATTGATAAATACAGATCCGGCAACATTAGGAAGATATGATACAATAAATAAATTCTGTAGACTATTGAATTAATACTCAGTCACAGTTAAGTGCACAGATAGCTACAAAATATTGATATATTGATACAACTGTATTAATATGCATATCACTAGTTAACATTTTTAGTGAAAATCTAAAGACTGTAACTACATAAGAAAATTGCTTATTCTTGCTAAACTAACTCTTAGTTTAGTAAGAATAAAAAAAATCAGAGATAATTATAAGAACAAACAAAAATAAAACCAATCAAGCAAACTTTAAAGTTGAAGTCAAATAAATGTTTAAAAATATTCTTACCAATGAAGTTTCATTTAAGCCAATTGTTGCCCTTGTTTTAACCATAATGCTATGATCACAACTTAAGGCAAGAAGGCAGCCTCCAGCAGGAGAATGACCCTGAAAAAAATTACAAAATTACATAAAATATATGTGTTTAATGATAATCTCTCTTTGATTATATGATAATGCTTTAGATTAAAAGAAATCAATAATAGCCAGTGGCACCACAAAACTTAGTGGCCACTTTGATATTATTAGTGGCAAAAAAAAAAAAGTAGCAGAGGTTTAATATTTAAAGAAGTCAATCTGAGATAGTCTTAAATCATGTTTGACAGTCACTTATTTTCTTTCCTTTTCATTGACAAAAAGTAACAAACTCAATCTGATTTCAAAATTTATTCTAGAAGATAACATTGGTGATGATAATTCTGGTATAAATTCACCGTGAAACTCCATGGGCAAATTTTAAAATGAAGATTGTGAATTAATATATTTTTAAAATAAATTTAAAATACAATGAAAATAAGAAGATTTAGTGACTGGAATTATAAAAGAGAGTCAAAGATGTTTAAAATTAAAATATATGTTTTGTATGTTATTCGCTTATAATATTTTATATGTTATAAACATTTATATATTATAATATTATAATATATATTTTATATATTATAAGTAATGTTATATACATATGTCCAGAAATTCCTATAAATTTTAAGAAATAGAGATTTCAAAGGTAACACAGATAAAAAAAAAATGGTTTAAACCAAAACAACTATGTTTTGAACTACGATAATGAGGGTTAAACCAGCCAACATTAAATATAACTCCTGAGAAAAATTGAAGTCACCAAAATTTAAATTTTACAGGGTGTTGTACACACCCAAACATTAAAAATGTAAATAAACATGCTTCCTGTTGATAGACTTAAAATCAGTAGAAAAGGTAGCTAGTTAATTACAATCAATGTGGGAAACAAAGTTTATGTAAATTTATATAGATTATACAGTTTTGCTATAGAAAAATTTAAATTTTCACTATTCAAAATATTGGCAAAAGTGAGTGTACTAAACATTCCAATTTAGTAAAATGCACAAGTAATGAATTATTAATCATATAGCAAAAGTATAAAGTTTAGAATCACAGTATAGAGTAACAAGTTCAATAAATTGAATCCTTACTTTAAACCTGAAGCAACATCAGAAAAATTTTCTAGTATAGTAAGTGTAAAATCAAAAAGGGGTACTGTGATGAGATGGAATATTTGAATATCAATGTGAGGGATTTACAATTATTTCTGTGAATTAAAAAATAATGTTCATAATATTTTATAACTGCAGAAAAGTTAAGTATATAACTTTATTACTTACATTAATAGCTGCTATGGAAATAAGAGGAGTCATATAAAGAGTTTTCCACATTGTTTGAAGAGAAGTCCAAAACAATTTTAACCTCTCCTCTTTAGGATTATACATCTCAGTAATGTCAAGACCAGCAGAAAAGACAGTTGGAGAACTCTAAAAATGATAAACTGATTACTAACTTACACTAAATAAGCTTTAAAATAAATTAATTTTAAAAGCAATAAAAAAATATCAGCAATAAAAAACAAATGTTTCACAGACGTATTGTATAAAAAAAAATCTTAAATTTAAAATGATGAAAGTCAATTTTAGAAACTTCTATCTGTTTTAACTACAGATGATGGCCAGTACTTAAGTTTTAAAATTTGAACTTTTTAGATGTTTTAAAATTTGAATTTTCATGTGAACATTGGTTGTTAAAGATGAGAAATGAAAATAAAATAATTTTTATGGCGTCATTTTGAAGTTAATAAGGTAGTGAAAAAACAGGGATTTAAGTTGAAGGGATTTTTGAGTTATGATTTATTATAACTTTCGACAACGGTTGACACAGCAACAGTGTGCCAATTAAATGAATTTGACTTTTGATGGTGAAGCACCATCCAAAGCAATAATTTACAACTGATTTAAAAAAGTCCATTTGAAAGTAGGAGTCTCAGTGATGAATTTCGTGATGGTCAACCAAGAACTGCTTTGATGCCAGAAAACATTAATGCTGCGCAACTAGAGATGCAAGTTTCCAAAAAATTTTCCAACAGAAAATTTTGAACTTTTTCTTAAATATTACATTTCACATAGAATAATATGTTGTGACTTTTAAAAGTATTTGTTCTTGCATTAGAGCTACAGTCACATATATATTAAATAATATAGTTAAAAAAGGGTTTAAATTTAGAAATATATAAAAATAATCTATGCACAAAAATTTCTAATACATATATATATATATTGAAAACAGCAGCTGCAATTTAATATTTTCATTGAATATTTGTGTTTTTGAAAAGGTATAAAACAATTATATTTTATCTATAATAATAAAAAACATTTTTGTAAATCATAAATATAAAATGATGCACAAAATAATAATAATAATAATAATAATAATAATAAACTAAAAATAAATAAAATTTGCTAAACTCTATCTGAATCATAAATGAGTTGCTGTTTATTACAGGTGTAAGAAATAAATTATTAAATACATAACTTCCATATGCTTTCTTTTTTTAGGGAAAGCTTATAAATCACCTGTTTCTGCTGTACCAACATCTGAACGGCTTAACTGTTTTGAAAATTGGTTTATTCAAATGAAAAAATGTTAAAGGCGAATATTTTGAAAAGCGATAAAACAATTTATTTCCATACAAAAATATTTTATGTATTATTTTCTGAAAACTAAAATACATGCCTATGTACCATCTGTGCAAACTTGAATACCTCGAGTACTGGAAAGAATTTGAGATCTTGAATAAAACGTCACTAGAAAAAATTGAAATTCCGCAAATATTGCATCATAATTAACAGCAAGTACTGCAATAAAAAGCCAGGATACACCAGAAAAAATAATTCAAAAGTACCCAGAAGAAAGTTTGCTTTCATGAAGTGAAAACACAAAAGCACAATCTGTATCCTTGCTTGAAAGAATTATCTTTGAAGTATTTAATCATGTTGCCATTAACAGCTTTTTTAAAGTCCCCTTTTACCCTTTTTTCTCCACCATCCAGACATCGTAAAAAAAAACAAATCATACGACCGGAAAGAGCAGAGAATTGCGAGTAAAAATATATCAATTTCAAATCTCAGGGACAAATTCTAATATTTTTTAAAGATTTTAAAACAAAAGTAACTTTCGGCTCAAAAAAATAAAACTTTAATTTTAAAATCCTAGCATTGGTAAAAGTACAGAGAATTTCGACTAATAATTTACATTTTTAGAAAGCTCAAACATCAGGCATTCTTACAAGCTCAATCAAGAAATAATAAAAAGTAGCTGCAGAATTCGAATTTTAAGAATTTCCGAATATCAATTTTTCAGAAAAATAAGTTTTTCTCTCACATGCACACGCAGACGCACTGAACAACCCAAGAAGTTAGACTTCTTGCACGCACAGATGCAGTTGCCATGGAAATAGTTTTTGGCCTAGCAGATGTTTGGTGGTATATTTGAAGATATTCGCATGGGGCAAATGTCATCAGTGATTGCTTTTTATACAGTTTTTAGCTTAGGGACAATTAAAAAACCGAATAAGTGTTTGCATTTTGTACGGTTTTTGACCTAGGCACAATTAAAAACCGAATTAGTGTTTGCTTTTTATAAGGTTTTTGGCTCATTATGTTGGATTGAATTGTGGCGATGTATTGTTTACATCGGGTGGTGGTTGGGACCACAATGAAAAAACTTAAACACTGAAGAAATAAAAAAATAATAAAAAGAAAGTTATGGAGATTGTCGCGGTGCCTTAAAATTTCATTATTAGTTTTAACGACATTAAACTAAACCAAACTTTGTTAACTTCGTGGGGTTGAGGGCGCAGTAGTCCAGTGATTAGTGTGCGGGAATTGCACTTGGATGACCAGAGTTCGATTCCCGCCACTGCCAAAACTGCCGCCATGTTCAAGTGGAGTATGATCATGTTAAACATGAGGGTCCGTAAGTCCTTCCAAGAGGTTGGTGGTAGGGGAAGGAGGGTATGGTCCCTGTGGATGCCTCCCCCACTGGGTTCCGGTCTAAATTGGGTGGCAAAATTTAAAATATGAGCATAACAATGGATATAAATTGCTAATGAATTTTCCTGTAAAAATCGTGCAGCCACACCATTGTATGGACCTCTCATATTGCTTGCACCATCATAACATCGAGATCGTAAGTCTGAAATATTTGGCCCAAATGAGGAAATTACTTCAATTAAATTGAACAATAACTCTCAATCAGTTTTTTCTGTTTTGAAAAGGCCGGCAAATGATTTGTGTATTTCTAGGTCATCATCCACATATCGAAAAAATACAGCCATTTACTCATATCTGGAAATGTCTTGAGTTTCATCAACTATTATAGAATAATAGCATGGTTCTTTTATTTTATTTTGTTTTGAATATGGTTACTGATTTGTGATTTGCATAAATTAAGAATGTGGTTCTGGTTGTCTTTGTGAACGTAAGTAAAATATTTTTCTTTATTTTTAAATATTCTTTCAATTAAAGAACAGTCTTTAGCTCTTAATTTCATCAATTCTAAAAAAATTCCTCTATTACTTGAAGTTATTTTTTCATTGTATCCTCTCAAACCAATACCTTGTCGTGCACAAAAACCAACAATTTCACACACCTTTTTCATATAATGGCGATTTTCTTCAACTCTTTTGAATACTGTTTATCAAGTTTGGCACAAACTGAACCTGAAGACAGAGTTTCGGTAAAATTTAAAAGACAGCTTTTGTGTGAGAAGAACATGAATCATGGATCTTGGATTTTTGAACTGCTTTTGACCAGTTACTAAAGCCATCAAGAATAAACGATGATTCAGTGTATCGTTTATTAACTTCTGAAAATGCTCTACATGAAAAACAAAATGCTGTATTCGTTGAAAGATTGTATTCTAACCATTTATATACATTATACTACTCTTTTATCAGTTGAGAAAAGGGAAGTTCAGGCTGATATGCACCTAAAGTTATGTTTTCTTTGGCACTTTGAGGACCGTTAACAGGATCTCTTTCATGAAGCAAATTTGTTGAACTTCCCTTTGTTTTACTTTCTATTTTAATCGGACTTTCTAATGGCACAATTTCAAATCCATCTAGCTCTATACTTTCAATTTCTGCTTCATAAACAGCATTATCTTCTGACGATTTTCATCGGAAGGCACATTTTCATCTAATTTTGGACATTTTATGAAAAATTCACTAATGTCTCTATTCAAGTGATGCTTTTTTGAACTCATAACTGCCCTAAAATATGTTACTAATCACGTTTTTTCCTTCAATGCAAACACAAAGTCACAATCAGTCTTGAGGAGCAAGTAGCCAATGAGAATGCTTTGCTGGCGTCAACAATGAATAATGTTTCGCTGGCGCCAACACATGCGAGTCAAAGGGAATCTATAGTGTGAGTGAGCAATACATGATCATTATACGATTGATTTAGAATGTATCCTCAGTTAGTCAATGCTAAATAATGTTGTAGCGCCTCCTCGTCTAAGCTCACCCCCAAGTTATTCTCTTTCCTTCACAGCGTGCGAACCGACGTGCTTCAAAGAATTTGGACACTTGAAAATTTCAAGTGAAAAGGATAACATCACTCCAATCTTTTCAAGTTGAAAAGGATTTATTCCAGCCGGAAGTGGAAAGCTTCACTGTGAAGGTTGGCTCTTGAAGCTATGAAGCTCCAGAGCATGATAAAACTGACCAGTGCACAGTCAATAAAAAGGAGAGAAGCCGATAGACGACAAGGAAAAATTTGGGGACATGACCGTGCCCCTATTTCCCACCCCTGGAGTCACATAACAGAAAGTAATATTAAATGGGAGAGGTGTATAGCTCACATGTGCCTGTGTGCACATTGCGAGTGACTGAATGCATCTACAGGTGATGCAGACCTTGTCTTGCTGATAGCCAAATTTGATATTTGCAATAAAAAATTCAGAGTGGCTACTTTTTTTTTAAAGTGGTGAGAATTAATGGCTAAAAAAACTAATAGTGAAAATTATAAAAATAAAATATGTAGCTACAAATTTTAAAAAATAGCTATTGGGGGGATGGGATAATACTTAGAGCATGGGAATTGCACTCTGAGAACTTGAGTTTGATTTCCGGCACTGCTCAAACTATCATTGTGTCTATGTGCATGTTAAATACGTGGGTCCGAAAGGTTGGTGGCTGGGGAAGGAGGGTGTAGTCCCTACAGATATCACTCCCACATGGTTCTGGTTTAAATTCGATGATATTGTCTCAGCCATCCAAACAGATACCTTACACCCTCTGGTAGCCGTCCGTCCAAATGGTTGCTCACGTCTTCGGATGAGTCGGACGGCCTGGGTCTTCAACACCCTCTGGTAGGTTGAACAGTCTGAGTCAAAAGAAAAAGTGGTTATTAAAACATAAAAGTAGCTAATTTGTGGCAACAGAAAAAAAAAGTCCTAGAGCAAGGCTTGTGATGTGACTGAAGCAAACTATTTCCAGTAATGTGTATATTGATCTGAATGGAGAAGGAAAAAAAAGAATTAATACATCACCTGTCACTCTTACTACTGCATGCATACCCTTAGCATAGAAATGAAGATAATAACTGCCATATAAATGCTTCTTAACATGTATTTTAATTTTGGATTTATGAAGATTTTAATATCTATTCTATTTATAAAATAATTTTACAATTATTTCAAATAAATACATCGCAAATTTTTAATAGTTATTCAGAAAACCTAAGTGTTATTGAATGCACTCTGAATAATTTTAAAAATTAGCAATACAATTCAAAATTAAGAATAGAAAATACTTACAGATGATAATATAAAACCTCGAAACTTCTTTTCCTCTAGAGATTTGATAGCAGATGTCAACTGTTGAAGAAGTTCGGCATTTAAACTATTGACAGGTGGTCTTTGCATAATTATATTGGCAGTCTCTAGAGTAAAATGCATTTAAAAAGCAATAAATGTATAGTTTTTATATAAATCTTTAATACAATGTAGATATATTTAAATAGAGCTAAATAAAATTTACTTTTCAGTTAATAAATAAATAAATACTGTTATATGCTACAGTGTGAAAAATAAAAATCTGAATAAATCTTTATTCCGCTATTGTAAAAAATACTGTTTTACCTCTATATATAATGATGTCTGTCTGCCTATCTGTTCTGTACACATCCATAGCTTTTGATGGATTTCTTTAAAAATTTGGTATGATTATTCTCTACTTCACGGTGGATAACCCAGTTTAGGTTCAGATATTTAGGATCAGGGACTACCGAGTTATTAATAAAAACTTTTCTATTGCAATAGCATTATGCAGACGATAAATTTTCAGAAAACTTGTTTGAAGAAAATCATATTAATTTGCTTAATAACACAATTAAATCAAATATCTTTATATGCTGACAATTTTTATTCAATTTATCTGATTTAAATAATAAAGAAATATTTATAAAAATAAATTTTATAAATGAATGGTATTGCATTTTTGACTGGATTATATCAGTTATGTCCCTGGATTAAAAGATCATGGGAATTTTTGATATTTTCAATTGATTCAGTCTGCTATTTTTTTTTTTTTTGTTTATTATTAGTAAGGATTTTTAAAACCCATATATTTTCTATTTGTGTTTAAATGATTGTTGCAACAGATAAAAAATAGTATGGGTATATCTTACTTCAAGATCTGCCTGTGAAGATAATTATGTAAAGTGAGAAGAGATTCTTATGCTTGTTTTTAGGGTAGTATGTTAATTAAATTTTTGAGAAACAATATCACTTACAAAACTACAAAAACTGGCATATATTTTTAATCACAAGCAACAGGTATACCTATTTGTTTCAATAATAAAGAAATTGTTATAAAAATAAATTTCATAAATAAATGGAATTATATATTTTTTTTCATATTGTTATTAAGTTATGGTCATGGACTTGCGGTAATATTTTGGAAAAAGGTTTTTTTTAATTCATATATTTTTTGAATATGTTTAAATGATTGTTGCAATGGAATGGGGTAAATATGGCACAGGAATAAATTTTGCTACTATTTTAGCTTCTTTATTTTTTTGGCATATGTTTATCAAACTTCATACATTTGAACATTGGTTAGGAAACAGAACATGGATGTTTTATTCTTGAATTAAATTCAATGTTTAACAAAATATTTTTAAAAAGCAATAGAATGTGTTTAATATTGTTAACGTTAGAATGCTTTCAAATTTTCACATATTTAAAATCATAAGTAACACCAGGTATATTTGCTACTTTAAATAAATAGATAAATAAATAAAAGCTAAAAACAAGGAATTCTTGAAAGACAATTTGAACAATTTAAAACTATATACCTGCACTTTTAGAAACTAGACATACAAACTGATTATCAACTGTGATACTAGTAAAACATCACTAAAATATTTCATTGTACAATAACTTATATTTAATTTAAGATTACATAGAGCAACACTGTTCAATTTCCACAAGGCAATATATTGGCTTGTGGTATATAGACCAAATTTTTGCTCTGAACTTTTCTGTAGGCCGTAGGAAATTATTAATTGCAAAAAGGCATAAAGTTAGTATCATATTTCATTATTAGTAGTTAAATTTAAGATATTGAATTAATTGATTTTACCAAGATTAAATTAAACCCAGATTTATTTCTTTGTACAGTAGGATCCCCCCCCCCCCCCCCAGAGTATCTGAATATTTTGGGTCCTAATTATCTAACTGATACCATTAAGCGGATCTGCTCAAAACTTAAACAAAATTTTATTCACAAAAAACCAGCGTTTTATTACAGATAGATTAAATATGTCATTCAAATGAGAAGAAGACAGTGTAAAAATGAACTATAGAATTATAAAGGAAAATGTAATAAAATAAAATATTTTTAGACAAATGGAAATTAAAAATCGAGTGATTAAAAGTCTTTCTTTTTGCCTGTTTTAGACGAGATTCTGGCAATCCCTGCTATGATTTGGAGAACATTCCATTTTGACTACCCTTTCAGTGACTTTTGTAGCCACGGCAAAATGGTGGCTTATAGAACACAACATGAAAATCAGAAAATTTTCTGATTTTCATATTGTGTTCTATGAGCCACAGAACACCTGTTGCACAAACAGCTATTGCTACGTGTGATCTCTGACAGCCAGTGGGGCTGGATTCTGTGATGTTTTTTAGCAGGCGCAGGCCCATGCTTGAATTGCTGAATTGTTACAGATCAACTGTTGCACAAATGGCGACAAAAGGGCGATTTTTACGTTGGCGACAAAAGATCGACAAAAAACATTGCCAGAATGGAATGCTGTTATTTTTACCTTTGTGACAAAAGACGAGAAAAGAGTTTCCAGAATGGAATGTTCTCCAAATCATAGCAGAAATTGCCAGAATCTCACCTAAATTCGCCAAAAACAAAAGAGATTTTACTACATCTGTTTCTCAAATATTGAGGCAGCTTTCCTCTTTAAACTAAATCTTGACAATAGAACCCTTACAAGAGCCTCTCACTAACCTATTACACCACTAACTTTAATATTACAAGAGTCAGTATACGTTTGTTCGACTTACTGATTTATAATTTGAACTGGGTTTACAATTATCAGGGGAATAAATATATGTTAAGGTAATAGCTGGGGGAGTACGTATTTTGAATACAAGTGGCTGTCATAAAATTAACGAGATAATACAAATATACTGCAAAACAATTGAAAATATAACTAACATTATGTCATGTAGATACAAATAATAGGAAATACTACATTCAGAAAGGTCTAAAATAAGTTTTAATTATTAGTTACTTTTCTTTTCATCTTCAACAATATTAACGAAACTGCGGGAGGCCGCGTCGGAACTTAATGAAGAAACATAATTTTTATATGCTATATTAGCAAAAAGACTCAGTTTTTTATGAAAACATTTAATTTTATTATTCATTTCTGTAGGAAATTAAGGTTAATTCACAATTCGCAAACAAATCTTATCAAACCGTCAAATTGGCTAACAGACGATGAAATACAGATATAATAACAGACGATGAAATCGAGAAGTTGCCATATAAGATATAAAAAAAAAAGGGAAATAAAAAAAATCTTTTTCGTGTTTCTGAAACAAATAATATGTTTATTTTCCTAAATAAATAGTTTTTTTTTTTTATAAATTTTAATCAAAGATACGGTTTGATCAACCTTTGCAAAATTATCTATCAAAAGGTTAAAAAATTTAAGAGCATGCCAAGAAATCAAAGGAAATAGGATCCTTGAAGAAATAAACGAACTCAATTTGTATCAGACGTGATTTCAAAATTACATAAAATTCAGATTTTACTCATATTATTTTGTTTTCACAGGGTGTGAAAAGTGATTGTAGAGTAATGAGGGACGTGCGGTGACCCCCACAAATTCATCCCTCCGCTCCTCCGCATCTTTTCTATGCATCAAAGCATCAGATACAACTGTTCCTTGATGGAATAGCGCATTAGTTTCAATATCAGTGTTTTAGATACGTTAATTGATATTTATCGAGCCATGTTTGAGTTTAATATCAATAATGATCAAAATCAATTATTCTTTTGTTTCCATTTTATCGAAAATATGGCGATCGCGATCTGTAAGAATTGGTAAAAGAAATTTAATAATTTGTCCCGTCTCTTATCCCATATTCGCTCTCCAAAGACACCAAATACTACTAAACAGGAGGTAATTCTTTAATAGTTTCTTTTAATGAATTTATGTTAAAATTTCCTTTTCTATTTCAAATGGCACTAATTTAAAGATTTTCCGATTAAGTACATATAAAACTGCTTTGGCTTTGGCTATGAAATAAATATTTTTCCAGCTTTTGAATTTCTATTTTATGGATATTTATTTATCACTGAAATAAAACACTTACATTTTGATCTGCTGTGTTAATATTTTGTAAAGATTCTATTTAAATTATTTATATTTCATTTCATATTAATTCATATTTTTATTCTATCTCTATGCATACTTATGTGAAAAGTATCTTTATCAATATGAACCTCTAATTTATAGTTGAGAATCATTAAAAAATAATGTATTATTAAAGAAAAGCCTGTATATTATAGTGAAAATTAGTCTTTTATGTTGTTTTAATTCCACTTGAATTAACCAATGGTTATACCAGGTCTAGAAGACCATGCCCCTGACTTCGCAAGCTACAAGCTGTGGATGGTTGAGCAAGAAAAACCTGTCCAACCCAACACAAGAGTATATAGTAATAATAGTATCTTGTTAAAAAATTTAAAGAAAGTGGAAATAGTATCTTGTTTTAATTATTAATTAATGATTACTTTAATTAATAACTATAACATAAATGCTATACTGTAGTTCAAGTAAAATATTTCAGGTTTTTTAAAACCCTGTAACATACTTTTTTTTTTAATTTCCACAATTGACTGTCTCTTTCTTCTTTTTTTTTAATTAAGTATGCTAAAATAGGAAAATAAGTAAATTTGTTAAATTGTTTGATATAAAATTTAAAAAAAATTATATCCCTTCAATTTTCCATAAGTTCAGTAGCATTTTAAGTATTTAATATATATATATATATTTATCACTGTGAAATTAAAATATAAAAAATTATATATATTTTAATTGTGCAGGTATTATTTGTTTATATAATGGGTTCTGTCTCTATGGATTTGCTCATTACAGCCTCAGTAACTTCATGCTGAAGAGTGTACAAAACCAGTCTATAGATGGTGGTAATTTCATTTAGAGTACTATTCCAAACACTTCAAACTATCACCTATCGGCGGATCCTGTTTCTATGAATTTGCCCATTACTGACTCAGCAACTTTGTGCTGAAGAGGGTAAAAAGCACAAAACCGGTTTATGGATGCAAGTTGTTTTATTGGAAATACTATTGCAATTACTGGAAACCATTACTTATCAGAGGGCTCTGTTTTTATGAATTTGCTCATTACGGCCTCAACAAATTCGGGCTGAAGACAGAAAAAAAAAAAAAATGAAACTGGTCTATGGATTTTGGTCGTTTTATTGAAAACACTGTGCTATTCCAAACACTAGGAACTATCTCCTATTAGGTGGTTTTATTTCTATGAATTTGCACATTATGGCCTCAGCAACTTCGCTCTGTAAAGGGTAAAAAAGCACAAAACCGATTCTATGGATGATGGTCATTTCACTGGGATCTCTATTGCAAACACTGGAAAACTATCATCTATTGGTGGGTGTCGAGGGCAATATATAGACCCACAATATATTAATACAATATTAATGTAATTTGCATTTTATAAAAACTATATAAAATATAAAAAAAATTATCATGCTGTCTAAATAATCTGAAATAAAAATACTTCATTATTAACAGCAATTCAGTTTATAAAAAGAATCAACTGATTTTAGAGGCAAAAAGCTACCTCCTACTTTAAGATAGAAAGACAAAGCAACCATATTATGTATTGACTGATATGCCTTCATGCTTATAGTGGTCTGTTTGTTCTGCCTTTTTATTTTCAAGAAAGTGGTTGCTTTTTACCACCAAGAATAGTTTGAACTTTCAATCAGCTACTTATGCTGTTACTAACAAAGTATTTTTATTTCAGATTACTAAATAAAAATTAACTTGCTGTATTATCTTACTACAGTAAACCTCCATTAATCTGGCATCCAATGATTTGGTGTGTTTGATAGTCTGATACTCTTCTCAAACAGCATTAGGCTATATTTAGAAATGTTTGTGAGCCCACATCATTATGCAGATTTCAGCTCATTGAAGTTTACAATATGATTTTAAAATTAATTTAAATGATTTTCATATACTGTACAGTGTAATTCAGTCTGTGCAATATTTAAGCAAATAAATATCACATTTATTGTCCATTCTTTTGTTTTAAATTGTTTTTCCATTTTTGTCCCATTTTATTATGACGTCCAATAATCTGGCACTGCTGATGCCCCTAACGTGGTTGATTATCAAAAGTTATCAGGCCTTATCTTCCTCATCATATGCATTATCTTTAATTTTTAATAAATTAAAAAACTAACCTAAATTTCATTGTTACAATCCTGACTTGCAAAATGGAGAAGGGGAGTGTAAGTGAGAGGGTAAAACTTTTATATATTTTTTCATGCTTTGGAAGTAAAGTGCGCTACAAGCTACAAATGATGACCTCCTGTTCGATGACAAAAATATGGATGGAAAAATTATGAGCTAGCAGAAATCCTGTGAAAATTTAGAAAGTTAAAAACTAAAAAGGGGGGAGAGCTAAAAACTAAAAATATATAGAATATGAAAAGTTTTCATATTATATATTCATATGGATGGGGACTCTTATTAGAATTTGACAGTAACCGTACAGTATCTTCTCAGCACCAATATTTCTATTAAATTAGGGACAAGTTGACACACTTTGCTCTATCAGTAAAGTGTTTTCCTCCCAGAGAGACCCAATCCAAGAGGGTGGTGTACAGATCTTAGCTCCTTATAGCTCTAGTCCTCCCTCCCTGGGTATATAAATCTATGGATTGTTCCCGAGAGTTTCCACTCGGGCTTATGAAGTAGGCCCTTCACAGGTTGCAAAGAGGGACTGGCCTTTGTGACCATACCCCCAGATCCATAAGTGACTGGAGTCAAGTCTCCTCGGGACCACCTTCCTGCTTCTGCCTAGTGAATGGTTCTGCTGACTTCTCTCTTACGGTCGGGGTTTCATCTGTGTGTGGATACAACCCCTTTGGTCCTCCATCCCTAGCCGGCATGAACCCCCAGGTTGCTGCGAAGGTACTGACTGAATCTATCAGAAAAGTGTTCTCATAAAACTTAGTTCCAATCAGAAAAATGTCTAAAAAGTTGGGATGAACAGAAATTAAATTATAACCTGTTATTTATGAAAACAAAGAAATTTTCACCCTGCAATCCTCTTCTCTCTATGATACCTCACATCATCCAATTCTTTGTTACTTATAAATTGTTTGTGCTTTAAAAAAATTATATGCTTTTTCTGTAATACCTATATTAACATATTTTTCTTTCAGTCTTTATCCAAGTTTAAAACCACTCAAAAGGATGGCATCTTCAAAAGATGAAGGAAGTTGTGGCAATGAAGGTAGTGGTGGAGAAGAAAAACCCAAATTCGAAAACCGATTATCTCTTGAGCGTTCCCCTTATTTATTACAGCATGCTTCTAATCCTGTTGATTGGTAAAATATAATCTCATTTTGTATTTATATTCTTATTGAGTCTCTAACTCATTACTTAGCACAGAGAAGTATTAAATTTCAATACATATAATCATAAGTTTTTATATTGAAATTAAGTATACTTTTATTTAATTCAGAATTAATAAAATACAAAACTTGTTTTTGATTGCTTGTTTTTGTGTAAAAGAAAAATAAAAGATTAATCTCATACTTTAATAGAATAATCATAGTGCATGACAAATCTTATACATTTATGAGGATTTTAAGTTTATAAATCCTATACAATCTGTCAAATATATAAAATCAAGTATGAGATATGAGAAACTAAAATTTTGAGATTGTTACAATACATGTACTGTAAAATCCATGGTAAAAAAATCTCAAATTTGCTGCCTGCAATTTGTTACAAACTTATGTGGGATTGTATATTTTATACAAATGTGTAATGTAAACATGTCATATAAATATGAATAAATTATAATTAATTAAAATTTTAATAGGTTTCCATGGGGTGCAGAAGCATTTGATAAAGCTCTTGAAGAAGACAAGATGATATTTCTCTCAGGTATTTTTATTACTATAATTAGAGAATTTAGTATGTGCTATGGTTTTACAAGATTTTTCATCAAATTAAATTAATGAAAAGAATACAGACCACCAGTTAAAGTAGGAAATGAAAGTGAGTAAGAAATAAATCTGGCGATATGTATACTGAACTAGAAAATGTATCCGGCATTGCCCGGAATTTAAATCATTGATCATTAAATTTTTTAAAAAGGACAGGGCTAATAATGGATAAATGAATATCTGTTATAATTACAGACAACACCAATTACAAAGTAAATTTTAAATAATTAGACTTTTGTGGATTTCTGCAAAAAACCTAACTATGGATCTCTTTTTTGTTTTTCAGTTTGACATTGTTTTTATTTAGGTACCTGCCCTCTTCCTCAAAACCCTCAATGAACAAAAAATATCAATGAACAAAATATCAATCAGCAAAAAATATGAATTCCCATTTACAGTAGGGAATTTAGTTTTAAAGATGATGTAATAAACATTTATTTTCTAAATGAGTTAAAAAACAGAAAAGACACATCATTAGAAAAACAATTGTGTATTTTCTAATGACATAAAAATTTAATAAAATATGTAAAATAAACTAATTAAAATTTAAATTCAGTTTGAAAGAACACTCAAAATATCAGTGAATTCTTGGAACCGAAAACATTTATCAAAATATTTTAAATTCAATGCTGTTACAATATGAAAATTCAAACCATTATGTTTTTATATGTTTTACCATTATAGATTGTATCACCAGCAAAATTTAAAGCAATTGAAAAAGTTCTAAGTCTCAAGAGTGAAAGTTAAGCCTGAATACTATTAACAGAATTGTTGGAGGTTTCCTCATGGGCCAGGCCCATTAAATTTAATTTTGTCCTTGTCGATAATGAATCAAGGTTGAAAAGGCTAATCATGTCCCTTTTGAGCTGTATACATAAAATCTAAAAATAGTTTAATATTTAGCAACTAGCTTTAGTTATATGCAATAGATGGTACTACCAATCAAAATCATCACTGTATTGGTAAGCAAATTTAATTAAATTCTTAATTTTTAAACTAATTTGAATTTTAAAAAAATCTCAATAGATTATTTCTTTTCTGGAGTCGAGGTACCTCTGTATTAAATTTCATGTCTATGGGTTGTTTGTATTTTTTGCTACATATGTCACATGCATATAGATCATCTTCTTTTATTATAATAGATAAATTAAGAAAAACAGTGTCATCTACAATGAATGTTAAAAGATGTCATGCTGAACAAAACACTTGTTCGGCTTTTTTGTAAAAATAAACAAAACTTAGTTAAAAGACAAAAAAATCACAATTTTGGCAGTTGCTAACTACTGATGGACAACTAACCATGGGTTTCATTTTGTTTCTACTCATATTTGCCGAACGTATTCTTTTGTACTTAATCATGATTTATTTGACACATACCATATTTAAAAAAAATACAGATGTATTTGTAAACAACCTTGCAATGATTACATTTTTGTCTTCAGTTTGATACAATGTCATTTAACATTCATGATATAGAGTGCTGTTTATTTTTGGTTTATTAAGTATGTTTTCCATCTTAATTTCCTGATCACTGTCATTTGTCTGGTTGTTTTTACTCTGATGAAGGTCCACAGAGTCAGCTGTAAACTTTTAACTATTTTTAGCATTTACACATGTCATTACATTGCTTTTTATCTTTGGACATCTATAAGTGTATCTTAATATGGAATTTGAATATATGAGAAATTGGAGTTTAGCCACTTAGAGTTTTTTTTTCACTGAAAATTGCATTTGTTTGCTACTTATAAAATTGTATTTACAGTTGGATACTCCACCTGCCATTGGTGTCATGTGATGGAGAGAGAATCTTTTGAGAACGAAGATATAGCTCAGGTGATGAATGAAAACTTTGTGAACATTAAAGTGGACAGAGAAGAAAGACCTGATGTGGACAAAGTTTACATGACTTTTGTACAGGTGTGAAAAGATTCATTTAATTGATATCATGATATTTATTTTTTACAGATATTTCATTTTGTAATTTTGACTTCCAATGCAATACATAGTAGGCATTTGGACAAATATAATTTGAACACATTTTTCAAATTAACAAATCCGGCAAGTAATCTGAAAAAAAGAAATTTCATATTTTCTACACCATAAAATTTAAAATTTAATAAATTTCTGATTAATGAACTTTTTAAATGAGTCATATAAAGTATGATATTAATCCTCTACAACCCAACTTTAATATACCAAATTTAGTTTAACTCTTATAAATTTAGTTTATTAACTCTTATAAATTTAGTTTTATACTTATAAGTTTAATTTAACTCTTATAGAGAGTTTAGAAATTATTCTATTTCAACCATACAAACATTTATAATTATATAATATATTTTCACTAGATTTATTGGTTTTTATCATTCAAATTTGAATTTTATTTCTGAAAGTTATATGATTTTAAATACATATATCTACAAATTTTGCTTTTATCATATCATCAAAATATCCTGTAGTGTGTTTTAAAAAGGGAGCCTTATAAGTTTGTCCAGAATAATTGTTTTAAAAATTACAACACTTAGTTCCTTTTCTGGTAGTAATTAATGCACAGAAAAAAAAATTGTTGCATTCAAAATGCGATAATGACAAATCTATTTTAAAAATAATTTTTTATTGTATTTCTATTTCTTATTTCAGATATTGCTTAATTGGTGGTATAAAAAGTGAGCAAAAGACTATTATTTATCTAAATAACATCAAGATACGCCATTTTTTCAATTTATACATAGATAAAAATATAAATTATTCAAATTTGCTTTGATAAATTGTTAAAATGACAAAGATTTGATCAAATATGAAGAGAGTCAATCAATATTTTTCAGCTTATGAACATTTTACTTTAACTCATATTAATGTGCATAGAGAGACATTAGCAGTACATTTTTAAAAATATTAATCCCATGTTTCTTACTGCAGTCAACTACTGGAGGTGGAGGATGGCCAATGAGTGTTTGGCTAACTCCTGAGCTGAAGCCCATATTGGGAGGCACCTATTTCCCACCAGACGATCGATACTATGGGCAGCCTGGTTTCAAAACAATATTGCATCACATTTCTCAACAGGTAATTATTCGAAATTGCTTAATATCTGTGTTCATATATGTAACATTAATTATTCATGATATTGTATAGAAAAGTTATTGTTTTTTCTAAAAACTTTGCAAGATTTTAACAGAAAAGTATGTTTTATGACCTTCTTAATACATTTTGGAAAATGCCCATCTGTAAGTATGTATGTGAGGTAGGGATACAATAACTCAAGAACAAATACACATATTGCTGTGAATTTTTTTCTGTAGGTACATTATGCAAGAAACTGGAACTAGCTAAAGGGCTGAGTTAAAGTTTAGAAGATGCCCATTAATTTTTCACCGAATACTTTTAGTATATTCTGCTTCATATTCTTTTTGTATTAACTTAATATGTCCTCTTTGATTTCCTTTGTTTTTATTTATTTATTTTTATTTTTATTTATTTATTTTGTAGTGGCGAGTGAATAGAGAGAAAGTTTTAGAACAAGGAAGTCGAATCCTCGAAATAATCACTCAGTCAATGAGCCTCAAAGCATTTTCTGAGTCTGGAAAAATGCCACCTAGTCTAGAATGCATCAAAAGCTGCTGTTCCGAGTTATCACAGTCGTATGATAAGGCATATGGTGGATTTGGAAGTGCACCTAAATTTCCTCAACCTGGTAAAATTCTTTATGCTACTTCTTTATGTATTTAAATTATATAAATTGCAAAAAGAAATATTTCCCCTTAAATCACTTATTTTTGTTTGTTAATTGACAAAAAATTAGATCTGTTGCAGTGGTGAGGGTATTAAATATTTGGAAGTGTGATTAAATATTTGCAATATTTAAAATAGACAAGTAATGCTAAAAAAAATCATTATTTGGCTGAGTATTAAGCACAGACCCACCTAGTGGTAAAACTTTAAAGCCTCCCCCCCCCCCCCCCCACCTCCCATACACACACATGAGATTCTGACCTAGGCCACTTACTAAATATAATATCCTAAATACTTATTTCACAATTTTCTCTTAGACCCCTCTACAGATCTGGGACCCTTGCTTTGTGAGGTTTCACAGTATGATAGTTTTGCTCCTACATTGGCCTGAAATAATATGTATGTCATTTTTGACTGCTGAAATCATCAGTAAAGTGAAATTTTCTAACCTTAGAATAAAAATAAACTTATAAAAGTTAATTTAAAGTATTATTTTATATAAATATTAATATTAAAATATAAATGTTAATGTATCATTCCTATTTTTTCTCTTCCAGTCATTTTCAACTTTTTATCCCACATGTATGCAACAAACCCTGAATCCAAAGATGGAAAAGAATCCCTGGAAATGGCACTACACACTTTAAAAATGATGGCGAGAGGAGGGATTCATGATCACATAGCTAAGGTATTTTTTTAACGCATAGCTAAGGTATTATTAATAAATTATTACGGTTATTATTATTGTTAAGATATTAAGATCACAATGATAAGGTATTATTAATAAGGGTATTTTAATAAGGTTATTATTATTAAGGTACTTAAGATCATAACACTAAGGTATTATTAAAACACCTAATTGATTCTCACATAATATCACTTTTGTATTGCTTTTAAAATTTATTACTTATTTTACTTTCGATGTTTTATATTTCTTTTGTTTAGAGGTTATTGAGAAAATAACTGCATATGTCCCATACATGATTATGCTATGGTCTCATTGCAAATAATAGCATTCACTTACTGGTTTTTCTACTCAGGAGTGAAGCGTTAATGGAAACAAGGTAGACAGTGTCTTCCCAATTAATTTATGACCATGTAACTTTTTTTAAATTATACAATATTCAAAATAATGTAGGTGGTGGTGGTGGTCGCCTGCTTTGGGCTCCTGGAGCATATAACAACGTTCGCAAAAACGGTTTTGCACTCCGCAACTCAAAATAATTATAAATTGTTTTCTGTGTAAATCAACAGAGAGAGGTGTAGACAGGTTTTTTTTTTCGACTGCCGTCTGACCCTCTTAAATGCTAGTGTATAGTTCAGGAAAGACATTGCTAAATGCCTATCCAAGTTTGGAAATTTTGAATTGAAAATGGAACTGAAAGAGAATGTATGCACACCTCTTTTCAGTTAACTGCCATAGCCTTTGTAGACATGCCTAAGCTGTAGGATTTCACTGTTTTTTCTTAATTTTTTCATTTCTGAAAATATAGTTTTTATTACCTGAGAACTCTGAGAGTCATTTTAAAAGTAATAGCAAATTTGATTTAGAAAATCACTAAATTATACAGAAAATAACTAAATTATATAGAAAATCACTAAATATATAAATTTTGGTATTTTTGGTATGTTTAGAATTTTTCATTATGAATCATAAATTAAATTTTTAAGAGGTGAAAAAGTAAAGCTTGGTGAGTGGTATATTTATTTTTTTAATTATTTTCCTTGATCTTTATATGTTAGTTAAAATAGAGTATCCTATGTATTATGTTTTTCTGCATATGACATTTGTGAATCTTATGTTCTTTATGAATATGTTCTTTAGAGAACCAGGGTTCTACTGCCTGTAATAACAAAATTGCAAAATATCATTAATTTATTTTCACTGTAATTCAGTTATTATATTTTCTTTTATTTATAACCTAGTTGAAATATGCAGCATGAAACTTTTTATTTGCTAATTTTGGCTCCTGGTTTTGTCTCCTCAAATTATTTTATTACGCTTTGCCACCATTTGTACTTATGTGCTTGTCGGTATAAAATAACCAATACCTGGCAACCAATGGCAGCAAGAAAAGTCGTATGTGTCACAGTATTGCTAACCTGTATGTGGACTGACAAATTCAGCCATATAATGTATCCAGCTTCCTATTTCTTGAAAATTTAGCTCAGACTACATGAGACTACAATGGCCAAGATATCGACTATTTCATACTGGCAATCTCATAATAAGAGTAAAACCAATCTATGTTTGCTCTTCTCTGCAGTGGAAATATATTCCAAAAGTTTAATACTACAGGAAAGTATAAACATAAATGCACATTCATTTATAAGATGAAGTTGTGCCTATTGTGTGACAAAATAAAGTTTATTTATTTATCTATTTAAAGTTGTGAATTCTTTGAAGAAAATCAAATTGAATACTCTATGAAAATTCAATTGTAGATTATTTTAATTTTAATTTTTTTCACATAGATTATATTTTATCATCATTACTTACAACACCTAAACAATTTACATTCTTATTTATAACAAAATTGGTTGGTTATTATTGCTGTACATTTTTTTCTCAAAATAAATACATTATGAGAAACCCACAAAATATTTTGTAACTTATAATATACTTTACTAGTGCAAATCCCCCTTTTGATAAAACCAGCTTTCAATATATTTTAGAAATCATATATCTTATAGGCACAGAAATTTTGCCTTAGGGGATATGGTGTGGCATTGAGTGATAAAAGCACGATTGAGAATTAACAGTATCTGCAATATTTCCAATAGGTAAAAGGAACAGAATTTTGATCTACGTATCCCCTATGTGTGTGTCACTGATAGGATTTATTTTAATGTGAATATCACATATTTTGGTATGCAAGTGCTGTGCATTAAAAAGCTTCAAAATATAATGCTGCTGTATTAATTACTAATATGGTATAACAAACTATTTTAAAATGAGTCTATAACTTTAATATGCAGTTTTGTTCAGATTATTTTAATTAAGTAAATCATATATAACTTCTGTTTTAGGGTTTTCATCGTTATTCCACTGATCAGTTTTGGCATGTGCCTCATTTTGAAAAGATGCTTTATGATCAAGGTCAGCTTGCCATTTCTTACCTAGATGCATATCAAATCTCGAAAGATTCCTTCTATGCAGATGTTGCTCGTGATATATTAGAGTATGTTGTTCGGGATTTGCGGGATGTTGTAAGTAAATATTTTATAACATTACTACTGTTTGGAGCTTATGTAATTTTTTTTTGCACTGGTTCATCATGTGTTCTAGTTTTAGTCAATCTCTAGTTTTTCTATAGATACTATAGATTTCTATAGACATTATATACAAATCTATTAATCTGAAGAATTGTATATTCTGATTCTGTTTGCTAACCAATTTATAAAAAGAAGAATTGAAGTTTAGTCACTATATACAAAAATGGAACAGATGAAGTATATAAAAGATTTTCTCATATTAAATTTTTTCCTATTGCAACAATTATTACTATATAAGAAAAGTTCTCTCTGTTTGCCTGTAACACTAAGTGACAAATTTGACTCATAAGGACCTTAAAACAATTATAGCCTTCTAATGTTCTTATTCTTACTTTCTTCGAGGACAGGACTATCTAACTTTATTGTTTAAAGGGTCATTTAAAATTTTTCATGGAACTCACAGGTTGCCTTTAGTAAAAGCAAAAGTATTAGAAATGGCCTGCAGAATTAGACATTCAAAATTTCCACACAACTTAGTAATGTTATTTTTCGACTTTAGACCATAAATAGAATTAATGGGAGGTTTGGCATTACTTTTGTTTACATAAGTAGTCATTCTCTGCCCATACACTTTAGGTAGCAATGCACAGAATTCCGGTAAAATATTCATATGTTAGAAGGGATCTTGATTTTGTACCATACAGTGCAATGTATCGAAGGGCATATTTTGAGACAGGATAAGAATCTGAGGAACCATATCTCTCTAACTCACTATATTAAAAAAAAAGTAGCTGACATTCCTGTCACTCTCTTGACAAGTTTCACGTCCCTCGAGTTTCTGTATCTTGTACTGCAAAATTTACCAAATACAAAAATATGATATTTGGTAAATTTGTAGCTGAATGTTAGGCAAACACTCTGAAATAAACTATTTAAACTTTTGTTTAATATATATTAAATGTTAATGTCAAAGGTGAGTATTTAAGCTGCAAGTTCATGTCCTGGAATGATTAGCAAAAGCAGGAGTATAAATTTTTGCAGCCATGTACCTTCATAGTTGAATTTTTGCAAAACAGAACTCTTTTTTTTTAAAGTTTGATTTAGTTTATGAGTTATTCTGTTTTTATGCATTTTTAAAATGAGAAATTTTCTTCAGTATGTGCAAAGATTTAATTGGTCAAGCTGATTGGGAGCAAGCACAAGGGTGCATGTGTGCTCCAGACAAGTTGAAAAATTTTGTGAAGTGAGCTCTGAGGGTTAGTGAATGCCAGTAAACAAGTGGCAGACTCCCAACAGGCATAGCAGGCAGCACGGAAGATCTTTCAAAGTGATCTCATCGAGCACCAACAAGGTGTGGGGGAAGCTCATGACTCACGAAGCAAGTTAAGGGAGTTGGCAAGCATAACAAGAAGGGGGGAACACTCTCTAGTTTCTTTTTTTAAATGCTAACAAATTATGCTCTTTAAAAGCTCTCCATACCAGTGTCATTTTTGATCTCAACAAGTTCAATCTGCAACATATCAGGAGTATGAGTGACATCGGTTTCAAATGGATTTGAAAACAACATTTTACCATCCAGTGACCTCTGAAATTCAAAGATCTTACCAAGACAGTCTGAATTAAAACCTTTGGCTGGCCGAACTTTAGCTCCCAGGCATTACGCTGGACAATTATTTTCAAGGAAGTACTAAAACTTGTATTACTTTTATTTGCTTGTATTACTTTTGATTGCTAAATTATATTACTTTTGATTTGCAAATTTATAAAAATGATTATTTATTTGATTCCCCTTAAAATCCCAATATTCTCAATTTGGTAATGTTTATATAATAATTATTTGTTTTTTCATTTATTCATTAATTAGAATATTTTTGATCTTCTAAATTAATATTACTTTTGATTTTTAAATTTATAAAAATATTTATTTGATTCCCCTTAAAATTCCCTTTAATTTGATGCCTCATTTTCCCCTTTCGGTTAGAAATTGCATTTGTTCTATAGTTTGCAGTTATTTCCATGTTCAGTGAGTTTCAAAAATTTCAATTGTGGCCATTTTGGAATTCTTGGCTTAGCACATTTTTCGATGCGATTGATATGACACCTAAGTGATTTTGCGCTTTTTCGGAATTCGTGAATTATTTTTATTAGCTCACGTTTTTCCTGATCATCTGGTAGCAGAGATTTGAGCAATAATTAATTATTGGCACCTCTAATTTCTGTAAGCTTATTTTAGTTGCTACTGTTTTTCTAAACTTCTCTCGATTTTTCCGCTCATATAAATATGCTTGTGGAATTTTTTAGTTTCAGTTTTGTTGAAATTCCTTAGTGTTGGTTGCACGAAAATTGCACTTTGCCGGGATGTTTTCTATGGAACATTACGTTTCTTGCGATATATTTTAATATTTGTTTTTTTGTTTTTAAAGTGGCGTTCGTTTCATCCTTACAAATTTTAAATACTGCTTGATTTTTGGAGTAATCTGTCTTTAAAGTTTTACGTGTGTCTATGTGATAATTGAGCTCTGGATCAATGATGTCTGGAGTCCGGGAGTTACCTCTGGCTGTCAGCTAGGAAGAACCCAGAGTTCCTGATGTGGCAGTTAGGATGGAAATTGATAATTTTTCCCTGGGTCCTTAAGAAAGCAGCAACATCTGTCTTATCTACATGGAATTCTCTGAACTTTTCCGGTCTACTACCCAGCTTATCCATAGCTCAGCACTGGTATAGATTTGACGATCCTGAATGAATATTTTCCTTTAGAACATTTCATCATTCTGATTTAATTTTAGAAATTAACAATGCTTTTTAATATGAATATTTAAATTCTCTAAATGTTAAGTGTCAATAGCCTTTTTCTAGAAAGCAATTTTCTAAACCTTCTTTATTTATTAGAGCCTGGGAAAATTCTTAATTTTAAAATTTAATATTCTATTGTTAATACTTTATGATGTGATTTAAATAAGTTTTAATTTAGAGCAGTATTCTTCAACCTTTGTCATCCCGCAGAACCCTTTTTTTGAGATTTTTTTTTTATGGAACCCTTCGTTCAGTAGCACACCCAGATTTGATTTTAGGGGGATGTGTTATATTACGTATTACATGTTATGAACAAGGTGTATCCCTGCCTTTGTTATACAAACTTTATCTAAGATATAAATTTGCATTAATTCAAACAAGAAGATAAATATTCCATATAAAGTATTTGTATTATACATACATATGTCATATGAAATTGAAAACAAAGAAAAGCAAAACAAAAATTAAAAAAATATTTTAAAAAAATTAATGACTTTGTTGTGCTTGTTTATTACTGCACAATTTATCAATATCCGGATAGATCGGTGATAATTGGAGACGCATATCGTTTTCGGCATTAAGTCGATTTCTATAACCATGACGTTTCTTAAACCATGACGTTTCGACTAATCAAGGTTTCATTGTATAACTATTCAAATATTGTAACTCCCTGCATTTATCACTTTTAGAATGGTGGATTTTACAGTGCTGAAGATGCTGATTCCCTTCCTTCTGGTTCTGCTACCCGAAAGAAAGAAGGAGCATTTTGCGTATGGACTGAGAAGGAGATTCAAGAACACTTATCAGATGGAATTGAAAACACAAGCTTAACATTAGCTGATGTGTTCTGTCTCTATTTTAATGTTCAGGCTGATGGAAATGTGGATCCTTACCAGGTATGCATATAAACAAGGTGATTTGATTGTATAAATACAGTTAATTGTAAATAATGTTATGTTTATTGCGTGTTGTAATGAAAGCTATGAATTATTTTTACATAAATGAAGATTTATGATTGGGACATTTGATTTCATTCAATATCAATATTATATGTTTAACCTATTCACTTCAGTTTTTATTATTTTAATTACTAAGTATTATGAAGTCTTGCCCAACCTTTTGATCTTGAGATGAATGTTTTATCAAACACTTACTTTAGAAGTGATGCAATTAAAATAACTCAGTTTGCCAGTGAATTTAAAAATCTATTTTCAGAAGTGAATGCATATTTTAAATGTCAAAATTATTTCATTATTATCATCATCAATGGCTTGACAGTTTACTAATGACCTTAACCCTTCCTTAGAAGTTCTTTCCAAGCTGTCCTCCTTGGAGTAATGTTTTTCCAATATTTAATTTTAACACCTTAAAGTCTTTATCTGCACAATTTATTTCATCGATCATATATATATATAATTTAACTAAAAGAGTTAAAATTGAACTTAGAGACACTGTATATCACCTAAAACTAATCTAATGGTTCTCAATTAAAAGACTTTCCAACTATAGTTTGTATCTTACTTACCTGCATTCCATTGATTTCTTAATCTAGTATTCATTAAGAGTCATTTAATTAGTTTTAGGTGATAAACAATGTCTCTTTAAGTTCAATGTTAACACTTTTAATTAAATTATCAATTTCATCTTATTTATATGCTGCAATTAGCACAATATTTAGATGTAATTTTAATGTACTGTTATATTGCTGAAGGTAATGTATTGTTAATTTAACATATAATACATGCTTAGTGTTTAGCATTTTAATTGTTATCACATTTTGAATATATTTAAATTTTTTTTTATATATACATATATGTGTGTGTGTGTATGTATGCATGCCTTTATCCAGTGTTTGGAAGTAGTGCCCTACAAATAGTGAAACTACACTAGTCACTACTTTTTTCATATTTTGTAGTGCCACTTACTACTTAAAAAGTAGCATAGTGAGTAGCACCATACAAAAAAAGAAAAAGAAAAAAAAAACTAGTTTGCAGTGAAATTCAACTCTACTTTTTACTCTGCATGGGAGAAACAAATTTTAATTAGCACCATACAAAAAAACAAAACAAGAAAGATCAATCATGCATAAAGCATTGATTATGAAACACTTTCCAACTGAAATGCAATTTTAATTAAACATCTCTAAAATACGATACATTCCTCAGTAATATTTTTATAATTATCATAATACTACATTAATTTATTATATTTGAAAACTTAAAACTTCATCAAAAAAAATGAACTTTATTCAAATAACGTCATTGAAATATAAATTGCCTGGTTTAAACATCTCTAAAATGTGATATATTCAGCAGTAATATTTTTAAATTATCACAATACTACAATAATTTATTATATTTGAAAACTTCATCAAAAACAAAGGAACTTTATTCAAATAATGTCATCGAAATATAAATCGCCTGGCTCTCAATATAAAAGCAGCATTTCATTCATAAACTTTTTTTCCATTCCTTTCATTTATCACAATACTATAATAATTTATTTTATTTAAAAACTTAAAACCATGGAGATACAAGTAATTTAAGTCAATGCTTAAAACTTCATCAAAAAAATCGTCTGCTTCTCTGTGTAAAATCAATTAATATTTCATTCATATCAGTTATATTGCAGACTCTAGAACTAAATAATTTTGCGCTAAAGAAATGCAGCAATTCTTATACAACTCATCCTACATCTTTTGGTGTTTACATTCTCCATAAGTGAAAATTAGGCTTCGTTGTAGAAATATTCAAAGTTTGATGATCATTTAAACTCAAATATATTATAATTGCGTTGTTTCATAATGTAGATGCACAAAATTTAAGCAAAAATAAAGCGGTCTTAGGGCAGATACAACACTAGATATGAATTAAAAAGAACTTTAAAAATCACAATTTTGATACAAGATGGATGTCATATTTTATTTTGAAGTGGGTCACATGATCTCTTCATATAAAGGGTGTAATTATTATTTTAATTTTTATTTAAAAAATTGCTGAATATATTTTGTTGAAAATTTTTTTATATATTTTATTGGATAATTTGAATATTTCCTAAAACTTAAGCAATTTGTGAATTGTAAATTTACTTAAAAAATGTTTGAAATATTAGGTCCCATAAGGTTCAATGTATTTCATTTTTTCTACCCGGGTTCAATCCAAAACTAATTGGGTGATATTATTCATTTATATTTCCATAGGTCCCACAGACCATCTGAACAACATACTAAAATTTCATTTTGATAGTCATTTTTACGCCAGTTATTGTGCTAACGGACAGACAGACAGAATGAATGAATGAATGAATGAATGAATAAAGTCATAAACACTTTTCAACTAAAAAAAAAAAAAAAAAAAAAAAAAAACTAGTTTAGTGAAATTCAACTCTACTTTTTACTTTTCATGGGAGAAAACAAATTTTAATTTTAAGAATATGAGGATAAATGTCAATGTTCAGATTTTCAATCATCAATTTTAGATGTAAAATTATATAGCGTCATCCCCATAGACCGAATATTTTATATAACTAGATTATTTTATTTACTAATAAAGCCACTATTCATAAACATTTTCACCCCACTTTGCTGTGAGAAAAGTCGATAATTGATAACCCATTGGCTTTTATTTGGGATGGAAAAACATTTCGTGTTATATTTAGGTTTTGTAGGTTGATAGGTCCTGTTTCAAAAGTAGTTGTAGTTGTATCAAACTACATTTGTTGTAAAGTAGATGTAGTTTACTACATAAATAGTTTTTCCGATCACTGCCTTTATTTATATTTAGGACCCACATCATGAGTTGAAAGAGCAGAATGTTTTGATTATTAAGGAAACCGAAGAAGACTGTGCTAAGAAATTGGATATTGAAGTGAGTGTTTTTAAAGAAGCTTTGGAAAAAGGAAAAAAGTTGTTATACAATGTTCGTCAAAAGCGACCTAGGCCCCATATGGATGATAAATTTGTGACATCTTGGAATGGTAAATCATTGTATAAAATCTTGTTTTGCCTTTGTTTTTAGCTGTTTCACTTTATAATTGGTATTTTATAATTGGTATTTTATAATTGGTATTTTATAATTGGAATAATCATGCAATTGTCCTAATCTCAGAGAAACTATATCCTATCAACCTGAACAAAATATATTCTATTCTACATGTTTATCAATTATAAAAATGTGTATATGTGCATTTAACATTACATTTGTTTTATAGTTAAAAGGGGTGTACTGGATTTTCAAATTTTCAACTTAAATGTTGAGTTATTGTTTTAAAACTAATCTATCTTTTTGAAAATTCCCTTCTCAAAAGGCAATTAAAAAGCTGTTAGTCATTATCAACTGCTACACTATTCTGCACTCAGATGTCTACAAACACTAGTTAACTGCCCAATATTATTGGATCAATTCAAATTCATCAAAAAAGCATATTGCTAGAATAACTTTTACTCATAATTGCAACAAAACAGGACAATTTTTTGATTCATTAATTTGAATCCTAGATCAGTGTAATAAACTTGTATTAAGTTTAATTAGAGTATATCGATTATTACCCTTAAATTTATGTTATATTTAGCAAAAACTATTAAAACCTTTGCCATTTTATATTTTCTGTTTATATAAATGTGCTTTTTACAAACAATAAATATTTCACAATGTTGCTGTAGGTCTTATGATAAGTGGTTTTGCTCGAGCAGCTCAAGTACTCCAACAGCCAGAATATGCCCAATATGCTATGGATGCTGCTCAGTTTGTCCATAAGTACTTGTACAATGCCCAATCAGGTTGCTTGCTGAGAAGTGCTTACAAAGGTAATGATGGCAGCATTGCTCAAATGTAAGTGCCCTTTACATAGTTTATTTTACTTCAGTGCAGTTTTTAAAATTTATTTTTATAAAAACTGAAGCTGTTTCTGTGCTGTATCATCTCAACATCTGCTCAGTGAATTTTCATAAACTTGACTCATTTGCTATAAATATATTAAATCAAGGACATACTTAAATTTGAGTTGTTTTTTCATTGTTATGTGGTTAATACTGAAAACTGATCAATGAAATCTGATGATATTTTGTATAGTAATAAGAAAATATATATATATATTTGCAAAGCTGTTCAGAGAGAGTAAATGTATAACAGTTATATACTTTCATTTTACATTTTTGACCTTTTAATTTTGATGTTTTTACTATTTATGAATACATTATTCACTTTGTGAAGTTTACTCACAGCAAGGTTACTTTAGTTGGCAATATATCTAGAAATTAAGGAGTTGCAGATTTGAATTTTTTTTGTGAATAAACTTTATACTAGTACCCAATTGTTGTTACCCTGATATAAGAAATGATAAAGATTAGAAAAAAAAAGGTTCATAGAATAATATTAATATAAAAAACTGATTGAAGATAAAGCATAATATTAATATTATGCTTTATCCCCAAATTGAGAGACAAAAAACATTGTGATTGTTACCAGTAAAAAGAGATGATTGAAGCTACATGCTTTATCCCCGAATTGAGAGACAAAAAACATTGTGATTGTTACCAAAGTTTGGATCAACTATTTAATTACAAAAAGCAGGAATGTCATTTATGAGTGGTCAAAAAATGCCCCAAAACTGCTATAATAAAAGCCAATAATATAAAACTTTCTAAATACAGCATATATTAAATTTTATGTTCGATACTTACAAGGTCAGAAAACTACTGTGAGGTACACAAAATAGCAACTAAATACTCAACCAATTCACAAGATACTGATATCTTCACCAATTGACTTTTCTTGTATCAGGTCAGCAACTGCAACTAAATGATGATCAGTTTATAAACCCTCTGTGGAAAACACATAACTCATGAAGTTCCTAACCAAACTAGAAAATGAGTTTTCAGAATTTTACAAAAGTTGCTAAGTTGGTAATATTTCACCAAACTTGTTGGTCAAGTGACCCAAACCTTCAAATTATAACATTTGTTGCCTGTTAGGTATTCACAGCACTATTATTCAATTTATAGAACTTTTTTTTGCTACAGAAATTATCATTTTAAGTTTTAGTACTTTATTGCAATATATAATTTTGTCATCCGCTCATTAATTTATTAATGTTTTAGCTTGGCTCCCATACCTGGAGTTCTTGAAGACTATACATTTCTTGTGCGAGGCTTATTAGATCTGTATGAAGCATGCTACGATCCATGGTGTTTAGAGTGGGCTTCAAAACTTCAAACTACTCAGGATTGTTTGTTTTGGGATGCTGCAGATGGTGGTTATTATAACAGTGTGTCAACTGATGCTTCCATTGTGCTGCGTCTCAAAGAAGGTACTGATAAAATGCTTTTATAGTTTGGATTTTGTAACATTATTATCAATAATGTTAACCTTGATAATGTTATCAGGCATACTCCAATTTATTGGTTGTTGTAGTTACTAATCCCCTTGATCATGGAACCACCTAGACCAAGTCAAAAATACCATGTTGCAAAACAAGGCCAGCAACAACCCCCTAGTTGTCTGAGGTTGACCTCCTGTTTGACCTCATATATATATATATATATATATTAATTCTTTGGATTATCATAAATTATGTTAATTACATATGTTGGATTGCTTTTGCTATTTAATAATTTCAAGAAGTTTGTTTAGTAGTGAAACCGGGTTCAGGAGACTTATTTATGTATTATTATTCTCTTTTTTCTTAAATTTAGGTAGGTTTTTGGTATTCTGTTAAAGATGCATTCTTTTCCATATTTTTGTGTTCCAAATGGCAAAGGTTCGTTCTGTTTAGGTTTTAGTAACTAAATTTATTTAAATTGGCTAATTTGTGATTCCATTTATTCCCCTTTTTATTCCCTCTGATTTGATTCTAAATTTGTTATTCTTGGTTAAAAATTCATTGATTTATCGTGAGTTTTCATTTTTATTCTATTGTCAGCTTTTTAAATTTTTCAGAATCGTCCATTTTTAAATTATTGCCGAATTCGTATATTGCAAATCATTTCACTGCATTTCTTTTTAATTTTCATCTGCTTTAAAATTGCTATTCTCTTTAAAATTTTGAGTTTTTGATTGGTTGACCGTAATAGTAAAATCGTCTGTCATTAATTCTTTTATCGTTCGTCGATAGTTTTATTTATGATTTGTTGCAGCGGTTTTTGACAGTACATAAATAGATTCACATGATTTTTCATTGATTAGATCTAAAGATGCAGTTTTATTAAGCTGTTATTTTTAGCTCTATGGGACATGCATGCATTCCATAAGAACGGAACAAAATGCTCTTTTTTTCCTCTGCTAAGCCTGTGACGTGTCTTCTCTAAGATGAAAGTGGCTGTGTTAACTTTATAACCAGTGTTCTTTTGCTGTTTTTTAATTAAATCCTCCTTCTGGTTCTCTGCTCTCTCTGAAAATGGTTTCATCTGGATGGTGTGGGAGCCGGACGATTTGTTGTGTCTAGATGGACAGAACAATTGGAGATGTTGTTAGTTGGTTTCCTGTCCTTTAAATAAAGTTTTTGTGATGTCTGCAGAGATGATTTAACCAGTCAACTAAGTGTTTGTTTCTCCATAGCTGGGCTGCTCTTAATATGAAGAAGAGAAATCAACATTTCCATAATTTGTTAAACAGACATATGCCTTGGGTTTTATTCTGATGCCAGAAGACCATGGCACTTGTTGTGAGAAATGAATGGTTTTCATCCTGATTGTCTTGAGCACCCTTTTGAAAATTGGATCCGGCTGGAGATTATTTTCCTAACTTCTGATGGACATTACCCTCGTCTGCCATGTTTTGCCTTTCAAGAAGTGTTCTCTAAGAACTTTGGTGACTTTTCCCTGTAAAGTCCTCTCCCACAGATCTCTAAAGCTTATCTTGGAGCCTTTGGTGAAATTATTCTTTTCCCTTTAAATTCTAATTGTTTTACTTTTGCATAATTTAAAGTTTAATTGTTTTGGTAAGAATAAGGCCCCCTATAAATTTTAAGTCTCCAGAACCTAGTTTTTTATGTGGTTGTTCTTTGGGTTTTTAAAATGTAATAGTAATTCTTATTTGTAATTGGGTTTTTAACTTTTAGTTGGGATGTTAATTATGTTCTAAATTTCCTTTTGGCTAACTGATGTTCCTTTTTAAACTGAATTTTAGTTTGGCAAATAATTCTATAATTTTAACATAATTTAAATATTAAATACTGTTTGCTTTTAACTTTTAGTATCCTAATGTTTCGTATATCACTATACGTTCGGCCAATTCATTTATTTATTCGTCTATAAGGTTTATTTGTTTGATTAATGAGATGTTAAAAAGTTGTAATATGTTTAAAAGTTCTTTAAAAGTGAAGTTAAATTTTAAATAAATGTTAGACTTTTGAAAACTTAAATTTGTCTCTCTCTTTCTTTTCTTTTAATGTGTGTTCTATTTTAGGAAAGGGCCATTTCAATATTTAGTAGGTTAGCATATTTTTATGTTCTTAGAACAACTGGTCAGTTGACACTTTTACTGGCACTTTTCAGATTATTTCAGCTAATTTTTAGGATTTAAAAACTTTTCAGAGACATTTTGGGAATTTGGAATGTTTAGAATGTTTTTAAAACATTAGGCATTCATTTTTCTACCGGCCATATATATATGTGTGTGTCTATGTGTGCGCATGCACTTTAAATGCTTGTTTTTAATTCTACTTATAAAAGAAGGATTTTTAAAACAAATGAAAATCTTACTTTCTATGTGACTGTGTAATGAGAAATGTACAATTAATGTTTATAAATTTTTGGGCAGTCATAACACAATAAAAGGTAGTGACAATGCTAAAAGAATTTGTACATCAGACTGTGCATATTGATTATTTTTGATAAACAATCATGTGCATTGAAAGAAAAGTAGCATGGGAATCAAAAAATTGGAACACACATAGTGGACATTTATTGTAAGTATTTTTTTTTTTCAAATGTAGCAGGTTTAAATTGGGCCAACTTATATGGATTTTTGTATTACACCATTTTTTTTTTCTGCAAGTCTACCTAAATGCAAAGTTAATTTATCCATGAGTATGTTTGGAAAACATTTTATATTGATATATATAAGTTGTATATTAACATATAGAACAATTTATCAATTATATCAATTTATCCATGAGTATGTCTGGAAAACATTTTATAGGTAGTGATATATATAAATCGTACATTAACATATAGAACATGCTTTTATATCCATTCTTTTTGTAGAATTCAAACATGTGACTTACAATTTTGCATTCAATAACAAGAAGAGTTAAATATTTGACCTATTCCCATTTGACTTTTAGATCAAGATGGAGCTGAACCAAATCCTAACTCAGTTGCAGTGACTAATTTGTTACGATTGTCAAATATTTTTGTCGATCTTAGTCTGCAGGATAAGGCAGTAAAAATACTGTCCCTCTACAGCCATAGGATGGCAATGATACCTATGGCTTTGCCAGAAATGCTGTGCGGATTGATGTTTTACTATACAAATCTTAAACAGGTAAGAATCTTTCACTTTCTGGTTTTATGTTTTACATTTTGATGTAATATTGCATTCTAAACGAAATGTAATTAAAGGATATACTGTGGATAGTAGTCATTAAGCATAACAATATACTTATTTTCATTTAAGAAGCAGTTAGATGTCTGAGACGCTAAAATACTTTTTAACTAGGATGCAAATTCCCCCTGATTTGTAAATTCGAGTGAATCAGAAAATTAACTTTTGCTGAATGATCTTGTTGAATAAAAGACACAGTAACATTTTTTTTTATGTTGAAAATATTTTTTATTTTATGAAGTGATTGCTAAGAGTTATTTTTTAATATCCTATCAATGAAAACTGGGTTAATATGGAGTGCATAAGAATGCTGTTTTTTCTGACTATTATTTTGCAAAGACATTGCAGATTTTGAATTTTCTTGTAAAATCAATTCATCAAATTGACCACAAATATTTATTTACATATTTAACTTGTAAAAGAAATATTTTTAGAAAATATTTTTTCTCTGTGGTAAACTAATCTAATTTCTCAATAAAATTAGACATGCAAAATCAAAGAAAATCAATGGAACCAAGCTAACAACCTCTAATATCCAGTGAGCCAATTTTTTTAAATGAAGTACAAATCCAGCATGGCAGGGTCTAAAACCTAACATTTGGATTTACAATAGGTGAGTGATTGCATAGTGCTACCAAGAAAAAAAATGCGATACTGTTAAACATTTTATCAGAAATTCAGGGTACCAGAATATTTCAAAACTGCATATGAACTCAGACTAACCCAAAAGTCCATTTATTGTAAACACTTAGTCCATTTATTGTAAACCTTGCATGTAGGTTTACAATAAATGAACTAAGTGGTCACTTGGGACCCCTCAAACAGTTGATCCGATGCTGCTAAATTTTTATCGGTAATCCAGGGAACTCGAATTTTTTAAAACTAAGTAAGAACCCAGGTTGATTTATAACTTCGCATGCAGATTTGTAGTAGATGGACTAAGCAACCCGAAGCTATGAAACCATTTGACAGAAATACGGGGACATAATTTTTTTAAAACTAGGTGTAAATTCAGTCTGGCCCAAAGTATCACATGGATTTCTAATAGGCAAACCAAGTGGTTATTTAGAACTTCCAGAAGAGTAAATACAATGTTGGGAAACAATCTAAACTCAAATTTTTTAAAACTAAGTACAAAACTGGCCCAGCAGGACACCTCACATAAGGTTTTACATTAGGTAGACTAAACGTTCACTTGTGGTCCTGAGACAATAAAACCATTGCTTCAAAAGCTTTAAAAAAAGTCGGGATACGAATTTTATGAATTTAGGTATGAACTCAACCTATCCAGAAACTTTCCATGTGGAATTATAAGTGGAATAAGGAGTTGCTTAGAACCCCTAAGACAGTATGCCTGATGCAAAGAGAGATTTTTCCAGAAGACTCAAGTTTTTTAAAACTAAGTACAAATCCTGCAATGCACTTCAGATGGTTATTTATGATATGTGGACTAAGCAGTCACTTAGGGACCCCAACACAGTAAATCCAATGCTGCAAAACTGGTAAAAAACTGGTCATAAACAATCACAGACATTAAAATGTATCCATAGTCTTAACTTCAATATAGCATATATGTAGAACTCTTATACACTGAATTTTAAGATTATTAGGGTAATGTTCCTTGTCAATTAAATTCTATGACTTTACGTGAGATGTAAAACTATATTACACATTGACCATTGATTAGAAATAAAATTTCCTCAAAATTGAATATGTCCTTCTATGTGATTCTCTTTCAAATATTTTGACATTGAAGTGACTCAAGGGAGCTACACTTGCTTTACTCCAATAAAAAATAACAATTTTTCCAGCATTTTTGTTTTTTAGTTAGAATTTTGTGTAAAGTATAAAAATTTTTTATACATTCACTCACTGGTGGAAGTTGATAACAATTAGCACAAATGTCCTTTTTCATGCCAAGTAATTACTCTGATTCCTTAATACAGATAGATTGAAAATAGATATAGGGAAAAATCATCATTCTTATATACAAGTTTGTGAACTATGTTTCATTATTCAGTTTTTCTTTGATTTGAACTTTTTGTTTAAAGCTAGGGAATAAAAGATAATGTTTTGAAAAGATTGTTGTGGAATTGAGAAATTTCTTTTCAATAATACCTTGTATGACCTACTTGATTTTAATGCTGTCTGTCTGCCAATCATTTTCCTTTATATCATCTGTAATATATTCTCAGAAATTCAAGTTTCTTTAAAATGAAACAATTCAAAAGTTCAAGAAAAATAAATTTCATGATAAAATTTCTTTTTTCCAATATCAACTTTCTAGGAGATGTTTTCATTAAATTTAACATCATCAGTTGTGTGGATTCATATTATTTTCTTTGTTCCTAATCTTTCAAATGGTGCATATTTGAAACATCATATCTTTTTATACAATACTTTTTGACAATACTTAATGACAATTTATGACAATACTTTTTTAATCCTAAATAATTTATATCAATGCGATATCTAAATAATATTTTCTTTTATTGTTATGCCTATATCAACTTCATAGAACCTACTAATTTTTCATAATGTGAATTTTTTTCATTTTTTTCAGTTTTTGTCACACTTATCATCTTTTAGATGATTTAATTGTGTTATGATGACTTTCTGTATCCCCTTATGCAATACATTACATATCCAGGATATGCAAATATGACAAGTGACACTAACTATCAGTTTTCATTTACTGTGGGTTGGAATAATATTTTTGAAGATGCAAGTATTCCATATTACACTTATTCAAAAATGATGTGACAGAAATTAAATGCAACATTACACACAATATCATACACATCTCCTGCTAGCAATATAACAAAGAAAAATATGTTGAGAAATTTTTTTATCAGATTATTTCAGTGACGGCCAACGAAGGAACAACAAAGGTTGTATTTTAAGCATTGCAATATTCTGATGGCAGTGCATGCAACAGTGTCTATCCAGATTAAGATTCTTTGACCAATCTCTCAGTGGCATATTCAGGATCCAAATCTGGGTTATTTGCCTCCCATTCAAACCAAAATTCTTATGACTATTTTCTATTACTTAACAACTTCAAAACTTTGCTACTGCACTTTTTTAAATTAGCACTTTACTGGGGGGTGAATGGGAGATAGCCTAGATTTAGATCCATGATGCGCCCCACTGCAGTCTCTAAATTTGTGAAGTCAGCTGTAATTTATTTTAACTTTCCTCAAAAAATGTTTTTTGAAAGCATGTATAGGGAGAGTGGGGCATTTTTTAGTTATTAATTTTTATAAATATATTTTATCTTAACCAAGCACGCATCTCATATGCATTAAACATTTCTGTATAAGATAAAAGTATAATCCATTTCAAATGTCTTATACATGCAACGTGCCCTTAGTGGGACACCTTAGGCAGTACCTTTAATGTATAAAGCATTATTAATTAATTCCTTTTCTGAGACAAGGTTTTGAGTATATTGCCCAATTTAAATAACTAACATAATGGCTCTGAATTTAAGCAGAATGAATTATATGCAATGCACACTTATTGAACTTACAATGAAAAATCTGGAAAAAATATAACCTTTTAACACATGAAAAATTTAGAGGTTGAGTAACGAAAATTTAAATCTAGCATCTGCAGCAAATAAAAATTATTACATGCAGCAGTCACTGCAAAAAATCAATTGCATCAGGTAACCCAAGGAACCCAATTGGCTAAATTCTTCCTGAATGCTCTCATGCTTTTAGACTTAACTCTACAATGACCACCTTACATATAATTTCATAATAAACATGCATATGTAATTTTATTTAAATAAATTGAATTTTAATTCCACTGTTACTGTGTACAAAATTGACGTAAAATTATTTTGATAAACTAAAAAAAATTGATAAATTTATTTCACTATTAGAAAAACTAAAATTGATAAGTTATTTTGGCTATTAGAAAAAAAAAATTGATAAATTATTATCTATTTGAAGTAGAGCTTTCAAAACACAACAGCAATTGCACAGTAGGGCCGGCTATCTAGTGGTATATAAAATAACACAATTTTAATCTCAAACCTGATTTTAAAACTTAAGGTGTTCCAAGATACCCCACTCTCCCCAATATTGTAATCCATTGCTAAACACTTTTAATTTGTATTTGTATTAAGATTAAAATATGTTGAGCACCTGGATAAATTTGTATTTTTCTAATGTTACTTTGTTCTTTCGCTGTGCCTCCAACTCACTGGATCACTGCAGCTTTATAAAGTCATAGCTAAATTAAAAACTTAATTTCTTAATAATTTCTTGTTCTTGATTTAGATTGTGATCTCTGGCAACAAAGATGCTGAAGATACCCAGAGTCTTCTGAAACAGGTTCACAAGCAGTTTCTTCCATTTAAAGTGCTTCTACTTGCAAATAAAGAATCTGAAAATTTGCTGACTGAAAGGTTAAAGTCCATCGAGCTCAGCGAATCTCATGCAGAAAGTGCTGTTGCTTTTGTTTGCCAAAAGAATTCTTGTTCCCTTCCAGTATCGTCTCCAGATGAACTCGAAAAATTGTTAATCACTGTAGAAAATGAGGCTGAAACTTAAAGAGTAATATTTTGTGATATTTTAGTGTTAATGGCCCAAAAATATTGTCATCGTCTTCTACAGTGTTAAGAGTTTAGTATGCTGTCCATTATTGAAACTTTGAATATTTAAGGGATTTTTTAAATGATTGTACATTATTGAAATTATTCTTTTTGATATTTTCTTTAGGTTGGTGGGAGGGGGGTGTATATTACTATCATCTTAGAAGCTATTTTATACTTTACTATTACTGAATTTTTATTTAAAACTTAGTTTACAAAAAGTTGAACTAATTAAATATATATCTAGTCATCAACTTGAAAAACAGATTTAATGTATAAGGTGTACATAAAGGTTACTTACAACTTTACAATGCAATAACAGAAATATGTTTCAAAATGCAGTTAGAAACTGCAGTTCACGTTATATACATATACCAACTCACAAAGTTTTTGTGATCTATTTATCTATTTATTTCGACATGTGCACCTTTCGTGGCACATATGGCTTTTTTCCTTTTAACCTGGATGTTTGATTTGGTTTCAGTAAACCATGCTACACATTATGCTTTTTTCTTGGACAGACACCATTTTAATCTACTGATCTTGCTAACACCCGGAAAAGACAAGGTAATTTATACATAAAAACTGAGCAGAGTTGGTGTATAACATGACCCCACATATTCCTATTATTGTACTGTAAAGTTCTAAACAAACTTTATGTATACCCTGTACATTAATTGTTTTCATTACAAGGTATACTCCTTAGAGAAAAAATTGGCCAAGCAGTATACTGCACTTGTGAATTTTGCTAGTATGGCATATATCCATTTTAAAGGCCTACTTCATCTTGCGAGTATTTAGAATGCATTATTGAGCTGTAGATCGTGTTTTGCTCTAGTAAGTGGAAATTACAATTACTTGCTCTTCTTGAATGAGCAGAAATCTTTGGTCCTTTAAATATGAAATGTGTGCGAGTTAAATGGATTTGTTAATGCATTTAAAAATATTTTTAACTTTGGTGGTGGCAAAATTTTAGCAATACTATTGTTTTTACGAAATTGTTTTCCTTGAAACAAATATTATGCAGGACCTGCTATAGATAGAGCTCGAATGATGAATGATTTGCATTCAGCATCAAATTTCAAAGAAGAAGGGTTGGGGGTTCACTAAGCATTTCTGCATCCATTTTTTTTTCCATTTCCAGTTCAAAAATTTTATATTACTTGAAATAGCTATCCCTCAAGATTTTAGATAGAGCTTAGATGATAACTGATATGGATGTATCAAATTTTGGAGGAGGTAGGGTGGTTTGGTAAGCATTTTCACTTTAGGTTCAAAAGTTTTCCTTTGAACATCTATTTCTCAGAAGTGGCTATAAACAGAGCTTAGATAATGACTGATAGGGATTCAGCATCAAATTCTAGAAAGGGTGAAGAGACTTACTAAGTATTTCCACTTCTGGTTCTGAAGATGTATATCACTTCCAGTTTTTTCAAAAATTCATATAAATGCTCGAAATAAGAACCATATGAAGCCTCATTCATAAATCTCATGTTTAAATCGTAGTTTGAAGCTATGTTTCTGAATTTCATGCAGGTATTGGCTAATTAATAGTAGCAGTTATTTTTTTCCTTATTAATATAATTCTGCTATCACAAAATCACTCATAGAAATCTAAGGCAATAAACACAAGAATATGGAAAATGCATGTATTAGAAAAGTCATGATTTTGCTGTAGTTTTATTTTTATTAAGAGTCAGGCACTTGATATATGTTATCATTCATGTATGTAGAAGCCGACAGTGGAACCATTTTGTCATCAAAGTCCTTATTCCAGTGCATTATAGGAGATGATTTACTTTATGCTAGTAGATGAACAGAAATAAAAGTGAAGGAAACTTTCTACATGTTGTTAGTTCATATTTAAATTACATGGGGGGGGGGGGGGAGACTATGGAAATACTTATGCAACAAATCAATACCCATTGAAGACAGCAAATTGTTGATCTTTTGAAAGCTTTGCTGATGATTGTTCTTATCACAGCTACTTCAGATGCTGCTTAACTTTAAGGTTCTCACCGTCTTTGAGAAGTGCTTTATTTTTATTCTTAAGAGCCCCTGAAAGTGCTGGGAATCAGAGATTCTTTTCTACTTTCTAGGGAAAGGTTTTTTTTTTTAGGTTTACCATATTATATAAGGCATTTTTACATTGTTCTATTATTCTCTTTGACCACTTTCATTGAATCATTTAAAGTGAAATGTATTGATGAACCAAATTCCAGGATCATGTTCTCTTTTCTGATACCAGCATCTATGAACTGGTTTCACATATAGAATAGCACTCTTCAACCTAAAATAGCTGATGTCTGCAATTGTAGCAAGAAAACTTTATGTGTCTCAATTTTACGAACTTTCATTTATACCCACAAATTCAGTCTTATCATATAGCCAACATCCAATACAATGGGAGCACAGTCTTAGCTTTGGAAATGTCTCTTATACATAGGTTCTATGAGCATGAATTTAGCAATTGCCGTCTTGTACAGTTTAACTTCGATTTTTATGATACTTAATGCTAATTGTATAAGACAGAATTTGTCAGTCTCCAGAGGTTTGCAAAATTGCAGCATATCACATACCAAGTTTTCTTTGTGATATTGAAGGTATTGCCTATTTTGTGTAGACCAGCATTAAAAGGTACAAAACTGATCCACAGATGTTGGTATCTGAAACGGGAGTGCAATCTTAGCTACGAGAATCCCTCCTTCAAATGAGTTTTGTTAGTATGATATAAATTCCATTTACACTTGTTTATTAAAAGTGAGTTAGCTTATAACATTTCAAAAGAAAGGGCCAGTATAGCCTAGTGGTTATGGGAGGAAGATCAGATATGGAAGACCCTTGTTTGATCTTCGCTGCTGCATAAAACTATCCTTGTGTCTACATGGAGTATGGATATGATTATTTGTAGGTCTGAAAGTCCCTACAAGAGGTAAAGTCCCATTGGTTGTCACCCTCACTGAGTTCTGGTCAAAATTAGGTGATTTATGGGTATAATATGATCAGTCTTTTGTGTTGCACTGGAGCTATACATTCCCACGGCAACATTGTTCATACTTCCACTTCTAAATTGGTGAATAATTGTATAATCAAGTGCCTGGTCTTAATTTTTTTTAGAAGGTCATAAACTAATATAACCAGTATGAAATATGATCTTTCAAAATCTTTTAATTTTGTTTTGGGAAAACTCTGAGAACTAGTGTTTTTAGCACACTATGCAGTCATGCTGTATTATATTATTACTTTATGACTTAATGTATACAACAAAAACCTTCAACTTCATACTAAGAGCAATTACTTGTAATTTCTGCATCTAAATCTAGTGTCTTGTTTTAAATTAAATTTCATATTGGAGCCTTTTATTTAATATTGCTCTAATTACCTGTTTCTACAGGAAGTTATTCTCTCATATGGACAACATGTTTAGATTGGCCTTTCTATTTTAGTTTACTCCAAAATGTGAGTTATAATCCATCCATATTTGAGATAGCTAGTTTACCTTCTTTTCAATATTTGACCAAAAAATTTAAAGATTGTGTATTATCTTTTGATATGCATGTTCTCTGTTTTTTAGAGCTCATTTGAGCAAAATGAATTTGGTCAGTTGGAAGAATCAAGGCAGAATTTTTCACTTCTCGTTAAGGTTGTTTGAAAAGTTTATTAAAATGGAAATTATTTTGGTCATTTAAGTTTTTGCTAATATTATATTGATTTCAATTTGAAAAAATTATATTTAGTGAATTTTATATTTAACACTGTTACCAAGCTGTCCAGTTTACAGGGAACAATTTCCAAGTCATGCAGGTGCATATGCCCTGTAGCATGTAAATAATGCATGTACTAAGTTATTTTTGTTGAAAATGTTTTTTTTTTTCATAAAAAATTAAGTTAATTATGCATGGATTAAAGTATCAGAGATATATTTATAACTACTTAAGAAGTTTAAATTTGTTCAGGCAAAAATCTGAAAATGTATATTTGCATTTTATACTGTTATAAATTATATTGAAATATTGAAGTTTTCATGTTTATTTATGTATGAAAATGTGTATTTTGTACTTCTTTTGAATTTAAGATACGTTTTGAACTATATAAATAAATGTATTTGCCCTTGCTAGTTTGTATAATGTTTTAAAATGTAGTAGTGACGAAACTACAAAATTTTTTGACTTACATTTCATGCTTCTTTGCCATACAGGATCCTGCCTCTACCAATTTAATTAATAAATGTGTCCAGCATATTTATTGTAAAATAAGGAATTTGAAGTCCCAAAGAATAATATTTAGCAAACAATTTTAACAGTTTATACAGTATAGTTAAACATTTATACTAGTCAAAAGAAAATAATATTTAAAACCATTATCAAATTTCTATGATTAATTATTCTTAAAAGACTATTGATAGACAGAGGTGATATAAAGAGTTTTCTACAGAGCAAATCATTCTGTTGTCTCAGTTGGTGTTTGTATTGCTTACATTGGTAGTTACCAACCTTTTATGACTCATAAACCTCTTTGTAGGATCCACTTTAAGAGCTAAGAATTTCGTCCCAGTGGCTCAATGGTTAAGAGTATTATTTGGTCAGTTCGGTTGGGACTTGCATTCTGTACAATGGTAGGGGAAAAACCCAGACCACACAACTGACCTGAAGGCTTACAGTAGCTATTTGTGTCACCGGGTACAATGGTAAGTAAAGAACTTAACCCTGCAGAGTGGATGCAGTGATCATTGAGGTCTGAAAAGACCAAGTTTGGATTTTTCTAAGGACATTAAAATTTATAACAGCAATTTTTAATTTACAAATATACTAATCTATACTAAATGAGGGTGCTAGTCTATACTAAAGAAAGTAGAGGTAGAAGAAGTTGTTACAGATCAAAAGTTTCATTTTGATCTGAAATCTGAAAGAAGAGAATATAAGGTCCACTTCCACTATAAGAACTAAGAATTTCATCTCAGCAGCTCAATGGTTAAAGCATCATACGTCTAATTCAGAAATCCGTCTTGGTACTTGAATTCTTTACTACACCTTTCAACAGAATATGTTCTTTGCAAAACCCCTTCAGTAGAATATTTTTTCTGTAAGCCCATCTTACAGTATAATGTGCTCATTGTGAAAGACCTTCATCAGAATATTTTCTCTGTAAAACCCATTTTCAACAGAATATGTTTTGGTGAAACCCCTTCACCAGTATATTTTCTCTGTAAAACCCTTTTTTCACAGAATATGTCCTTTGTTAATGTCCTTCATCAGAACATTTTCTTTATAAAACTCCTTTTCAATAGAATATGCTTTTTGTGAAACCCCTATACTTAAATATTTTCTCCTTAAGAGCCTCTTTCAAAAGAATATGTTCTTTGTGAAACCCCTTCATCAGAATATTTTCTCTATAAAGAAAAAACTCCTTTCAATAGAATATGTTCTTCTTAACAGATGATTTTTACAGTGAACTTATTTCAAGAGAATATCTCCTTAGAGACCCTTATTTCTTAAACAGAAAATGTTCACTGAATTCCTTTATTTTTATTTCCTTGTATAACAATTTTTAATTTTTTTTCTTAAATACACCTAGCAGTTTATACTATCTCAATTATCTCTATTGTCAATATATTTGTTTTTAAGTGTTTGTGGAAAATATTATTTTGTTTATGTATTGTTAATGTTTAAACACTTTTTTAAATAAATGTCTGCCATCATATAATGTTTACCATAAACCCTGAACAACACCCTGACACAAATGCCATCATATAATGTTTACCACAAACCCTGGTCATGGCAAACTCCTAAATGCCCATGAATCACTCGTTTACATCAACAGCACTGCTTATTAAACAATGTCTTGATTTATGTATGATAGTTTATTGAAAATATGGAGAAATATTTTAATACTAAAACTACCAAATTTCAGTTTTATCTTGCATAGTACATGTAATACACAAATACAAATTTATTTGGTGTTAAGTTTTTCTACATGTATGCATTGTATAAATTAAAAACATCTTTTATTTGCTTTATAAATGCAGTAATCCTTTGCCAGATTTATTATTTCATTCCTATAAAGCATTCTTAAAAATATTGTGCGAGATTCTCAAACTGCTTTGCAGTTTGCAGATCATTTTTCTCAATATATAAACCTCTTAGGTCACAGGAGTCCTACTACATTCAGTATCAGAGTAAAAAATATATATATATATATGAGTTTTTTTTTTTTTTTTTTTGCAAGGGATTCATTTTAAAATATTCTTAATTAAAAAGAATAATTTATTATTCAAGGGAATGAATTCAATGCATTCAGCTGATTTGCATTAATACAATTTTATATTCTTTACAATCATAATGAATTCAATTTCTTGCATTAACTATTATTGTTCCAAGAATATCAATTTTTTTCCTGTACAAAACAAACTCTGAATATATTTCAAATAATTTATGTTCTATAATCGTGTGAATTACAGAAAAAAAATCTATCTAGCTCTAAATTTTTTATATAATATCTCAGAAAATTGCATAGTTATATGTGTAATTATTCATAATGCATTTCAAAGCTATTTCGCTTAGCAGATAATCAAATATTTTTACCGTTGCACTAAATATTTATTACAAAGTTTGACCCAATTCTTTTTTGTTAAATAAGAATTTTGCAAAACTGTTTTTGGCAAAGGTTTACTCAAGACATCATTTAGAAACTCAAGTAGTTAAAACATTGTAAGTTTTTGATGACCTTTTAGGAAGTAAATACAATTTTAGAGCCATTTTTTATGCAGTTGACCAGCAAACTTTAAAGTGTTGACTATTGTTATAATTAAGTCCATATGTTTGTTATTAATTTTAATAAAAATTTATAGAGGATAAGAATTGTCATAAAATATTATAACATCTATTAATATTGAATAACTTTAAAATATGCATTTGTAACATTACAATTTGTAAATAAGAGCTGGAGGGTTCTTTTATTTTTTTGTTTGCAAACTTTTGAAAGTATAAGAATTCAAAGGCAGATTTTAACTTTTTTCTATGATGTTAAATATAAATAATATATACCTCTGTTTAAAAATGTCATTAAAATAACACAAACTGTAAAATAAATAGCATTGCATCATATATGCAAGTAAAATTAAATTTATTGATAAAGAACTACTATGTACTAAAATGACTTGTTAAGACAGGAAATTCAAAAATAATTTCATTATAGTATTGGTTCTCAACTCATAGTCCATGGTAAATTTTTTTATAGTATACTTGAAAACTGACCACTTATATTATGGCAAAAGCTTAAATAACAACTGTTTTACATTATGTATACCGATATAAATCCTATCTTCTATATCATGAGTTCTTACTTACAGACACTAATCAAGTATACTTAATATATTTTTTACAAATCTCCACTCAGAGATAGTTTGAATTTGAATTCAAAGGTTGAAAATATTTTGAAGCAAAAGCACCTACTACAGAAAAGGTATAAGGTATATTTAATTGGTTTGAGCAATATAAAAATGGGTGGCTGCAACTTTTACAGAAAATATTTTCAGATGTTAATTCAAAAACATTTTCAATTTTATCTAGACTAAATATTCAAATATACCCAAGAATATACAAATTAAATGATATTCCCAGCATATTCGAAACTGCCAACTAATCAGATCAATCTGTCCTCAGTACAGTTATTCTAATCATTTTCAAATGTAACTAGTTTGTTTTTCAGTTACAATTCTTCGAATTACATTATCACGTTTTTGCAACTCTAAACCAAGCTACCAACTTTCTATCTAAGCACTTAGCATTTTGGCTTTCAGATTTGTGGGTGCAAAGTTTGAATGGATGTTTAGAGTGATTCGCAGTGCATTTTAAACTGTAGGTTCTGGTCAAATCAGCCCATGAATTCTCTGTTTAATTCACGTATATACACTCATGTTTATGAAAATTGCAACACCACGAAGGAATGGTCAGATTAGAATGATATTTACACCACATATTACTAATGGTGATACAAATAAATGATTACTGTTTCAGACCAATACAATCACATTGCTGGCACAAAATCAGCCTTTCGTGCCTGCAGTAGCAATAAGAGCTTCTAAACATCACAGCATTGAATCAAAGAGAGTTTGGATGTGTTGCTAGGGTATTGCCTGCCAGGCTTCCTTGATCCGGCTCCACAGTTCATTGGTGATGACTGCTGGAAAACAGTAATGGCCCAGTCACCGAGTGACCATATCCTATACAGGTTCAATCGGTGACATGCCTGGTGAACTGGCAGGCCAAGGAAGAAGCAGTATCTACTGTGCAGTGAAGAAGGCTTGGACATTCCAGGCAACATGTGGTCAGGCATTGTCTTGTTGGAATATAGTGCCAGGAGTGTACTGAAGGAAAGGCACAACTTGAGTCTCAAAAACCTCCCTGATGTAGCAGTTGCTGTTGAACATACCTATAATGCGTAGCAGCTGGGATCGCCTATGATAGCCAATGTGCCCACACCATCAACTTAATGTTCATGCAGTATGATGCTCTAAAACACATGCAGGAAGATGTCTCTTACTACGATATCATCTAATACATATGCAGCCATCATTGTAGTCAAGGTTGTAGCAGGACTCGCCGGAAAACACGATCTGGTGCCAATCCGCACATCATGGTCTGTACTCTTCTGCCCATTGTAACCTGAGGTGTTGATGGTTCAGGCTCAACGGTATCCTCCACAAAGGAATGCTTACATGCCATCCACTGCACAACACATGCCTTTAAACCAAAGAAGCAGACAATGCCACACCTGTAGCAGTGCTCTAATGCTGTGCTAACACTCGAAGAAGCTGTATGGTTCATCACCGCCATGTGGATGAGATGTCTATCATCCCATGTTGTCATCACATTATATGGTCCACTGCAGGATTTTTGACTCATCCAGTTTTCTTTGGTCCATTGCTTCCACACTCACATTGCTGATATGGCTTTATGCCCCATATGGACAGCAATATCCCAGTATGAATATCCTCCTCCCCGCAGACCGATTATGCATCCACATTCAAACTCTGTAGTTTGCTTATAAGGTGTCCTCTGATGTTGACTAGGCATAGTGACTCCAATAAAACAGTTTTCAACTCATGGACATCAGTACCATACTTGTCTGGTTCTTCCACAGTCCTCTATTTATACTCCTTGTACGACAGTTCAGAGGGCACTGAGGAGCTGAGGCATGCATATTCACTCTTTATTTCTAATCAATTGCATGTCCCATACGTTTCATTCTAATCTAATAATTCATTCATGGTGTTGCAAATTTCATAAACATGAGTGTATGAAAATGTTCAAAACTGTCGATCAGACAGATTGCTGACCCAGTAGCAACAAGAGCATTCAAAATACAAAACCTAGGTATTCAGGCAATGGACCAAGCTGTCACAAACTGCACTTAAAAAGTTTTCAATCCAAACTTACCAAGATTTTACCATAGTTGTTATTACAATCAGACAAGTTAAAGTATTCTGTGCCTCAGACAGTTTTCCGGTTACAAAGTTTTAGAAACTTTTAATTGTACTGTCATATCTTTCTGATTGATCTCATCAGGAATCTTCCAAATTCTGCCCAAATCCAATATGATCAATGATACTACTTCTTGTGATCAATAAATAGTTTGGTGGATTTCCACTATTGTTAAAATATTTTCACCTAACATGTTACTGCTTTAATGTTTATAAAGTTGAGATCATCTTCACTTCAGCAGATTGTTCACAAAAGTTTGATTATGTAACATCATTTAGCATAACACACTAAAATAAAAAGTATATGTCTACAAAAATTAGTCTTATTCCATGGACTGAAATAAATTGAGAACTGCTCTAAAGTTTGGATTACAATTATGCATCTGTGTATATGTATGTTGTGCAATAATGATATAGAGATGTATATTGTACAATTATTATGCATGTTGTAAAATTATGCATCTGTGAAATGAGAGTTAAAGAGTATTCCTATAAACGTTAATAATAGATCAAAACATGTGTAAATAAAATTTCTTTATGTAAATTTAGCATAAAATATCGGCAAGTTTTACTAAAGAGTGAAAAATTGGTGCTGTATTTCTGCTATGTTTTAGCAATAGTTGTAGAATATGTGTACTATTAAAAAATACCATTATTTTTTTCATATTTTAGCTAGACTAGGTAATACTCTCACGCATGAAATACATTATTAAATAAAAAAAAAAACAGTAGATATACTTCAGATTGCATACTATTTCTCTCCATAAGTGTATGACTCTATATGATAGTTAGAGAAGTATAATTTTATTCTTCCTGTAATCATAAAGTAGATCCTGTATGAATTTAGTGATAATATTAAGCTAGAACAGTGATTCTCAAACTTGTTTACCGTGTGGCACATTGTTTCGCCGTGTGGGATATTACAGCACACCCGTACAGTAGGTGGCAGCACTGCATTACAGGCATTATTCCTACCTAGGCCTATATTGGATTGTAAGGATAATCAATATAGGATGTTGGGATCCAATGTAGGCCTAGCCTGTAATAAGGTCAGTTAGGTGAATCATAATTTGAAAAATGTCTCGAATGCCTAGTGGGGGTACATATAAATCAGTCAACACTCATTGTGTATTCATAAATAATGTTAAACATATTCAATATCTATTTTATGTTTCCTATTTTTTCCCATTTTAATAAAAATGTTTTTGTTTTTCGTATGGCACAGCCATATAATTTCATGGCACACCCTTTGAGAATCGCTGCACTAGAATATAATTTAAGATATCAGTGTATTTATGTTTTAAAATTTTTAATATGTGAATAACATTGCCGACATTTTAGAATTGTACTTTGTTGTGAAAATAACTTTTAGGATGGTTTATAGAAGTATTATGCCAATACCACCTTGGCTAAGAAAATTTAAGTTTTATGAAAAGTGTTTAGCATTGTTAATATTTGAGATTCAGGTAAAATACTGTAAATTTAATAAAAATTAGGATAGAGTCCTTACTGCAGGTGGAATATTCAAACTAAAATGCTTAATTGGTATAACAGTATCTTAGATCATGTTCATGTGTTTAATTTTAAATTAAGGTTTAAACTATGTGGTCTTACTCTGGACTAAACTCCATGCATTTACTTTTAGGCATTGGAGATTATTGGATCTGGCTAGATTAGCCACATTTCAAAAATTCCAATTATCCTTCCATTTCACACAATTTGAAATTATTTCATCTTATCCAAAGTGCATCTTACTTTACAAGTTATATATTTCATTTATTACTGTATAGCAGATTTTAAAATATTTTAGTATTTATTTTAATGACCACTGTATGTTTTAATTTTGAAACTTGCTATGCTCATGCACTTTGATTTAACTCATCGGTCAACAATGATTTACATTTATATGATTTGAAAATGGGAGAATATACTAAAGTACCTAAACAATCCTTTTATGTATACTGCTAATAAGACTTCATCTGGCATAGTAGCCTTTAAATTAACAGAATAAAGCATACATAGTACAAAACAATTATACTGTATAGGTATGAATGTATTTAGTCTTTCCATCTAATGTTCTGTATAAAATATACACAGGCTTTCATGTTACAGTTAAAAAAATAAACTCATGACAAAATAATTATAAAAAGATGAAATTATGTACAAATGCATAAATGAAATTAAAATATAGTATAAATAAGGCAGTTTTGATAATTACTATGAAGTCTGACTTAAATACAGAAAGTGTGACAAGATTTATTATGTTATAGTTAAGCTGACAAGCGATATTCTTATTTTGGAAAAATTGCACTGTATTACACTCTTATAAAAATCTAATCCATTACTTCCCTACTGGAGGATGAAACTTAATAAGCTATCATAGCATGATTAATGATACTGATCACTTAGCTCCAGATACTAGTTCCTAAACTAAAGCCAACAGTATTATGCTAATTAATGATCAGAAAAGAGAAGGGTTAAAATTATAAAAATTTGCATCAATGTAGACTGTTTTGTATATGAAAATATGGGTTTTCAAACTTTCACTTATGGCTAGAACAGAAGTAATTGAAACAACTTTTAACAAATTATAGTCTGGAGCCATTAAATTTTTTTTTAATATTGTCAACACGCTAAACCCTGGTTATAATGCTATTAGTTATGCTATAAGCATGTATACATCCCCCCCCCCTCCCCATTATAAAAAATTGTTTTGCTTTTTCTTGAAATGTATCAATGCTGCTTTGCAATAGTTTGAAGTGGTAGTATAGCTGAAGGAATGGTTGTTGTTGTTGAAACCCAGACCGTCCGACCTACCAGAAAGGTGTAAGGTAACTGTTTGGACGGTCAGGAAGTGCCACCCAATTTAGACCAGAACCCAGTTGGGGAGGCATCCACAGGGACCGTACCCTCCTTCCCCTACCACCAACCTCTCGGAAGGACTTTCGGACCCACATGTTTAACGTGATCGTACTCCGCATGAACACGGCGGCAGTTTTGGCAGTGGCTGGAATCGAACCCGGGCCTACCGAGTGCAACTCCAGTGCGCTAACCAATGGGCCACCGCGTCCCTAGCTGAAGGAATGGTGTCAAAGGTAATAACCCCCTCCTCATTAATTGAGTAACTGATTTGCTCTTCATTACTTCAATGATATCTACCACTCTTAATCCCTATTTTGGAATTCTTAGCTAAGTCTATGGATTCAAGTGCAGAAAGATACAACTTTGCAAAAATTACTGCCTTCATAAACAGAGAAATTATGAAGAAAAATAATTTTTTTTTTCTGCTGTTAGAACTATAGTAATGCAAATAGTTATAAATTTGATTGCTCTATAATATATTAACCCTTAGACAGTCATGCAGATTGAGTATGCCATTTAGAGTTGAAAATCCAGTGACTGGCATAATAATGACATATATGCACCAAGACACCACCTAACCACTCTTCAAAGGATAATGCGATTTATTAAAGTAAAAAATAAGAGATGTACACTTTCAATTTATTCATTATAACCTTAAAATTGAATATTTTTTGTAAAAAGTATGCACCTAAACTTTAGAAGCGAACTAAAATTAATAAAAACAATAAAACTAGATACAAATGTGGAAAACAAAGAATCTGGATAGGAATAACTCATTAGTGTACTTAGTACACCGCACAACTGTACATGTAATGCTGTGCAACTGTCAAAGGATTAACTATTAAACTAATTTAAACCTACTTCAGCTAGATATTAACATTGGGAAAACATTTACATTTAGAGTTAGTTATGCCACTGTTCCTTATATTGTGGGCTACTTGATACCTTTCAAAACTATATTGTAACCAGGGTTTACTTATAATTACATGCACATAGTGGTTTCAAACATACTTCCCCTTTATTATAGAGCTAAAAGGAAATTGAAATAAAATTTCAGTTTTTTATTTATTAAATTTATTTTCTGTATACAGGGTGTCAAGAAAAACATGGATCAGACCAATAATTCGAGAAGTAATAGGGTTATCATATAATTTTTATTCAGGTGTGTAAATCCTAATGCTACACGAGACAATTTTAGGACTGACCCCCCTTTTAAGGGGATCCAGGGGCTACCTCAATTACTGTTAGAGATAAGGAGAAAATCCAATTACAGAATTGTAGATCATTGCAAAATTAGTACTAAGCATTTCTGTGAAACGGGAAAGCTGCAAAAATAACAATTTTTAAAAAACAATTTTGTTTAACCTAGACAATTTTATTAACTAGTAACACAAGAAATGTGGAAACATTTTATTATATGGATGCAATCATGCATCATTGTAGGTGAATATTTTATATTTTGTGTACAATAAAGTCAATTTTATTCTGCCATTTTGTCTAAATGTTCAATTTTTTGCTGAGGTGGAGAGTTAAATTGTATGCACTGTTCAGGGTTCCTTTCCATATTTTATTGTGGGATAAAAATGCTTAGAACTAATTTTACAATACTCTACAACTTTCTAGATTTTTCTCTCCTATCTCTTAACAGGAAGCGAGTTAGTCATCCCATACCCCCCCCCCCCCACCCCTAAAATAGAGGTTAAACTCCAAAAGTTGTTTTGTTTATTATTGTAGGTGTTTCTTATACATCTGCATAAAAAAATATATCATAACCATACTTCTTGGGTTATTGACCAGGTCTAGTTCATAATTTTCCTTATCACCCTGCATATAAAAATTGTGTGTATATTATGTATATATTTAATATTTAAAATCCAAAATTTATATATTTTATAAATTATAACAGTAATTTTTTATATTTTGCTGGTTAATTAAGAGTTTGTAGTAAATTGTTGTTGATTTTTTTTTTAAAAGTGCATCTACTTTTTCAAGCATATCTACAAACTGGTATTATAACATTACATTTGTTATTTTAAAATTTACATTGTTTAAATTGCTATCTGTAAGCTATATATAACTTGTATATTCAAACTAAGCACAACTACTACAGGGTAGTCCAGAATGAGTATAAAAAATAGTTTTGAATGTGATATGCTAATTCTTGCTGCTGATTATTTTGTTACTGTTATTTGTTTTAAGCTTACTATTTATACATTCTGTTTTGAGAAATAAATTTTATTTATGTGAAAGAATGTATTCGTGTTTATTTTTCAAAGTTCAATTATGGTTTTTTTTGTCAATTATTCTAGCAATATTTCTTTAACTACAATAGGGAGTATTCACTGACGTCATGACATCATATTTCTTTAACTACAATAGGGAGTATTCACTGACGTCAGTATTCACTGATGTTGCTCCTAGCAACGAGTCAGCAGTTTCATTCCGCAGTATAAGTGAACGTAAATGCTTGCATTGACTACTGTGACAAAAATGTACAATATATGTTGATTTTGGCTAATGAGAGAAAATTGCAAACAAATGCTTATATTTTGCGTTACTGAGGATGTTTTTGCTATAGATCGCAAATTTTGTAGTAAAAGAATCGATATTTATGGCCGAAAATTAGTTAATAACATTGGCATGGCTAGTGTGACTGATCAAGTAAAAACTTTTAGTGGTTCTTCATCACTGGCAGTAATCTTCAGTATTTAGTGGTGGCAAAACTGGATTATTCACGTGCTCTTCCGGTCAATGGAAAAGAAAATTACAAAAAATGCTTATGTTTTGCGATCAGAACATTAGTACCAGAAGACATGCAAAGTAGTTGAAAATGTGCTGTAAACTTTGGAGTGTATATAACAATATTTAAAAATAGATATGAAAAAATATCTTAAGGAATTATTTCTTAATTGTTTGTTCTAAATATGGTAAACTAAGCATGTTATTGTTGCATATGTAGTTATGAAAGGGTAAAATTTGTCAGAAAAGTAACTGTGAAATTAAATATAATTTAGATAATATCTGTGTGTGACATATGCATGCATGTCCCGCAACATTGCCAGATTTTTTTTTTTTTGGGGGGGGGGGGGGGGGGGTTCAAAATATGTTGTTTCACATTTCCCCAGATATCATTTCTTCGAACTTCAATGGGTTCCTGGGTGGGTGAGGAGTAGACACCCCAAAAAAAACCTGCAGTGCAAGTCTACATTCTGCAGCTTTGTGCCTACAAACATAGTTGTGCAAAACAGTATAAATTTTACTTGAATGTCTTGCTAGTTTTGGGGAGATCAGTTACATCTATTTGAAAAATGTTTATTGTCTTCAGAAATAAGATTTATCTCTTTTGTAAAAGTGTTTTCAAGCTTTTGTGTGAAATATAGAGTTGTATTGCAAAGTTTCACTATAGTAATTGACTTCAAATACCTCTGTAATGCCCCCCCACAAAGAAACATAAAAAAATATCAGTATAGCTGATAAAATGCATAAAATCTGTTAACGAGAGACTATTTTATACAAGTTACCATTAAATGAGCTGCATTTAAATGAAAACTTGACTTTGATCTATAGCAGAAATGTGAAGTTATTTTGTTTTAAAAAAAACATGTTTACAAATGAGAACAATTTTTCAATGCTATATCTGTTTTTGATAGCATGTGCTAAGAATTTAGCCAATAAACACAGCATATGGTATAAAACAGTATAAAATTTAAGAACACAAATCAGTTCAAACAGATCTATTTCATTACTGCTAATTGTAACAGACAAAAATGAATTCATATATTTCTTTTCGGTAAATGGATACTCTCTAAAAAAATATATAGAACTGTTATATTTTATATATTTGGTTAAGTACTAATAGCATTTTGCTAAAAGTATCCATCGATATTATTACCTTATTACTTTTTGCTTAAAAATTAAAAGGATTATGTTACAAAATAAATTTAAAATGCTAATATTTTGCTTTACTCGCCTTTGATAAAGTGTAAGCTGCAGATGCGAGAATTTTTTATTTTTTCATCTGTTAAATCCAATCGATGAACGTGAGACAACCATTCACTCCTACGTTTTATAGTCATTTCTAAAATTTTGCGACTTTTACTGCTCACAATTCGTGGAAATCGGTAAAATGATATACCAGTATCTCAGGCTGTGCATTTACCGCATCCAAAAATTGTGCACATAACCATAATTATAAATTATTTTAGACAACTGTATACACGACTGCATGCATCTATGCTATTGTCATCTGCTAAAGAACAAACATGTACTCCAGTAAACCACCGGCTTAGCTTGTGACACGTGAATACTCCCTATATGAAGGAAAGTCAATGTGAAATTGAGAATAAATGGTAGTTTTAATATTCTTTTGATTTTTAAATTTGATCTTAAAAGTAACTATCCCTTTCAGATACAAAGTTTAAGCATTTGAAAAATAAAATTAATATATTATACATTTTATAAACATGCACTGTTTAGGTACCAAGTAGTAGACTATGATATGTGATCTCTTGAGAAAAAACTGTCTGACCTATACGCAGTTTCTTACCATATTCATTTTAACATATTGATATTGGACTTAAGGAACTATTGTTCACCAATTCATTTATCTCAAGATTGTAGTGAAATACTCATTTCTCGGGTCTTAGTTCTCTGACATATTACATTGTTAAATTTCTTTTGATGGAAATTTGGGAAAGATTCTATGGGTATTCTCAACTAAATTGTGTGATTTAAAACATCTGGTATCAAGTAATCATTGCCATTAATATTGATTAAAATATATATGGACAGAAATAATTGAGTATAGGTTGGATATCTTTTACACAGTCAAGGAATCATATAGTTACTAAAAATATTCACTATTAAAAATAAAATAAAAAATCTTTCAAATGTTTTAAGCCTTGATTAGTTACTTATTAAATTAATTTTTACAAGCAGGGAGAGACTTGAATTACCACATACATAAATTTAAATTCAGAAACAAAGTAAAGTCAATCAGCTAAATATTCTTTTTAAACTGCTTTCTATAAATGTGTATACATGCAATATCTTCATATATGCAATTTTCAATCTGGAAAAAATGATGCATACATATAATTTTCAGAATTGGAAAATACCTTAGACCAGTGGTTGGCAGCTTTTTTCTTCTTTAATACCAGTGGTGTGGTCAAGAAGTTTGATTCAGGGTTCATAATTTTTCTTTATTTAAGAAAAAAAAAAAATAATAATTGAATTTTTTAAATTTAAATCAATTTTTTTCTTCTAAATTTTCAAAATAATTTCATATATAATTTAATTTTATACTGTTTTTTTGAATTTTGGAAATAGTTTCTGAAAATTCAAGTTGATTTTAGGAATGAAGTAAAATGGATTTACATATTATTAAACCATATAAAAATTTGGATTTAAAATATTCATGCAATGGTTCTTATTAGTTGCACATTATATTTATATAATCAATAAGATAAAATCTGTAATGTTGACAATTATAGTTATAATTCAAAATGCATTTGTGATAGGTCCTTTTCAAAATTACACAACTTTTTATTACACAACTACACAAGGTTTTTGCATAAAAGAACTTTGTGAAGGACCTGATATCTAAGAACTTACTTATTTTGTATAGGGTAGAAAGGAAAACAACATAGATTGTGTGTTAAATTTTTAGTTTTATGAAAATTTAAGCAAGAACTGGATTTATTGGAAGACTTTTAAAAATAAAAGTTTTAAAAATTGAAATATACTTTAGATATATATAAAGCTCAGTTAATTTTAAAAGAATAATTAATAGATTTTTTTTAATTCAGTAATATAGTTTGTTTTGCAAATATATATTTCTCTAAATTAATTAGAATAAACTAATAATTTGGTAATTCAGTGCTTTTTTTTTTTGTGAATAATACCTGATAAAAAAAAAATCAGTTGATTTAAATTGTGATTTTAATTATAATTTAAATCAATAAACGCTGTTTGATACATATGATGATATCTTTATTAATCTCACTCTTTAGAAGTGGATTACAAAAATATTCTTTCTTAACAAAGAACTTCAGTATAAAATTAAATTCCTAGCAAGTTTAGGAGATATGGTGATAAGTTAGTCAGTCAGTCAGCACTTCAACTTTTATATTAATAGATATATAAAAAACTTAGTTTTAACATTTAGGGCTAGCCTACATTTTTTCCACAAAATGTGTTCATACTCAGCAAAGGTTCAATTTCAAATTCTGTGTTGGTTGAGCTGATTTCTATCTGGTAATAACAATGTGCTTTCTAATCATATTTTGGCAAACATAAAATATCTATTGCAAATATTTTCATTTCCACTGACATTGGAAAAATAATTTAGACAATTAACATTTTATAGTATTTGATGAGGTATTTTTTTAGCAAAAAAAAAAAAAATAACTGTACTTCAGCCTTGTTTTAGTGATATCTTTAAATATGCATATGTAGTTTCATAATACATGTAAACTACTTATGCTGCCCTGTGAGATCCAACTAACCATGGTTGGTAATCCCTTCCCTCCTGCCACAAATTTTAGATAATGATTTTAAGACACCCCTTTCTCACAGATTTAGTAGGCTTTTCGACAAAAATGTTTTTGTAGACTTTTTGGCAAAGGGATTTTTCAACCAGTGTCTCAGCCAAAGGTGGATGGATCAATCAAAAGGGATCCACCATTCTTTCAAATAGGTGGATGTGGACGGGATAGCCCAGCAATTAAGTACCGGGGATTGCATTTGGAGGATCAGAGTTTGATTTCCAGTTCTGCCCAAATTATCCCAGTATTTATACGAAGTTTGGTCATGTTACTAAAATCCTTCCGAGAGGTTGATGGCAGGGGAAGGTGGGTACGTCCTTGTGGATGACGCTTTCACTGGGTTCTGGTATAAACTGGGTGGCACTATTCTAATAGATATCTTACACTTTCGGGTAGGTCGGTTGGTTTGGGTCAAAAGAAAGCAGGTGGGTGAAAGCGCCCTGTGAGATCCAACCAACCATACAATGATCATAGAAGATGCCACTTTGCCTATTCACATCATTTTGGGGCTACTTTATTATCATTTTATTACGGTTAAGAGCTTCTACTTACCGTAGGACTAAGAGCTGTAATGTCGATAATAAACTTCAACTTTTAATGTAATTTTTTTTTTTGGTAAAATGTAAAGAAAAGTATATGCAAATAATTTGCTAAAAAGCTATTTATATTATCTATAGTTTTAGTAAAATGCATATATGTAGATGATTTATCTGAAGCTAGAAAATAAAAAAATATATAAATAAACTAAACACAAATTTATCAAATATTCTAAGTATTCCTGCTAATAAGGCAAATTTCACAACAGAAATTCTTTCACCAAAATGTTCATATGATATTTTTGAGTTTTTAAATTTATCATTGTAAGAAGTGTCATTATATTGTATGGAATGAAATTTTTGCATGAAAGCTAAAAACTAAGTTCACCTCAATATGAGTATTTTCCCCAACTCTGAAAGAAAACAAAATATACAGGGTGTCCTAAAAAGATTGAAACGCGCTTAATTCTTTAACTGTTGGAGATAAGTAGGCAATGTAAATTGCAAAATTGTTGAAAGTAAGGTAGGAAATAAGACTACGTTAATAAAATAAGCCTCCCATTCATTTTCAAAAAGTTACACTTTTTAAATTTTTATACGACCCCCTTAGACAAATTTGGTCAATTAGAAAATTTTTATTTTTAATGCAACAAGATCATTAAAAAAAACCCTGCACATCTGTATCTTTAAAATCAACTGAATTATGATAAAGGAAAAAATATGACTTATGCCACTTTTCCATACCATGTGAAAGGCTGTTTCATCAGTGAAAATAGGAAGCATAAACAAATTGATGATAGAAATTGTTTGGTACAAAAATTTCTACTCTTTTTATTTCTAATCTATCTGTGATTTCTAATCTTTATTTTGGTATAATATTAAAAAAAAGTTTAGTTGTATTGAATAGAAATAATACTGGTAAAAAATATGTAAATTAAAAAATAAATAGTCTGCATTTCATTTTTCAGTTTTTTAAAATTATTTTATTATAAACATTTGAAATGGCTAAATTAGAGTTAAAGGAAAGAAAAAATTGTCAGAATTCTATTTTTCGTTTTGACAAATTATATTAAATTTCAAAATCAAATACATACTTGCATTTGTCTACTTATTTATTTTAATTGTTTCAAATAAAAAATGGCATGTCTCAATGTGAAAAGTACTTAAGAATTCGTGATTGCATCGTGAGCCTACGCAGAATTCGCAAAAATGTCTCCTATGTATTATCATCCAGTTTTATCTTTTTTGTGATATGTCACAAATTTACATTTCTAATTTGATTATATGGTCCCCATTCACAATGTTCAATTTTCAATTAAATATAACTTGCTCGATTTTTAAGATACAGATATGCGGGTTTTTTTTTAATGGTCTTGTTGCATTAAAAATAAAAATTTTCTGATTGACCAAATTTGTATAAGGGGGTTTATAAAAATTTAAAAAGTGTAACTCTTTGAAAATGAATGAGAGGACTACTTCATTAACGTAGTCTTATTTCCTACCTTAATTTCAACATTTTTGCAATTTACATTGCCCACTTATCTCCAACAGGTAAAGAATTAAAGCATGTTTCAATCTTTTTGGGACACCCTGTATATATACCACAAATTAAAAAAATATTAATTCTTATTTTCTCATTGTTTTCGAAAAATGTTTCCAAAAAATTTTCGAATTCGATATTTTAAGGATAAAGCGCATTTTAGACCTCCTGAAGTCATTTTGAACACTTTTGAAAAGATGTTCAAGATATGCTATGTGCAAAACTAGAACTAAATAGAATCTGTAGTATAATTGGTATGATTATAACTAGAATTTGAAGAGCTTCAAAGCATTATTTCTTATGGGGAAACAGAATTCTCAGAAAAATGGTTGTAGTTTGTAAGAGAAATAATATTTTAAACTATAATATGAATCTAACTAGTATTTAAATGGTCAGCATATCTAATGAAGATGCTGTTAATTAGTATTTAAATCATATTTATTAATTTATTTTATTATAGATACATAAGTAATAACAGTATAAAGATTTGTCTCAACAAAGACAAATTATTTCTGTCGAGGTTTGACAAGCAGTCAGACATTCATATGAAAAACATGAATATCATACATTTTCAACATATTTGTGGCGATTGTGTATCGCCAGGCCCGAACTCGGGATCTCGTGCTTACAAGACTGACGACATATGTTTAGAGCAAAAGCTAGCTTCACATAGAATTTATAATTTGGGTACACATCTTTGATCCGATGTCCTTGGCAGGAGCAGAGTTGGCTTGCTGCCACACACTCCCCCACCTGATAAGGAGCCCGGGTCAAATTTTGGCGAGGAGGGAAATGTTGAAAATTTAAAAAAAAAATCAATGAAAAGCATATTGTAGACACGAAAAATTGTAGGAAAGCATACTGCAATTAGAAAAAAAAATATGTAAAAAAATATAAAATATTTTTTTACTTTTAATTTTGCATGAAGATATCTGAAATTAGAACTTTTTTTAATTGTATACTATACGATATCTGCCATTTTTTCAAATGGTATATACTACTAGTATGGTAGAGTCCATTAAATTGATAACATTGCTCATTACAACACTTTTGACATAATTTCTGTATTAAGAAAACATTATTTTGCATATTAAAGTAACCGAGATAAATCTTGGTATTATGGGATTTTGTGAATCATTTAAGAATAAAATATTATATAAAAAAATATATGTTCCTTTCACATATTTTTACCCTACAACACATGTAAAGGGAATACATTGGAGTAAAAAGGAACTGACAATTGGATATTGATGGATCTAAGCGTCTTGAGAATCCCTGAATACGAATCAGCCACTTTTTCAATTGTAATGGTGACCTTTCACAAAACAATTTTATCACAATACATTTCTTATTAATTAAGATTGATTAACTAATTGGACAGACATTTATTTTAAAATTGAATATCCAGGAGTTTAATCTAAAATCCCTTGAGATAACATAGCAATAACCGCAATTATAACTTTTCTCTCTCAAAATGATCATTTACTGGAACTTTAACTTGTCGGTCATAATAATTTTAATATTATTAAAATTCTTACGTTGAGTTAGGGAGAACTACTAAATATAAGACTCATATTTGCAACTTCTCTTTGGGGTGTGATGATTCTGTTCTGCCATCACCTAATGGTTTGTAAACACACTCTAAAAATTATTTTAATTCATCTATTGACAAGGGAAATAAGTGATTCTTACGCAGAACTCTGAATTTTTTCTTCTCTCTTTTTTCCTGGGTATTTTTGGAAAATCTGGAATGGTATTTTTGGACATCATTACACAATGATGTCTGTGTGTTTTGTCTGAAGATATGATATCTCCTTAACATATTGAGAAAATTGAATGGAATGTGACATGATTATTTTCATTAAAACACATCAGAAGCATATTTATTTTTAGAATGATCAGACTAAGGAAAGGCCCCCCAATTTGACATTATGCAAAATATTAACATCCACCATTCTTGAAATACTGCATATTTTGATCTAAATTGGAAAAGTTCATGAAAACATAAGTATGTTCTCCATTATCAAATGATTAAACACTTTAAATTAAACATACTTTAAATTAAAATAAATGGATCCACTATTTAGGACATGATGCAATGTATTATCCTCACATATTTCCAATTTTTATGTAAATTTTTTTCATTCCACACAATATAAACTCAAAAATATCATGCAAACATCTGCACATATGTATTTTACTAAAACTATAGATTATATATATTATCTGAACATATGTATTTTACTAAAACTATATATAATATAGCTATTATATGAATTATTAGCATACATACAGTTTTCTTGTTTTACAGAAAAGACACATTTAATTGTATTTAATGAGTGAGTAAAAATATAATTCATGAGGGAAAATAACTAAAAAAATAAGTAAAAAAAGTCGTACAAAAATGCATTGAATAAATAAGTGGACAAAAATGGCATTTGCTTTATTGTATTACAATTCACCTTCCAAGTGCGAAGAATGGTGAGAAAAGGATAATTCATTTGATCTTTTCGTCCATCCCTCTCCTCTTTCTTGGTCGAAAAGGCCCTAACCCAAAAGCTCATCCACCATTTCAAACACTTAAAAATGTATAATTAGTGATAAATTGGTATAATTAGTTCATTTAATAATTATCTGTTGTTATGTTTATGAATTGAAAAACTTCAAAGTTGTACACATAGAAATAAATACACAAATAGCAAATAACTTAACCTTTAATTTTTTCAAGAAAATAAGAATTTTATAACACTTTTTAATGAACTCCGAGAACATATGGCATAAGTATAAACAAGAAACATTGACAATTAATTCTTATTCATAAATGAACTTTAATAAGTAGAAAAATGATTCGCTGTGATGATATATTGGAAGGATTGTTAAAATTAAAATTACTTACAAATATTTCTTTAAATTTAATTATGTCACTTTTTAATCAAAACTATCAGTAAGAAAAAAATCCTTCTGAATTAACATATGATATTAATATGCTATCATTATATGCATAAGCCAATTTGAAAATATACAAATCTTTGTACCATGTTTAATGAGAAAATTAAACGTTCTACGATGAAAAATGATCAAGTAATAGCTTCAAAGTTTGTTAATTTGCCTAAGAAAGTTTTCACATATGAAACAACTTTTAAGCCAATATATGTACAATCCCCCAAGCACTAAAAATACTGAATTTCAAATGGCATTTATACAAGCTTTTTAGCTTGGAAGAAACTTTTCAAATGCCTCATCTGCCAGAAGCCCATTAGTAGCAGGATACCGGTTTGAATAACTGACCACCACAAAACTCTTTGATTAGTACTCTCACTGGTTTGGCGAAAGCGCTCTTCTCGATAGCGTTGATAATTCTGTTCTTTTGTTATCTGTTCAACTTGGTCTAATAGCTGTCTAACTCTGAGTTGCAATTCAGTCAGTTTCTCTTTCTGAGCAACGTTTCCATAATCAACAGCATGCTCTCCAACTTGAATGTCTAAATGGACACGCTGAAAGAGAATATTTCACAATGGTGAATAAAGTTTCTAAAAATTAAAAAGCAAGAAAAAATAGATAGGAACTTTTTCAAGATTTAGTTTTGTCGAAAAGAACTAACAAAAATGTATTAAATCCCAGATTAGATAGCAATAACAGCATGTAGTATTAAAGAGCCAAATGATTTTTGAAAGTCTACCTATATGGTATCTAAAAGTACTTGCCCATTTAGTGAAATCGGGTAAAATGCAAATCAAATGTTAATGCAATAAATGTACGAGGGTTCATCAATAAGTAATGTGTCCTGCCATGTGACAGCACTAGTAGTGGCAAGAGAAACTAGTTCTAACTGGCATTTGGCAATCTGAACTGCTTATTTCAAACACATAGTTTTAGTTTGTTGTGTTATGGCAATAAATAACAGGATTCAATAATGAGCTCTACTATCAAGTTTTGTATAAAGTAGTGACCTTAGAATTTTTGGCACTAGAAGCATGTGATGAAATTGAAATTCAGACATATGAAAGCACTTTATGACGAGGTTTGTATGGATGTGAAAAATGTCCAGCAGTAGGTTCAACATGCCAAAAACTGTTATAAAGGTCAGATGAGTGTGTATGATAAAAAAAGACCAGGATAACTAATTTCAGCAATACATTAGGAGAATCAAAGAGCAGAGGATACCATGGCAATCTGCAAATTAAGCAGAGACATTGCTATGAAGCTGGACATTAATCAAGAAAGAGAACAGTATATCACTGAGATGTTGAATTACAGAAAAACCTGTGCCAGACTGTTTTATAATTATTGCGGGAATAAGATAATTGACAAATGCAATGAAAGAACAGAGAAAAGGTGTAACTTAAAAACTCTTCACCAATATCATCATAAATTTGGGGTTCATTATTATGACCCAGAAAACAAAAGGCAGTCTATGAGATATAGTGACCCAGATTTCCCAGCTGTAATAAAATTCAAATCAGTTCTTCCAGTGCAAAAAGACATGCTCACAATGTTTTGGGATGCAAGGGGAGTCATTTATATGGAATATCTGTCAAAGGGAGTGAGAATTATATCTGTTAAGTATTTTGTATGAATTGAATATACTATAGATTCATATGGAAATGCTTACTTTGACATACCTTTTTCGACTTATGTGAACCAATGCCAAAACTAAACATGGTGTAACTTTGGGGGTATTACTGTATAATTGAATGTAAAAATTTGCAACTTTCAACTTTCTTAAAACAGATATCTGTGCAAATTTTTATTCTAGGTAAAGAAAGTATCTTCAGCATTTGATGGGGGAAAAACTTATTCTGGTTTGTTATTTTGACTTTTAATCTTCTTTCACAGTGAAAACATCTAAATGTGTAATAGCATGAAAAATGCCGTAATTGGTAGATTATTGCAATTCTGTAAAAGTCTATATTATACTATAAACCCATATTGCACATCACATTCCATCTGGTTTCATTTAAAAAATAATTAAATGATTTCTGTGTGAATAGTACCTACATATGTAATAATACCACCAAAAGCTACCTAATAAACTATATTATTTAGCCATGATTTTGCTCATGTAGCAGCAGTGTGTGATCGACAGCTACTTCATGAATTCCATTTTTAACCGTGATTTACATATGCAGTGAAGGTGCTTGATCAGTAGCTACTGCAAGAAAGCTATATTGCAAGATAAGAGCTTTCCCCCAAAACGACAAGGATGGTCACCAAAGGGGGTTATTAAATAATATGAGGGAAATAAATTCTTAAATAAGTTCTCTCTTCATCAAAGCTGGTAAAGATCGAGTTACAGCAATGTATTAATCTAAACACAACTTTTATTTCCCTTCTTCTTATCCTGTGTTTTAACCATAGCGATCCATGGCTTTAACAGACTTAACATATACAGGTTCACGCAAATGGTGGCGCAAAGAAATTTAGTCTAAAACGATATATTCTTAAAGACTGGTTTTCGAGCAAAAATGCTCTCAGATTTCAAATCTTTAGAAATATTTACCTCAAATGAATACCAAACATGGAATAATTTAAGAAAATTTTAAGTTTAAAAAAAAAAACTCTCTAAAAGTCTTATCTGTTGGAAGAGGTAATTTGTTTAATAATCTTCAGATTTCAGCTCTTACTAAATAGTAAGAGTACTCTTCAGAGTTGCCGGATTTTAGCCAGGCCAAAAAAAGCCGGCCGGCTTTTTTTGGTTTTAACCGCTTAAAAAAAACCGTCTTTTATTAAGAAAAGGTGGTTTACAGCCAATTGACATTAAATTTGCACTACTTTATCTTTGATGCACTCCTAAATGTTTATAAACTTCTATTAAATATTACCAAGTACACAAGATTTTACGACCACTAGAAAAATACTATGAAGGTAATATGTTTAAAAGGAAAAATATATATACATTGAGAAAAATGCATTAAATTAGACACCAAGATGGTGTTTTGAAAGCCTCTGTTACATAATGTATAGCTCTACATTACATATACTACACATTTTAAAGACTATAATTAATTAAACAGACAAATCACCACACATCAAAACGGAAAAAAATCAATTTTACCTCAAAAATGAAAAACATTTTTTTTACACACTACTATTTACACACTGCTAACAAGAGAGAGCAATCAAAAAAGGTTAAAAATTGTTCTCAAATTAAAACTTGTTAAAATAAATTTTTGAAAAGCTTGATGTTATTTAAAAGAGTTCATGCATATGTTATTCCCAATACTGTTTTCAATAGTGATAAATAGTGTTTTTTATTAAATGGCTTTATGCATGATTTTAAATATTTATAAGTGAAAATAAGACTCTTATATATCAATAAAATCCTTAAAATTAGTTAACTAATAAGATATATCACTAAACAACTGTTGTCCTAAAATAAAATATTTCATTATTTAAAGCAATAACATTTTTAAAAAAATGTGTTCACGGCCAATGTAAACCAAGTGCAGTTGGTATGCCTTTTTAAAATTTAGCTGGCTTTTTTTGCACTAGCAGGTATTCCAATATTAATGTTTTCATTATTGAGAAATAAAGTTATTTATTAAATTCTAACCCAATAAAATACCTTTAAAATTAGTTAAAGAACACTTAAAAATGTATAATTTAAAATTAAAATCCTTTAAGCTTTTTTTTTTTTTTTTTTTTTAAAAAAAGCCAATTTTGGCCAAAAAAATCCGGTTAAAACCAATAAAAGCCACCGGCGTGGCTTTTATTAATTTTAGCCGGCTTTTTTGCAACCCTGATACTCTTACTAAATATAGTAAGAGCTGAAATCTGAAGATTATTAAACAAATTACCTCTTCCAACAGATAAAACTTTTAGACATTTTTTTTTTTTTAACTTAAAATTTTCTTAAATTATTCCATGTTTGGTATGCATTTGGGGTAAAAATTTCTGAAGATTTGAACTCAGAGCATTTTTGCTTGAAAACCAATCTTTAAAAATAGATATTTTATTTCTATTAAGGTTAAAGTAAATCTTCTGCCCTATTAAGGGTCATCAGTAAATCTTCTGCCCTATCCGAACTTTGTTAACTTTCACAGATATGAATATTTTGAAATGCCTATTCCTTCTAAATACAGTATTAAATATAACAACAGAACCTATAAAATATTGCCATAATCATGGAAAGATAATTTCTCATTTTATAAATTTAATAAGGGGATCTAAATGTACATCACTGAGGACAGTGAGGCTGCAGCTTTGTCATCAAATCCAATTAACTTTCAGTGATTGCGGCATTGTTATACAGTCAAACCTGTATATAACAATACTCTAGGGACCGCGAAAAAATATCGTTATAGACAGGACTGAACTTGCTACACTTTATAATGGAAGTTATTTAATATGGGTGTGACAATATTATAATAATATATGTTGAACTTACATTACTGAATAATACTACAGTATTATGTTGAACTTACATTTTTAATTAATGTATTACAGATTAGGGAAAAGGTATGAAACATATGTAGTATCTTATGAACCTAAATCATAAGATTCAAATTGCCGTTCGAAAATGTAACACAGCGTATATTTTAACTACATTTCTATTATGCAATTTAAAATGGATAATTATAAAGATAGAAATAAAATTGGAGTTATATTTTTAATTCAAAAGTAAAGAATACGTCGAAACAGAAATGAAATATGTACAGTACAGAATTCGAATTATTAAATAGGAAGATGAAAATTTAACATGCGAAGTAACCCGATATTTTCGTTTGCTTGGATTTTGCAGAGAATGCAGCCGTCATACACATATTTTTTAAACCTTCTAGGGAATTCAGATATACATCTGGAACATTTGGTAAAGCAGAAATAAAATTCTGTAATGTTTCGAACATTTTAACAGCACCTTAAGCTGTTATGTTGGGTGGTGATTCCGTTCCACACTCCTCATCTTCCACTTCGCTAACATCATCATTTTCTTTCAGTTCTGCAAATATGTCCCCATCGGCGCTCCCACTGAACACTAATAAACCTTCATCTAAATTCAAATAGTCTTCTGGATTTATTGAAAAGTGCATATTCGTGGAAACTTTGAATGCATTCAAAGAATTACTTAGGAGCAGCACACAATTTTCTTCTTCAGAAAGATTCTGTTGAGAATTTTCATCGCTGTCAGAGTCTTCTTCATCACTGCACGAGCTGAAATTAAAACCTGCCTTCCACCAACAATTTCGTATGGCAGATGATTGCATAGAAGTCCAACTGCCAGAGATCATGTCACATGCTTGTTTAACATTTATGTCAAAGGGTTTGGTATTCTTGTTTTCCAATTTAAAAATGACGGTTTCAATCATACGTTTTCTGTAGTATCCTTTCACACATTTAAAGATACCTAAATCTAGCGGCTGCAGAACTGATGTGCAATTGGATGAGAAGTAATAGAGTTTAACATTTTTCATTTTTGGTGAATTATTGTGCGAAGTACAGTTATCTACAATTAAAGCCATTTGTTTCTTTTTCTTTTGCATAGCGTTGTCAATATCTAGTAGCCATTGATCGAATATTTTTCCGTCATCCACGCTCTTTTGTTTGCCGTATAATCAACTGGTAAGCTTTTCGCATTTTTAAAGCATCTTGGTTTCATAGATTTTCCTATCACTAGGGGGCTTCAACTTATCCGTTCCGATTCCATTTGTACACAACAACACCGTCAATCTCTCTTTCGATTTCTTCCTCCCTTTGCAATTTTTTCCCTTATACACCAACGTTTTCTCTAGCATGAGTTGAAAAAACAATCCTGTTTCATCTGCATTGCAGACGTTCTCAGCAGAATACATTTTCTCAATTTTTCTCAATTCACGTTGCTTCCATGATTCTACGTCATCTATGGACACAGACTTCTCTTCGCCATGAATTCCTTGAAACGATATTCCGTGACAGTCACGAAACGAAGCGAGCCATTCATTGCTTGCTTTAAAATTCTCGTTTCCTAGCATGGTTGCAAATTTTTTTTGCTTTTCCACATATCAGTGGTCCATTTATTGGGATATTTTGTGCTCGCATTTCCTGGAACCACCTAATGGTTGCTGTGTCAACATCTTCATTCAAAGCACCTTTCATTCGTTTACGCTTCAAATCTATCTTTCCATTTTTTCCAACCTCTTCAATATCCTTTCTTTTCCTTAAAAACATCGCAATTGTTGAGTGAGGGATTTCATATTTTTTAGAAACTTCCACTTATTTTAACCCATTATCGATATTTCTGATTACTTTTAGTTTCACCTGAAAAGAAATCGTTTTTCTTGGGACCATTTTCGACACTGCACACTACCGTACTAACACTACGTACATATAAAAGCTTTTAACACGAAAAGTCATTCATCTCCTGTCGCTGTGAAAAAATTTAACGAGCAAACAAGTTTAGATGGGTCGATTTTATGCAGCTGATACTTATGTATAGAAAAGATGGGCATAAATCACATGACAAACAAGGGGCTAAGTTGGAACAATGGCCATCCACTAAAAGCGAACTGATCACAATTTCTTAGAAGGTTATCCCTATCACGTGCACGCACTCCCCCTCTTCACCCATTGTCGTGTCAATCTCCGAGGAAAAGCAATGGGAATCACTTTTGTTGTTCGGAAAGTCGGTACCTAGAACATTATTCCCCTTTAGGATGAACTGCCGTTGTGTCAAGTCTGCCATTGTAAAAGTCTTGGTCCAAAGTTCAATAAGTCTTGGACACAACACAAGGAAAAAAGTTTGAATTACGCAAAATTATCGTTATATACAGGTTCACACAAAAACAAATTATTGTTATAGACAAGTTCGATATACACTAAAACTATAGGAAATCTGCCGGGACCTTGGAAAATATCGTTATAAACAGGTTTATCATTATAGACAGGTTTCACTGTATATGATCTGTTGTTGTATTTAATACTGTATTAAAAGAAACAGACATTTAAAAATGTTCATTAAAAAAATAAAAATAGTCTGTTATGACTTAAATTAAGACAACAATTAGCAGCATCAAAAATATTTTGATTAAAATAAAAAACATATTCTATTGAGTATTAAATTTAGTTTTAATATAATCTAGGCATTGCGTTTCATTTCTCAGAAAATATTTTGCAACTGTTTGAGCAGAATTTCGGCAAAAAACATGATCTGCGAAAGTTAACAAAGCACGTATAGGGCAGATTTACTGACACTCACCCTTAATAGAAGAAAGAAGTAATGTGGGGATATTTATTGTTAAGTATGACGATAATGCCAGGGAAAGTATGGAGAGAAGAAAGAGAATTTGTCTATCACTTGAAAACTCAGCTAGTAAACTTCTGGGTAATTTTCGATTAAAGAAGAAAATGTATGTGTGGGGGGGGGAGTGTACCCAGTTAGCTGTTTATTTAATCGACCTGTGGTGATAGCTTATTTTCAGGTTTATGATTAGTTTTGATATTTTTATTGCTACTTGCAAATTAACATTTATTTGGAGCTTGGTTACTATTGACTTTTAACTAATAAATATATAGAAGGTTGGCATACATACCAGTTGACTTCCACTGAACCATTTGGTTGTATTTGAGTAAAGACAGATCACATGTTCACCAGGCGTGCTTGATGTAAATGAAAATTTGCCTTCAGAACTATATACTTTAGAGAGGATGATTTTCTCATCAGGATCCCGGATTTCAACATGCATTCCAATACCAGGACTAGAAGGCATAAATCCCCCAGTCTTTGGATCATGTAGTTCACATTTGTAATTTCCTATAAGAAAATGTAAAAATTGGCTTGTAGTGCAAAAGTATGCTCTTGTAATAATAAAGAAGTTATAGATGTTATTTCTGCAATGCATTACTACTGTTCTATATTAATGATTTTGTGAAGTCTTGAGAGAAGCTGAATCCACTCTTTATAAACTTTACTATTTTATTACCAAACTGTAAGAATAAAACACAATGTTGATACAATTGTAATGTTAACTAGTATACACTCTTATATATACAGGGTGACCCAAAAACATTGACCTCAGCTTTTAATTCTTTAAATAATGATCTTAGACTTATAGATATAATAAATTACAAAGTTGCGTAAAAAAAGGTGCAGAATTTTATGAAATCGAGTAAAATTTTCAAGGGAATTAAATTTCAAGAAATACAAAATTTAAATTTTTATATGCCCTCCGTACAAAAACATTTCCAATTAGTAAAATGTGCCCCCATACACTAATAAGGTGATGTACAAAATTTCAGCATTTTGCTTTTTTTTAAAAGCTAAAACAGGACTAAAGGTATCTTGTAAATGGAGTAAAGGTATCTTGTAAACGGTCTAATGGTATTTTGTAATTATTTCTGTGCTACCAGCCATGGGAAAGGCATGGTTGATAGCATAGGTGAAACAGTAATAGTGTTTTATGCTTAGCAGTGCAGAATATTTTGTTAATATTGTATAAAAAAAATTAGGGTTGCACCAAATATTCGGTATGCTGCCTATTCGGCAGTCAAACCGAACATTCGGTTCGGCTGAATACTTTAATATTCTGCCGAACCGAATAGTAAAAAAATTTTTAATATTTGACAATTGGTAAAGCACATTTTTTTTTACAATGAATGAAAGTATAGTATCATAATACTAAAATTAATTCAAATTGTTACTTACTAATATTATGGCATTTAAAATAATTTTAATGTGAAAGAAAACACTCTGATATTAAATTTTTTTTTTTTTTCAATTTTTCTTAAATCTTATCACACCCTAACCTTACTAACTCGTAGAACTGGTATCAGAAGGGTGTTGTTGGGCTCCTTACTGGGCATTGCACCCTCAAGAGACACCTTAACATTATGGGTGTCACTAAAGATTCGCTTTGCAGAGGCTGCAATTACAGCGAAGGAACTGCTGTTCACATTCTCTGTGAATGTGAGGTTTACTCTGCTCACAGATTCGAACACATTGGTCGTCATGTGATTGAACCCTGGGAGCTGAACGACATACCTGTGAAGTGCCTGCTTATTTTCGCATCGGCTACTGGTCTCTTTTCTTAGAGATCTTTCTCTTTTGGGGTAGTACAATAGACCTCTGGTCGATGTGCTGGGCTCTTCTGGAGCCACCCACCTTCATATTATTCATCATTCATACTAACTCGTTCAAATATGAAACAGTAACCAGAAAATAAAACTCATAATATTATGTGTTCAAAAATATAATGGTTAATTTTTTATAAATATGCAGCTAAAAAAAAAATCAATTATCATTTCAGAAATATTAAAAAAAGGTGAAGGTGATTAATATATATAAAAAAAAAACACTTGGATGAATATTCAATTTTGCAGTATTTTAATTTCTTAAGTTTTACACTATATGAAATATTGTTTAAAAACATAAACTAATTATTCTTCGTAAGTTTAATGGAGGTAGGTTATGGGTGCAGGAACATTAGGCGTCTTGCATTTTCAGGTTGCAGCCTATTACGCTTGGTTCATAAACATTCCCTGCTTCTGAAAATAAACGTTCACAATCAACACTGCTAGCTGGTGCAGATAAGTACTTTCTTGCTATCTTTGAAAGTATGGGGCTGGAATGCTGATTTTATCACAGGGTGGGTACACCTGTCTGTAACTGTTTAGTTATCTATCAGCATCTACTCTGTTGTAGTTTGCAAGACCAGGTGTGACAACAACTTAAAAAAGAATGGCTAGACATTCTAGCAAAGTATCTTTTGCACTTGAAAATGATTTAGCAATGTTTGAATTTGACTGCTCAGTTTCAATTTTGATAAAATTATTTATCAGTTACGTTACAGAAGAGACTAAGATAGCAAAAATTCACTTGAATAAATTGTAATTCTAATTTGTAATGATATTTTAAGCAACTTGGGTTTGTATTTGTATGTAAGGTAAATGCAAGATTCTCTATAACATAACATGAAGCCATGATTATCACATATCAGAATCAGAAATTAACTATCAATTATCAATTTATGCAGATAAACAAACTAAATTAAGTAGCTATTTGCTATATTAATTTGCTTTTGGAGTGATTTATTTTATTTTTTATTTATTTTAAATTAATAATTATACTTAATGTAAATGCAAATAAATTTAAGATGTTAAATGTAAATGCATTTAAAAAAGGCACAAACTAGAAACATTTTCTATTTTAAATTGGCATAAAATAGAAATATTACCTTTAAAAAAATTTAACCGAATATTCGGTATTCGGCAAAGGGTGGTATTTGGTGCAACCCTAAAAAAAATGTACAAATATAGATGTCACGTCTCTGTCAGCAAATATGTATAATTGAAGCCTGTCAACAAAAAATTAGATAAGACGCAGGAAAATTTAACTTCACTTTAACGCTTTAAATGCACATTTTGTTAAACCTATCAAACTATACACAGTTAAGTTTGCCTGTTATTCAATTTAATCTGAATTAGAGGTGCATGATTTCTACCCGACTGATTTAACAAACAAAAAGAAAGAAAAAAGCAATAGATCCATTTAGAAATTAGCATTGGCTAGGTCATCAAGGAATAATTTTGTCCAATATGCCCCAAGGACATTTTATTTTGGTTACATAGTTTGGAAAGAAATGAAACACTTTTGTTGGTCCATTTACTTCTGTATCAAAGACAGATTTGGAAATATCGTTTCTTTAGAGATATGATAAACAGGGGATGGCATATGTTTTTCCACATCAAATAGATAAGTGTTAAATAGAAGAAAAGCAAATAAGTAACCGGATTCTGTTATTGAATTAAAGAACCAATACAGTTTTTCCTCACCTGTTAAGGCAGAGTGAATAAAATGATCTGTATTTATTTATTTCAGCACTCTTATTAATGTTAGCCATGTGAAAAGAAAATAGTGCAATCAAATATTGGCTTAATTTTTTTCTAAAAATAAGTTCATAATTAAAAAAATTAATATTTAATAATTAAATATGATTTGATTTAATTATTAAATAATCCTAAAAAAGTACTTGCCCTTTTATGAGTAATATCGTCGTCAAGTGTAATATTTTTTGTCAAGGTGATTCCTTTACTCTTGCTGATTACATTTTTTAATTAAAGAATATACTAAGAAAAGAAATCAAAAAGGACATGTAAGGACAGATCTCAACTTTGTATAAAAATTACTGGTAAAATAAAACTGTAGTTTAGCTGAATTGGTAAATGTTATGGCGTTTGTAGAATGTTGAAAGCAAAATGAGGGTGATTCCATTACTCAATAATTTGGCTGCCAGAGGGTACTTTATACTGAGGTGCAAAAAATAATTTAAAGTATTATTATGCTATTGTATACTCTTTCCTGTGGTTGTGTTTAACAAAATTTTGAAAAGTCTTTATTGGATATATACATGATTGTTATAGTGACAGTAGTGATTCCGTTACTATGGTTGCTCGGTAGCTTTTCCAGACATTGATTTTTAAATGTGTACAGGTATTTTACATAACAATTGAAACAGTTGGAGTTAACAAGAAGAGTAATCATGCTATTTTCCACATTCAATGATTTATATTCCTCTTTAAAAGAAATAAATTCTATATATCAGTAACGTCATCATTTATCAAAATATCAAATTTCACTTAGTAACATATACACAATAATTCTAGGCTAACAAAGTATAGCAAACGTACGGATTTAGTCTGTTTGATAACAGTGTATTAGATCCCCATATAATCTATCTGGAAAATATTCTAAGGATTATTTCTATAATTATAAAATGACTTCTGTCGTAGTGTAGAAGACAGATTCCATGGCTAAGCAAATATATATATATATATGTAAATACAATAATCGGTGCTTTTTGAACGCAATAAGCTATAAAGGCGGTATAAAGAACATAAATAATCCAATGATTATAGCGGGGAACACAAAAATACAATCGATCTCATATGCAAAACTTACTAAACACTCAGTATATCTTACCAATAACAACAGTTTCGTCTGGTATTTCTTCAATGAAGCATTTTCTTTCCGTTTCAGATATATGGAAATATAATGCAGATGAGAGCGGTAAGCATATTGAAATAAATAAAAAAATATGGGCTAAGTTTGTCCTGCATTTAAAATCCATCTTTTTACTTGTAAATTTGACACTGTTACAAAATTCCGGCTAACATAAGGCCTTAAATTAAAAACACGACAAATGACGTTTTCTAACGCCACGTAAGGAATATACTACGGTTACAGAAGATGTTTCGGTTTTCATGGACATTGCAATTCTCAAGCGTCCTTGCAAATTGCAAGTTCAAACAGCACTGCACGATATGCATCTGACGTTTCGGTCGCAGGTAAATAACAACACTTGCTAATGCTAGGAGGATGGAATTATCTGGAGAAGTTCGTGTTATCTAAAGTGGCCGTTTTTAATACATAATTAATGAAGATTTCTATACTGCCAAGCATACACGTATTTTGTTCTGGAAACGTAAGGACAAAATTCCCCGTCTGCCGTTACGTGTCCATGCTCTATTACCTAAGGCTCCTATACATATAGTACCCTTTATATATATTACCCTTTATATCCTGTATATATATATATTACTCTTTAACCGTTCACGACCGGCGAGTGAAGGTAGTAGCGTCTCCGCGAGACCACACGTAGAGAGAATCATCTGCTACTCCAGGCTCAGGCACTTTTTGATACTAAGCATAACGTGGTGAAATAAATCGAATTAAATAAACTTTACTTTAAAATAAATTTACCATTATCACTGAAATACATGGGTTTTATTGCATTTTGAGGAACCTGGCTCAACCGCAAACATGAGCCTTAAAAAGTTGCTTGTTTTGTTTACTAACTTATATAATATCATCACTGAAATACAGATTAAACAACCAATTTTATTTAAAAGACGCAACTATTTACATTTAGTTAAGTGTTCAGAAAACTGAATAGATGGCAGATCTTCGATATTTAACTCTAATTATCTGCACAAAAATATTTACAACACCATCACACACACCAGTGTCTTTCAAATAAATTTTCACACTAAAGCGCAAACAACTATTTTACTTTATTAACTTATATCACTATTTTATTTATTCATCAAATGTAAAAACTCACTTTCGGAAAAATATTTCACTCATTTTTCGCCATGATTATTAGAATTCTTCTGATTAAATTCTTACTAGCTCATACCCGCAGCCTCTGAATACCAGTGATAAGAATTTCAAGCCCTAATCCTCCTCTAATCATACCACTCAACAGCCTCATCGTTAAAATAAAAAATCTGATGTGTGCAGTACATGACTTTCCTTATATAATGCAATGAATTTACTATTTTTACAGTAAAAAAAATCTGATGTGGGCAAGACAGGACTTTCCTTATATAATGCAATGAATTTACTACTTTTACAATAAAAAAATAGATTTTTCTTATAGTAGATACTTAATTATTTCCACGATATTGAATTTTCGACAATTAGTCCTCATTTTTATTGATTTAACGTCATTTTTATCCATTTGGCGATATTTTAGTTAATTTGGCAAAATTAAAAAAGTCGCCAAGTTGGCGACATTCCGCTAAATTCGTCGCAAAATCTCGCCAAGCGTTATGGACGAAGAAATAAGTTATTCTTATAGCAGATAAATGACTATTGGCGTTCAAATACAAAAGTATTACTTAAAGTACCTTTTATCATGAATGGAACGAACTAGATCCACGAGAATGATGTCACCCAATTTATCGCATGATATTACATATGAAAAGTGAACATGTTTCTTAACAGTTAATATATTTTTTTTAATTTATGGGATTTTTTATAAATGTATTTGAAAAATATACAATATCTCGAGAACGGTTCATGCTAGCGTTTTAAAGTTTATGTCAATCGCTTTCTAAGGAAAAACTACATAAGAAATGTGTATTTGCGTAACTTTATTAAAGGTTTTGATTTTTTGATGATTTTTTCAATATTTCACTCGAAAATTTAAGGGGGTTCTGAACATTCGATTGTGTTTAAAAACAATAGGCTTCCAGCATTCATGGATTGTGATTTTTGTACCAAATTTCATTCGAATAGCTCCATTCATTCGTGAGATATTGTCTCCACAGACTCACTGATACACACACACAAACATCACCTCAAAAATGTTCGAATAGTGATCAGAGATGCTTGAAACGTGCTCTCCTGTAGAAAACTCGAATTCGAATTTTCGACCCCGTCACAATACTTTCCTTATACATTAAGTATATAAGGAAAGTAATAGAGAATATCTACCATGAAAGAAACTATCCATTCAAAACTCAGTGAATATGCCTTTTAAATCAGAACTACCACACTACAGCTTTCATCTGCGTTTGTTTAACAACGATTTGCTGAAGAAACAAGGACATTTCTTGAGAATTTTCTTGTATTTAATTTGTGAATAATAAACATTAACATTACTATAATATATAGGACTAAGAGTTCGCCCTTTCATAGTTTCGAACATCAGATTTTAACATGATTTTGAGGTACTATTATTTCAGACATTCAAACAATAAATTGTGAAGACATTTTTTCAATGTGAACAGAATTAATATTAAAATTAGAAAAAATAACAAGTGAAAATTTATCGATAACTTTCTGGATGATTTATAAGTTAATATGTTTAAAAATTATATTAATAAAATTTAGTTCAATTATTATGAGACGATAGTCAACTATATCGCTACTGTTTTGAATTTTTACTTTCCTTATATACATAATGTATAAATAAGGAAAGTATTGTGACGGGGTCGAAAATTCGAATTCGAGTTTTCTACGGGAGAGCACGTTTCAAGCATCCCTGATCACGAATCAAACATTTTTGAAGTGATGTCTGTGTGTGTGTGCGTGTGTGTGTCAGTGAGTCTGTGGAGACGATAACTGATGAACGAATGGACCGATTCAAACGAAATTTGGTACAAAAAATCACAATCCGTAAACGCTGGAAGCCTATTGTTTTTATACGCAATCGAATGTTCAGAACCCTTCTAAATTTTCGCGTGAAATTTTGAAAAAATCGTCAAAAAATCAAAATCGCTAATAAAGTTACGCAAATAGACATTTCTTATGTAATTTTTCATTAGAAAACGATTGACATAAATTTTAGAACGCTAACGTGAATCGTTCTCGAGATATTGCACATTTTTAAAAAAAATAATAAAAAAGTCATATAAAATAAAAAAAATATTTCCTATTGAGAAACATGTTCACTTTTCATTTGTAATACCATGCGATAAATTGGGTGACATCATTCTCGTAGATCTAGCTCGTTCCATTCATGAAAAAAGATACTTTGAGTAATACTTTTGTATTTGAACGCAAATAGTCATTTATCTGCTGTAAGAATAACTTATTTCTTCGTCCATAATGCTTGGCGAGATTCTGGCGACGAATTTGGCGGTATGTCGCCAACTTGGCGATTTTTTAAATGTTGCTAAATTAACGAAAATCTCGCCAAATGAATAAAAATGACGCTAAATCAATGAAAATGACGACTAATTTTCGAAAATTCAATATCTTGGAAAGAATATATGTATCTACTATAAGAAAAACCTATTTTATTTATTGTAAAAGTAGTAAATTTATTAAATTATATAAGGAAAGTCATGTGTTGCGCACATCAGATTTTCTGATTTATGATGAATGGAAGATAACCACATGTATTTATACTTTCTAATTAGTTCTAGTCAACAGCGTTTTCAACAATAAATCGTAATTGTTCATGATAATAATGTTTGCGAAACGCTCTGTTTGTTTATAACAACAATGTTTACGAAACTCTATGTTTGTTTGTAAGAATCAACAATTATGAATTCAACATTTATTACAATGCTATACATTTACGAAACGTAACTATATATTTTCCCATATTTTAGCAAAAGTTTGATTTTTTGTAAGTGATTAATTACATTTCAAGTTGAAACTTATATGTTTCCTTCAAGTTTTACCTATAGTTAAAAAAGGACCACGCAATCAAGTTATCAAGGAAACCATCAAATCATCATATATATCTGTGGTCTTTGTTTGAAATTCATTTGACTGTCAATATGCAAATGACCCCGAAGTCAAAGATTTTGCAGACTGGCTGTTATGTCTTGGTAATGGAGAAGGCTTGCTACTCACCATAGATGAAAACTCAGATTTTTACTGCAAATATCTTATTGCTTGGTTTTTCGATGAAGTAACAGACATCAGTTGTGACCGTCTCAATAGGATCATATTATCACCTCAAAACGAAGTTAATCGTGTAAATAATAAAATTTTGTCTTGTATAATCCGGAGAAGAAGTGATTTGCTATGGCATTCACAGGGCAACTTTGCTTGGGATAGACAAATTAGATGCACAAGAAGAAGCACGCTTAGATATCTAATTGAGCATTTAAATTCCATTATGCTTCCTGTAGTGAAACACTTATTGACTAAAATTAAAAGTGGACTGCATTGTAATGCTAATGGGAAACCTATCCATAGTGGATGGTCTTTGTAACGGTACACGATTAACTGTTATCAAAATAGGAAATAGAGTTTTATCATGCTATATCATGACTGGTGATAGAAAAAACTCTACAGTGGATATACCTAGAATTGAACTAAATACATCAAAAAGTCACTCTTCGCTACCATTTGTACTGTATCGTCGCCAATTTACATTCCAATTAGCTCATGCTTTGATAATAAACGAGGCTCAAGGATTTGACAATAAACAAGGCTCAAGGATTTGACAATAAACAAGACTCAAGGATTTGACAATAAACAAAGCTCAAACATTTGACAAAGCAGGATAATTCATTGAACGCCCTATTTTTTTCACATGGCCAATTATATGTTGTTTTGTCACATTGTGTTTCCAGAAAAAAAAAATCTGATGTGTGCAGCACACTTTCCCTGCAGACTTATATCCACGTTCTCTTTATTTTAATTAAATTTAATTCACTTTTAATTCAATTTTCGTTCTCATTTGGTAACTGGACTTATTTTCAAAGGTGGCGTAGAGAAAATACGAAAAAACCAAAATGTCTCAAGAACGACTTGTCCTAGTGTAATGGGGTTGGTCTTATTCTTTTCTTCGTTAAAAATTACGTATAAAACAAATATTTAATGGATATATTTGAGCATACGTAGTTTTTTATTTTAGATTTTGACGATTTTTGCGGGCCATTTGGCAAAAAAAAGACAGATTATTTTTTTCCGAATCGTACCAAAATCTAATCAGCACCAGGGTGACCCACAAGCGACTTATATACAGAATTTTGTGAAATTCGGTCCATTAGTTTTTCAGCTAGAGTGGATACAAGCTGTTAAGGACATTTCGCAAAAGAAGGCGAATTGTTTTAACCCGAATCGTACCCAAAACCAATCAGCACCAGATTCGCCCACAAGTGACTTACCTACCAAATTTTATGAAATTCGGTCAATTAGTTTTTTAGTTAGAGTGGATACAAAATCTGCACACACACACACACACACACACATACACACACACAAACAGACGCCACGCTAAAAATAGTTTTTTCGTATTCTAAAGGTCTTGAAACGCGTAAATCCGTCGAAAACTCGAGTTGTGATTTTCGGCATGATTCCAATACTTTCCCTATAGATTACAATGTATTGCAGGGAAAGTAATATTAAATTTTTACTTTCCCTGCAATACATGGTAATGTATAGGGAAGTATTGTAATCATGTCGAAAATCGCAACTCGAGTTTTCGACGGATCTACACGTTTCAAGACCTCTAGAATACGAAAAAACCATTTTTAGCGTGACGTCTGTGTGTGTGTCTGTCTGTCTGTGCAGATTTTGTATCCACTCTAACTAAAAAACTAATGGACCGAATGTCACAAAATTTGGTAGGTAAGTCACTTGTAAGCGAGTCTGGTGCTGATTAGTTTTGGGTACGATTTGGAATTAAAGAACCCGCCCTTTTTTGGGAAATGGCCCGCAAAAGCTTGTATCCACTCTAACTGAAAAACTACTGGGCCGAATTTCAAAAAATTCGGTAGATGAGTCACTTGTGGGTTACCCTGGTGCTGATTAGATTTTGGTACGATTCGAAAAAAAATAATCTGCCTTTTTTTGCAAAATGGCCCGCAAAAATCGTCCAAATCTAAACTAAAGAACTAGGTATACTCAAATATATCCATTAAATGCTCGTTTAGTACGTAATTTTTAACGACAAAAATAATAAGACCAACCCCATTACACTAGGACTAGCCGTTCTCGAGATATTTTAGTTTTTCCGTATTTTCTCTACGCCACCTTTGAAAATAAGTTCGGTTACCGAATGAGAACGAAAATTGAATTAAAAGTGAAATAAATTTAATTAAAATAAATAGAACGTTAATATAAGTCTGCAGGGAAAGTCATGTGCTGCCCACATCAGATTTTTTTTAATGGAAGCAAAAGTTATTGATAACACTGTGTATGAAGACATTCTTTAGGATTGAGAAGAAAATGTGTGCTCCATAGTCTATAAATAATTTATTTAAAATTGTTGCGAATCAGAAGCCGATTCCCTCAGTTAATTTAAAGAATAAAAAATAAATTTAATATTCAGAGCTGTAATAATGATTCTATCTTTGATATTTTCGTTACCGTTGCTTATCGTTATCTTTAGATTTTAAATATGTCAGATTATTATAAATATGCGAGCAGGGGCCACACGTGCCCTCATGGTCACAACGCGGATGCGCGTGAAAGACCTAGTAAAGAGAGTTCCTGTGATTAAGGAGCGTTAGCGAACAAAGGACGAAACCCCAACGTGTGTTTACGTCTGCTACGTAATCGTAACGAAGGAGCCTGCTAAGCGAACCCAGGTTACTAATGGGCGACAACAAACCGGGGTTGGAATCCCTGAGTACCGGGAGTTGGCGAGCATATTTGACTAGGGAACATAAAGACGGTCGTATACACTGGCCAGAGTTAAAGAGCTCTCGAATCCAGATCAAGAGTTGGTTAGAGTAATTGAACAAGGGACTCCCAACGGATGTATTATGCATCTGCAGCAGGCGGCAAGCGAGAACTCGCGAAACGAGCGTAAGAGAGTAGGAGGCGAAGCGAGTTACGGAGATTGGCAAGCGTGAGCGATCAAGGAGCGGAACATCCTAGTTTTCAAAAGAAAAATCTGATGTGGGCAGCACATGACTTTCCCTGCAGACCTATATTTACATTCTCTTTATTTTAATTCAATTTAATTCACTTTTAATTCAATTTTCGTTCTCATTTGATAACTGGACATATTTTCAAAGGTGGCGTATAGAAATTACGAAAAAACTAAATTATCTCGAGAACGGCTAGTCCTAGTGTAATGGGGTTGGTCTTATTTTTTTCTTCATTAAAAATTATGTTTTAAACAAGCATTTAATGGAGCTATTTGAGCAACGTAGTTTTTTATTTTAGATTTTTGCGGGCCATTTTGCAAAAAAAGGCAGGTTATTTTTTTCCGAATTGTACCAAAATCTAATCAGCATCAGGGTGTCCCACAAGTGACTTATCTACCAAATTTTGTGAAATTCGGTCCATTAGTTTTTCAGATAGAGTGGATACAAGCTTTTGTGGGTCATTTCGCAAAAAACAGGCGGGTTCTTTTATCCCGAATCATGCCCAAAACTAATCAGCACCAGATTCGCCCACAAGTGACTTTTTTACCAAATTTTATGAAATTTGGTCCATTAGTTGTTTAGTTAGAGTGGATACAAAATCTGCACAGACAGACAGCCACACACACTGACGTCACGCTAAAAATAGTGTTTTCGTATTCTAGAGGTCTCAAAACCTGTAGATCCGTCGAAAACTCGAGTTGCGATTTTCGACATGATTCCAATGCTTTCCCTATACATTACCATGTATTGCAGGGAAAGCAAAAACTGGTCAACAAGTTAGTGTAGAGGTCAGTGGCAAAATTTCATAAAAAAAAAGTTTTGATATTCATGTACAAGTGCACTTCAATAATATGTGAAATGAAAATAGAATAAAGTTGAGCAGCGACTCACGTTCCGAATACTGCGTTTTATTAAGTGTATGTGAAAAGTTTATTCTGAAATGAATGCCGTGCTACAAAAATATTAGGTTCAAGAACTTCTGAATTATTTTCCAGTTTTCTCAAAGTATGAAGGTTTCCCCAACATTTTACAACCATGATTCCATACAACACGCTTTTCTGAAAGTCGTGACTTGTTTCCACATTGTCTACTTTACCTGCCCCTGTTTGTAGATCGGCGTCATTACGCATTCTATTTCCATTCATAAAAAGTAAAAAAAAGCTTACCAGAACTATATGTTGAGTTTAGAAGTTCTTCGTGAATATTTATATTTCATCATTTCGTCTTAGGTGCGAACATTGTTAAATGAGTGGATGGAAAATTGTAGAGAGAAAATCCTAGTGTGGGTATAATAATGGTGAATGTTTTAATTCTATTTTGAATTCATATATGCACAGCGCGTTTTGTACATTTATATAGATTGTGCCAGTGAAATTTCACAAAGTTGTTCGATTTAAAACAACATAGAGGAACAAGAGTCGTTTGAATATTATAAATTATCTGCTGTTGAAACGTATGTTTTAAATATTGAAATGCATTACTTTTTGTATCGACTGTAGTTTTACTGTATTTTCGCAAGTTGGTTAAGAAATGATCTACCAGATTTGCCTGGTCGAAGCGTAATTTGAAATTAACTTGTAAGTGGCTCAAATAGACTTTCTAATGCCAGAATTCATTAATTTTCTCAAATATTACAAGAAAAAGTTTGAAAAATTGGTATCGTGGGTTCAAATTATTACAACTGTAGCGAGTTATCCTTCACTTTAAAGGGCTTGAAAAAAATATTTCGATTTATATCATAGTTGACAATGTACTCCCCGGGGGGGGGGGGGATAACTTCCCCCCGAAAAGAAGGCTAATGACGTCACGAAAACAAATAATTGTATCGCGACTATTTTTCCCAACAATGGTTTAAACTATTTAGTGTTTATGACTTTGTTCATCTGTCTGTCTGTCTGCCTGTTGATAACTGCCGTAAAAATGACTTAATCAAAATGAAATTTTAGTATGTTGTTCAGACGGTCTGTAGGACCTATGGGAATATAAATGAATAATATCACCCCATTAGTTTTGGATTGAACCCGGGTTGAAAAAATGAAATACATTGAACCCTATGGGACCTAATTTTTCAAACATTTTTTAAGCGGATTTAAAATTCACAAATTGTTTCGAAAATTTTAGGTAATATTCAAATTGTTTCATAAAATATATAAAAAAAAATTCAGCAAAATATATTCAGTAGGTTTCTAAATAAAAATTAAAATAATAATTACACCTCTTATATGAAGCGATCACGTGACCACGATATGAAAAGATCACGTGACCCACATCAAAATGAAATATGGCATCCATCTTGTCTCAAAATCGTGATTTTTAAAGTTCTTTTTAATTCATATTGAGTGTTGTATCCTTCCTAAAACCGCTTTATTTTGCTTAAATGCTGTACATCTACATGCTGAAACAACGCAATTACAATATATTTGAGTTTAAATGAACATCCAAATTTGCTTATTTCTACAACGAAGCACATTTTTCACTTATGTAAAATGTAAACAGCAAAAATGTGCAGAATGAGTTGTATAAGAATTGCTATATTTCTTTAACGCAAAATTATTTAACTCATAGAATCTGCATAGCTGATATGAATGAAATATTCAGTGATTTTACGGAGAGAAGGACGATTTTTTTTTATGAAGTTTTGAGCATAGAGTTTAATTACTTGTAGCTCCATTGTCTTAATTTTTAAATAAAATAAATTATTGTAGTATTGTGATAAATGAAATGAATGTGAAAATGTTATGAATGAAATGCTGCTTTTATAGAGAGAGCCAGGCGTGTTATTTTTTCTATGACGTCATTTGAATGAATTTCAGTTGTTTTCGATGAAGTTTTCAAATTTAATAAATTATCGTAGTATTATGATAATTTTAAAAATGTTACCGAGGAATGTATGATGTTTAAACCAGGCAATTTATATTTCAATGCCGTTATTTGAATGAAGTTCATTTTTTTAGATGAAGGTTTAAGTTTTCAAATATAATAAATTAATGTAGTATTGTGATAAGTTTTAAAATATTATCGAGGAATGTATTGCATTTTAGAGATGTTTAAATAAAATTGCATTGAAGTTGGAAAGTGTTTCATAATCAATGCTTTAAGCATGATTGATCTTTCTTGTTATACATTATTATATCATATTTTGTCCTATGCTGCTATGTTAAAATTAACTGTAGTGTGGCCCAACTGGACTTTCTCATACCAGAATTCAATTTTTTCAAATTTTATAAGAATAAATATTAAAAATCGGTATCGTGGGTCCAAATGATTACAACTATAGCGTGTTACCCTTTACTTTAAAGGGTTAAAAGAAATATTTTTCGTTTGATACAATACTTGACAATATTCCCCGGGAGAGGAGGTAACTTGCCCCCCCCCCCCCCCCCAAGAGGGGATAATGGTGTCACCAACAAAAAAATTGTATCGGAAAAAAAATTGTATTTTTGATAGCAAACCCGGATATAAAGTTTCGTGAAAATCCATTAATATTTATGACTGCTATAATGTACACAAGAAATCGACCACAGACATCACTCCAAAAATAGTCAAAACGTATAAGCAATAAAATTAAAGACACATATCATATATGAAAAAGTCATTTAATCAAGTAAAACCATCCTATAAGACGTACGAATGTTAAAAGACCAGAGCGCTTTCGGATATCACTATACCCTTCATCAGTGGCTATATGAAAAATGACCGTGGAAACAAGCTCATATGTAGACCAACCAGATCGGCAGACAAATTTGCATAAATTAGCTACAGAATATGGATAATATAGACAGGCTATTGAAGATTAATCAATTAGAAAATTACGATTGTAAGTGTTATAAATTGGAGATTTAAAATTTAAACAAGTATGAAATACAAATACAAAGAAAAGACAATGAAAAATATCCAGATTGCAGCCAAGCATAAATTACAATAAACTGAAACGTCACAGATAACTATGTAGAGGTTTGACACTCATAGAATCGATTGGGTGGGTGACCACCTGGAAACACCGCGTGCTGTTGGCTTATTTCGGGCGCGATAGCCCGGTGGTTTGCGCGCTGGATTTGCACGCTGCCTCAACTGCCGCCGTGTTCATGCGGAGTACGATCACGTTAAACATGTGGGTCCGTAAGTCCTTCCGAGAGGTTGGTGGTAGGGGAAGAAGGGTACGGTCCCTGTGGATGCCTCCTCCACTGGGTTCCGGTCTAAATTGAGTGGCACTTCCCGGCCGTCCAAACGGTTACCTCACACCTTTCTGGTAGGTCGGACGGTCTGGATCTCAACAACAACAACAACTCATAGAATCGAAGGACGCGGTACACTAGGGCGCGGTAGCCCAGTGGTTAGTTCGCGGGAATTGCACTCGGTAGGCCCGGGTTAGATTCCCGCCACTACCAAAACTGCCTCCGTGTTCACGTGGAGTACGATCATGTTAAACATGTGGGTTCGTAAGTCCTTCCAAGAGGTTGGTGGTAGGGGAAGGAGGGTACGGTCTCTGTGATTGCCTCCCCCCCATGGGTTCCGGTCTAAATTGGGTGGCACTTCCTGGCCGTTCAAACAGTTACCTTACACCTTTCTGGTAGGTCGGACGGTCTGGGTCTCAACAACAACAACAACGCATAGAGTCGAGAACGAGTCGCCAAGCGTAACTTAAAATTTGTGGAGGATCAAAATTACAAATGGAATCACGGTAGATATAAATAAACAGGGATTCATAAAGAAGAATATTACGAGCGTTATTGCAATGAATTAAAAGGAAAGTTTTTTCAAAAAAGGGCCGAAAGTTATCATTAACAACACATTGGGCAAGAGTCGTAGAAAATTTACCATTCTTGACGTCACGAGCATGTTCAGCTAATTGGATACCAACAGTACGTTTAGTGCTACCAATGTAAAACTTGTAGTCATTATAACACAGGTATAAATGATAACTTTCGGCCCTTTTTTGAAAAACTTTGCTTTTAACTCGTTGCAATAACCCTCGCAATATTCTTTTTAAAGAATCCCTGTTTACTTATATCTATCGTGATTCCATTTGTAATTTTGATCCTGTACAAATTTTAAGTTACGCTTGACGACTATGCGCGTCAAACTTCTACATGGTTATCTGCAGGGGTTGGGAATTATTGGAAATTCTTACCAGCCAGAAGAAATTTCTACCAGCTGGAAAAGATATCTACCAACCAATTTGCGCGCACTGTAAGATTATCAATTTTTATAAGCAAAAAGAAATAAAGACCCAAAATGCAACTTTTACATAAACTTTAACACATTTCGCACAAGTTTAAATACAATACCAAAAATAATAAAATTATGTATATTGCTAGACTTTCAAAGCTTTTCTTTATTAAAATGTACAATGTGCATACAACTTAATTTTTGCAATAAATAATCATTTAAATTTGAGCACATACTTAAGTATATGTAGCACTGACAGCAACATTAATGGAGCATGCATAAAATAATAAATTCATTTATTTTAAAATGTAGTATTTTATAATGTAAGAACGTTACTTGTTATTTAAAAAAATTGAATATAGATGGCTAATTACTACTAGTCAGTCTTTCCCAGAATTGAAACAGGCCGGATGTTATTATCCAAAAAGAGCACTTAAAATAATTGAAGGAATTAAGTTACAGAGCAGAATTGCATGTACCCTCGCAACGGCCGCATCATTAGCGGTGAACCCGGCCAGGTATGCGGTCAACAGATACTTCATAAACTGCACTATTAGCTATGACTTGCGCGTGTAACGGAAGTGCGCGATTGACAGCTACTTTACGAACTGCACCGTTAACCGTGACTTTTGCGCGTATCGGAGGTGCGCGATCGACAGTTACTTCAGGAACTATCAATTGCATTGCTTTTAAAAAAAAATCGAATATAGATGGCTGATTACTACTAGTCAGTCTTTCCCAGAATCGAAACAGGCCAGGATGTTATTATCCAAAAACATCACTTAAAATAATTGAGGGAATTAAGTTACAGAGCAGAATTGCATGTACCCTCGCAACAGCCGCATCAATAGCTGCATTACAGCCCTTTAAATATAGCACTGACAGCAACATTAATGGAACATGCATAGAATAACAAATTTATTTATTTTAAAATGTAGTACTTTATGATGTAAGAACGTTAGTTGTTATTTAAAAACATCGAATATAGATGACTAATTACTAGTATTCAGTCTTTCCCTGAATTGAAACAGGTCAGGATGTTATAATTCAAAAAGGGCACTTAAAATAATTGAAGGAATTAAGTTACAGAGCAGAATTGCATGTACCCTCGTAACAGCCGCATCAATAGCGATGAGCCCGCGTAGTGGCCAGGTATGCGGTCAACAGATGCTTCATCAACTGCACTATTAGCCATAACTTGCGCGTGTAACGGATGTGCACGATTGACAGCTACTTTATGAACTGCACCGTTAACCGTGACTTTTGCGAGTATCGGAGGTGCGCGATCGACAGTTACTTCAGGAACTACACCGCATGCGTAACGGAGGTGCGCGATCCCCAGCTACTTCATGAACAATCCCGTTAGCCGCGACTTTCGTGCGTAGCGGAGGTGTGCGATCAACACCGACTTCATAAACTATGCCGCTAGCCATGACTTTCGCGCGTAGCGGAGGTGTGCGAGCAACACTTACTTCATGAACAATCCCGTTAACCGTGACTTTTGCGCGTGACGGAGGTGAGCGATTGACATCTACTTCATGAACTACGCCATTAGCCATGACTTGTGCGCGTAGCTGAGGTGTGTGACAGACAGCTACTTCATGAACTGCACTGTTCGGCGTGGCTTGCACGTGTAGCGAAGATGAATGGTCGAAAGTTACTTCATGACCTGCATTGTTAGCCGTGACTTTCGCGAGAAGCTGGGCTGCATGATCTATACCTACTTTATGAGCTGTGCCGTTAGCCGTGACTTGGCCCGCGATCGTCAGCTACTGCAAAAAATCTATTAAAAGTGAAGAGTTTTTTTAAATAGCAACAAGGCTGGTCGCCGGAAGCGGTTAGTAAATAACATGAGCGAAATACGTTCTTCCATATTTCATCAAAGCTGGAAAAGATCGAAGCTACTGAAAAGGGATAATTTACATAACTTTTCTTTCTCCCTTCAATCATCCTGTGTTTTGACAGACTTAACGCATACACGTTCCTGCATATGCACTGTAAAAAATAAATGTGCCAATTTACACATAAAAAGTGCCATTCTTTCGCTACCAGAACGATTTGTCTTGGTGTTGAAGACCCAGACCGTCCGACTCGTCCAGAGGACTTAGATTTGTCTTGGTGTGTAAAAAAGTGTGTAAATTGCAAATTACACAGAAAATGGGTACTTTTAAAAATACACACTTTTAATGTGTAACATGCATCTAATGTGTAAATTTCAAGTAACATGTTAAGCGTGTATTTTGGTTACACATTACTTGTGTAGTTTGTAATTTACACATCTAGACAAGTTGTTCTGGTGGTGAAAGAATACCACCTTCTATGTGTAAAATGAACACATTTACAACCATTCAAAAAGAGTAAATATAAATTTTGAGATTTGAAAAAAGCATTTTGAAAAAAAGCAAAAGTTTTCATAATGTACCACTTATAAAATTAATCTCAATTCATATTCTAATTGATATAAGCAAATAAAATAAACAATTTCAGAAAGTATATAAAACAAGCTTTAATTTTAATTTAATCAAAAATAGCATTTTGAATATTTTTCAAAAAATACATTTGTTAGTCTTCATGTCTTTTATATTTCTACCAAATGATTTTTGGATCCACATGGTAAGTTTTGAAGATTAAATGAATAATAACAAAAATGAAGAACTGTAGTAGCATGTTAAAATTCCTATTCAGAGTGTTGTCAGCCTGCAAATGATATTTACATATAGATGTGGGCCGTTTATTGTCAGAATTGGAAGTTTAGCATCCTTTATATTTTATCTTCAAACATTAGCATGTGCCCAAAACATTATTTGCTAGATATATAAAAAACATGAAGAGACCAACAATTATATATATTCTTTGAAAATATAAAAGATGCTGTTTTTGAGTAGTAAATCAAAATCAAATTTTGATAATTTAAATTTACAAATTTAGATTTATACAATATACAATTTTAAAGCTTGTTTTATTATATGGTTTCAAAAACCTTATATTTCATTTATCGAATGTATTCCTAATTAAACAATGATTAATTGTATGAGTGGCAAATCACAAAAATATGTTATTTATTTTCAAAATGTAAACTGCAATATGTCCAAAACGTTTTAAATTATGAAGCTTAAAATTTATATTTACTAAATCAAATAAGAAGATTTACTCCTTTTAATGTTAGGACAAAAAAAACAGGATTACAAAATTTGATAAAACAAAATTAAAAATAACATTAACAATAAAATTCTGAAGCCCAATTGCTGCTAATAATACTTGCATCTTATTGACAGCAAAGAAGATGAACAATATTATTACAGACATTGTTTTGAAATAAAATTATGTTGATATTTAAATATACTGTAGAACAGGATGTCCCAGGATGGAATCAATTGCATTTTTTGAAAAGGGAAGCCTGGAACAAATGTGCGGTTAATAATTCCAGCTGCTTGGACTGCCTTGAGTATCCTTTCCAAGGATCCCACTGGATGGAAAGATGGCAAGTAATGTAAAGAAATCTTAAAAACTGCGAAGAGGCAGGCAGTTATCGATGACAGAACCGAGCAAGACAAAGCCCTCATCCATATCAACAGGGATATGCAATTACAATTCTTCAATGACCATTATAGTTTCCTGGTTGCACAAAGTGGACCATAATAGCAAAAACTACAAAGCAGTAAACTGTTAATAGTGTCAGAGTTCCTCAAAGAAAATTAAAAAAAATAATTTAATTTTAAAATGCTGCATTTTAAAATATTCAAATATAAATATGAACTTAATTAGAATATTTAGAACATTAGATTTACACTGGCATGTTCTTATCAACAGGTCTACTCTACAGATAGATTAAAAAATACAGTTTAGCAAATAAATGAAATACCCCCCCCCCCCCCCCCCCCATCCATTCCATTTGAATCAGAAAACTGCCCAGAAATTTACTAGCTGTGCATTTCTTCCTTCTCTAACCCTCATTCCATCAAACTACTTTCATTTTCAAATGATCAAATAATTATCTTTCTGCTTTCTATTCTACTCGCAAGGGCCATTTCATGTATACATATTAAGTATATATATATAACCATACATCGAATTTACTTAAATTGAAAGTGTCTACTAGCCACTTGCTACTAAGTGAAAATTTAAATTTTCAGGTCTACTTTAGAGAGTATTATTGAATTATAAATGAGAAAACAAATCTCTCAAAATATGTATACAATAATTTGTATACCACATATACACACTAAATACTAAAAAATTAACTTTTGAACCTCAAAGATATCAAAATTCCAACTACTATTGATATCGGTATAGAAATAAAATGTACTGCAACCTTTCTAAACACTTAAAAATACAATATTCTGCTGATTTACACACAAAATAATAACAAGAAAGATCAATCATGCATAAAGCATTGATTATGAAACACTTTAAACTGAAATACAATTTTATTTAAGTCTCTAAAGTGCAATAAATTCAGCGCTGATATAAAATTATAACAGTACTACTACTTGAAAACTTAAAACTTCATCAAAAAAGACAAGTTTAATTATATACTATGAATGTTATTCAAATGACATCATCGAAATATAAAGTGTCTGCCTCTCTATGTAAAATCAATGAATATTTAATTTATATCACTTATATTCTCAACTCCAGAGCTAAATTTTGCGTGAAAAAAAAATTCAGCAATTTTTATACAACTCATCTTACAATCACTTGATTTCTTTACTTCAGTATGCTGCAGATTATCCATCAAATTAGACCCAGAATTTAGATATGCAAATAATATAAGTGGGCCTAGAATGTTACACAGGCTGTCTCAACAACATACTATAATTTTACTTTGATTAAGCAAATTTTAAGTCAGTCACGCAAAAGGACAGACAGAATGACCAAAGTCTTAAACACTTTTCAACTGTGTTGGAAAGTATTCAAAATGAAACTTCTGAACTTTACACAAAGCTACTAAAATCAGAATAATCATATATTGAAATTGAAAAGGTATACATCATGCAAATTATTTTGGTTGTTTGGAAGACACTGTATTTTGATTGTTTTTGTTGTCACTAACACTTTCTTGTCTCTATAATGTTTATCAACTTTGTAAAATAATTTATTTGTGTTTCCAGAAGCTATTGATTTCATTTTTACACAAATCCTTTCAGTCAAAGCGTTGCATGTCTATGAAATTTGGTACATGGGTACTTCAGGACCCAAATAGGTGCATCTTAATATTATTTTTTTTTTCAAATTGCAATTAGTTTTGCAGTTATTTTATGTTTTAGCTCGATTTAGGTCAATATATTTACACAAATCACTTCCTTAGCAACCTAAAATATTATCAAGTTTCCATCTGGACACCTTCGGAAAGGTAAAAAAAAAAATTCTTTCAAATAGATTTACTATGAACCTCTAATGAAGCATAAACCATATACTTCATTAAATTAATATCAGTTCAAATAACATATAATTTGTAATGCCAAAAACATTGCAGTAATTTGACCAGATCTTCCTCATAAAATGCTCATATTTAAATAACCTATGTTGAAGTCATTATATTTTTCATTGTTGAGCAAAAGTCTGTAAAAAATAATCTTTAAGTATTTGAGATATAACCATAGAGGTAAAGGAATTCTCTAACTCCATGGATACTTTCGATGAAGCTTTTAAACTATCGAGTAAAAGTTTTCCTTTACCTTCATGTTTTAAACAATGTAAATAAAGCTAAACTCATTGTCATTCTGCAAAAAATAATTAGATCCTTTTCTCATGCAACATACCTATGCACCTAAGTGTAATATAGTAAACTCGCCTTATAGCAACCCTTATTCCAGCAACTTATTAGAGGAATTCAGATCTGTGGGCGAAAGGTGGACATTATATACCTGATAATCATACGTCTGAATGTTTACGTAACTTTCCCTATTAAACTGTTTAAGTGTCCCAGTAAAAAAGACTGCTTTGCATTGCTAAATAAGTAGGATCACTGCGGTCATGCCTATGTTTTGTTTAATTGATAAAATACATTCTATTTTTGCAATCTGTTAGCATCAGCTAAAATGTTTGTAAACATTTTGTTTTATACAGAAAAACTATCTTTTCAAACATACTATGAATAAAATGAAGGATGATGTTTAAAATAATAATTTGGTTACTTAGAAATGCAACCATTTCAAAAACAGAAACTAGAATGTAACGTACACTATATGATCAAAAGCATCAGACACTTTAGATATTAGAATTTTTTTCGAATTTCTAAACAAATACTTGGCAAAGTGTTCTGTAACTTTGGTGATGTGAAGAACATGCTTGAACGCATGCTTTCTAGCAAAGTTTCAGTGACTTGTGCATTTAAGGGACCACCAAGATATTGAAAAAGGGAAAAATTATATTTGATCACAATGTATCATAAAAAGCTGAAAATGATTTGCAACTTTCACAAAATAGTTAACTAGCTTTGTTCAATGTGTATAAGTATTTTCGTAAAACAAAAACATATATTCATGAAGATATAAACATTTCTTAAATAACAAAAAAAATTTGTTACATGTTTTTTTCTTACAATATCCATAGGTCAATCCAAGTTTCAATTACAATATCCAGGTTTCAATCAAATTTCACGAAATTTGCAGAACATTTGTCAACGTCCAAGAAAAACATTATACTTTAATTGAAAATTAAAGCATTGGATATACAATGAGATATAAGCATTTGAAGAAATTAAGTTTTTACTGCGCAGGTGCGAAACATAGCAATACTTTTCTTTCATGATTTTGTAGTGAATACTATAGGGCAACTTCTATAAAAAAAATCCACTGGAATATCGTGAAAATTCACAAAGATATCGATGATATAGTGATCAGTTTTTCTCTGACCTGGATGATAAGGTATATTGAAAGTACCTGGATGATAAGGGGTTTTCCACAAATTGACATTTTAAATCGTAAATCATAGGATAGTTAAACTGGAGTAAATAGAATTAACTAATATACTAAATACATATATACAATCTGATCAAAAGTATCCAGACACCTGTATGTTTTGCTTTTCCTTCAGAGAAGTCACAAATTAGTATGAAGTGGGGCCACCTTTTGCTGCAATGATGGCTGCCACTCTATCAGAGAGGCTATCCACTAGTTCCTGGAATGTTGGAGCAGGAATTACACGCCATTCTTTTAAAAGAATACCAGTCAGATCTGCTGTCGATGTGGGTCGTTTTGGCCTAACTTGTAGTTGACGTTCCAATTCATCCAATAAATGTTCTATGGGATTGAGGTCTGGGCTCTGAGCAGGTGAGTCCATTTCTTCAACATCCATGCCAGCAAACCAGCTCTGCACAGCCCGTGCTTTGTGGACAGTGAATCCACTCCAAACTGTTGCCACAATGCAGGCAGCATAGAATTGTTCAAAATGTCAAGATATCCTTCCGTCTTCTGAGTTCCCTTCACAGGAATAACAGGACAAGCCCAAACCATGAGAAACAGCCACAAACCATAATGCTTCCACCACCAAATTAACTTGCCGCACAATGCAGTCACGTAAAAGGCGTTAATCCGGTATTCTCTACACCCAGACTCTACCATCGGATTGCCAGAGTGTACCGTAATTCGTCGCTCCATAACACTTGAAGGCTTTTTTTTGTGTGCTTTGCACCACTGTAAGCAAAGCTTGGGATTGGTTCCGGTAATGATTGGTTTATATGCAGCTGCTTGCCCATGAAAACCAAGACTGCAGCTCCCGACGAACTGTCATTGCATCCAGAGGTTTCATGAATTTCTGAACAAACTATTTCCGCCAATTGCATGCAGTTCGCTTTCACAACTCTCTTCAGCACTCTGTGGTCACTTTCTACTAGACGGAATGGTCGACCAGGTCGTGCATGTACAGTTGTAACGTCTGTACATTTCCACTTCATGATGACATCATTTACGGTGAAATGGGACACTCATAACATGACAAAAATCTTACAGATTTTTCACAACGGTAGCAACCTGCACTGTTCTCAAACTCATTTAGCTCGCATTTTCCTCCCATCTTAATTTTCTGGCTTTGAAATTAAATTTGTTAACTCGTCTGACTTTTTTTTTATACTTGTAAGAGAGTTAGAAATTTGATGTCACTGGCAGAATCCACCGCATACAGGGGTGTCCGGAGACTTTTGATCATTATTTGCATAAAATTGGACTAGTTCATTTTCAGAATAGGGGTGTACGATGAATTTGTAAAGTGTCAATTTGTGGAACCCCCTTATCATCCAGGTACTTTCAGAGAATCAGAAAAAAACCGACCACTATATTGTCGATATTTTTGTGAATTTTCATGATATTCTAGTGAATTTTTTGTTATAGAAGTTGCTCTACAGTATTCACTACAAAATCATGAAAGAAAACTATTGCAGTGTTTCGCGCCTGCGCAGTAAAAACTCTGTTTATTCAAATGCTTATATCTCATTGTATATTCAATGCTTTAATTTTCAATTGAAGTATAATGTTTTTCTTGGATGTTGACAAATGTTCTGTAAATTTCATGAAATTTGATTGAAACCTATGGATATTGTAAGCAAAAAACATGTAACAAAATTTGGTTTCTTTTTAAAGAAACCTTTATATCTTCATGAATATACGTTTTTATTTTACGAAAATGCTTAATCATTTCTAGCTTTTTATGATACAGGATGATCAAATATATTTTTCCCCTTTTTCAATATCTTGGTGGTCCCCCAAATGCACAAGTCACTGAAACTTTACTGGAAAGTGTGCGTTCAAACATGTTCTTCACATCGCCAAAGTTACAGAACACTTCGCCAAGTATTTGTTTAGAAATTCGAAAAACATTCTAACATCTAAAGTGTCTGGATACTTTTGATCATATAGTGTATTTGCATCTAAATTTACATCTTTAGAATTTTAATTAAAAATTAACATTTATTTCATCTTTTAATTTAAATATAGATAGTAATCCTAATAACTTTAAGTTAAATGACTTTAGAAAATATTAAAAATTTAAGGCTCAGGGTTTAACAATAAAATGTACAAAACATTTTAGACTGTCAGATATGTTCTAATGTATTTTGCTATTGTATGCAGTAAATGTAATTTGCTTTCTTCTAAACAAGCACAAATAAAGAAAGCATTTCTTAAATCTCATTATTATTATTTTTTAAACATAGAAATCAGAAACTTCTTCTGTTGGGTGGTAACCCTGAAATTGCTTATATACATATATACAGTAAATTTAATACAATTTTGGAAATTTCAGGGCAATTGTTCATTCATTAAAAATAACTTCTCTGGAAAGCAAAACGCTCAAGTCAAGGAGTATTTTTGTATTTTTCCTCTTGAAAAATTTCACTCAAAATTTCATATTATTTTATGTTATAGTTTTTGTGGAAGATAAACTTGGGGTATACAGAATTTGTCAAACAGCGGTGGCGGCATCAACTACTTTTTTAATATAGACAATCTAAAAATACACACAGACTGCAAAAAAAAAATAATTCCATAAAATTAAGTAATTTATATACTTGAAGTCATAACCATACACACAAATTTAAAAAATGTTCATATAACGTACAGTAGACAGAATAAAATACCTGCAACTTGAATACAGTAAAAAATTTGATATTTCGAAATACACAAAAATGTCTAATGGAAATTCAGTCTTGCCTGCTAAAATAAACAGGCCTTTTAAGGTTCCCTAAAAATGAAAATTAAAGTTTTTATGAAGGTTTTTTAAGGACTGTAAATGTTCTTAATTATCTGCATCTGGAGGTAGCAGTTTCCTTCATTAGCCTTCCCTTTAGTAATTCTAGAAGATAAAAAAAAAAAAGTATTTTAGGACATATACAATTACCTTTCATACAACTTTTTTTTTATATTCTGATACAAAAAAGAAAATAACTTATTACATATAATAACGAACAAAAAAATTGGGTTCCCAAAAAATCCCATTTTAAAATTTCCTGATTTCATTATTTCTATGGTTCTCATTATTTCTCTCATGGTCAGCCACTTATACAAAACATTACAATCATAATATTTCTTGACTCGTAGCACTTAACAAACTTTTGAAATACATACTGCAAATTCTCATATTTTATTAATCCTTCGATTTTTGGATAATAATCTTATTGGGCAATATATTTTTATTATTGTTCACTTTATGCTTTGTTAACAAAATGAAATTTATACTTCAGACAATTTACCAATAAGACTAACTTCAGACAATAAATCTACCACAGAGCAAAAATGTATATTAGAAATGCTTAGTAATCAATGTTTCACGTAGAGATATCTGGTTGATAGAGATCCTGTACTCTGCACTACTCACACAGGTTTTCTTATGAAACAGGGATAAAAGACATTCAGGACCAAAAAGCACCATCACTACTGAACTTACCTTTTCCTCTTATAATCATGCACTTTTCCTGGAATATTACAAAACACTTTGTAGCAAATTTTTTTGCAGGAAATTTCTACACTTATTTGTAACTTGATTAAGCAAATTATGTTTATACTTAAGGCCCTATCACATTCAACAACTTTTCCGGCAATTTTTCGGACAACCAACTTTTCGAACAATTTTTACGCCGAGTTCGGGGAAAACTCGTGTGAAATAAGCTCAAAAAATTGGGACAACTTTATCTGACCGGTATAGAAAAAGTTGTTCATTTGGGACAATTTTTTACTAGCCAGCCAATCACAGATGAGTAGCGAAGGAATCACGTGTGTAGAAAGGTTGGCGCAGATTCTACTACATTCTGGTTTGGCGTGAAATCCTCGCGCAAGTTTGAATCTGGAGCGCGAACAGATAGAATATAATAACAGATAGATTGTATTGATATAATAACCAGGCAGCGCGAAGTATTATTTTAGTTTAGATTTAGAATTTTGTTAAGTATTTATAATATTTCTGTGTCATAAAGGTGGATGTCAATGAAAGTCGTCTCGAAGTCGAAAAAAAGTAGTCATGCGAGATGGAAATGGAGTTAATTGAATCAATACGTGAAAAATCATTTTTGTGGAATCTAAAAGATCCACTGTATTTAAAAAAGAATTTGAAGAAACATGCGTACGAGAAAATATCATATTTACGAACCATCTCTTCCAAAGCGATTTTATATACATGAAATATTATATAATAAAAATTAAGATATTATTACTAATATAATCTCTTTGGTCTCTTCTGATTCAAATTTATATTTACCAGCAGCTTGCTAGTTTACAGTATAGATGCGTTTCAGAAAATCCGCCTTTCTGTGACGCGAGTTTGCTTTGGCGATATATACATATTTCATCAGTTTTCTAAAATAAGCTAACTAAAGTGATTCCATCACAAAACACAAAGGATCCTAATTTAAATTGTTTTAGAATATTTACTACACTATGGCAATTTCCTCGTTTTAACGAATACAATTATGTTCTCTTTCTCGAATCGTTAAAAAAAACATCAGACAGAATTTAGAAAATGAATTTTCATGTATGTTCTCCATAGACTTTTTTTTATCCTTCTCTATTGCAATACTAAAACAACTTGAAAACTTATTCTGTTTACTCTTCAAAATAGTACTCTAAAATAACACTAAATGCATTGCATAATATAATTTGTTAGTATATTTCAAATGTGAAGTTTTGGCTTGGGTGGTAGAGAATCAGCTCAGCAAACGACTGGGCTCTGGTTCGAATCCAAGCGAATTTTAAATTTTACAAGTGCTGCCATCTGTTGCTAAAATATTCAAATACAGTTTTCTTTAATAATCTGCAGAATTTTTTTGTTTTAAATTATTTTACGTTCTATATACAAAATAACCTTATATCAGTAAATTATTTTTAAATTTGAATGCTTATAAAAATTTATTTCAAAGTTACTTTGAAAAATATCTTGAAGTATACTTTATAACAGGTATAGATGGAATATATTCTTAAGTAAAAAAGTGCTTGTAAAATTAGCAAATATAAAATGTGCATGTAAAATTAGACAGAAATCATCGAACATCTTTATACGAGCAGTAGTTATCTTTCGACATGTAATTTTGAACATTTTAGATTAGAATAAAAACAAAAATCAAACTACTTTGAAATTTTAATAATTTAATGCTAACATTTGAAGAATTTTTTTATTATTTTAAACGCATATAGACAATTAGAAATTTACAATACATTTGAAAATCATTTACTTTTAATAAAAAAAATAAGTTTGTATGTAAATATGAAAAGTTTACTCTTTTAAATTTGAATGCTTATAAAAATTTATTTCGAAGTTACTTTGAAAAACATCTTGAAGTATACTTTATACCAGCTATAGATGGAATGTACATTTAAATCTATTTTAAAACATAATTACTTAATAAATATAAATGTAGATAAAAATTTTTTTAAAAGTTTACTTTAATGAGAAATATTTTAAACGTTACAAATGAGCAAAGAACATCTTCGGATATTTAATATAGATACGTATTTGAATACCTTTAAAATCAAGTATAAAATGGTAATGAACTTAAATTTGTTTAAGACATAATATTTTAATAACGGCATTCTTGAATTTAAATACTTTTTACGTTTTCTTTTTCTTTGTTTCATTTCAGTCAATATCGGCAATATCGCTTTTTAAACTAATTTTGTATCTTAAAATAGAGTGAATATTTTTCAACAAATATTTATTTGCTTTTTTATACGGATGTGTGACAAATCCAAATATTTTTTAATGTTCATTCATCTGTTTAAGCTTCTGATATCTGAAGTAATCCATATAAAAAAGAGCAAATCAAAAATTTACAATAGATTTTGTCCACATCCTTCTCGGTTTACTTTGTTTCTTCTTCTTAAGCAGGAATAATCCTAGTGTAATTATTCCAAGGCATATTTGATTTTTCCCTGCAGCTGACAGCAATTTAGTCATAATTACAAAGTAATAAAGTTTACAAAAGGAAGTACTAAGTAAAAGTCTTGTTTTACTGCCGAAGTTGAAGCGAGAACGCTCTGCCTGCCGAAAAGTGCATGTACAAATATATAGTTGTCGCCAAAAAGCGATAAACATACCGCCGTAGTTTTGTCATTTAGCACAACTTCTTCAAACTGTCAATAACCCTATCGCTAACTTTTTCGTCGAAAAATTGGGGGAAAAGTTGTCCGAAATAGTTGGTTGTTCCAAAAGTTCTTGAGTGTGATAGGGCCTTTATAGATTGTTTTTATGTAATTTCCGAGAAAACTGTTCGATTTTACTTGGGAAAGATCAGCATGTACCAAAATTGTAATCTACAATTCACAGCTTCAATAAGTATTGGGATCAACATATGAAAATTATAGTTATTCGCCGCCAAGAAATAAATATGCTACAGAAATTGAAAGTGATATTTCATGCTATGTTAATACATGACTTACCATTACTTACTTTCAATAAAAAATTTTTTTACTGGAGTAGATTCCAATTTGAGGTCCTTCTTTTTCTACATTGTTTAGATACAATAGATAGGATACCAACAGAGGAGAAAAACAGGTCCTGAAAAGCTGCTGCCTATAGATGGCACTGTTCTCATTGATGTGGCCAAAAGCCAGAGCATTTACTAAGGTGTGACGAAACAAAAAAAGATCCGATACCAAATAACTGATACTATTGTATTACAGAAGAACCAACATATGATACCAATAGATTGCTATTATAATGTATGACAAATTTACATTTGCTGTAAAATTGCATATAAAACTTATTTCAGCCATAATTAACTAGATATCTAAAATATTATAAAACAAAAACATTTATAATACACATGTTAATAAATATTTTATACGCTTTCTGAAAATCATAGTGAAAGAATGATCATGAAATAATAAATAATTTATATTAATCTAAACAAAATGAAAAAATTGTTCTATAGGGAATAGGGAAAAAATTGTTCTATAGGGAATAAGAAAAATATTGTATAAAATACAAAATTTCTGATTATAATTACGGATGTAAGAGAATAGAAATATACAAATAAAAAAAATCATACCATAAATCCAAACTTTTCTATCAATCGTACTTCTAATGAGCCATGTTCATGCATTGCTAGTTATATCCATGCTATGGAATTGCAGTAAACATCATTTAATAATCTTCTCTGCACTTTTGGCAGTTATGATTTGTAGCAGAAAGCATTTACAGCAACCTTTAAGAAAAGAATCGTCTGCTGCCATGGTTATGCAGTAGTTCAATGAAAAATTGCTGAGGAGGCAGAAAACGGAAAAGAAAAGCTATGTATGTGTCAACTGAAAGCAAACCGGCTGCGAGTAGGGCCACCGACAGGAAGGGGTAAAAGAATGCTTTTGAGATACATACGTTTCAAGTAATATGACAATTTCAATTTTTGAACCGGAAATTTAAAAAAAAAACGGAAATCGAAATCCATAGTGTACTTTCAATTCCTCCGAAATATAAAACTAACTTCAAATCAGTTAGCATCTGAGCTCCATTGAAGATCTGAAAAAATAGATGTTTCAAGAAAATATTTTTCTGAAAAACAATAGTATGGCAAATTTTTTGGGCCGTGAAGTTCCACCCAATTTAGATAGGAACCCAGTGGGGATGGCATCCACAGGGACCGTACCCTCCTTCCCCCTCTCACCAACCTCTCGGAAGGACTTACGAACTCACATATTTAACGTGCACACAGGGACAGTTTGGGCTAACCACTGGGCTGTCGCACCCCTGCATAGCAAACCTTGGATAGCCTATGCTTTTGTTTTCCCAAAGAATTGAAAGTCAAACTTTCTTCTTGTCCCTTGTCTTTATACATAAGCAGGAAGGCGTCTACCAAACAACATCGTTTTATAATTCTTATATGAATGTGAAGTTTATAACAGAAACTATATTTTTAGAGACCACTACAGATACTAAACAACCCAATAATTACCATCTTTATCGGCGCCAGGTTGCAAAAGTTTGTTTAGATCGACTCTTAGAAACAAATTCAATGACTAGACAAAATATAGATTAACCATTTTCTCTTTTCTGAAGCGTTATTCTGCGGTTTAAACACAAAATGTATTTTGAGTATTTTAAAAATACAAAATACTCTGAAAATGTACAAAATACTCTGAAAATGTATTTTCAATAAATTACCAAAATACTTTAGTTTTTTCAATTTAAAATACAAAATACAAATGTATTTTGAAAATGTATTTAAAATATATGTATTTTGATACTGCCCAACTCTGCTTTAAACCATGTCAGCTAAGAAGTAAAATCACCAATAACTGGATGTTTTTTTCCTGTAAGATATGTTTAAAATTTATGAAAAGTATTTTAAATGACGCTTTCAAAATTTAAATATTTACAGTCCCAGATTTGAACTTTATGGGGAATAAATTTCATTAGGAATTAGCCCTATTTTCAATCAACCAGATTGAACAAAAAAAATACATTTTTATTAAGATCAGGAAATTCTTTCAGCTTTTTAGAAAAATTCACATTAACAGTTAAAATTCGTATTAACTGTTACTTGTAAAATCTGTGAAATTTTAAAATGTATTAATAGAAATAATTTTACAGTGCTTAAGTATACATATGCTGAAAAATAAAGCTGAAAATCTGTACTAACATTATTATTTTAAAAAAAGAAGTTGTATAGTTAGTAAAAAGATGCAAGATTACAGGAAGTTCTATAGATAATGACATGTATCAATATCGACATGACATTACCTCACCTTGGTTAGACAATTTCAGTCCCTGGCAGAATTAAGATACATTTTATATGCAAAAAAACATTTTAAAGTTCTATAAAGAAAATTTATAACTTCATTTTAATACCCATGAAATTTAATTTCTATGATATGCAAATTTTAGATAGTGAAAAATTGACCTAGCATTTTTACTTCAATTACATATGTTGAACAGTGGAAGGAAAAATATTAATCATTTTAAAAATTATAAACTCTATATTACAAGTTCCATTTCGAAAAATCTTTCTAAAATTCAGTTTCCAATACCACAGATGTATGAAAAGACAACAGTAAATAAAAGTTTATAAACATAGAAAAATTATAAATTTTCAAAATTCCCGCTTCATGTAACAACTTTAAGGGTTATACTTTATGTAAACAAACATCCGGCAGCCGATGTATGACCAAAGCTTAACTACATCTTTTGAAGTTCCAGATTACTTGTCGGTTATAAAAAAGGCTAATTAACATTGACCTTTTTAGATTTCGATATTCGCAGTTAAAAAAAAACTTTCATAGTAATATAAACAGACCGGGTTGAAAAGTTATGAAGACAAACTTTTGTCAGTCAATGTAATATTCATCAAAAGAATTTATCGAAATTTTGGCATTATCCCAAAGACCGGTACGGTCTTGAATTTGGCGACTTTTCTGGCGTCCGATGATGAGACAGTTGCCATAGTATCCAACCAAGTCGCAAGGTTACCATGATTATGTGAGCACGAATGTAAATAAACAAACTGCGTAGTAAAATGCGCAGAAACGTAAGTGCAAAGGGACATTATTTTTATCATAGCTCGTAACGGTAAATTGACGATGATGCCAAATAAAAATTGAAATTAATCCCATTAAACATCGAATTTATATTTGTAATGAACATTAGTTATTTAGAATACATTAATAGCAATATATATTTAAAGATTTCATTTGCTAAAGTGCATTTTAAGTGAATATACACTACTAATCATTTTTATCATAGTCTCTAAGTAACGTTCTAAAGATGTATACATTTACTAGCAAAGTCTGCAATGTATATGCGAGTGAGGGGAAGATATGTAACGATTTTCCGCAAAAAAACTCGTGTATATATTTTAATAAAAGTTAATATTTTATTTTCCGGTTAATTAAAAATATCCATCAAAGAAGATAAATTTAGATATATCCTACAAAAATTAGAGGTTAAACGAATGTAAGTTTCTAAAGTAATGTATATGTATATATATACGTATGTATATGTATATATATACGTATGTATATATCATAATTCAATGTATTTGTCGGAGGTCGCACGTAACAACAGCTGTTTGTGCAACAGGTGTTCTGTGACTCATAGAGTGATGCAGCAATTAGAACATGGATCTACGTCCGCTTCGCGAGCTAACCTCGCTACGCTCGCCCGCTAAAAAACATCACAGAATCCGGTCCCGCTGGCTGTCGGAGGTCGCACGTAGCAACAGCTGCTTGTGCAAAGGGTGTTGTGTAGCTCATAGAGTGATGTAGCAATTAGAACATGGATCTACGCCCGCTTCGCGAGCTAACCTCGCTACGCTCGTCTGCTAAAAAATCACAGAATCCGGTCCCGCTGGCTGTCGGAGGTCGCACGTAGTAACAGGTGTTCTGTGGCTCATAGAGTGATGTAGCAATTAGAACATGGATCTACGCCCGCTTCGCGAGCTAACCTCGCTACGCTCGCCCGCTAAAAAAACATCATAGAATCCGGTCCCGCTGGCTGTCGGAGGTCGCACGTAGCAACAGCTGTTTGTGCAACAAGTGTTCTGTAGCTCATAGAGTGATTTAGCAATTAAAACATGGATCTACGCCCGCTTCGCGAGCAAACCTCGCTACTCTCGCCTGCTAAAAAACATCACAGAATCCGATCCCGCTGGCTGTCGGAGGTCGCACGTAGCAACAGGTGTTCTGTGGCTCATAGAGTGATGTAGCAATTAGAACATGGATCTACGCCCGCTTCGCGAGCTAACCTCGCTACGCTCGCCCGCTAAAAAAACATCATAGAATCCGGTCCCGCTGGCTGTCGGAGGTCGCATGTAGCATCAGGTGTTCTGTGGCTCCTAGGGTGATGTAGCAATTAGAACATGGATCTACGCCCGCTTCGCGAGCTAACCTCACTACGCTCGCCCGCTAAAAAAACATCACAGAATCCGGTCCCGCTGGTTGTCGGAGGTCGCACGTAGCAACAGCTGTTTGTGCAACAGGTGTTCTGTGGCTCATAGAGTGATGTAGCAATTAGAACATGGATCTACACCCGCTTCGCGAGCTAACCTCGCTACGCTCGAGCGCTAAAAAAACATTACAGAATCTGGTCCCGCTGGCTGTCGAAGATCGCACGTAGCAACAGCTGCTTGTGCAACGGGTGTTCTGTGGCTTATAGAGTAATGTAGTAATTAGAACATGGATCTATGACCGCTTTGCGGGCTAACCTCGATACGGTCGCCAGCTAAACAAACCTCACAGTATCCTGTTCCCCTGGCTGTCAGAGATCGCACATTGCAATATCTATCTGTGCAAAAAGTGTTCCATAGCTCATAAAGTGATTTTCATGTTACTTCCGCGCTTCAAAATCTCAATCAAACTCAATCTAGAATAAACCACGTACGATTCCTTATACGTAATGCGCATTCGCTCCAAAAACACGGCAAGACCACGTATAATCATCAAACTCTTCCGTACTATCATTCCTCTCACACAATCGCATTACCCACTTGCAATCAACCCCTGATTCACACACCATTTAATCACATTAATTTACCACTATCAACCAAACGATCAAAAAGAACAATACTACATCTTTCACTCTTCACAGCCATTTACTACTACACTCAAATGAAATCAAAGAAAATTTACCAATACTTGTATTTAAATCTTGTTCCCAAACATCTAATTTTAAAATATCAGTACAATAATTCATAATGAGCATAAAATAACACAAATTAAGACAGTTGCCAGAGTTATCAACTCGCAAGGTTACCATGGTTACGAAGTACGATGAGTTAAAGAGTTACCAAAGTCGCAACATAGCCCTCCGTTTATCGCCGATTTGGCGCGATAGAAAAAAACAACCGTACCGGTCTTTGGGATTTAGCCGAAATTTTAAATAGTTTACATACAAGAATTTGTATTTCAATAATATTTTTTAATGATACGTATTAAAAATTAGTAAATAGACTAAAACTTACTTCATTTAGTTCGGCGATTACAGTTACTACAATCACCACAAAGGAGAAAGCAAAACACACTGACGTCATTCAAATGCAGGATCGCAGCTTCTTTGGCAACCAATCACGTTAAGTGTAGAGTTATTACAATTTAATTATATAATTTTATTATAAACTATATTAATTATATATGAATAAATAAAATATATGTATTTTATAAAATCATGTTAAACCTCCAAAACCACTTTGCAGTCATTCCATTTTATTATCGGTTTCTTCGTAGCTGAAAACTTTTTCCTCCGTACCACTGTCCTACTCGATTACGCAACGCAATGCGCTTGCTTTATTGAGTCGCGTTGCATAATCAAGTGGTTACCGTGGTACTACTTCCATATTCTCTTCGCATCAACTGCATTTTTTTCAATAAATAACTACCTACCTCGAAAACTCTTCGAAGTACTTCATTTTAAAATCTCTATTGTAATTATCATGCAATTTTGCACAGTGGGCAAAATAAAATTAATATTTCATTTTAATTTCAAATCAGTTCTGTTCAAATAATGTGAAGTATACAAATAGTGGCACATATCCGGGGTTAAAGCAAGAAAAATCTCAGGTGAAATCCCTGCCTACGCCACTGATATTTGGAACTCACGCAGTAATATTCACATAATAGGGAAATCTAATTTGGCAGAATGTAAATCGAATATATGAATTTAACTATAAAATTATAATTTAGAATTTAAATAATATATTTGAATCTAACGAAAATTTTTATTATATATTTTTTAACTTTTAAAACATCTTATTAATAAAATAAAATTGCTTAACTAATGTAAAAATAGAGAACTGACTAAAGTTCTACTTTTCCTTTGAATGAGACCGTCCGACCTAGGTGTAAGGTATCTATTTGGACGGTAGAGTAGTGCCCCGCAATTTAGACCGGAACCCAGTGAGGGCTGCATCCACAGGGACCATACACTCCTTCCCCTACCGCCAACTTCTCGGAAGGACTTACGGGCCTGCATATTTAACGTGCCCATACCTCGCGTGAACATAAGGACAGTTTGGGCAGAGTCGGGAATCAAATTCGGATCGTTCGCGTGCAATTCCCGCGCGTTAACCACTGGGCTGTCTCACCATCGTTCAGATAGATTTTTTCAAATCTAATTAGTTTTTATATTATGAAATGTGTGACAGCTCATGTGGAGAATTACGTCAACCCATCAATAAAATTGTAAAGCGAAAGGGCTGGCCACAGATGTTCGTTAATATACATTAAAATGTGTGTAAACTGAAAAACCAGCCAAGCTGTGTAAAATCCCATGATCTATTAGATTTACACATTTTAATGCACTTTTAGAAAGTAGTACACACTTCCTTAAATACACACTTCATTAAATACATACACCAACGCGTATATTTGAGATACACGTCTGTGAATTGACACATTTACCGATATAGTTGTGTAAATTTCCAGTTTTACACATTTATTTTTTAGAGTGTGATCGCGCAAAAAAGAGACAAAAAAAAGTAGTCCAGAAAGCCGAATTTTTAAGTATTAGTTATAAAGCAGAAATGCTTACTGAGATCAAATCTTCAGAACTGTATATTGATAAATAATAAGTGAAAACTACTTTGAAAGTTTTTATCTATTGGAAGAGGAAATGCATTTGTTCATTTTGTTTCTTTAAATGGAGTAATGAAGTAGATGTTTTTCCGTTTTTCTATGGCACTATATCAGGGTTTTATCTTATTGTTATTATATGGGGGAGGGGGGAGGTGATAACATGCGGTCAAGAACTTCGCGAGAAGAGAGCTTTGCACGAAGCACCGATCCAGATGGTTATTGAATAAACCCAGTTTCACACCCCGCTCACAACCGATTCCGAACCTTAATTATAGTCGGAATTTACGGTCTGCCACGTGCTTCGAGCGTTTGGGAAGCCTCCACTATTTTGTGCAATCGGGCTTGCTTTTGGGTAGAATTAAATGTTGCAACTCAAATAAAATTGAACTCGCCAAGTAAAAAACTGAACTCACCAGTAGCAAGCTGGCGACTGGGATTCACCACCCTTGGTTATCTGTGACGTTTCAGTTTATTGTAATTTATGGTTGGCTACAATTTTGACATTTTTCATTGTCTTTTCTTTGTATTTGTATTCAATACTTGTTTAAATTTTAAATCTCCCATTTATAACACTTACTATTGTAATTTTGTAATTGATCAATCTTTAATAGCCTGTTTATATTATCATTATTCCGTAGCTAATTTATGCAAATTTGCCTGCCGATCTGGTCTACATATGAGATTGTTTCCACGGTCATTTTTCATATAGCCACTGATGAAGGGTATAGTGATACCCGAAAGCGCTCTGGCTTTTTAACATTCGTGCGTCTTATAGGATGGTTTTATTTGATTAAATGACCTTTTAACACTTTACAACAAAGTTGAAAAGTGTTTATGACTTTGTTCATTCTGTCTGTCTGTCTGTCTGTCCGTTAACACGATAACTGCCGTAAAAATAATTTTATCAAAATGAAATTTTAGTAATTTGCTCAGACGGTCTGTGGGATCAATGGGATTATAAATGAATAATATCACCCAATTAGTTTTGGATTGAACCCGGGTTGAAAAAATGAAATACATTGACCCATATGGGACATAATGATTCAAACATTTTTTAAGCGGATTTAAAATTCACAAATTGCTTCGAAAGTTTTAGGAAATATTCAAATTATCCCATAAAATATACAAAAAAAATTTCAGCAAAATATACTCAGTAGTTTTTAAATAAAAATTAAAATAGTAATTACACCCTTTATATGGAGTGGTCACGTGATCCCTATATGTAGAGATCATGTGACCCACTGCAAAATGAAATATGGCATCCATCTTGCGTCAAAATTGTGATTTTTAAAGTTCTTTTTAATTTATATTTAGTGTTGTATCCGTCCTAAAACCGCTTTATTTTTACTTAAATTCTGGGCATCTATATATTGAAACAACGCAATTACAATATAGTTGAGTTTAAATGATCATCCAACTTTGATTATTTTTACAACGAAGCCCACTTTTCACTTATGGAAAATGTAAATAGCAAAATATGTACAATGAGTTGTATAAGAATTGTTACATTTCTTTAACGCAAAATTATTTAGCTTATGGAGTCTGCAATATAGCTGATATGAATGAAATATTCATTGATTTTATAGAGAGAAGGACAATTTTTTCGATGAAGTTTTAAGCATAGAGTTTAATTACTTGTACCTCCATGGTCTTAAGTTTTTAAATAAAATAAATTATTATAGTTTTGTGATGAATGAAATGAATGGAAAAAAGTAAATGAATGAAATGTTGCTTTTATAGATAGAGCCAGGCGATTTATATTTCGATGACGTCATTTGAATAAAGTTCATTTGTTTTCGATGAAGTTTTCAAATATAATAAATTATTGTAGTATTATGATAAATTTAAAAATATTACCGAGGAACGTAACGCATTTTAGAGATGTTTAAACCAGACAATTTATATTTCAATGCTGTCATTTGAATGAAGTTCATTTTTTTCGATGAAGTTTTAAGTTTTCAAATATAAGAAATTAATGTAGTATTGTGATAATTTTATAAATATTACCGTATGTATTGCATTTTAGAGATGTTTAAATAAAATTGTATTGAAGTTGGAAAGGGTTTCATAATCAATGCTTTATGCATGATTGATATTTCTTGTTATCTATGATATGTGTCTTTAATTTTATTGCTTATATATTGAAATAGACGTGATACCACTTTTAGTCAAAACGTGTCCAGGAGACCTTAAAACATAAATTGGAATCTAAAACTTGAAATCAAAAATTTTCGTGAAAACAACACTTTCTCAATACTATGTATGTGAAAGAAAGAAATAATTATCGTTTTATGGACACTTTACAACATAGTTGAAAAGTGTTTATGACTTTGTTCATTTTGTCTGTCTGTCCGTCTGTCCGTTAGCACGATAACTGCCGTAAAAATGACTTTATCAAAATGAAATTTTCGTATGTTGTTCAGACGGTCTGTGGGACCTATGGGAATATAAATGAATAATATCACCCAATTAGTTTTGGATTGAACCCGGGTTGAAAAAATGAAATACATTAAACCCTATGGGACCTAATTTTTCAAACATTTTTTAAGCGAAATGAGAATTCACAAATTGCTTCGAAAGTTTTAGGAAATATTCAAATTATCCCATAAAATATATAAAAAGAATTTCAGCAAAATATATTCAGTAGTTCTTAAAATAAAAATTAAGTAATAATTACTCCCTTTATATGAAGAGATCAAGTGACCATTATATGAAGAGATCACGTGACCTACTTCAAAATAAAATATGGCATTCATCTTGTCTCAAAATCGTAATTTTTAAAGTTATTTTTAATTCATATTTAGTGCTGTATCCGTCCTAAAACCGCTTTATTTCTGCTTAAATTCTGTGCATCTACATTCTCAAACAGCGCAATTACAATATATTTGAGGCTAAATGATCATCAAACTTTGATTATTTCTACAACGAAGCATAATTTTCACTTATGGAGCATGTAAACACCAACGATGTAGAATGAGTTGTATAAGAATTGCTGCATTTCTTTAACGCAAAATTATTTAGCTCATGGAGTCTGCAATATAGCTGATATGAATGAAACATTCATTGATTTTAAACAGTGAACTAGACGATTTTTTCGATAAAGTTTTAAGCATAGAGTTAAATTACTTGTACCTCTATGATTTTAAGTTTTTAAATAAAATAAATTATTATGGTATTGTGATGAATGAAAGGATTGGAGAAATGTTTATGAATGAAATGCTGCTTTTATATAGAGGTGATTTATATTTCGATGACGTCATTTGAATAAAGTTCATTTGTTTCCGATGAAGTTTTCAAATATGATAAATTATTGTAGTATTATGATATTTTTAAAAATAGTACCGAGGAATGTATCGCATTTTAGAGATGTTTATATAAAATTGCATTGAAGTTGGAAAGTGTTTTATAATCGCTATATGCATGATTGATCTTTCTTGTTATCCTTGATATTATGATGCTGTGTGGTTATTAAACGATGTCCTTTTACGAAGCTGACGACGTTTTACACTGAAGTTGAAAAATTATTGAATAAAAATCCTTAAAAATTGACAGATTAACACTTGTGGGTTACCCTGGTGTGGATTAGATTTTGGTATGATTCAAAGAAACAGTATCAACAGGATTTTTTTTTTAAGCGAAATGTCCTTCAAAAATCGTCAAAATCTGAAATAAGACAAAACATACTCAAATATATCAATTAAATTCTTGTCTTATACGTAACGTGTGACGATGAAAAGAATAAGATTAATTGCTTAACTAACAATTCTCGAGATATTTTAGATATTTTCAACGTCAGTTTTGAAAATTCGTCCAGTAGCCAAATGAAAACGATAATTGAATTGAAAGTGCAAATTCAGTGTAATTTAAAATAATTATACTTGTCGTTTCCTGAATTTAAACTCAATTTAATGAGTTTTGAAAGAAATATACTGAAAATGAATGTGAGTCTAAAGACATGTGCGGTGCACATCATATTTTTTTTATTTCACTTTATCAACCGATAGTTAGCTAGAAAATCAAAATTTGAATTGCATTCGTATTTTGTGGAATATATTTCGAGTCTTTGGATTTTGAACCTTATCGGTCTAGTCCGTTCTGGGCACGCCTTATAATTGCACTCTATTAGTGGGTATAGCACGAGATCCAGATGTAGCTGAAAACGCTAAAAAATTGTCAAAATTATTACAAAGATTATCAAATTTATATATTTTCTGTTTTATTTAAGCGATTCTTGAAACAGGGTAGAAATGGCAGGTGTACATCTTGATCTATAATTTTAACGTCTTCAGTTTGGTATATGTAGACAAAACTGATATTTTTTGCAAATTTGTTTACAAATGAGACCAGGATATTTTATTCTTTGGATCTGCCTGTAAAAAGCGAATATGTATAGCGTGAACAGATATCCACATGCTTCGTTTTAGGAAGATTACGTTAAATATTTAAATATATATTTTTGAAGAGTAAAATCATTTGGAATATTTCTGGAATTTTCACATATTTTAACTCACGAACAACGTCGGGTATATCTGCTAGTTTTAATTGTGGAGACCAGGAGACATTTAGGCAGGTTTTTATACAAAGGTTTATAATTTCTAACAAGCCATTCAATGGCCCAGACTGATAGGCGCCAGTTTACAGCATCCCTGACCTGATAGGTCATAAAAGCCATAAATAAGGGGGCTTCACTTACTGGTGTGGTCGAGTCAGAGAAGTTACTGGAGGCCAAACCTGAAACCAATCAGATTGGTTAAAGAATTAACCAATGAGGAAGTGTTGTCGCATCGCCCTGAGGGCAACCGATGAGATACGGAGGGCGTATCCGGACCTCAGGCAAAAACTATGTGGCAACCGAAAGTTTAATAGACGAAATTAGGAATATGCATCAAGGTACTCATACAGTTCAGCCATGTTACAATATGCATCAAGGTACTCATACTGTTCAGTCATGTTAGAATATGCATCAAGTTGCTCATACAGTTCAGTCATGATTTAATATTTATTAAGTTACACATGCATTCAATGAAGAGTTGATTTTAAGAAACGGCGTGAAGAGTCACATTCGGTGTTTAGTAAAAAATAGACAAGAGACTATGCGGGACCAGAGTGTATTTTAGCAGTCAGTATGCAGAGATATAGTGTGATGTAATAGCCAGTATAGTCAGCCTATAGTAAATATTGAAAGATGATGTAACAACCAATGGCCCACAAACGTCTAAAGACAACAAAGGAGGTATGCATCAATCAGCTGTTATAAAAGGTCATAATAATAATATTAGGAAATTAATATACCTGGTCTCACACACCTAGTCTCCTTAAAAATGTGTGCATAATTATTGTAATTTAATCATAATTATAATGTGTTTAATAAATAATGTTTATTTTAAAGTAAAAATGGGAGGGGATTTTAAAGTTAAAATGGATAAATGTTTAAAAGTTAATTGTGTAGTATAATTAATAGGTATAAATAGGTAATATTGTAGTATAATAATTAATATAAATTAATATTGTATTTATTATTAATAAGTAGTATTAATTAATAGGTAGTATTAATTAATAATATATAAAGTTAATTGTGTAGTATAATTGTAATAGGTAATTGTGTAGTATAATTCCAGGAACTCGCACAAAGAAATAATGGTGGATTATGATGCGAAGCAATCTAATGTACGGCTTTCCGATTTGCGACCATGCTTAATATGTTTAATTTTAAATATATGCTTTGAGTATCTAAATGTGTACCAGAGTTATTACAAAAGAAGATATGTGTTTTTCATCTTTGGGTATAAAGAAAACATGTTTTTGAACAGAGTTAAAGGGTGTGTTTTTATTTATATTCAACACTTCAAAGGTAGTTTGGGTTTAATACTCATTGAACATTTCTAAATCTATTTTCCATTCATTTCTTCCAAGAAAGTGGTTATTTAGAAATATGACATTTCTAAGTCTGCAATCGAACGCAGGATGTTTTTGTGTTTGAAGAAGAATGGGAAACACAACCCCCCAAAAGAAAGAGTTTTTTTCTCTTTTCTTTTTTTTTTTTTTTTTTTTTTTTTTTTTTGCATCACCAAAGGCTTCTTTGACCGATATCTTTTCATTCCATCCGAACTTACTGCGAAAATCCAAGAAAGATATTTATTTCGGTGGTGGTTGCTCGTAAAAAAATAGAAGCCATGGAGGATATAGATGCTGTGCGAATGCATTCAGGAAATATATCTGTGTTATTAGTTATGAGAATCAGCATTTGGCATTGACAATCCACATTGAAAAGCGAGAATATCGTTATATTTCTTGCGACGAACACTTATAAGTGCAATTTATGAGTAACGAAATGTGTGAATAGCAAGGTGGGGCATCGGAAGCTGAGCGTAAAAGATATTTATATGAAATTACGTAATAAATTTCAGAAATGGTTTTGTATTGAAATCAGTCTTTATAAGGCATTTCTTACGAACTTGATGTTTAATTTGGTCTGGAAATTTAACGTGGTCTTCAACACTGACATGCATCATTTTAAGGAACTTTTACGCTGTGCTTTGAAGAAAAAATCTGATGTGGGCAGCACATGACTTTCCTTATATAATGCAATGAATTTACTACTTTTACAGTAAAAAAAATAGATTATTATTATAGTAGATATCTATATTCTTTCTAAGATATTGAATTTTCGTCAATGAGTCGTCATTTTCATTCATTTAGAGTCATTTTTATCCATTTGGCGGGCTTTTCGTTAATTTAGCAACATTTAAAAAGTCGCCAAGTTGGCGACATCCCACCAAATTTGTTGCCAAAATCTCGTCAAGCGTTATGGACGGAGACATAAGTTATTCTTACAACAGGTAAATGAATATTGGCGTTCAAATACAAAGGCATTACTCAAAGTATCTTTTTTCATGAATGGAACGAGCTAGATCCACGAGAATGATGCCACCAAATTTATCGCATGGTATTACATATGAAAAGTAAACATGTTTCTCAATAGGAAATATTTTTTTTATTTTATATGATTTTTTGATAATTTTTTTGAAAAATGTGCAATATCTCGAGAACGGTTCATGCTAGCGTTCTAAAGTTTATGCCAATTGTTTTCTAATGAAAAATTACATAAGAAATATCTATTTGCGTAACTTTATAGGTTTTGATTTTTGGACGATTTTTTTCAAAATTTCACTCAAAAATTTGGGGGGGTTCTGAATATTCGATTGCATATAAAAACAATAGGCTTCCTTATACATTATTCCTTCCTTATACAGCTTCCCTTATACATTATTGTATATAAGGAAAGTAAAAATAGGTTATTCTAATAGTAGATACTTATATTCTTTTTGACTTACTGAATTTTCGTCAATGAGTCGTCATTTTCATTGATTTAGCTTCATTTTTATCCATTTGGCGAGATTTTCGTTAATTTGGTAACATTTTAAAAAGTCGCCAAGTTGGCGACATTCCTCCAAATTTGTCGCCAAAATCTCGCCAAGCGTTATAGAAGGAGAAATAAGTTATTCGTATCACAGATAAATGACTATTGGCATTCAAATACAAAAGTATTATTCAAAAGTATTATCTTTTCCCATAAATGGAACGAGCTAGATCCACGAGAATGATGTCACCCAATTTATCGCATGATATTACATATGAAAAGTGAACATGTTTCTCAACGGTTAATATATTTTTTTTATTTATGTGATGTTTTGATAAATTTATTTGAAAAATATGCAATATCTCGAGAACGGTTCATGCTAGCGTTCTAAAGTTTATGCCAATGTTTTTCTAAGGAAAAATTACATAAGAAATGCCTGTTTGCGTAACTATATTAAAGGTTTTGCTTTTTAAATGATTGTTTCAAATTTTCACTCGAAAATTAAGGGGGGGGGTTCTGAACATTCGATTGCGATTAAAAACAATAGCTTCCAGTATTCATGGATTGTGATTTTTGTACCAAATTTCATTCGAATCGCCCCATTTACTCGTGAGACATCGTCTCCACAGACTCACACACACACACACACACACACACACACACATATAGACATAACCTCAAAAATGTTTGATTCGTGATCAGGGATACTTGAAACGTGCTGTCCCGTCGAAAACTCGAATTCGAATTTTCGATCTCGTCATAATACTTTCCTTATACATTATATATATAAGGAAAGTAAAAATGAGTGTTGTTCAATTCGACTTCATCATACCTGAATCCATTTTTAAGCAGCTTTCATATTCTATAAGAAAATTTTTGAAAAATCCATATCGTTGGTCCGAATGACTATAATTATAGCGTGTCACCTTTTACTTTAGATGGCTTGAAAATATCTTTCAATTGATACAATACTTGACAAAGTACCCCAGTGGGGGGTAACTTCCATCCCCCTCAAGGGGGCTAATGACGTCACGAACACAAAAATTGTATCGCGGCTATTTTTCACACCAATGATAGAAACTACACTGCTGGCCATCCAAAATGCAACACCATAAAGGAAGCATCCAATAAGCATGAAATTTGCACCATACGTAGACCTCGATAGGAAATACAAATGATTAGAATTTTAGCTCATATGCAAATCATGTGCGCCAGTAGCGCCATCTACAAGAGCTATAGAAGGGGAGAAGAGAAGGCTGTTTTGAAGTGCAGGAATGTTGTTTTCACCCTGTATTTTTGTGTGGGAAGCTTCAGTATGCCTTGTCGAAGAATACGGCAGCCATTTCAGCACGTTTCTGAGTTTGACAGAGGAAGAATTGTGGCTTATAGAGATTGCGGATTACCCTTCCGAGAAATGGGTGCTCGTGTTGGACGAAATCAAGCCACAGTGATGCGAATATGGAATCAGTGGGTGCAGGAGGGACGGACCAACCGACAGGAACGATTGCACCAGCCTCGTCGCACCACCGAACGTGAGGACAGGCATATTGTGCGCGTGGCAATGATGGATCACACTGCAACATCAACAACCCTATCGCAAGAATTAAGGTCTGTTTCACAACAATCTGTGTCAGCACGTACCATTCGACGTCGTCTGCAGCAACGGACAATTTCAGCAAGGCGTTCATTGCTGCGATTACCTTTGACTCCAGATTATAGGCGTATGCGGCTGCAATGGTGCGTTGAACACCGGACATGAACAAACGAATGGCACGGCATTGTGTTTTCAGACGAATCACGATTCTGTCTACAACACGACGATGGTCGTATCCGGGTTTGGCGGAACCGTGGCGAGAGAGTGCATAACTCTTGCAATATGCATCGCCATACCGGTCCTTCACCTGGCGTTATGGTTTGGGGTGGCATTGGATTTTACTCCCGCACCCCCTAATAGGCATTGCCGGTACATTCAACAGCCACCACTACATTTCTGAAGTTTTGGAGCCTGTTGTCTAACCTTACTTTCAAGGCTTGCCTGCTGCCAAGTTTCAACAGGACAATGCGAGACCACACGTGGCACATATCGTTCAGCATTTCTTCAATGCCCACCAAGTTTCACTGCTTCCTTGGCCCGCCCGTTCTCCAGATCTGTCGGCCATTGAAAACGTCTGGTCGATGATTGGCAAACGACTGGCCCAGCAAACAGCATCATCTGCTACGACAGATGAAGTTTGGCAACGTGTGGAAGCAGTATGGACTGACATACCCCAAGAACACATTCAAAGTCTCTTTCTTTCAATGCCGAGGCGCGTAGCAGCAGTTATTGTCAGCCATGGCGGCTGCACAAAATACTGATTTCTTCATGTTCCGCAAGTCGAACGGGGCTGTATTTTCAATCAATTCATCCTTTTACTTTATGTTCTTTGTCCAATAAATTTGGCTTTGATATCTCTTGTCTTTCATGGTGTTGCATTTTGGATGGCCAGCTGTGTATTAAGCCTCGTGATCATTAAGCCATAAATAAACACTTTTATCCATGATTATACCAAATTTTATCCTAAGCTGTCATATTAAAAAAATATGTTTTCACTCGAATTTAAAAAAAACCTACGTAGTTCTAGATTTTTTAATGACAAAACCGAATATAAAATTTCGTGGAAATTCATTAATATTTGTAGCAGCCATTGTGGACGCAGGAAATACACCGCAGATATACAGACAGATCAATCCAAACTAGTCAAAACTTGCTCAGGAGGTCCTAATACTTCTTTTATCATCAAAATCTCAAATTCGAAAATGTCCTTGAAAACAATACTTTTTATGTACTATATTATATAGTATGAGAAAGTATATATTTGATATTCTATTCCCTACATACAGTGCATAGGGTACATGTATAGTACAGTGTATAGGGTACATGTATAGTACAGTGTATAGGGTACATGTATATTACAGTGTATAGGGTACATGTACAGTACAGTGCATAGGGTAATGTATAATACAGTGCATGGTCAGTGTATGGTACAGTGCTTAGGGTAAATGTGTCGAAAATTTTAATTCGAATTTTCGACTGAAGAGCATATTTTGAGTATGTTTGAATTTGATATGAACGTTTTGAGGGGATACCTGTGTGTGTTGCGTGTATATGCCTGCTTGTGTATATGTGTATGCCTCCGTCGAACGAGTTTCTGTGTTGTCTCATGAACGCATGGAATGCTGCGAAATGAACTTAGCATGGTTATTGCTATAAGTAAGCGATTCCCAATCTTTTTTGTTTGGAGAAACCCCTGAAACAGTTCATAAAATCTCTCTTGGCTAAGACGCATTAATGGTAAATTACAATATAGACTTGTAAAGCAGTAGGGTTCATAAAAAATAATTAACTCATACTTTTGAATAAAATATTACGAGAGTATTTATAGCCTATTTCTATTCATTAACTAGAACGTATTTACTGTATTGCAGAAAATTTTACTTCTTATTTGGCGTCATTTTTATGAATTTGGTGTTTTGGTGTTATTTTTATCAATTTGGCGACATTTTTATCAATTTGGCAACATTTAAAATGTTTCCAAGTTGATGACGTTCCGCTAAATTTTTCGCCAAGTGTCAAGGACGGACGGCGGGATGGAGAAATGGGTTATTCTTATACACTATATTTTGTTGAAAGAAGCTTGAAATATTTTACTTGTTGGCAATATGAGCGTGACACTCCTAGTTGCGTGGTATCTCGAATAAAAGTTTATAAAATCTATATAAATAAAATTGAAAATCTGTCTGTCTGTCTGTCTGTCTGTTTGTCCCGTCATCACGGGGGAACTGAATTTGATGAAATTTTGTGGGTAGCCTGGAAATAGTCTCACTTAAAATTTAGTCCATGTTTGGAGTTTTTACGATCAGTGGTTCTTGAGATATTAGTAAAAAACGAAATTTTCGTTTGTCTCAGGATCATCTTTTAACACCTCTTTACTGCTCACAGACGAAATAAAACGACTCAATCCTCTAGCACATGACATTATAAAGAAAGTAAAAATTCCCCTCCACTACATTCAATGCCCTAGCTCAACAGCCATGAATAAACAGAAATTTCAAAATGTATTCTATGAACCAATTCAAACTAATCTCCTCGATGTTCTTTGGTGTACCATTAAGTTATTTAAAACACCTCAACAAGGATAGTTAGGATACATGCAAATTGCTGTAGAATGTAAACACTGTGGTGTAATAGTAACTTCTTTTCTACCAATGATTGATCTGAATGCAACTTCTTACAGCTGTGTAAACACCACCCTTATGTTCATAAGTAATGAAACAAAAAGATTGAATGTGGAAACTCATATTGCAACCTTTGATCAGTGCTTGTGGATAGAGGCAATGGAAGTTATATGCGCTGATCACAAAGGACAATCTATATAAATAAAATTGAAAATCTGTCTGTCTGTCTGTCTGTCTGTTTGTCCCGTCATCACGGGAGAACGGCTGAACTGAATTTGATGAAATTTTGTGGGTAACCTGGAAATAGTCCCACTTAAAATTTAGTCCATGTCTGGAGTTTTTACGATCAGTGGTTCTCGATATATTAGTAAAAAACGAAAATATCGTTTGTCTCATTTTCACAAGGGAACGGCTAAACCGAATTTGATGAAATTTTGTGGATAGTCTTGAAATAGCCCTCATAAATTTAGCCCAAGTTTCGAGTATCTAAGTCCAGGGGTTGTCGAGATATTAATGAAAAACGAAATTTTCCCCGGGGAGTTCTACTCTCTAACTACGTGGTTTATCCAAACGAAAAACTTAAAATCGTTTGAAAATGAATTAAAACTTTATCTCTGAGTTTGATAGGAGATTTTTTGCGCTAATTAGTCACTTTCTAAAAACATGAATTGTTTGAAACGTGATTTAAAGGGGAAATCTATCGCCATGGTTTAATTAAAACAAGTTTTTACTGAACAATGAAAAGCATAAAGAAATCAAAATGGTTATTTAATTTCGCAGTTTATGAGGAAGATTCTATCTTATATCATGTTGCTCAGAAACGCAATTAAATTAAATCTGTCTGTTAATTTTAATTATTATTTTTTCGATTTGAATAATAAATAAATGGATGTAAAAATATATTTTAGAAAAGAACGATTTGATTTTTCTTATAGCATTTTTGACTGGATAATATGAATTACGGTCATCAGGTTTAAACGTTATTATTATTGATATTTTCGGGATTATTGATTCAGGGATTATTGATATTTTCAAGTTATTATGCAATTGTTTTATTATGACAAAAATTGTTTAAACTCATATATTGTAAGTTGTACGAGTAATCTTCTACAAATACACGGGTATATCTTCTAATCTACGAGAATATAAGTAGTACAGGTATATTGGCATATGTTTTGATATGTATTGGTATATATTGGAATCATTTATGACCTTCTGGTATAAAAAGTACCGGGATTATTGATATTTTCAATTTATTACGTCATCCCTTTTATTTTGGCAAAGGTTTTTGAGATTCATATTGTAATACGGGTAATCTTCTACTAGGATACTGGCATATTTTCTAATCTGCGACAATATAAGTAGTACGGGGTTGCATATATTGATTTAATTCCTTTTTTTGTAAAATTGCTTACAAAAGGGGCCAGGATGTTTTATTCTTCAGATCTGCCCGTGAAGATAAGTTTGCATACTGAGAACAGATATTCTTAAACTTCTTATTAGGAGCAATGAATTCAATATTTTAACAGAATTTGCACATGATTGCGAATTATAAGTTTATTTATATTATATGCTCCGTACGAAGAACGGGTATGCTGCTAGTATATATATATATATATATATATATTAAGCGTACAGATTGTAGCATGTGGGGGAATCATTTGAAGATTATTCACGGTGACGACCTTTCGACATGTGAGTTGCTCTTTTTTGCAAATTCGTATATTTGTGCGCTATATTTTTCATGTTCATGTCTATGTGGTATTTTATATTTCATGTTTATGTGGTATTTTATGTTATATAATTGAATTTATCCTATTTGGTTTTTTTCTGTTATTCCGTTGTTGGGCACAGATTGCATAATATTTTAACCACGTGTTTTTATGCAATCATAGAAACAACGGATTTTAGTATATCTGTCTAGAATGTGCCCCTGAAGACGTTTCTGGCAGATATACTATTTTTTAATATATTTTCCTTGTCCTGGCCTCTCCGTGCTCTGCTTTTTCGGCCCTTCCTCGTTGCTTTTTGCTTTTCACACACGCTTTTATTTTGCTCGCGGTTAGATACTGTGGTTACTGATTCACACTCTTGCACTTTAGTTTTTGTTATTTTAATTAATATATATATATATATTATCCCAGTGCATATCGTTCGGCACCTATATAGATTTCATTGTTAAGTGCTTTCTTTAGATATTATTTCTTCTTCTCTGATATATTTTATTTTTAACACCCGTTTATCTCTTAAAATATTCCTAAGCGAATTTCGCCTTGAACGTAAATACAGCGAAAATAGCCAGGGAACATAAAATAACATTTTATGAGGATCTAAATTTATGAGGTCAAAGTTTTGGTTGTCTGGTGTGATGAATAGATTTTATTCTTGTTCGACAACAATGGAAAATTCATAAGAAACTTCACCCTCCTCACTATAGGCAGCATAAGTCTGCGAAAGAAGGCTGATAAAGATTTTACGAGCATCTTTAAAGACGTTTAAGTAACGTTTCTGTAACGTTTTATAGTTTGGCACAAGAAAACACTTCGTTCCTGAAGAAACTTTTTAATTGAGTAGTAAGAATTTATTTACGTCAACGTAAAATGCATTTGTCAGTGCGTGATTTAATATAGTCAAGACAGTTGAGTCATGTTTTAGAATGTATAAAACGTGTAAATCGAGCGAAAACTGCATTTTGTATTTTTGATCCTTTTATATAATTCCATATTGCTTTCCTTACAATGCATGGTAATGTATAGGGAAAGTATTGGAATCTTGTCGAAAATAGCAACTCGAGTTTTTGACGGATTTACACGTTTTGGGACCTCTAGAACACGAAAAATCTAATTTTAACGTGATGTCTGTGTGTGTGTATATGTGCAACGTATATACCCACTATAATTAAAAAACTAATTGACCAAATCTCATAAAATTTCATTGGTAAGTCACGTGTGTTTGACTCTGGTACCGATTGGATTTTAGTGCGAGTAGAGATAAAAGAACATGCTTTTTTTTTTTAGAAATGGCCAGCAAAAATTGTCTGTATCTGCTCTAGCTGAAAAACTAATGGACCAAATTTCACCATATTTCGTGGATAAGTCAGTTGTGGATTACCCTGCTGCTGATTAGATTTTGGTACGATTCAGAGAAAAAGAATCAGGCTCTTTTTTTGCGAAATGGCCCACAAAAATAGTCAAAATCTAAAATAAAAGACTATATGTTCAAATATATCAATTAAATGTTTTTTTACGTAATGTTTTTATACGTAATTTTTGACGATGAACGGAATATGATCAATTCCGTTACTTTAGGATCAATTGTTCTCGAGATATTTTAGTCTTTTCACATTTTTGCTACATTGCATTTGAAAATAAGTCCAGTTACCAAATGGAAACGAAAATTGAATTAAAAGTGTAAATGCAGCGCAATTTCAATTAATCATGCGTGTTATTTTATGTAATTAAGCTGAATTTAATGAATTATTAAAGAGATAAAGAGAAATTGAATTTGGTTCTGTAGGAAAAGTTATGTGTCGCCTAAGAAGCTGCATAAGACGTTTTGTATTTATAACAAGATTCTTAGGAATGTTCTTAACGAGCCTAAAAACTTCGGAACAAAATGATGTGTGTACATGCTAGATCTATCTATATCAGAGTGTCTAATTGGATGAAAGTGATTGCAAAGCTGTTATCGGGGAAATGAAGAAATTAGGAACACCAATTCGGCCATATAGTGAGATAGAAGAAAATGCCATATAGAAAGTTGTTAAACATTGCATAATTAGTATTGTATCCTCAGGAATTATGGGTGTACACGCGGGATACAAGAACGAGTTCAAGTTTCTGGATAACTAACGTTTATTCACAAGCACAAAGTAATAACAGGAACAATATACAAATAAATAGCATTTAAATACTCCACTAATTTAATTTCGCAAAATAAGCGATATTATTCTCAAAATACTGACGAAAATAATTTCACAAAACAGCGCCTGGGGCGCGGTAGCCCATTGGTTAGCGCGCTGGAGTTGCACTCGGTAGGCCCGGGTTCGATTCCAGCCACTGCCAAAACTGCCGCCGTGTTCACGCGAGAACGATCACGTTAAACATGTGGGTCCGTAAGTCCTTCCGAGAGGTTGGTGGTAGGGGAAGGAGGGTACGGTCCCTGTGGATGCCTCCCCCACTGGGTTCCGGTCTAAATTGGGTGGCACTTCCCGGCCGTCCAAACAGTTACCTTACACCTTTCTGATAGGTCGGACGGTCTGGGTAACAACAACAACAAAACAGCGCCTACTATTCTCAAAATATTGACAAAAGTCATAGCTCACTGTAGCTCGTATTTTGTCAACTGAACTGCCGCTGAATGATGACTCCTTTTTATATACTCTCTCTATAGAAACTTTTAGAATTATCTAATATTTCGTAGATTATTAGTTATTTGGAGATGCTTCTCGAAGATTCGAGAAGTCACCAAAATGTCGCCAAATTGGAGATAAATCGTCAAATTTGGCAACTATCTTCCTAAGTTCCAAAAGTGGCAACCTTAGAATGACGTCATGGGAAAGGATGCTAATACCGCTGTCTTCTGAAAACACCTTGATGGAGCCGTTTGGTTTGTGAAAGCGACGAAAGACAAGATGGGAGGCACCAGTGAGGGAATATTACACGTTCGCAACAATATGAATCGATTCTAAATCGACTACAGAAGGCAGTTAATTGGCATGGTGTGATTAACAGCAAATTTCTGTATCGCTTTGTAGAAATTAATAATTTATTATTTTAGTTTCAAAATATGGGGAGTTTCAGTGTTTGTGAAACAGGTATGTTTCAGAGGTCTGAAGTCATAAAGTCTTTACGTTTTGCTATTAGGTCGTATAGTACTTATGCTTTGTTAGAGAGTTGCATATTATATAGCAGCATTGAACGGGAAAGGTGCTTGATCCGCGTCTGTCAGTGAATTTTAGGAACGCAAGTTCTGCAGGTGGGTTTGGTAGATAATATTTTACACAAATGTATGCACCTTGTCATCTGAAAGACTTCCCATATAGTTTTAATAAAATAAATGAAAGGAAGAACGCGTTAATTTTAATGGATAATTAAGTGTTATCCCCTATGAAACATTTATTTTAAGTTATTCATCGCGGTATTCTTAATCAATTTCAGAAGTTTCCAGTTGTGTGCTTTTATTATCATTTAAATTAATGTAGAGACAAAGAGTCATAGATGGATATCAATACTAAAAAATCTGATGTGGGCAACACATGACTTTCCTTATATAATGCAATGAATTTACTACTTTTACAGCTAAAAAAAAACGTTATTCTTATAGTAGATACTTATATTCTTTCCATGATATTGAATTTTTTTCAATTAGTCGTCATTTTTATTGATTTAGCGTCATTTTTATCAATTTGGCGAGATTTTTGTTAATTTGGCAACAATTAAAAATGTCGCCAACTTGGCGACATTCAGCCAAATTCGTCGCCAAAATCTTGCCAATCGTTATGGACTGAGAAATAAGTTATTCTTACAGCAAATAAATGACTATTGGCGGTCAAATACAAAAGTATTACTCAAAGTATCTTTTTTCATGAATGGAACGAGCTAGATCCACGAGAATGATGTCACCCAATTTATCGCATGGTATTACATATGAAAAGTGAACATGTTTCTCACAAGGAAATATTTTTATTTTTTATTTTATATAACTTTTTGATAATTTTTTTGAAAAATGTGCAATATCTCGAGAACGGTTCATGTTAGCGTTCTAAAATTTATGCCAATCGTTTTCTAATGAAAAATTACATAAGAAATGTCTATTTGCGTAATTTTATCAGCGGTTTTGATTTTTTGACGATTTTTTCAAAATTTCATTCGAAAATTTAGGGGGGTTCTGAACATTCGATTGCGTATAAAACGAATAGGCTTCCAGTGTTTACGGATTGCGATTTTTGTACCAAATTTCGTTTAAATCGGTCCCTTTGTTCGTCAGTTATCTTCTCCACAGACTCACTGGCACACACACACACACACACAGACATCACTTCAAAAATGTTTGATTCGTGATCAGGGATGCTTGAAACGTGCTCTCCCGTCGAAAACTCGAATTCGAATTTTCGTCCCCGTCACAATACTTTCCTTATACATTATGTATATAAGGAAAGTAATAGTACTGTTCAAAATGTAAAAACTGTTATACTATTAACCAATATAGAAATATGCTTACACTGTAAAACATTTTGCAACCTTTGCTCATTTTTTCAGCTATTTTGTGATAATTTCGGTAAACTATCAGAAAAGCCTCAATTACAGACGTTCATGAAAAATCCAGCTTCATTTCTGAAATATTCAACTAATTATCGTCTGCCGAGGCGTTATTTTTTATTGATAGTTATGATAATATATATATATATATTATCATAACTATCAGAAACCTTACTCCCTATTATGAACAGTTGATTTCTCTGAAACTCTCAGTAACATTTGCAAATGTTTTACAGTGTATGTGTCAATTGAAGTACAATTTTAAAGGCTATACAAATATTATTCTTTAATTATTTATATCTTTATATTATGTCCTGTCACTTGAAATGCCAAATAAAGTCAAGGAAGTAAAGAATTTAATCTTGGTTTCTCTTTTGAATATTCATATGTAATTATTATAATTTTCTTTTCATTTTAGTTTCTGTCTTTCAAAAGGACACTTTTTTATTTCAATCAATTCTCTTGCCCTGTGAATTTTCGATAATAGTATATATCTTTTTGGCAATTTTATTTGGGAATAAACAAAAACGTTACACTAAGGAAGTGTTTTTTCCAGAGTGTTCAATATTGACCCTTTTAACGTTCTCTTCTCGCGGGCAAAGTGGCTACTAAAAATTACGCCTGCACACTTAATAAAAGTTTAGAATATACATAATGATTTCAAATTCAAGCCTAAAAATGGCGTCTTATACAGGGTGTTTCAAAATGGTTGACCCGATTTCAAATGGTTGTAGTTTTGTAACAACTAATCGTGTATTAAATTAATATATATCGCGTAAAAGAAAAAATTTCCGAGTTTTATAAAATGCCACATTCTATTACGTTTGTGACTTCGCAATAGACTGCAAACAGTTGTTTTCGAAAATGTCGACTGTGCAGTTGAAAGTTTTTTGCGTGTTGCAGTTTTCGAAATATAAATCGGTAATTACCGTTCAACGTCAGTTCCGTAGACGTTACATAATTGGACCGCCAAGTGTTGAGAGCATTCGTAGATGGTATTAGCAATTCGAACAATCAGAAAGTGTATGCAAAGGTAACAACAGCACAGGACGTTCGAGTCTATCTGAAGAAAATGTGGTAATGATCAGAGAATCCTTCCTAAGTAGCCCAACGAAGTCGTTAAGGCGCGCCAGTCTAGAACTAAGAATTTCTGTGTCGGCTTGTTGGCGTACTGTGAGGCAAAAATTGTTTATGGAACCATACAAGTTCCAGTTCCTTCAAGCTATAATGCCAGACGAAAAGCTAACAAGAAAGATCAATCATGCTTAAAGCATTGATTATGAAACACTTTCCAACTTCAATGCAATTTTATTTAAACATATCTAAAATGCAATACATTCCTCGGTAATATTTTAAAACTTCTCACAATACTACATTGATTTATTATATTTGAAAACTTAAACAATCATCGAAAAAAATGAACTTCATTCAAATGACGGCATTGAAATATAAATTGCCTGGTTTAAACATCTCTAAAATGTGATATATTACTCGGTAACAATTTTAGAATTATCATAATACCACGATAAATTTCATCCAAATTTAAAAACTTCATCGAAAACAACTGAAATTCACTCAAATGACGTCATAGAAAAAATAACACGCCTGGCTCTCTCTAAAAAAGCAGCATTTCATTCATAAATAATTTCCCATTCATGTCATTCATCACAATACTATAATAATTTATTTTATTTAAAAATTAAGACCATGGAGCTATAATTAATTGTACTCTATGCTTAAAACTTCATCGCAAAAAATCGTCCTTCTCTCGGTAAAGTCAATGAATATTTCTTTCATATCAGCTATGCAGACTCCATGAGCTAAATTCCTTTGCGTTAAAAAAATACAGCAATTCCTATACAACTCATGCTACATATTTTGCTGTTTATATTTCACATAAGTGAAAAATAGGCTTCGTTAGAGAAATAATCAAAGTTGGATGCTCATTTAAATTCAAATATATTGTAATTGCGTTGTTTCAGTATGTAGATGCACAGAATTTAAGCGAAAATAAAGAGGCTTTACGACGAATACAGCACTCAATATGAATTAAAAAGAACTTTAAAAATGACGATTTTGAGACAAGATGGATGCCGTATTATATTTTGAAGTTGGTCACGTGATCGTTTCATATCATGGTCACGTGATCGCTTCATATAAGAGGTGTAATTATTTTAATTTTTATTTAAAAAACTACTGAATATATTTTGCTGAATTTTTTTTTATATATTTTATGGAATAATTTGAATATTACCTAAAATTTTCGAAGCAATTTGTGAATTTTAAGTCCGCTTAAAAAATGTTTGAAAAATTAGGTCCCATAGGGTTCAATGTATTTCATTTTTTCAACCCGGGTTCAATCCAAAACTAATTGGGTGATATTTTTTATTTATATTCCCATAGGTCCTACAGACCGTCTGAACAACATACTAAAATTTCATTTTGATTAAGTCATTTTTACGGCAGTTATCGTGCTAACGGACAGACAGACAGACAGACAGACCGAATGAACAAAGTCATAAACACTTTTCAACTTTGTTGTAAAGTGTTAAAAAGACTAAACTTTTGCCATTTCATTCAAGAGATTATGGAGGATAAGGACATTTCTGCTCGATTGGTCTTCAGTGACGAAGCGACTTTTCATGTAAGTGGTAAAGCAAACCATCACAATCTTAGAATATGGGGCACTGAAAACTCGCATACAGTAATTGAACATATGCGCGATTCACCCAAAGTTAACATTTTCTATGCCATGTCTCGAACAAAGATTTATGGGTCTTTCTTTTCTTCTGGAAGCACGGCAACTGGAGATACCTACCTGGATATGCTACAGATCTGGTTATGTCCGCAAATGAACGAAGATTCCACATATTACATTTTCCAACAAGATGGCACACCGCCTCACTGGAATTTGAACGCTCGTAGTCACCTTAACAAAGTTCTTCCTTATCGTTGGATTGGTCGTAGTGGACCTACAGATTTGTCATTAACAAACTGGCCTCCCAGATCCCCAGATCTGACGCCGAGTGATCTTTTCTTTTGGGGATACATAAAGGATATTGTGTTCATGCAACTTTCACCCACAAACCTGCATGATCTCAAAAACCGCATTACTGCAGCTTTGGCGACGGTAATACAGGATATGCTGGGCCAAATTTGGCGAGAATTGGATTATTGCCCTGACGTTGTTCGTGCAACTGAAGGAGGTCACATCGAACACTTGTAGATAAAACTTAGACGTTTTCCGTTTAATTTCATGTATAACTTTTCAATGTAGGTTTGTAAGTTTCAAAATTAAATCCATTTGAAATCGGGCCAATCATTTTAAAACACCCTGCAGTATAGTTATGTTAACAGGGGAATTGCGACATGTAAAACAACATGTCATATAATTATTGCTTTATTTTCAATGTTTTCAGACAGTTTTTATCCAAAATAAATTAATAATAAAAAATATTTTCAATATACTTGCGTCAAACCGAACTTGAATACTTCGTGGAAGCTACAAAGACGTTCTTACTAAATTTTATTCGTTAATATGCACATTTGGTGAAATTCCGTGGTTAAAGCTGCCAGATTAAACATCTATCGCGAAATTCGAAGAGGTTCTAAAAAACACTATGAAGGAAATAGCGAATAAGAGCATAGAATAGAGCCTTTTAGGGTCAGAAATATCCCTTTTTAACCGTCTTGATTCTAATTTTGCTATCTGCGTTACAGAAAAAGAGAAAAATATTTACAAGATATATACTAAAATAAACAAAGTGTTTTATAGAATGTTGTGTTTTTGCATAATTATATTGAATCTATCTTAAACCGTCTGCAATATTTTTAATGTTGCAAAGAATTACGAAATGGACAATATGCACCCCATGGAGGTAAAAGTAAAGTTAAAGTTGGCGTTTTCTTAATATGAGCTAAAACTTCATATTTAGAAAACGCCAATATCGTTTGAGAAAATAATTCAGGTGGCGCTGGGATAAGATAAGTAGTTCTGGGGGGAGACAGCCCAGTCGTTAGCGCGCAGGAATTGCACTTGGTCGGCCCGGGTTCGATTCCCGCCACTGTCAAAACTGCCGCCGTGTTCGCGCGGAGTACAATCACGTAAAATATGTGGGTGCCTAAGTCCTACAGAGAGGTTGGTGATAGGAGAAGGAGGGCACGGTCCCTGTGAATGTCTCCCCCACTGGGTTCCGGTCTAAATTGGGTGTCACTTCTCGGTCGTCCAAATCTTATACCTTTATAAAAATCGAAATACGTTTATCATAATAGCTACTTAATGAACAACTATTGTTTGAAAATCTTTGATCAAAAAAAGCCGAGCTCAGTAGGGTTATTATTAGTATTTTCCTCTTTAAATACAAAGTAGTTAACAAACTTTCAAATATGTGAGACAATCATTCATACATGCTATTAAAACAACTTTTTATGATAAACGTATTTCGATTTATTTACCATTTTAGCTTATGTTTGCATAATTACTATAATATGGCAAGTTTTCCACTTGGCGACAGTTTGTTGATAGTAGAATTCACCAATTTTGTGATTCATTATGATCTAAAAATACAACAAAGTGTATAAAACTTGAAAGATATTGGTGTAACAGGAATAAATCTTTAATATATATATGTAAAATTCGAAGCTATTTACTTCTAGGTTTTGAAGACAGTATAATGCATTCAAGGTGATGTTTACATTACAAACCAAGTATTCTCAGATAAGACTATAACAACTAAAAATCATTAATAGTCCATATTACAGTTACAGAAATTATAAAATAAGTGTTTAAAATAAATACTTTATATAAAAAACGAAGTTTCAATTAGAATATTGTAGAACTTACCTCGCACAAGTATGCTCCAGTACCGGGTATCCAATTATCGCGCCGACTATTTATTAGCCATTGTTTTCTTCTTTTCTCGTTTCTATGAAAGCGAAATAGCCCAAAACCCTTTCTAAAATGACTAGAGCAGTTCGGTGCAGAACAACCACCCATAATTATTTCAATAATACTTAATAAAGTGAAAATGCGAATAGAGCTAATGCTAATGGATTGCTCTTCCAGCTATGGTGGGCTTCAATATGCTTGATAAGTCAGCCTGTAGTAGAGGAGCTCTAGTTCTGAATATGCATAGTTTTTCCGTTTCCCGCGCTTTCGGTTTTAAGTGAATTAAAAGCTTGACATATGTATTGTAGAAATTATTATATTTATATTTTAAATGATAGAAATATATGGATTTTTTAAATGCATATTTTAATTTTTGGATATTTTAATTTTTGAATATTTTAATTTTATGGATATTTTAAATGATGGAACGATGGATATTTTAATTTTATGAATGGAGCAATAGAATGAGGAGGATGGAATTAAGAGCTTAGCATATGGTCATTTTAAATGGTAAATTAGCGCGCGGGAAGTTATCGGTAGGCCCGGGTTCGATTCCCGCCACTGACAAAACTGCCGCCGTGTTCAAGCGGAATATGATCACGTCAAACATGTGGATCCGTAAGTCCTTCCGAGAGGATGGTGGTAGGGAAAGGAGGGTACGGTCCCTGTGGATGCCTCCCCCACTGGGTTCCCGTCTAAATTGGATGAATATAAGGAAAGTTGCGGAGGGCGAGGTAGCCCAGTGGTTAGCGCGCGGGAATTGCACTCGGTAGGCCCGTGTTCGATTCCCGCCACTTCCAAAACTGCCGCCGTGTTTACGCGGAGTACGATCACGATAAACATGTGGGTCCGTAAGTCCTTCCGAGAGGTTGGTGGTAGGGGAAGGAGGGTACGGTCCCTGTGGATGCCTCTTCCACTGGGTTCCGTTCTAAATTGGGTAAATAAAAAGAATGTTATGGAGATTGTCGCGGAGGGCGAAGTAGCCCAGTGGTTAGCGCGCGGGAATTGCACTCAGTAGGCCCGGATTCGATTCCCTACACTGCCAAAACTGCCGCCATGTTCACGCAGATTACGATCACGTTAAACATGTGGGTCCGTGAGTCCTTCCGAGAGGTTGGTGGTAGGGAAAGGAGGGTACGGTGTAAATTGGGTGAATAAAAAGAAAGTTATGGAGATTGTTGCGGAGGGCAAAATAGTCCAGTGGTTAGCGCGCGGAAATTGCACTCGGTAGGGCCGGGTTTGATTCCCAAAATTGCCGCCGTGTTTACGTGGAGTACGATCACGTTAAACGTGTGGGTCTGTAAATCCTTCCGAGAGGTTGGTGGTAGGGGAAGGAGGGTACGGTCTCTGTGGACGCCTCCCTCAATGGGTTCCAATCTAAATTGAGTGGCACTTCCCGGCCGTCCAAATAGTTACCTTACACCTTTCTGGTGGGTCGCGCCAGCGAGTTTGCCGCGGTCAGAATTTTCAAGGGTAACGAACAGGCTGGTCGCCAAAGGCGGCTAGTAAATAATAAAAGACAATGTCTGTCTGTCTGTCTGTCTTATACACTATACGTTCAGCGACCGCGCGTCGGAGAGCTACGAAATTTGGCAATCAGAGACCCGGGGGTGGGGGTGGGAAGGGGACACGTGAATACCGATTTTTAAAATTTTAATTTTTAATTTTTGTTATTTAATGTTTTATGCGATTTCGACCGTTTTTTGCCCTTTTTTCTCCACGATCCAGACATTGTAGAAAAAAACAAATCATACCATCGGAAAGAGCAGAGAATTCCGAGTAAAAATATATCAATTTCAAATCTCAGGGATCAATTCTAATATTTTTTTATGATTTTAAAACAAAAGTCACTTTTGGCTCAAAAAACACGATTTTTGGTTTTTAAATTCTCGCATAGTGAAAAGTACTCATAATTTCGACTAATAATTTACATTCTAAGAAAGCTGAAATATCTGGCATTCTTACAAGTCTAATCTGGTTCAGAAATAATGAAAATTGCCTTCAGGATCGCAATTTTAAAGACGTCATGATTTTCAATTTCTCGGCTATCGGCTCAGTTCTTCAACGACATTTTCCCCCCATCCGCAGTAGTTTCTTCCCCGTCTCCATGGAGACAGCGCTTTCGGTTTTAAATGAATTAAGATCCTAGCATAAGTGTGGTATACATCGAGAGAAATTATTATATTTATATGATATTTTAAATGGATATTTTTAAATGGATATTTTAAATAATTTAAATGATTGAATTATGGTGGTTTGAATTGTGGTGATGTATTTGAAATTATTATATTTATGGATTGGTGGAACGATATGGATGATTTTTTGATTTTAAATGGATATTTTAATTTATGGATACTTTAATTTATAGATATTTTAAATGGATATTTTAATTTTATGGATATTTTAAATGATGGAACGATGGAACGAGGATGGTGGAACTAAGAGCTTAGCATATGGTCATTATAAAATTTAAATTAGCGCGCGGGAAGTTAGCGCGCGAGAATTGCACTCGGTAGGCCTGGGTTCGATTCCCGCCACTGACGCGGAGTAAGATCACGTTAAACATATGGGTCGATAAGTCCTTCCGAGAGGTTGGTGGCAGGGGAAGGAGGGTACGGTCTCTGTGGATGCCTGTCCCACTGGGTTCCGGTTCAAACTGGGTGAATAAAAAGAAAGTTATGGAGATTGTCGCGGAGGGCGCGGTAGCCCAGTGGTTAGCGCGCGGGAATTTCACTCGGTAGGCCCGGGTTCGATTACCGCCACTGCCAAAACTGCTGCCATTTTCACGCGGAGTACGATCACGTTAAACATGTGGGCCCGTAAGTCCTTCCGAGAGGTTGTTGGTAGACGAAGGAGGGTACGGTCCCTGTGGATGCCTCCCCCACTTGGTTCAGGTGTAAATTGGGTGAATAAAAAGAAAGTTATGAAGATTGTCGCGGAGGGCGCTGTAGCCCAGTGGTTAGCGCGTGGGAATTGCACGCGGTAGGTTCGGGTTTAATTACCGCCACTGCCAAAACTGCTGCCGTGTTCACGCGGAGTACGATCACGTTAAACATGTGGGTACGTAAGTCCTTCCGGGAGGTTGGTGGTAGACGAAGGAGGGTACGGTCCCTGTGGATGACTCTCCCACTGGGTTCCGGTCTAAATTGGGTGAATAAAAAGAAGGTTATGGAGATTGTCATGGCGGTAGCCCAGTGGTTAGCGCGCGGGAATTGCACTCGGTTGGTCCGGGTTCGATTCCCGTCATTGCCAAAACTACCGTCGTGTTCAGGCGGAGTACGATCACGTTAAACATGTGGGACCGTAAGTCCTTCCGAGAGGTTGGTGGTAGGGGAAGGAGGGTACGGTCCCTGTAGATGCCTCCCCCACTGAGTTCCGGTCTAAATTGTGTGGCACTTCCTGGCCGTCCAAACAGTTACCTTACACCTTACTGGTAGGTCGCTCCAGCGAGTGTGCCACGGTTAGAATTTACCACTGCCTGGGTTGTGGAAGGGTAGTGAACAGGCTGGTCGCCAAAGGCGGCTAGTAAAGAATATTCCCACGTATTCACAATTATTTCCTCACAAATATTTCCTATATATTCTGCAATCTATCCTATAACTACGAAATATACTCGTTAATTATACTCATAATTTGGGAACCCTTAATTTAAAAGCGATCAAAAATACATGTACTAAATATTACACCTGTCTGTTGTGTTAACTAATAATAGCGATTACTTTGTTAACAACAGCAACTACTTCACTAACACTAGCAACACCGAGAAAAATTTCTCGAAACATTATGGCATTTTCAAACATTTCATCCATAGCAATTTTATCTCCTTCTTTTTAACTCTATAATAGAAGCTTTTGGGTCAGAAATCTTTTTTAAACCATCTTGATTCTAATTTTACTACCTGCACTAAAAAAAAAATTATGAGAAACATACTGAAATAAACAAATTGCTTTATAGAATGTTTCTTTTTGCAATAGATTAGCAAAATATAATAATAAAATAATATTGGTTTCTAAATCGTCTGCAATATTTTTAATGTTAAAAATAATTACGGAATGGACAATATGCACACTTTGATTTCGAATCTACGGTGGCCAAACCATCTTAATTCTAATTTTACTACCTGCACTAAAAAAATGAGAAAAATATGAGAAACATACTGAAATAAACAAATTGTTTTATAGAATGTTTCTTTTTGCAATATATTAGTAAAATATAATTATAAAATAATATAGTTCTCACAATCGTCTGCAATATTTTTAAGGTTGAAAATAATAACGGAATGGACAATATGCGCACTTTGAATTCGAATCTACGAAAACATGAGTCAGATGGATGAATACTGATAATACGCATTCGCCGAATATGCTGATGTATATTGTATGCGCTAATAGAAGGTAGGAAATATATATGCGCCTTTTCCATATTTTAATTACCTTTAAAACTTGTAAACTTTTGTGTACATATTTTTTAGCATCTGATATTAAACCATTCTAAGTAAATGTAAGCATTTTAATGTAATGTTTAAGTGATAATTAAATTTCAAATTTGCCAACATTAAACTTTCGTTCTTGTGTTAAATTTTTCAATTTTGATGATTACTTTTATTGTAATTGCGATAGACAGGTCGGCCAGAATTAACTTCCGATTGATAATTTATAATAGTCATGAAAAGAAGCTGCTTTGATATTGGTAAGGCCAAAAAACTTTGAAACTAACCGTATGTTCTAAACTTTGCAGAATGTGTTAAAGAAAGATCGCTCATAAGGGGGGGGGGGCGGCGATCTTCTTTTTACTTTCCCTGCAATACATGGTAATGTATAGGGAAAGTATTAGAATCATGCCGAAAATCACAACTCGAGTTTTCGACGGATCTACACGTTTCGAGACCTCTAGAATACGAAAAAACTATTTTTAGCGTGACGTCTGTGTGTGTGTCTGTCTGTGTGTCTATGTGTCTGTCTGTGTGTCTGTGTGTCTGTCTGTCTGTCTGTGCAGATTTTGTATCCAATCTAACTAAAAAACTAATGGACCGAATTTCACAAAATTTGGTAGGTAAGTTACTTGTGAGCGAGTCTGGTGCTGATTAGTTTTGGGTACGATTCGGAATAAAAGAACCCGCCTTTTTCTGCGAAATGGCCCGCAAAAGCTTGTATCCACTCTAACTGAAAAACTGATGGACCGAATTTCACAAAATTCGATAGATGAGTCACTTGTGGGTTACCTTGGTGCTGATTAGATTTTGGTACGATTCGAAAAAAAATGACCTGCCTTTTTTTGCAAAATGGCCCGCAAAAATCGTCCAAATCTAAACTAAAGAACTGGGTTCAAATATATCCATTAAATGCAGATTTAATACGTAATTTTTAACGACGAAAAGAATAAGACCAACCCCATTACACTAGGACTAGCCGTTCTCGAAATATTTTAGTTTTTCGTACTTTCCCTACGCCACCTTTAAAAATAAGCCCGGTTACCGCATGAGAACGAAAATTGAATTGAAAGTGAAATAAATTTAGTTAAAATAAAGAGAACGTTAATATAAGTCTGCAGGGAAAGTCATGTGCTGCCCACATCAGATTTTTAACTTTGGGGGAGGTATGAAAAATTTACAAAATATGAGAAAATCAAATAATGAGGGGAGGGGCATGATAAATATTTGTAGGGACCCCACAAGTTCTTTGGATGGTCCTGGTTAAAGTAGAATCTTTACTTAATTGTAATAATAACACTTCAAACACAATACATTTACCCCATTTTATCAACTTTAGTTGATTAATGCTATACAGACTATCATCAAAAATTTTATATAAGCTTATTGGTTTGGCCTTACTCGCTATTACTTAACAAAGGGATTACTGAAAAGTACAAAGTTTCTTAAATATATTAATGAAAATAAATATTTTATACATCAAGCGAGAATAGAAGAAAATATATAATGTAAAAACAATCAGCTTTGGAGAAGAATATTCGATTGATATTCACGCAAATTTTCAAAGCAATTCTAGGAAAATGTAAACAATTTTTGATCTACTGTTCTATTTTAAACTAAAACTTTTGATGCACAAGACATTCAGGGTAAATGTCTTCAATACAGATGTATATGTTATAACCAGGCAGGCTGTATATGCTACAACCAGGCAGGCTGTATATATTACAACCAGGTAGGCATTCAGAATTTTTGGCCGAAGGGAGGGGGGGGCGGATGAAACTTTAGGGGGGGGGGGGAACAATTTTTCTATTTGTCCTATATAAATATATGTAAATGCTGCCACATAAATAGAAACCAAGTTAATATAAAATGAATTAAGTGAATTATATGGAAAAAATGTTATTTAAAATTTTATTTTTGCATAATAAATGTAAAAAACGCTATGAAAATATTTCAATAGCAATTGAGTATATTTGGATTTTATATTGCAAAAGAAAATAATAAATGCTAAATCTACTAATATATATTGAAAGTGTCACTGACATCAAGAAATAATTAAATTTCGAAAGTTAGGATTTTTTATTTTAACAAAAAAATGCAGATTCCGAAAATCTAATTAAAGTAAATTTTGAATTTTCATTCATGATGGCTATTTTATGGTTTAACTTTGTTATCATATTTATAAAAGAAGAATTTCTTCCAGCATTGTGTTTCAAATTATTTTTATAATTTGAGGTGATGTTTCCATGAAAAAGATGAGAAATTTGTTGCGAATTATTAGGGTATTATAATTGTTTTGCTTATAGTTAGCTCCCGGATATTGCTTTTTTGCCTATTTTTCTTCTGATTGTAGGATTTTAACGCATATATCAATTTCTGAATCTTACAGTGACTATAAATGCCTATTTTGAGGGTTAGTTTATATAAATGCCTATTTTATGATTAGTGCCTATATGCAGGGTGTCCAGTGCTATCGGTGCCCAATGGCTATTTGTTCAACCGTTAGTCACAGAGATATACTTCGAATTGCAAAAATGTTTTAAATTTTAAAATCTATTATCTTAGAAACAGTTTAAATCAATGAATACATTTCTAAAAGAAATACGAAATATAAATTTTTATACGGTCGCTCTGCCAATTATATTTAGGAAAATCATCCTCATATAATTTTATGCAAAATAAAAAAAAATCTTCCTTTTACGACCCAAAATCACCGAGTTATGAAGCATTAAACTCTATGACTTAAGTCGCTTTTCCACGCATAAAAATGTCCCGTTTCAGGCAAATAACCAATCAGGGACAGTATTGACCATTTCTCCAGATAACCAACCAATCAGGGACCGTATTGACCATTTCGCAGCCCAAAAAGTGCTCCAAATTTAAACAGCTATAAGTCGGTCAATTTTGGTCTTAAATGGATGATTTTTTTTTGCAGGAAATTGTATGAGGAAGATTTTCCTAAATATAATTGGTAGGACCGGGGTACCGTATAAAAATTTATATTTCGTATTTCTTTCAGAAATGTATTTATTGATTTAAACTGTTTCTAAGATAATAGATTTAAAAATTTAAAACATTTTTGCAATTGGAAGTATATCTCTGTGACTAACGGTTGAGGAAATAGCCATTGAGCACCGATAGCACTGGACACCCTGTATATATCCATTATAAGGGTTTAACTTATTTTTACTTTCCCTGCAATACATGGTAATGTATAGGGAAAGTATTGGAATCATGTCCAAAATCGCAACTCGAATTTTCGACGGATCTACACGTTTCGAGACCTCTAGAATACGAAAAAACCATTTTTAGCGTGACGTCTGTGCGTGTGTCTGTGTGTCTGTCTGTCTGTCTGTCTGTCTGTGTGTCTGTGTGTCTGTCTGTCTGTCTGTGCAGATATTGTATCCACTGTAACTAAAAAACTAATGGACCGAATTTCACAAAATTTGGTAGGTAAGTCACTTGTGGGCGGGGCTAGTGCTGATTAGTTTTGGGTACGATTCGGAATAAAAGAACCCGCCTTTTTTTGCGAAATGGCCCGCAAAAGCTTGTATCCACTCTAGCTGAAAAACTAATGAACCGAATTTCACAAAATTCGGTACATGAGTCACGTATAGGTCACTCTGGTGCTGATTAGATTTTGGTACGATTCGGAAAAAAATAACCTGCCTTTTTTTGCAAAACGGCCCGCAAAAATCTTCAAAATCTAAACTAAAGAACTTGGTATACTTAGATATATCCATTAAATGCCCGTTTAATACGTAATGTTTAACGACAAAAAGAATAAGACCAACCCCATTACACTAGGACTAGCCGTTCTCGAGATATTTTAGTTTTTCGTACTTTCCCTACGCCACCTTTGAAAATAAGCCCGGTTACCGAATGAGAACGAAAATTTAATTAAAAGTGAATTACATTTAATTGAAATAAAAAGAACGTGGATATAAGTCTGCAGGGAAAGTCATGTGCTGCCCACATCAGATTTTTACTTTCCCTGCAATACATGGTAATGTATAGGGAAAGTATTGGAATCATGTCCAAAATCGCAACTCGAGTTTTCGACGGATCTACACGTTTCGAGACCTCTAGAATACGAAAAAACTATTTTTAGCGTGACGTCTGTGTGTGTGTCTGTCTGTCTGTGTGTCTGTCTGTGCAGATTTTGTATCCACTCTAACTAAAAAACTAATTGACCGAATTTCATAAAATTTGGCAGGTAAGTCACCTGTGCACGAATCTGGTGCTGATTAGTTTTGGATATGACTCGGGTTAAAAGAACCCGCCTTTTTTTGCGAAATGGCCCGCAAAAACTTGTATCCACTCTAACTGAAAAACTAATGGACCGAATTTCACAAAATTTGGTAGATAAGTCGCTTGTAGGCCACCCTGGTGCTGATTAGATTTTGGTATAATTAAAAAAAAAATAACCTGCCTTTTTTTGCAAAATGGCTCGCAAAAATCATCAAAATCTAAACTTAAGAACTACGTATGCTCAAATATAGCCATTAAATGCTTGTTTAATACGTAATTTTTATCGAAGAAAATAATAAGACCAACCCCATTACACTAGGACTAGCCGTTCTCGAGATATTTTAGTTTTTCGTAATTTTCCTACACCATTTTTGAAATTAAGTCCAGTTTTCAAATGAGAACGAAAATTGAATTAAAAATTAATTAAATTTAATTTAAATAAATAGAACGTGAATATAAGTCTGCAGGGAAAGTCATGTGCTGCCCACATCAGATGTTTATTTATTTGCCCCACTTTCATTGAGATCAAACTCTTTGAGAGTAAAAGCTTTTATTAATAGCAAACCCTACTATTGCTTTTAGTAAATTTTTTTTTAAAGCTCAGTATCTGTTTAGATAATGATTTACGTGGATTCAGGATGAAATTCTGACGGGAGTAGTGGGTTCACTAAAGATTTTCACTTCCGGCTCTTTCCCAGTTCCGGTTCAAAATTCTTCATTTTACTTGAAATATATATTTATCGAGATTGAATATATATAGAGCTTAGACAATAATTGATACATATTCAGCATAAAATTCTGGAGGGGGGAGAGGCGAGAAGGGGACTCACTAAGGATGTCTATTTCCGATTCTGGAGATATCACTTCTGCTTTTAAAGAAATTCGTATGACTGTGTGAAAGAGGTGTACAAAAGAATAAAAATAATTGTAGCTGCTTGGGTGGCTGTATAGTGCCATGTAATTTACCGAAACCCAATTGGGGTGGCAACCACAGGGACCATACCATCTTTACTCTAGTCCATTCCCTTTTGGATAACCTTTCGAACCTACAGATTTAAAGTGCCTATACTCCGCGAAAACATATAGTTTTGGGCGGTGGGATTTAATTCGAGTCTGCCGTATGTGATTCCAGATCCTTAACCACTGGACTATCTCGACCCAAATGAGGTGGCCATGTGTAAAAATGATTAAATAGTTAAATACTAGGCAAAGTAAACACGTTTACACCTTGAGTGTGTTTAGTGAGGATGAAGAATGTGGCACTTTCCTGCAGCCCAGTGAGGCAACAGACTTTATTACACTCTTGTGAAATCACACGATGTGGATTTGATTTTCTTAAATTATAGTCTTTTAATAGATCAAAGATGTTCATTTGCACCAGCAAGTATTGAAATGTATCTGGTAGTAAATTGCCATCAATGAATGATAACAGTAAATAAAAATATGTCAAATACTGTATTTTTGTAAGATATTTTTCATGTATATAAATTGCAGCAAAGGTTGTGTGTTGATTTGTAGGTAAGCTGTTTCATAGCCTTCTCTAACAAACTATATAACAACAGTAAATTTTAACTTGTGTTATATTGGTGTCTTTTTTATACATTTTAGTGCCTATTTTAATTTTTTATTTTACTTGTTAGTGCTTCTATTTTATGTTATATTTTAGTGCTTCTATTTTTTTTTAATCTTTAGTGTCTATTTTATATTTTTAGTGCCTATTTTACCATTTTAGTGCCTATTTTATCTTTTCAGTGCCTATTTTACCTTTTCAGTGCCAATTTTACCTTTTTAGTGCTTATTCTGCCTAGTTATTTTAAGATTTTAGTGCCTATAATTAGGGCTCTACTTATAGTACACTATACGAATTGGGTAAAGTTATGCGGCAGCAAAGACATCTATCAAAAAGATGCCACACGAGCCAAACCCGAATTATAAGAACAGAGGAGGAGCTAGCTTTTGCTCAGTGATTATAATGTCGGTCTACGAAGCATCTGGTCCCTGGTTCGGGACCACGGCGACGCCAAATCGCCACAATGATGACTGGACGTTTGAAAGACGCAACCTTCTCCAACGACTTCGCCTCTCAGCACGAGATGGCAGCACCACAAGGAGTCAGAAGCCTTGACACTCCCTTCCTGGTTGACCACAACTGTCCGTCACGCCGAGGCAACACGCCTCCCGGCCCTGACGTCACGCCGAGGCGACACGCCTCTCGGCCTCCTCATCAGCGAGGGGAGTGTGCGGCAGCAAATACATCTATCAAAAAGATGCCACACGAGCCAAACCCGAATTATAAGAACAGAGGAGGAGCTAGCTTTTGCTCAGTGATTATAATGTCGGTCTACAATGCATCAGGTTCGGGACCACGGCGACGCCCAATCGCCACAGTTACTAGAATGGGGTTCAAAGATGGAACTGGAGTTATCACATGACGTATATTATTTGAGCATACTATTGTACGCATCATCTATTTTTAGAGAGAGGTCTGCGTTAATGTGTCTTCTAACTGTGCATTGTAGGTATCCTCTTTAGTTCAAATACTATCCTCTAGAATTATATAAAATTTGGCAGTTACGGAAGTCACTTATTATTTTAGTTCTGACTAGCAGTTTATACCTGTTCTTCGTAAGGAATATATAATATAAAGAAACTTAAAATTCACGATCATGTGCAAATTCCTATAGTATACTAAATGATATTGTTAATCAAAATATTCTATTAAAATATTTAATTTAATGCTCCTAAAAATGAGTTTAAGAATATCTGTTTTCGCTGTACAAAATTATATTAAAAAAACCCGTTCTACTCTTTATCTGTTTCAACAATCGGCTAAATGAATTTATTGCCTAAACACAATATATGAGTTTAGTAACTAAACACAATATATAAACTTGAAAATTCTTTTCCAAAATAAATTAAAGTGATGTACGCAGTCCGCAATTAATATAATAAAAAGAAAAATCAAGCTGTTCATTTATAAAATATATTTTTAAATCCATTTATTTTATTTTTATATCCATTTATTTGATGAAAATTCGCCTGTGATCATCAAGAAAAACAAATTTCTTTCTAACTCAACAAACAAACAACGCTTTATCAATATATTGGGGAGTTATTTTCAAGGAAGAGGTAATTCCGTCATTCATACAGAAGATGATGCAGACACACTAATCGTCAAAGAAGATTTAAACATAGCCAAGGAAAAAAACTGTCACTGTAGTAGCTGATGATACTGATATTTTAATCCTACTACTATATCATTCTTCTAAGAATATTTTAATGCAGTCTGCCATACAATCTGATAAAGTTCGTAACATTCAAGCCATGCAAAGATCTATTGGAGAGGAGGCTTGCTAAAATTTACTTTTTGTTCATGCATTAACAGGGTGTTGTTGAGACCCAGACCGTCCGACCTACCAGAAAGGTGTAAGGTAACCGTTTCGACGGCCGGGCATTAACAGGGTGTGACACCACTAGTGCATTATTTGGCAAAAGTAAATCTTCTGCTTTCAAGAATATCATAAAACCCAAAATCTTATGCGAATGGGCTTCCCATTTTGGATCATCCGAAGATGTTACTAAGATAGGTTTGGTCGAAATTGGCTGTAAAGTTATTATGTTACTATATGGAGGTAACATCAACATAAGCAACCTAAATGTGCTAAGTTATGAACAATACATTAGGAAAATAGCTTCAGCTACAAAATAATTTGATATAGCTCGTTTGCCTCCAACACAAAATGCAGCGAAATACCATCTACTTCGAGTGCATTTGCAGTGTTTCATTTGGAAAATCTTAATATGCCAAACCCTGATCCTACACTATGGGGTTGGCAGTTGGTTGACGGAGAATATCAGCCGATATTAACAGACTTGAGCCCAGAACCAGACAAACTCTTAAATATGATTAAATGTGCCTGCCAAACTACAGTTGAAGAACCATGTAACACCATGTCACCGATATGGACTTCCATGTTCAGTAGTTTGCAAAATCTGTTGAGGAAAGGACTGTACAAACACAGGAGACAGTTTTGATTTAAATGATGAAGATGAGATTTGATTTTGATGAAATAAATATGATTTTATATTCTAAAAAACCCTTTTATTGTATAACATTTTTAAATTTTAGATTTTGATTATTTAAATAAATTTAAAATTTCACATTAATCAAAATTTTTTAATTATTTTTTTTAATTTAACATTTTTTTTTTAAAATTGTGAGCGAAGTTAAAGCTACCTAGGATTTTAAAGCCGCTTAGATTAATAAAAATATGTTTTTCAACACTGCAAAAGCTTTTAGTTTTTCGGCTACCATTTTGTTATTTCTTTTTCTTTTTTTAAACCACTATCATATCCCTTTTCAGCATGAAATTTCCTGTAATTTGATACCACACATGATTTTTTGTGATTTCTTTAAGTTTTTTGTGATTTTTTCAGGTTTTTCCAAGATGGCGGCAAAAAAACGCATTTTGCGCAACAGTACCGATGTATATTTTTAGTATGTTGATTAGGAGCGTGTAACCTACCATTTACAACAAGAATCATTTTTGTTGCAATTAGTTCCACCTCAACGTGTTTTTTCACTTATTTCTACTATGCTAATAGCCTTAGAAACTGGAAACTTGGATTAAATTTATGGGGGGCTATTTCAAGGCTACCCACAAAGATTCATTAAATTCGGTTCAGCCGTTCTTCCGTGATAATGATACAAACGAAAGTTTCGTTTTTTACTAATATTTCGAGAACCACTGGACGTAGACTCGAAACATGGACTAAATTTTAAGTGGGGCTATTTCAAGGCTACCCACAAAATTGCATCAAATTCGGTTCAGCCTTTCTCCAGTGATGATGGGACAAACAAACAGACATACAGACAGACAGACAGATAGATTTTCAATTTTATTTATATAGATTAAATAAATTTCGTACGAATAGCTCGTAGCAACAGATTTGGATCTTTTTAAAAAAAATAACAAGAAAGATCAATCATGTAAAGCATTGATTATGAAACACTTTCCAACTGAAATTCAATTTTATTTAAACATCTTTAAAATGCGATACATTCAGCGCTGATGTATTTTAAAATGTCACAGTACTACAATCATTTATTATATTTGAAAACTTAAACTTCATCGAAAACAAGAAAGATCAATCATGCTTAAAGCATTGATTATGAAACACTTTCCAACTTCAATGCAATTTTATTTAAAAAAGTCGAAAATGCAATACATTCCTCGGTAATATTTTAAAACTTATCACAATACTACATTGCTTTATTATATTTGAAAACTTAAACATTCATTGAAAAAAATGAACTTCATTCAAATGACGGCATTGAAATATAAATTGCCTGGTTTAAATATCTCTAAAATGCAATACATTCCACGGTAATATTTTTAAATCTATCATAATACTACGATAATTTATTATATTTGAAAACTTCATCGAAAACAACTGAAATTAATTCAAATGACGTCATAGAAAAAAGTAACACGCCTGGATCTCTCTATAAAAGCAGGATTTCATTCATAACTTTCTCCATTTCATTCATCACAATACTATAATAATTTATTTCATTTAAAAATTAAGACCATGGAGCTACAATTCATAAACTTTATGCTTAAAACTTCATCGAAAAAAATCGTCCTTCTGTTTATAAAATCAATTAATATATCATTCATATCAGCCATGCAGACTCCATGGACTGAATTATTTTGTGTTAAAGAAATACAGTAATTCTAATACAACTCATTCTACATATTTTGCTGTTTACATTTTACATAGGTGAAAAATAGGCTTAGTTGTAGAAATAATCAAATTTGAATGAGAATTTAAACTCAAATATATTGTCATTGTGTTGTTTTAGTATGTAGATGCACAGAATTTAAGCAGAAATAAAGTAGTTTTAGGACGGATACCACACTCAATATGAATTAAAAAGAACTTAAAAAAATCACGAATTTGAAACAAGATGGATGCCATATATCATTTTGAAGTGGGTCATGTGATCGTTTCATATCATGGTCACGTGATCGTTTCATATAAGATGTGTAATTATTATTTTAATTTTTATTTAAAAAACTACTGAATATATTTCGCTAAATATTTTTTTATATATTTTATGGAACAATTTGACTATTACCTAAAATTTTCGAAACAATTTGTGAATTTTAAATCCGCTTAAGAAATGCATGAAAAATTAGGTCCCATAGGGCTCAATGTATTTCATTTTTTCAACCCGGGTTCAATCCAAAACTAATTGTGTGATATTATTCATTTATATTCCCATAGGTCCTACAGACCGTCTGAACAACATACTAAAATTTCATTTTGATTAAGTCATTTTTACGGCAGTTATCGTGCTAACGGACAGACAGACAGACAGACAGACAGAATGAACAAAGTCATAAACACTTTTCAACTTTGTTGTAAAGTGTTAAAAATGAATTTTATTCAAATGAAGCCATCGAATTATAAATCATCTGACTCTCTATGTAAAAGCAATGAATATTTCATTCATATCACTTTTATTCCAGACTCCAGAGCTAAATAATTTTGCTTGAAAAAATTAATAAATTCTTATATAACTCATCTTACAATCACTTTCTTACATTCTGCATCCATTAAAATGAGGCTTCGTTGTAGACATAATCAAAGTTTGATGATCATTTAAATTAAAAAATATTGTAATTGCGTTGGCACAGAATATAGATGCACAGAAAATACGCAAAAATAAAGAGATTTTAGGACGTTACACTAAAGGATGCAACACTAAATATAAATGTAAAAGAACTTTAAAAATCGCGATTTTTACACTAGGAGAAGAAGATGGATGCCATATTTTATTTTGAAGTGGGCCACTTGATCTCTTTTTATAATATGGGAGTAATTATTATTTAATTTTTATTTAAAAACTTCTGAGCACATTTTGTTGAAATGTTTTTTTATATATTTTATGAGATAATTTGAATATTTCCTAAAATTTTCGAAGTTTTTGTGAATTTAAAATTCGCTTAAAAAATGTTTGAAAAATTAGGCCCCAAAGGATTCAATGTATTTCACTATTTCAACCCAGGTTCAATTCAAAACTAATTAGTTGATATTATTCATTTACATTCCCATACGTCCCACAGACCGTCTCAACAACATAGTAAAATTTCATTTTGATAAGGTCATCGTGTGTACGGACAAAGTCAGAAACACTTTACAACTATGTTGGAAAGTGTTAAAAGGTAAAAGCTGAAAAATTGAAATGACAGAAGAATGTCATTTGTGGAGAAAATGATTGGGGAATTATATTAGTATAATAGTAGAAATAATTGCCGTTATAGACCGACACATAACCCTCCTTTTCTGCAGTTGGGCGTCCGTTTATTAAAACATACGGTCTAAAAGATAAAAAACATTAAGATACACACTACTAAATTGATGACACATTATTTTGGGAAACTTAATTATTTATTAAAAAATATCCATTTCACTTAAATTTTCAATGAACGGTTTACAACCCTTATTCATTGAGTTTCAAACTACTCTGGAGACGAAGTGTGACAGAAGCGCGAGGTTTTTTTTAATTAATTGATTACTAAAATGCGAATTACTCATGGGAAGTAAAAGGAGTACCTGTTGATATTGCTGTACTGGTTGCAGAGTTGTTTGCAAGAGACATCTTGACTAGGGTCATTTTCAGGGCGGCAACACTTCTTCCATATCGAATTCATACCGGCTTTTATCTTAAAACTTTTATGTCGTTCATACTTTTAAAAACTTCTATATTATACTAAACGCATGACTATTTCCCACACATCATTCTCTCATGTCTGATTTTTAACACTTTACAACATAGTTGAAAAGTGTTTATGATTTTGTTCAGTCTGTCTGTCTGTCTGTCCGTCAGCACGATAACTGCCGTAAAAATGACTTTATCAAAATGAAATTTTAGTATGTTTTTCAGACGGTCTGTAGGACCCATGGGAATATAAATGAATAATATCACCCAGTTAGTTTTGGATTGAACCCGGGTTGAAAAAATGAAATATATTGAACCCTATGGGATCCAATTTTTCAAACATTTTTGAGCGAATTTAATATTCACAAATTGCTTCGAAAGTTTCAGGAAATATTCAAAATATCCCATAAAATATATAAAAAAAAAATTCAGTAAATATGTTAGGCAGTTTTTTAAATAAAATTTATTTAATATAGGCAGAAAAACAAATTCAATTAAATTCTGATTCTTGCTATATCCTTCAGAAAAAAAAAAGAGATATATTTTATAATAAATATCTTTCCAAGAGTTTTATTATTATATATATATAAGAGAGGTTTCTCATTTTAAAATAAATATGGTAGATAACAATTTTTCAAAATTTTTTTAATTTTATATAACTCTTAATGATTGATGGTCGTCTATCTGTCTGTTATTTTATACTTATTTGATGGCGTTTTTAATGCATTTTCCTAAACTAAAATATCTCAAGAACGGCTAGTTCTAGAGTAATGGGGTTAGTCTTATTCTTTTTGGTGTCAAAAATCATGTATAAAATAAATATTTAATTGATATAATTGAGCCCACGTAGTCTTTTAATTTTAGATTCAACGAATTTTGAGGGCCATTTCGCAAAAACAGCCCATTCCTTTTTCTCAAATCGTACTAAAATAACCTACTAGTGATTTATATATCAAATTTTGTTAAATTTGATCCATTAGTTTTTAGCTAAAGTAAATAAAGGCAATTTTTGACGGTCATTTCGCAAAAAAGGCAGATTCTTTTATTACGAATCGTATTAAAATCTAATGAACATCAGGGTTTCCCACAAGAAACTTACCTACCAAATTTTATGGAATTTGGTCCATTAGTTTTTCAGTTAGGGCGGATACAATATCCTCACAGACACACAGATACACCCTTACACACACAGACGTCTCCCTAAAAATAGTTTTTTCATGTTCTAGAAGTTCCAAAATGTGTAGATCCTTCGAAAATTCGAGTTCCGATCTTTGGCACGATTCCAATACTTTGAATACATACACACACATATATTATCTGTGTATCTGTGTATTATCTGTGTATCTAAATCCGTGCCTACGCAATTACAATAGTTGTGATTTTAAATAATCGCTAAACTTTTATTATTTCTACAACGAAACCTAATCTTAACTTATGCAGAATGCAGATATCTCAAGCGATTGTAAGGTGAGTTATATATGAATTGCTGAATTTTTTCACGCAAAATTATTTAGCTCTAGAGTCTGGAATACAAGTTATATGAATGAAATATTCATTGATTTTGCGTAGAGAATCAGACGATGTATATTTCAATGAAGTTTTAAATGTTTAAGTATAATAAATTACTGTAGTACTGTGATAATGTAAAAGATATCACTACTGAATGTATCGCATTTTTAAAATTTTTAAATGAAATTGCATTTCAGTTGGAAAGTGTTTCATAATCAATGCTTATGCATGATTGATCTTTCTTGTATTTCTATAAAATTTCTTATAAACATATTACATTGAAAGTACAGTCAATGAAAGAATTGATATAAATCATGATCTTGTGCGATTAATGCGACGAAAGTCATGATAATTTTAAAATCATGATAATTTTAAAAATATTACCGGGGAATGTATCGCATTTTAGAGATGTTTAAACCTGGCAATGTATATTTCAATGCCGTCATTTGAATGAAGTTCTTTTTTATCGATGAAGTTTTAAGTTTTCAAATATACTAAAATAATAAATTAATGTAGTATTGTGATAATTTTTAAAATATTACCGAGGATTGTATCACATTTTAGAGATTTTTAAATGAAATTGCATTTCAGTTGGAAAGTGTTTCATAACCAATGCTTATGCATGATTGATCTTTGTTGTTTGTCATACACTTGAACTGCTGTTGTTGGCTCCTCCTGCATTTCTTCCTCTCCCCCTTGTTTATTTTTGGGCTATTGGGTGGCAACACCTTCTATGTATCCCTATAGCTCGGATCCGTTGGCCGGCACTATCTGGCGCGATGAAGTTCTCACTGGCCAGAAATACATTGGTCGTAATTGTCTGCGGTCCCCAGGCCAGCAAGGATCACGTAACTTTTCGATATGTGTGGGAAGTTTTATTGTTCACACACAAATTTATTTGAGCTACCTGTATATGTCAACCACTGGCGCCTGTCTGACTGGGACCATTGTTTGAAGCGTTGAAAGCTTATTGCTATATACTTGTACTTCTTGTTTTGAGTCTAAAAATGCCATAGGCTGCAACCATTCAAAATCACGCTTTTCTATCATCACAATATTTAACTTACTTAATCAATTGATTATTATTTATATTATATAGTCCATCTATCTAACGCTGATAATAATAAACAAGAATGATCAATCATGCATAAAATATTGATTATGAAACCTTTTCCAACTTCAATGCAAATTTATATAAACATCTCTAAAATGCGATACATTCCTCGTTAATAGTTTTAAAATTATCACAATACTACATCAATTTATTATATTTGAAAACTTAAAACTTCATTCAAATGACGGCATTGAAATATAAAATGTCTGGTTTAAACATTTCTAAAATGCGATACATTCGTCGGCAGGGGTGCGGTAGCCCATTGGTTAGCGCGCTGGAGTTGCACTCGGTAGGCCCGGGTTCGATTCCAGCCACTGCCAAAACTGCCGCCGTGTTCACGCGGAGTACGATCACGTTAAACATGTGGGTCCGTAAGTCCTTCCGAGAGGTTGGTGGTAGGGGAAGGAGGGTACGGTGCCTGTGGATGCCTCCCCCACTGGGTTCCGGTCTAAATTGGGTGGCACTTCCCGGCCGTCCAAACAGTTACCTTACACCATTCTGGTAGGTCGGACGGTCTGGGTAACAACAACAACAACATTCGTCGGCAATATTTTTAAAATTATCATAATACTACAATAATTTAAAACAATTACAGATAAAACAATTACAATAAATGATTACACCATAACATTTAAAAAGATAAACTTAGATGATACAACAATTAATGTAAATAATGACAATTAAAGCAGGACAATTAAAGTTATATATAATTGATTTTATCTAAATACAAAAACTCCAAGAATTCGTGAAAATATGCTGCAAAATAACTTAAAACCACCTGTATATTATGTGCCCACGAGTAACATGCATTTGCGTTTGAAATACAAATAACATTCTTTTTCAAAGGATGTCTCTTTTCATGACATATACAAGAAATCTAATTGAAATATGACATACGCTCTGAAGAACACTTATGGTTATAAAAAGGATTTCTCCAATTTTTATGGTTTAAAGATATATATTTTCGTCATATTTCAAAGAGGCAACGTTTAGAGATAAGTTTTACGTACAAATTTCATTTGATGAAAGACTCAAACGTATAAGGACAACATGAGCTGCGACTTGGAACTCAGAACAGCAATAAATAATACGTGGAATTTCTCATAACATGTTCAAAGAAGTTGTTCTTGTTGAGAGAAAGAGAGTGTGGGTTTTATAGAAATTCTCATTTAAACTTTTAATATACCTAATAGCTTTTCCAGGCTACAGATGCAATAAAATTCTACGGAATGAAATATGCAATTTCTTATAGTTTTGAATCTTTGTGTGGATGCTGAATATTTAAATTGATATTGAAATTTTTGTTGCATTTTTGTTGCATTATTACTAGAGAAAGGAAAATAACACTTTTGTCGAATTGGAATATTAACAAGTATTCGAATTTCGATTTTCTTTGCAATTTCAAGCAAAACTATTTTAGTTTAAATGGACCTATATTTCACGCAAATCAATCGTATTCAAATATTAACGAGATCTCGAATATTGGAGGTATTCGAGTATTCAAAAATACTCCGAAAAGTTATTTCAATTTCAAATCTATATAAATAACAAGAAAGATCAATCATGCATAAGCATTGATTATGAAACACTTTCCAACTGAAATGTAATTTCATTTAAAAATTTCTAAAATGTGATTCATTCAGTGGTAATATCTTTTACATTATCACAGTACTACAGTAATTTATTATACTTAAATATTTAAAACTGTATCGAAATATAAATCATCTGATTCTTTATGCAAAATCAATGAATATTTCATTCATATAACTTGTATTCCAGACTCCAGAGCTAAATAATTTTGTGTGAAAAAAATTCAGCAATTCTTATGTAATTCATCTTACAATCGCTTGAGATATTTGCATTCTACATATGTTAAAATTAGGCTTCCTTGAAGAAATAATAAAAGTTTAGGGATCATTTAAAATCACAACTATTGTAATTGCATAGGCACGGAATTTAGATACACAGATAATATATATGTGTATGTGTATGTACTCAAAGTATTGGAATCGTGCCGAAGATCGGAACTCGAATTTTCAAAGGATCTCCACGTTTTGGGACTTCTAGAACACGAAAAAACTACTTTTAGGAAGACGTCTGTGTGTGTAAGGGTGTATCTGTGTATGTTTCTGTGTGTCTGTGTGGATATTACATCCACTCTAATTGAAAAACTAATGGACCGAATTTCATACAATTTGGTAGGTATGTTTCTTGTGGGAAATCCTGATGTTCATTAGATTATAGTACGATTCGTAATAAAAGAATCTGCCTTCTTTGCGAAATGGCCGCAGAAATTGCCTTTATCCACTCTAGCTAAAAACTAATGAACCAAATTTAACAAAATTTGGAGTATAATATTTCAATAACCTACAAGTGATTTATTTACCAAATTTAACAAAATTTTGTATATAAATCATTTGTAGGTTATTCTACTACGATTCGGGAAAAAGGAACGGGCTATTTTTGCGAAATGGCCAGCAAAAATCGTTATATATAAAAATAAAAGACTACGTGTGCTCAATTATATCAATTAAATTCCTATTTTATATGTGATTTTTGACAACAAAAAGAATAAGACTAACCCCATTACTCTAGGACTAGCCGTTCTTGAGATATTCTAGTTTTTTCGCGTTTTCGCTACGCCACCTTTGACAATAAGTCCAGCTATCAAATGAGAACCAAATTTAAGTTTAACGTGTAAATTCAATGTTATTTAAAATACTTATGTTGTGCAGATAAACTCAAATTATCATTGAATAAATAAAGAGAACGAATATGAGTCTGCAGAGAAAGACATGTGCTGTCCACATCAGAATTTTTAACAATATTACACCAATGATTTATAGAAGTGAACGGGGATTATTTTCAGGCCATTTCGAAAAAAATATATGATCTATATTTAAAGATCCATCAAATTTTTGTCGAATAAAATGTTCCAACAAATTTAAGCTGTGTACCAAATTTTAACTCTCTAGGACGTAGGAAAGTGCATTTAAAATGCCATCAATTAAATTTATCATGAAGAGTTATATAAAATTTAAAAAAAATGAAAAATTGTTATCTACCAAATTTATTTTAAAATATGAAGCCACTCCCATATGCAAAACGTTTAAACAAATGGAGAGATATTTATTATATAATATCTCTCTCTTTTCTTTCTGGAAGATATCCCAAAGTCAGAATTTAATTGAATTTGTTTCTTTCCCTATATTAAATAATTTTTTTAATTAAAAAACTACTTAACATATTTTAATGAATTTTTTTTATATATTCTATGGGATAATGTGAATATTTCCTAAAAATTTCGAAGCAATTCGTGAATTTTAAATTTACTTAAAAAATGTTTGAAAAATTAGGTCCCATAGGGTTCAATGTATTTCATTTTTTCAACCCGGGTTCAATAAAAAACTAATTGGGTGATATTATTTATTTATATTCCCATAGGTCCTACAGACCGTCTGAACAACATACTAAAATTTCATTTTGATAAACTCATTTTTCCGGCAGTTATCGTGCTAACGGACAGACAGACAGACAGGCAGACAGACAGACAGACAGACAGACAGACAGACAGACAGAATGAACAAAGTCATAAACACTTTTCAACTTTGTTGTAAAGTGTTAAAAATGAAAATCTGTCTGTCTGTCTGTCTGTCTGTTTGTCACACCATTACGGGAGAACGGCTGAACCGAATTTGATGAAATTTTGTGGGTAGCCCAGAAATAGCCCTACTTAAAATTATATCCGTGTTTTGAGTTTCTACGACCAGTGGTTCTCGAGATATTAGTAAAAAACGAAATTTTCGTTTGTCTCATCATCACGGAAAAACGGCTAAACCGAATTTAATGAAATTTGGTGAATAGCCTTGAAATATCCCCCCATAAATTTTGTCTAAGTTTCGAGTTTCTAAGACCTGGGGTTGTCGAGATATTAATGAAAAACGGAACTTTTTCCTAGGAGTTCTACTCCCTAACTCCGTGGTTTATCCAAACGAAAAGCTTGAAAATCGTTTGAAAGTGAATTAAAATTTAATCTCTGAGTTTGATGGGAGATTTTTTGCGTTAATTAGTCACTTTCTGAATACATGAATTGTTTGAAACATGATTTAAAGGGGAAATCTATCTCCATGGTTCATGGTTTATTTAAAACAAGCTTTTACGGAACAATGAGAAGTATAGAGAAATCAAAATCGTTATTTAATTTCGCAGTTTATGTTATAAGACATGACATATTTAACATGTTATAAGATTCTATCTTATATCATGTTACTCAGAAACGCAATTAAATTAAGTCTGTCTGTTAATTTTAATAATTATTTTTTCGATTTGAATAATAAATAAATGGATATAAAAATATATTTTAGAAAAGAACGATTTGATTTTTCTTATAGCATTTTTGACTGGATAATATCAATTACGGTCTTCAGGTTTAAAAATTATTATTATTTATATTTTCGGGGATTATTGATTCAAGGATTATTGATATTTTCAAGTTATTATGCAATTATTTTATTATGACAAAAATTGTTTAAACTCATATATTGTATGTTGTACGAATCTTCTACAAATACACGTGTATATCTTTTAATCTACGAGAATATAAGTAGTACAGGTATATTGACATATGTTTTGATATATATTGGTATATATTGGAATCAATTACGACCTTCTGGTATAAAGAGTACGGATATTATTGATGTTTTCAATTTATTACGTCATCTCTTTTATTTTGGCAAATATTTTTGAGACGCATATTGTAATACGGGTAATCTTCTACTAACACATTGGCATATTTTCTGATCTGCGACAATATAATTAGTACGGGGTTGCATATATTCATTCAATTCCTATTTTTTCTTCTGTAAATTTGCTTACAAAAGGGGGCAGGATGTTTTATTCTACAGATCTGATCGTGAAGATAATTTTGCATAGTGAGAACATATATTCTTAAACTTCTCTTTAGGAGCAATAAATTTAATATTTTAACAGAATTTGCACATGATTGCGAACTTTAAGTTTCTTTAGATTATACACTCCGTACGAATAACGGGTGTGCTGTTAGTGGTTGATAAATTTTAACATTTTAGGAGGATATATCATGGTTCTCGGCATCGCAATTAAATTAAATGTGTTTGTTAATGTTTTTATTATTTTTTTTCGATTTAAATAATAAATAAATGGATATAAAAGTATATCTTATGAATGGACGGTTTGATTTTTCTTTTAATTATATTAATTGCTGACCGCGTACATCAATTTCATTTATTTTGGCAAAGAGTTTTCAAGCTTATATCGTATTTAGCTACTAAACTCATATATTGTGTTTAGCCAATAAATTCATATAGCCGATTGTTGAAACAGAAAAAGAGTAGAGCGGGTATATCTTCTAATACAATTGTAGTGTTTTCATTTAGTATATTGAAACGGGATAAGAATGTTTCATTCAGATCTGCAAATTCAAAGCTACGAATTTGGAGGGATATCGCTAATTTGACAACTCTTCTTAAACTTTGCCAAATTGACGGAAATGTCGCCAAATTGATATAAACGACACACAAACAACTGCCATAAACCTTCGGGTTGGTCGTGTGGCTTGGGTCTTCCACATATCAATGAAATTTTTTTTTGTTTTGTTAGAAGAGAGTACTGAAATGATGTTTGGTTAGCATTTATCTGTCAGACCAACCATCCTACTTAGTAATACATTTAGCGAATTTTTAAAATGTCACCAAATTGATAAAAATGTTTTCAAATCTATAAAAATATCTTGAAATTGATAAAATTGCGCTACATAAATGATATTAATTGTTTTTTGTTAGGGGATAGTATTGTGATGATATTTCGTCAATTTGTCGCAAAGTGAAACTGTCAGTTCTACAGTCCCACTTGGCGATAAATTTGGCGATTTTTTAAAATGTCGCTAATTTGACGAAACTGTCGCCAAATGTTCCATAGAAATATAACTATTTAGACGATATTTTTTCTACCAATTTATTTGAAGCAAATGATATCATGTCACTTAGCAACGGATTTAAATCCAATGTGTTTATGCGGCAGACGATTTTTATTAAATCCTTTCCGATTTGAATAATGAAGATATGTATATAAAATAAATTTCATTGCCATTTCATTTTGGACTGGATAATATCAATTATACTCTTCAGGTTTAAACATTATTATTATTGATATTTTCCGGAATTATTGATTCAGGGATTATTGATATTTTTAAGTTATTACGCCATTGTTTTATTGCGGCAAAAATTGCTGACACACGCATATTGTACGTTGTACGAGTAATCTTCTAGGAATGCACGGCTATATCTTCTAACCTACGAGAATATAAGTAGTACAGGTATATTGGCATATATTTTGACATATATTGGCATATATATTGGAATCAAGTACAGTCTTCTGGTATGAAGATTACGGGGATTAATTATATATTCAATTTATTACGTCGTCTGTTGTATTTTACCAAAAAACATTTGAGACTCATATTGCAAAACGGGTAATCTTCTACTAATAATCGGACATTATAAGTAGTACGTGTATATCTTCCCATATAATTTTAGCACTTTAATTTTGACATATATTGGAATAAATGACTGTCTTCAGATTTAAAGATTACGGATTTATTGGTATTTTCAATTTATACATGTAATCTACTAACACAGGTTATATTTTCTAATATTCGCGTATATAATTAGTACGGGTCCCATACAATTTTAACGCTTTTATTTTGCATATATTGATTCAATTCCATATTTTTTTTATATTTGCTTACATAAAGGGACCAAGATGTTTTATTCTTCAGATATGTCCATGAAGATAATTTTATATAGCGAGAACAGAGATTCTTAAACTTCTTTTTAGGAGCATTATATTAAATATTTTAACAGAATATTTTGATTAAACATGTCATTTAGTATACTATAAGAATTTGGGCATGATTATGAATTTCAAGTTTCTTTATATTATATACTCCGTACGAAGAACGGGTATGCTGCTAGTCTATATAAATAAAATTGAAAATCTGTCTGTCTGTCTGTCTGTTTGTCCCATCATCACGGGAGAACGGTTGAACCGAATTTGATGAAATTTGGTGGGTAGCCTAGAAATAGCCCCACTTAAAATTTAGTCTGTGTTTTGAGTTTCTACGATCAGTGGTTCTTGAGATATTTGTACAAAACGAAATTTTCGTTTGTCTCATCATCACGGTAAAACGGCTGAACCGAATTTAATGAAATTTCGTGGATAGCCTTGAAATATATCCCCATAAATTTAGTCCAAGTTTCGAGTATCTAAGACCAGGAATTGTTGAGATATTAATGAAAAACGAAACATTTTCCTAGGAGTTCTACTCTCTAACTCCGTGGTTTATCCAAACGAAAAGCTTGAAAATCGTTTGAAAGTGAATTAAAATTTTATCTCTGCGTTTGGTGGGAGATTTTTTGCGCGAATTAGTCACTTTCTGAAAACATGAATTGTTTGAAACGTGATTTAAAGGGGAAATCTATCTCCATGGTTTATTTAAAACAAGTTTTTACTGAACAATCAAAAGTATAAAGAAATCAAAATGGTTATTTAATTTCGCAGTTTATGAGGAAGATTCTATCTTATATCATGTTACTCAGAAATGCAATTAAATTAAAATTGTCTGTTAATTTTAATAATTATTTTTTCGATTTGAATAATAAATAAATGGATATAAAAAATATTTTAGAAAAGAACGATTTGATTTTTGTAAAATATTTTTGACTGGATAATATCAATTTACGGTCTTCAGGTTTAAACGTTATTATTATTGATATTTTAGGGGATTATTGATATTTTCATGTTATTATGCAGTTGTTTTATTATGACAAAAATTGTTTAAACTCACATATTGTACGTTGTACGAGTAATCTTCTATAAATACAAGGGTATATCGTCTAATCTACGAGAATATAAGTAGTGTAGGTATATTGGCATATGTTTTGATATATATATTGTCACATATTGGAATCAGTTACGACCTTCTGGTATAAAGAGCACGAGAATTATTGATATTTTCAATTTATTACGTCATCTCTTTTATTTTGGCAAATATTTTTGAGACTTATATTGTAATACGGGTAATTTTCTACTAACACACTGGTATATTTTCTAATCTGAGACAATATAAGTAGTACGGGGTTGCATATATTGATTCAATTCCTTTTTTTTTGTAACTTTGCTTACAAAAGGGGCCAGGATGTTTTATTCTTCAGATCTGCCCGTGAAGATAAGTTTGCATAGTGAGAACAGATATTCTTAAACTTCTCTTTAGGAGCAATGAATTCAATATTTTAACAGAATTTGCACATGATTGCGAATTATAAGTTTATTTATATTATATACTCCGTACGAAGAACGGTTATGCAGCTAGTTGTTAATAAATAATATTTACATTTATTAAATAGCTACTGTGTATCAATTGAAAGTAAAATTATTAAAGTAAATATAATTAGTAAATATTACAATTAAGTAAATAAATTAAATAAATTTAAATAAAAAATAAACTGTGTAATAAAACCTCATTTAAAAATGAAACTTTTTGTTTTATATTTTAACTATTTTTACAATAGCTTTTTATTTTAAGTACTCTTAACCGCAATAGTTGAATATTTGTAAGTATTCTCATCCACTGTATATTTTTTTTGAAGAAATTATGCATTCTAACTCTTTCTGGATTTGCTTCTTTTTTATAGAAAATTAAACTAGAATTGTTGAAAAGTTGCTCTTAAATAACTGTTGACGGTGACGAAATGAGGTACTTCAAAGAGAATTCCTTCAAGCAAGACTACAGACTGTCCTTTCTCCAGTAGTCTAATAATGTTTTCACCTGGTGGAAGCAAACTTTCTTTTAGGTGCTTTCGATTTTCTATTTTACAAAGCATTCCTAATTTTTTATTGCAGAATCTGCTGGTAATCATAGTACGATATTTGAGGTACTCAAATTTCTTTTAGTGATATTAGCGTTATATTAGCGATCTCAAATACTTTTTATTATTTGAGTGCAAAATCGCATATATATATATATATATATATAATAAAAATTGATAAAGTACTACAAGATTAAAAGGTTCGAGATAAAAATCATATAAATGAAATGCGCAATGCAGCATTTTCCTCATTTTACGATATATAATAAAATAAGATAGAAATAGGATACAAATGGAATATATATATATATATATATATAATATTAAAATTGAAAGTCCAATGGTAGAATAGAAGTAGTAACTCATAATACACTAACTATCTAGCCCACAAAATACAATGAAATAAAAATGAAATTCAACCATAATGAGGAAATCAAAATACATATTACAGGTCATAAAGATAATCAACAAAAATCAATGGTGTGGAATCGAAAGTAGGAATGCAACAAATATCAAGCATTAAAACTTGCACGTGGAAAAGCTCTACGCTTAATAATTGCTCATTTTGAAAAAATTATTCTTCAAGTCCAAATATTTAATCGAAATGAACACAAAAATGCTTGTTTCTGAAACACAAGATAGATTTTATCTATAAACTTCTGTTATTTGGACGACAAGCATAAAGAATGAGAAAATAGATAGGAATCATAAATACCTTAAAATACATCTCAAATGTACAACCATGACGAGCAATAAATGACAAGACCAATGTTGCTATTCGCTAAAGTTTAAAGAAGTGATCTACTGTTGCCAATGTGAGTAATAAAAAACGTTACTGCGTAAAGGCAGTAAAATGTATATATATATATATATATAGATCAACCGCAACAGTTTGAATATAATCGAGAAGCACTGGAATGAAAATGACGAAATACAACCTAGGAGGCAGAACATACGTTCACAACGACCCTCGTAAACACGGCAAAAAGGAGAAATAATAATAATTAGCTCAAGATAAAAGATCAAGACATGGAGAACAATCAGTTGAAGCTACATAAAAAATGGCGGTTAGTTCGAAATTGCACACACATCCGGACAGCCATACAATCCGAATTAAAACCGAAAGAATAGCAAGTTTCTGACAACGGCGATAGTATTTGACTATAGACCCGATTGGAACTGTCTATTGGCTAATGGAAGAAGAAATAATAAAATTCAAGGTAATTAAAAACCAGAAATATTAAAAACGGAAATATAAACTTACAGGTACAGTCGCCACGTGTGAGTCGAAATGCTTGCAGCCGAACATACAGCAGAGCAACTACATCTAATCGTTAAAGCGACTGAAAACCGGAATGATCATAATATTGAAAGTGAACGGAAAATAGTTATCAGTATAGGACTCAGGACAAGTGGAAAGTAGTCTTTCAAAAATAGTAACCAGTATTAGACTCAGGACTAGTGGAAAGTTAGGTGATAAGAATGGGTGAAATTCACAAAAATGAGTTATTCAATTAAGGATAAATAATACAATTGTAAAATTACTAAGTGGTGTATTTGAAATTATTAATAATATTATTAACAAAAACTTCCGGATAGTGGCAATTTTGACAAATGTGTTTAAAAATTAGGATTTGACGATAGTGAAACTGAGGATCTGAAAGTCGATGTATTCGAAATAGCTGGTTTGAAATGATGTTTCTAAACAATTGAATAGAATTACAAGATCGATATAACAGCAGCTTAATGATAGTGAAGTTATAAGAATCTTTTTTATCAAATAGATTGGTAATAACATGGTTATGGAGGGTATCTAAATTTAAGTCTAAATAATTTACAGTTTGACTAACACTAGGCACATTTGGGATTAATCCTAGGTTAGAGGGGTAAAATCAATATTAATTGGATAGTTATCATCAGTGATAATACAAATTAAATCGTCAACATATCGATATATATTATATGAGTTAGAGAAAAAATGACGTTCATAATAATAAAGTTTTAAGTTAGCTAGAATACTACTACTACAGCCGCCTTGAGGTATACCCGAGGTTTGTAAATATATGTTATCACCTTGGATAATATAATTGTATAACACAAAGTGCAGTAGCATAGGAAAGTTTTTGACTTTAAATGGATCATTATTAGAAGAGAGATAATCATTACAAAGATAGATAATAACTTTATATAAATCTTTAATATCAATATTATTAAATAGGTTTTTAAAATCAAAAGTATGGAAACCAAGAATATGTGGAACCTTGCTAAGGTGATTAACTAAATCAAGACTATTCAAATGAACTAAATAAAGAACTAAATCAAGATTATTCAAAATGAAATATCCTGAATTCATTAATTCTGTTTAAACAATTTAGCAAGTACTTACTAGCAGTAGTGGTAAAGGTATTATGTGTCCACACATGACCGTTCTAAAGCTGAGAGGTGCTTTCTGGAATTTAGGAATCAGAGTAACATATGGAAATTTATAAAATTTACAATTAATATATAATTGTGTATATAATTTTAGCATTTTTGTTTTGATTTTGATAGACTGATTATTAACGGGTTTAAAAATCTGAGCAATGAGCAATATATGAGCAGTGTATGAACGAACCAGGTATCCTTTTTTCCAGGTATCCTTTTTACCTTTTATTTTTTCTTCTTTATGTATGTTGTCCAAATAGAAATAGTTTATAGATAAAATCTATCTATTTCTTCAGAAACATACATTTTTGTGTTTGCTTCTACAAGACACTTGGACCTGAGAAAGAATTTTGAAGAAGTGAACAAATCCATGATTTAGGCTTAGACCTTGTCCACGTGTATAGCGTTTGTGCTTGGATTTCATCTGTTTTTATTTTATTGATTCCACACCATTGATTTTTGATGATTTTCTTTGACTTGATGATTCGAAATTTGTATTTTTTCCCATTTGCTTGAAGATTTGCTCATTTATTCTTTTATTTTGTAAGCTTGTTAGAAAGTTAGATTTTTCGAGTTACAGCTTCTCACTTTTCCTTCATTGGACTTTCATACTTTTTTTATTACACACACACACGCACACACACACACACACACATATATATATATAATTAATAGATTTAATATAAATAATTAATAACTAAATTTAGTACACTAACAGATGTATGTCCTTTCGTTAACAACGTCTGACGCAAAAAATATAATCATGCTATATGTATCGCTATTCGCAAACACGAAAGAAGCGAACAAGAAACCACGCCCTTGCTATTTACAACTTCACTGGGAAGTCTAATTTTATTTCACAAGCCGATCGATGCCCGTCTTGAGTTTAGTTGTTGACATCCTCTAGTAATTCTCGAGTGAATTGTCTGCTAAGTTGTTTCGAGTTCGGACTTTATCAACTTAATGTTTGAAAACGCTTATTTGCAACAGTATGTGGAGCTGAACATCGATAGTATGCGAAGTTCGAAATTGCATACCAATGGAAACAGCTCTTTTAAATGTTAATTGCAACTGCAATACTAAGATTGAATATCTAACAAAACACACATACTTAAATAATTGATATTAAAATGTGTTGCGTTCCATAAAACCAATAAGAACTCTGTATTTGTTCCAGTTCGCTGTGTAAGAAATGGATATGCCCCAAAATCGCAAAGTTTCATCTGATCAAGCCCATCACAATGTATTAACAAAAGAATATTAAATTTTAAAATCAGGATTATCCCCCAAGCTCTAAACGAATTAAGAAAGTTAGAAAATTGCTCTCTAAAATGAAGCTATTGAACTTTTAAATTCAAAGAATTAAATTAGAATCATACATTTCAGATATTAAATAAAAATAAAATTTAATATTTCGGAAATTAAAAGTTCTAAAAATTCTATTACAGCTACCCAACAGTGTCATCAAATAGTTCCACAGGATAGAGAGAAATCATTGGTAGACGGTTTGAAAGTTCCAAAAAGTTCCTTTGGCCAAAAAGTTCACAAGGAGGGATTAAGAATTCCATGTAAACTGGACAGATGTTTCAGATTTCTTATAAAAGAATATGGAATATCATAACTTCAGACCTAACAGCTACATCTGGAACGCTGGGCAATTCTAGGTTGAAGGCTGGAGGAAAACTCTTCAATTCCACATCGTCAATCTGGTGCTTCTTTCCGTTTGGTACGCAGTAAGCTTCAAAGGTGAATTTCCAAAACTATCGTGCAGTGTTCAAAAAACAAAAATACGAAAACCTCCATTTAAATAAACAAATTAAGCATATAAAAAAACTTCCCGTGGAATGCAAAGTCTCATGCAAAGAAAAAAAAATCTGATGTGGGCAGCACATGACTTTCCTTATATAATGCAATAAACTTACTGCATTTACAGTTAAAAAAATGTTATTCTTATAGTAGATACTCATATTCTTTCCAAGGTATTGAATTTTCTTCAATTAGTCGTCATTTCCATTGCTTTAGCGTCATTTTTATCAATTTGGCGAGATTTTCGTTAATTTAGTAATATTTAAAAATGTCGCCAAGTTGGTGACATTCCGCTAAATTTGTCGCCGAAATCTCTCCAAGCGTTTTGGACGGAGAAATAAGTTATTTTTACAGCGGATAAATGACTATTGGCGTTCAAATACAAAAGTATTACTCAAAAAATCTTTTCTCGTGAATGGAACGAGTTAGATCCACGAGAATGATGTCATCCAATTTATCGCATGATATTACATATGAAAAGTGAACATATTAACAGTTAATATATATTTTTTAATTTATGGGATTTTTTGATAAATTTATTTGAATATGTGCAATATCTCGAGAACGGTTCATGTCAGCGTTCTAAAGTTTATGTCAATCGTTTTCTAAGGAAAAATTACACAAGAAATGTCTATTTGCGTAACTTTAATAAAGGTTTTGATTTTTTGATGATTTTTTAAAAATTTCACTCGAAAATTTAGGGGGATTCTGAGCATTCGATTATGTTTTAAAACATTAGGCTTCCAGTATTCACGGATAGTAATTTTTGTACCGAATCTCTTTCGAATCTCTCCATTCGTTCATGAGATATCAGTAGGGAATAGTAGGGGGTACTGGCTCACGCGGTGCTATACTTTAACATGGGGAAATTGCGGTGCTAGTTCTCCCATGTTAAAGCATAGGCGCACCTCATGAGAAGGGGTGGAGTTTCCACCACCACGTGACTTTCCATGAAGTCAGTCAAAGGTTAGGATGGATCAGATGATTTTTTTTTTCTTTTTCTTTTTTTAAGTGTTAATGTTTTATAAATTTTAAGAAAGTGTCACTTTTAGCGTTTTTTCACAAAAAGTTTCAAAAACGTTAAAAAACAACAAAAATGTACGTTTTTAAAATAAATTGTGGTTTTTAGATTGTTTGAATTCTCTATGGGAAATAACATGGGTTTTCGCACTTTTGTGTATTTTTTGTAAAAAAAATGTGCGTTTTTGCAAAAGTGTTACCAGAAAAGCGTTTTTTGAAAAATGTGACATTTTGCGATTTTTTTTCAAAATGCCGTTTTCTCTATGGGAATTAACATAGGTTTTCGCACTTTTACATTTTATTTTAAAAAATGTGCGTTTTTGCAAAAGTGTTACCAAAAAGGCGTTTTTTGAAAAATGTGACATTTTGCGATTTTTTTTCAAAATGCCGTTTTCTCTATGGGAATTAACATAGGTTTTCGCACTTTTACATTTTTTTTTAAAAAATGTGCGTTTTTGCAAAAGTGTTACCAAAATTGCGTTTTTTGAAAAATGTGACATTTTGCGATTTTTTTCAAAAACACACTTTTTACTTGTAAAAATCTAGCAAAAACATGTTTTTAGAGTAGCAGAATCGCGTGAATTGATGTTTTAAAGTAGCAGAATCGCGTGAATCGTGTGTATGGGAGGGGGAGTGTTTCCCTAATCCTTTCGGTCTTGGATTTTAAAAAATTTAAACATAAATATTTTTAAATAATATCAGATACCTGTTTTCAACAATCTAAATGGGGTAATGTCTCTTTCATACATTAGATGTTAGAAATATATATATTTTTTAAATTGTGGTCCCACCTCCACCCGGTGTATAGGATACACCGCCACAATTCAATCTAGCATGGCCTGCTCATTTAAATTTGATAATGACCGTATGCTAGGCTCTTGATACCATCCTTTAAGATATGTCGCTTATCATCATAGGGGGATAGCCCCATTTTAATTTGCTTCACAGTAAACATCTGGTGGTCTTTACTTGCAATTTTAAATTGTTCCACTCTATTATATCTTCGCTTTGTTAGGCAATTATAATAATCTTCATGATGGATGTGTTTTTTTACAACATTCTTATTAACACCTTTAGCAGTCTTTTTATCCGTGAAGGGTGTTTTTAGGCTATACATTTTCGATCTTAGACCTACAAATTCCACGGCAGGAGTTCCATTCAACTCGTCTTTCATTTTTCCAATCCTTTTTTTATTCTTATTGGAATGGAGTGGATGTGTTGGAGGATAATCCGAAAAGTCAAAATAGTCTTCATAACTTTCAAAATCTTTGTAAATATCCTCTGTTTCAATTTCATAGCACAGGGAATCGGTGTCTGTGAAAAGCAATTCGGCTCGACTTCCATACATCTTCTTAATAAAATCATAATGAAACTCATACATAAGTGTTTTACTCAAGTCCAATACTGAAAATCCTGCATAGATGGGTCTATTCAGTTTCAAATAAGTCTTATGCATATGAACTGCTACCAGATCTTCATTAAATATTTTGAAGGAGTGTAAGGCTGGTGATGCAAGTAATTTTTTCAGTCTCTTCTCAGTCTGTACTAGCTTAACATCCATTCTTTTTCTCAAATTTTCCATAGTTTTTCCAAACACTGCGTTATTCATAAGTTTGAACAGATCTTTTTCAAAGGAATTTTTTGCTTTCATTATCTTCTCAGTGTTAAATTGTACATAGGGCTTCAACCAGGGCTCTTGCTTAAAAGTTAATACTCGATGGATTTTCACAAGTTTCATCCCTAACTTCATATACTGCTTTAAATTTCTATAATGCAGAACATATTTAACCTTATGATTCAAATTAGGTGTTAATTTGATCTGGTCCTTGCATATTTTCAAATTCATTTCTTCAGATAAATTCCGGCTATACTCCGAAATCAGAGATGGGGTGATATGAACTCTTTCAGATGCTAGAGGATAATCATTATGCTTATCATGCAAATCATGGGGATAGTCTATATCTGCTTCGATAATATATCCCACAGGTGAGTCATCTTCAACACCAAGTGGATCAAAGTTCTGAATGTCTTGAGAATCAAGCCATCTAAAATCCGATACAGGGAGTGCTTGGCTTAGAGCCCACCCATACAGATTATTAGCATCCAGGTACATTATATATTTGCTAGGTTTCGTAGAATCAAAATGTTCCAAATACTTGTTATTAGCCTGACTAAGGCGTTTACTAATAACACTAATACCGCCTCTTATACCTTCTTCTAAAAATAAGTACATATCAGGGTCTGTAATCAGTTCTAATAATACTCCACTAGTCTTCAAGGCTGCATTCCAGGCAAGAGATGGTAATGTTAAACAGTGGGCAGCATCTATTCCATAATAATTCAATGTCAAATCGCGGAAATTCTCAAAAATGTCCGCTAATAGAAGAATATCAGTTTTTATGTACAAGTCATGATATTCCCCCATATTCTTTATCTTTAAAGATGTCCAAACATATTGAGCATAGGCATAGGCATCATCAGAGACCTCCTCTCGATTTAAATCATCAAAGAAGGCCTCTTTAGTGGGTAAGCTCGTTTCTTCAAACTTGGTAGCACAATCCATATAAGAATAGGGGTAAACACCCTTTCTAGTCACTAAACCCACTTGATCACTTGTAAAATGTTCTTGGGTGATACGAAACTGATTGGATTCCAAACTAGAACTTAGTTTCTCAATAGAGGCAGGTAAGAATTGAAGAGAATCTATAAACTGTAAACTTCCTAGGCTAAATGTAATATATTGCTGCATATTGCTACTGATGCATTCAATCCTCTTTCCTTTAAATTCACCGATCCCCTGCATAATTAAATGTCCATCATACCCCTTTAAATTATGAAACACAACGGGTATGCGTCGTCTTATCTTGTAATTCAGATTACAATTAGGATGGGCTGCACCTCTGTACTTGGAAGTTAAGTGGCAATGGTCTCTCACACGCTTTTCTCCTAAAGCCTTGTTACAAATATGGCAGAGAGTAGCATTTTCAAAGTTTTCACGATCTTCAGCAGTAAAATTCATTTTCATATTTTCTCTCAGTATTCTCTGAATCTCTTCTTCTTCTTGAATAAGGGCTTTCAAAAAATGATGAATCACATCTTCACCCCTATAGATAACAGGTCCTTTAAAAGTTTTTCCATCAGGCCCAATAATAATATAGGCAAAACCACAAGGAACATGATGAGATAAGATACTCTCATGTGAAACAGAAGGGGTATTCTCACATATATCCACTTTCATTAGGAAAGACTCAAAGTCTGCGTATACCACAAATGGTACACGCATTTGCATGTAAATACTTTGAAATTTCAAAATCTTGTCATTGTCACTGGGAAACTCCACTCTCTGTAGACCATACTGGCTACATAATTCAATATGCTTCTTTAAACGAGCTTCAGATGAAAATCGTTGTAAACAGTAGTCACAAAAATATTGCTTCTCTTTATGTTTTCTTATACTGTATAAAAGTCTGCTCATACTTCTAATACAACAGTAATGAGACTGCTCATCATTACTAATAAGCAGTAAATTACAGTGTTGTTCTCGTCTATTAGATGATATATAGAGCGGAAACACCTTCTTATCTTCATATCCAAAGACATTCAGGCTCACATTATTATTATTTCGCTCAAATAATTTAACTTGGTGTAAAGGAGTGGGAAACTCGATTCCATCCAGATTCAACTTGCATTCATGCTCGGTATATTTACCGACACGAGATGCATTCTTATAAACTGGATAAAGTTCTGCTAAGATGGACCACATAAAACATTTCTGATCACTATTTTCCACATTAATAATAGCTTTCTTGGCTAATAGTTCTTTAGGTAGCGGGATATAGCTTGAAGCAGCCAGAGGATCATATGTCCCAACATCAATCATGAGTTCCTCGATTCTCTCTAAGACCCAACCGCTACCACGGCCTTCATAGGTTTCGAACGATGTTAACACTTTTGCAAAGGCAGTATCCATATTAGAATCCAAATCTTCTTCCGTAATGTTTTTCATACAAGAACTTCTGAAATAGTTTATACAGTATTCCTGTTCTCCTCCAGATCGGAAACGAGTAAAACGGCAACATACATTTATGTACCATATAATACTACGTTTCAAAGCAATTTCCTTTAGCACCACTTGTTTTATCTCAATTCTATGAGAATCCAAAAAGGTAAGTAAATCTTTTTCAGCATGACCAGCAATTTTATAAACAGTCACAGTACCGTTTAAAGCCTGTTTGCAGGGTTTCATCTTCTTCTTTCTTCTTCTTTTTATTCATACACGAAGCATCTAATATTTTTCTTTTAGTGCCTCGCATAGGCTTATCACCATGAATTGGCCGCACATGAATCTTCTCATGACGTATCAGATCATCTTTTCTTACAAAAGCCGCCTTACACAATTCACATATGTAATCCTTCTTTCCATCATGAATCCTCATATGGCGCACTAAGCTTCGTTTTGCCATGAAGCTCTTCGTACAAGTCGAACACACCTGTAAAAAATAAAATGCAGAGAGGTTAATGCAGAGAGATGTTATTCGGGGGTTTTATGCTTGCAAGGGATAGCGCGTTGCTGTATTGTTTAAGGATTGGAGGTTTTAAGGGGTCTCGCAAAGGGATTTTCTTTCATTATTTTATTAAAATCTATTATTTTTTAAAGATGTGAATTTATTTAATATATCGATTACGATTATTAAAAAGGATATAATCGATTGCGATGTTGAACGAATTGTTTATTTTTTTATCGGATGTGTGTATAATTACATTCGTGTGTTGCAAGTTTAACGGTAACCGTGATATAACTATCACGTGACCTTGGCATGCTCTTGGCCTACGGATACACCAAGAACTATTTTTTATGAATGGATGTAGGTGGTCTTCAAGCAGCGATTTTATCATTTCTGTTGTGAGTTTCGTGCTGTTAAGACGTGTTTGAAGTTGTTCTGCGAATATGTTTGCCTTAGAAAGTAATATCGGAGGTACTATCCCTACCGTTACTGATGTTCCTATGCTTAATGCACCCTCTTTGAACAGGATTGGACATGTAAGTACTTGTTTTAATGTGATTTTATTCTCACATTTTATTAAACTTTGTATTTTTATGATGCGTAACAACTTTTTAATGAGTGTTTTTATGAATTTAATGAAATGTCTTGGAGATCTTACATGAAATGTCTTGTATCTGGATATATTCTTTAATTCAGGAATTTTATTATTTCTAATGGGGATAGTATAATGGATTCATGATTTCTTTATATACATCTTGAGACATGTATTACATTGTTACCGAGAATAGCGTGTTTATACTAAAGTCTTGCATTTTATTTTTTACAGGTGTGTTCGACTTGTACGAAGAGCTTCATGGCAAAACGAAGCTTAGTGCGCCATATGAGGATTCATGATGGAAAGAAGGATTACATATGTGAATTGTGTAAGGCGGCTTTTGTAAGAAAAGATGATCTGATACGTCATGAGAAGATTCATGTGCGGCCAATTCATGGTGATAAGCCTATGCGAGGCACTAAAAGAAAAATATTAGATGCTTCGTGTATGAATAAAAAGAAGAAGAAAGAAGAAGATGAAACCCTGCAAACAGGCTTTAAACGGTACTGTGACTGTTTATAAAATTGCTGGTCATGCTGAAAAAGATTTACTTACCTTTTTGGATTCTCATAGAATTGAGATAAAACAAGTGGTGCTAAAGGAAATTGCTTTGAAACGTAGTATTATATGGTACATAAATGTATGTTGCCGTTTTACTCGTTTCCGATCTGGAGGAGAACAGGAATACTGTATAAACTATTTCAGAAGTTCTTGTATGAAAAACATTACGGAAGAAGATTTGGATTCTAATATGGATACTGCCTTTGCAAAAGTGTTAACATCGTTCGAAACCTATGAAGGCCGTGGTAGCGGTTGGGTCTTAGAGAGAATCGAGGAACTCATGATTGATGTTGGGACATATGATCCTCTGGCTGCTTCAAGCTATATCCCGCTACCTAAAGAACTATTAGCCAAGAAAGCTATTATTAATGTGGAAAATAGTGATCAGAAATGTTTTATGTGGTCCATCTTAGCAGAACTTTATCCAGTTTATAAGAATGCATCTCGTGTCGGTAAATATACCGAGCATGAATGCAAGTTGAATCTGGATGGAATCGAGTTTCCCACTCCTTTACACCAAGTTAAATTATTTGAGCGAAATAATAATAATGTGAGCCTGAATGTCTTTGGATATGAAGATAAGAAGGTGTTTCCGCTCTATATATCATCTAATAGACGAGAACAACACTGTAATTTACTGCTTATTAGTAATGATGAGCAGTCTCATTACTGTTGTATTAGAAGTATGAGCAGACTTTTATACAGTATAAGAAAACATAAAGAGAAGCAATATTTTTGTGACTACTGTTTACAACGATTTTCATCTGAAGCTCGTTTAAAGAAGCATATTGAATTATGTAGCCAGTATGGTCTACAGAGAGTGGAGTTTCCCAGTGACAATGACAAGATTTTGAAATTTCAAAGTATTTACATGCAAATGCGTGTACCATTTGTGGTATACGCAGACTTTGAGTCTTTCCTAATGAAAGTGGATATATGTGAGAATACCCCTTCTGTTTCACATGAGAGTATCTTATCTCATCATGTTCCTTGTGGTTTTGCCTATATTATTATTGGGCCTGATGGAAAAACTTTTAAAGGACCTGTTATCTATAGGGGTGAAGATGTGATTCATCATTTTTTGAAAGCCCTTATTCAAGAAGAAGAAGAGATTCAGAGAATACTGAGAGAAAATATGAAAATGAATTTTACTGCTGAAGATCGTGAAAACTTTGAAAATGCTACTCTCTGCCATATTTGTAACAAGGCTTTAGGAGAAAAGCGTGTGAGAGACCATTGCCACTTAACTTCCAAGTACAGAGGTGCAGCCCATCCTAATTGTAATCTGAATTACAAGATAAGACGACGCATACCCGTTGTGTTTCATAATTTAAAGGGGTATGATGGACATTTAATTATGCAGGGGATCGGTGAATTTAAAGGAAAGAGGATTGAATGCATCAGTAGCAATATGCAGCAATATATTACATTTAGCCTAGGAAGTTTACAGTTTATAGATTCTCTTCAATTCTTACCTGCCTCTATTGAGAAACTAAGTTCTAGTTTGGAATCCAATCAGTTTCGTATCACCCAAGAACATTTTACAAGTGATCAAGTGGGTTTAGTGACTAGAAAGGGTGTTTACCCCTATTCTTATATGGATTGTGCTACCAAGTTTGAAGAAACGAGCTTACCCACTAAAGAGGCCTTCTTTGATGATTTAAATCGAGAGGAGGTCTCTGATGATGCCTATGCCTATGCTCAACATGTTTGGACATCTTTAAAGATAAAGAATATGGGGGAATATCATGACTTGTACATAAAAACTGATATTCTTCTATTAGCGGACATTTTTGAGAATTTCCGCGATTTGACATTGAATTATTATGGAATAGATGCTGCCCACTGTTTAACATTACCATCTCTTTCCTGGAATGCAGCCTTGAAGACTAGTGGAGTATTATTAGAACTGATTACAGACCCTGATATGTACTTATTTTTAGAAGAAGGTATAAGAGGCGGTATTAGTGTTATTAGTAAACGCCTTAGTCAGGCTAATAACAAGTATTTGGAACATTTTGATTCTACGAAACCTAGCAAATATATAATGTACCTGGATGCTAATAATCTGTATGGGTGGGCTCTAAGCCAAGCACTCCCTGTATCGGATTTTAGATGGCTTGATTCTCAAGACATTCAGAACTTTGATCCACTTGGTGTTGAAGATGACTCACCTGTGGGATATATTATCGAAGCAGATATAGACTATCCCCATGATTTGCATGATAAGCATAATGATTATCCTCTAGCATCCGAAAGAGTTCATATCACCCCATCTCTGATTTCGGAGTATAGCCGGAATTTATCTGAAGAAATGAATTTGAAAATATGCAAGGACCAGATCAAATTAACACCTAATTTGAATCATAAGGTTAAATATGTTCTGCATTATAGAAATTTAAAGCAGTATATGAAGTTAGGGATGAAACTTGTGAAAATCCATCGAGTATTAACTTTTAAGCAAGAGCCCTGGTTGAAGCCCTATGTACAATTTAACACTGAGAAGAGAATGAAAGCAAAAAATTCCTTTGAAAAAGATCTGTTCAAACTTATGAATAACGCAGTGTTTGGAAAAACTATGGAAAATTTGAGAAAAAGAATGGATGTTAAGCTAGTACAGACTGAGAAGAGACTGAAAAAATTACTTGCATCACCAGCCTTACACTCCTTCAAAATATTTAATGAAGATCTGGTAGCAGTTCATATGCATAAGACTTATTTGAAACTGAATAGACCCATCTATGCAGGATTTTCAGTATTGGACTTGAGTAAAACACTTATGTATGAGTTTCATTATGATTTTATTAAGAAGATGTATGGAAGTCGAGCCGAATTGCTTTTCACAGACACCGATTCCCTGTGCTATGAAATTGAAACAGAGGATATTTACAAAGATTTTGAAAGTTATGAAGACTATTTTGACTTTTCGGATTATCCTCCAACACATCCACTCCATTCCAATAAGAATAAAAAAAGGATTGGAAAAATGAAAGACGAGTTGAATGGAACTCCTGCCGTGGAATTTGTAGGTCTAAGATCGAAAATGTATAGCCTAAAAACACCCTTCACGGATAAAAAGACTGCTAAAGGTGTTAATAAGAATGTTGTAAAAAAACACATCCATCATGAAGATTATTATAATTGCCTAACAAAGCGAAGATATAATAGAGTGGAACAATTTAAAATTGCAAGTAAAGACCACCAGATGTTTACTGTGAAGCAAATTAAAATGGGGCTATCCCCCTATGATGATAAGCGACATATCTTAAAGGATGGTATCAAGAGCCTAGCATACGGTCATTATCAAATTTAAATGAGCAGGCCATGCTAGATTGAATTGTGGCGGTGTATCCTATACACCGGGTGGAGGTGGGACCACAATTTAAAAAATATATATATTTCTAACATCTAATGTATGAAAGAGACATTACCCCATTTAGATTGTTGAAAACAGGTATCTGATATTATTTAAAAATATTTATGTTTAAATTTTTTAAAATCCAAGACCGAAAGGATTAGGGAAACACTCCCCCTCCCATACACACGATTCACGCGATTCTGCTACTTTAAAACATCAATTCACGCGATTCTGCTACTCTAAAAACATGTTTTTGCTAGATTTTTACAAGTAAAAAGTGTGTTTTTGAAAAAAATCGCAAAATGTCACATTTTTCAAAAAACGCAATTTTGGTAACACTTTTGCAAAAACGCACATTTTTTAAAAAAAAATGTAAAAGTGCGAAAACCTATGTTAATTCCCATAGAGAAAACGGCATTTTGAAAAAAAATCGCAAAATGTCACATTTTTCAAAAAACGCCTTTTTGGTAACACTTTTGCAAAAACGCACATTTTTTTTACAAAAAATACACAAAAGTGCGAAAACCCATGTTATTTCCCATAGAGAATTCAAACAATCTAAAAACCACAATTTATTTTAAAAACGTACATTTTTGTTGTTTTTTAACGTTTTTGAAACTTTTTGTGAAAAAACGCTAAAAGTGACACATTCTTAAAATTTATAAAACATTAACACTTAAAAAAAGAAAAAGAAAAAAAAATCATCTGATCCATCCTAACCTTTGACTGACTTCATGGAAAGTCACGTGGTGGTGGAAACTCCACCCCTTCTCATGAGGTGCGCCTATGCTTTAACATGGGAGAACTAGCACCGCAATTTCCCCATGTTAAAGTATAGCACCGCGTGAGCCAGTACCCCCTACTATTACCTACTGATATCGTCTCCACAGACTCACTGACACATACACACACATACACACACACATATACACACACATACTTTCAACACACACACACACACACACACACACAGACATCACTTCAAAAATGTTCGATTCGGGATCAGGTATGCTTGAAACGTGCTCTCCCGTCGAAAACTCGAATTCGAATTTTCGACCCCGTTACAATACTTTCCTTATACATTATGTATATAAGGAAAGTAATAAGTAACGCGCTTTTTGCTCAAATAATAAGCAGGAATTTCAACACCGAACTGAAACTAGAAAATGCTGCGAGCGTATTTATAATCGTACATTTACATATACCGCGTATTTACACATACGAGCTTATTTACACATATCGCGAGAGGGGCCAACGGCCGTACCGCGCTGAAAACACCGGTTCTCGTTAGATCACCGAAGTCAAGCAGCATCGGGCGCGGTTAGTACTTGGTGGGTGACCACCTCGGAACACCGCGTGCTGTTGGCCATCTCGGGTGCGGTATCCCCGTGGTTTGCGCGCTAGATTTGCACGCTACCACAAATGCCGCCGTGTTCATGCGGAGTACGATCACGTTAAACATGTGGGTCCGTAAGTCCTTCCGAGAGGTTGGTGGTAGGGGAAGGAGGGTACGGTCCCTGTGGATGCCTCCCCCACTGGGTTCCGGTCTAAATTGGGTGGCACTTCCCGGCCGTTCAAACAGTTACCTTACACCATTCTGGTAGGTCGGACGGTCTGGGTATCAACAACAACAACATACCGCGAGAGTTCCACGGTTGAGCTGTTGATCGTACTAGGTTTGCTGGAAATCGATTGTTGGAGTTCAGTGAAATCCTGAAATCTTAGCTTTAAACTAGTTATCAGAACGTCCAAGAGGAGTTGATGGCCGCAAAAATACACAGAATCATCAACTTCATCAAGTATCTTCTGGCAATCAAGAAAATGAAAGAAAAAAATTCGCAGTGTTCAAACTGTTCCGCAAGCAAAGAGAGGCTGTGCTGCCTGCAAACGTCTTGATTCGTACTATGAAGAGACTCATTGAAAAGGTTAAGGTGATTCATGATATCGGTAAGAAACGGCCATTTCTCACCGAAAATCAATATCAACCATCTTTTGCTGAAATGACAGGTCATTTCAATGAGGAGCAGAGACGTAATTCTTCCCTCACTGCAAAAAACCTTTCAAAGCATTTCCCTGAACTAGGCCAGTGGATGTTAGGGTGAAAGAGAAGGTCTCCCTAAACTGCATCAAACTCCCCAAGAAACATTTTTAGTTTTGATGAAAGTGGGAGCGATTTCCAACTCGAACTGCGTCTATAATCTTAGCAACCACCTTCACGGCGTCCTTCTGTTTCATTTAGTTGACACAAAGAGATTACCGATGGGTAATACAGTGAATGAATGGACATTTGACGTCGTGCTTCTGAAACAAACTGCGTTTTCAAAGCTTTCGCCGGTGCACCATCTGTTGTAACGGAACTTAGCTTGTGACTAGAACGAAGACTCGAGAGATGTCATAACGTATGTGTACTGTAGTCATATAGCGTTTCAAACTGAAAGCTATTATTTCTGGTAACATCGATATAAGTATTATTATGCAACGTAACAACGTAAACAAATAATTCGGTGTACAGCAAGACAGATATTTCTTATAAGATTTTATGCAGATAATTAAGTATGGGTAAATTTTTAAGGTGTTTTTTGGAATATTACTTAGGGTGCCAAAAAGGCCTCGTGGGCCACGGGTTGAATCACCATGGGTTAGAGCTTATCTTTAAAGACCAAGCTTGATCTAACGAACGCAGTGTATCCGGATTGCATGTTTCCCGTATACTTATTTAGGGCGTATTACTTGGCTGTATATTTCGGTGCAATTTTAATCGTAGGTTTTCAACTTTCTTTCATTCGACCCAGACCGTTCGACCTTCTCAAAAGTGTAAAGTATCTGTTTGGATGACTGGGACAATGCTACCCAATTTAGACCAGAACTCTGAGGGAGAGGGCATACACAGGGACCGGAAGGGGGCATACACAGGGACCGTACCTTCCTTCCTCTACTACTGAGCTCTCGGCAGGACTTTCGGATTCACGAATTTAATGTGTCGTACTCCGCGAGAAGTGTGTGTGTACTCCGAGTACCTGGCAACGCTAGATATTCGTGCTAGAATTTGTAAAGTACTGGCCTTTACCATAGACTAATGTGTTCATTTTGTTTACCCTTTTGGATGCCCTTGTAAAGGACTTAGACCTATTCAGTCGTCATTGTGAAGTTTTAACATCTTCATTTCTGACTTATTCCGTTAAAAAGTAACTTAACTCAGAATCTTAGAATAAGTGAGTGACACAAGGCCTTACAACCAGGCGTTGACAGACTGATTCAGGAATTTAATTTAAACGCATTTATTGTGAACTCTATAATAATACAGCAGCTGACAGTGTAATTAAGATAGACAAATACCAAAACAGCTAGCATTGCACTTTCCCGCAATTTAACAAAAATATTAATAGCAAAATTCGATCGGGCCTGGTGATAGAACTATCTTCACGTAATCAGAGGAATAGACATAAATAGTTGATGCTTACCAAACTGCTTCTTTGGGCTTCTAAAGCTTGTCCTTGACAACTAGTGGGTACCAGATCCTCCTGATTATAGTTATGCCAATAACAGATACCACGGACGTCAGCCTTCCACTCGTTTGCACTCGCACAGAGACTCAACTACCAGACTCTCAGTTCAACTGGCGAACCAACTCAACTCACTCTCTCATTACCGATGCAAAACTTATCCTGCCGATCTGCAGGACCGCAGAATGTTACTTGGCTCAATGATGGGTCTACTTAACCGAACCAGTCAGAAGTTTTCTAGTATAAAGTTAAACATAAATTATAAAATAAATGAGGGAAATAATAACCAAAGGTTATATAGACCTCACAAATTTTATATTCCTTTTGCATATTTTATTAGGAATGTGGAAGCGTTTCACCACATCAAGTTGACATTTCCGAATCTGTGGCTGGAATGTGCATATTATACGTGAAATGATAAAATCCGACTTTTAGGGTTCTGTATCTCAGCCCCCAAGATAACTATAGACTTCGAAAAGAGGTTTCTCTTTTTTCAAAAAAGAGAAACCTCTTTTCGAAGAAGTTATGGAATCTCAAAATGGTTTGCGTCAAGTTTCCGCAGAATTGGAGCTGTATTTTCGGGTCTAGATGCCCTATCGAAGAATCCTAATTCTCCTTCAATTCATACGTAACCCTTTTTAGTCATAGTCAATTAAATGAAATTTGACTACGATTAAAACTGTGAAAACGTGGAGGGTTAGGATCCTTCGGCGGCAGGGATCTAGACCTGAAAATACAGCTCCAGTTCTGCGGAAACTTAGCTCAAACCATTATAAATTTGCATAACGTTTTTGGCTTTTGTGTTTTGTACTTGGCGGGGAGATTTTTTTTTTTCTTATCAAAGTGGAGTTTTTATGAGATTCTGTATATTGTAAGCATGGTAAATCTAATATAAAATTACTGCTAGAATAAAAAAAAATAAATGTTAATCACATAGTATTATTTTAACTTTAACTTAAAACTCTTGCTTTATAGTATTTCAATTTTTTTTCAACGAAATCTTGTTTGAAAGTTGAATACCCAGAGAGTCCATAAAAACTTTGATCTTTTACCTAGTTAAAAGATCAAAATACCGGTTTAAGTTTTCTGTACCCCTCGCCAAACAGTCTGAAAAATAGTTTGTACATAGTTTATTCAGAAAAAATGTTTTTTTTATTCCATTCTTATTCTTTATAAGATGAAGATTGATTAAAAGAAAAAAAAAGTATATATTTTTCCTGCAAGACATATCAACTTCAGATATTTTGAAAGCATGTTGTTACATCTCACAGAATAATAGATTAAGATGGGTTAAAAGAGCTGTTTTCAGCCGTAAATTCATATTAATTATTAATCTTGTAAAACTGATTTAAGAGGCAAGTTTTATTTAAACTTTTGAAGAGTAAAAAAAAATTGATGTGGGCAGTACATTATTTTTCTTACACAATGCAAAAGAATCTTTTCATTGACCAATAATCTTATCCAAAATACATGGCACAGTTTTTCTTAAGGTTAAATCGTAAATTGAAATTTGGTGATTTTCATTGCAACTTCAAGGAAAACTATTTGACAGTGTTGAAATTAACCTCTATTTCACGGAAACCCAATTTAACAGTGAAGATATATATGTGGAATATTGTGAACCACAGCATATGTATTAAATGCTTTTAATACATAATTACATTTTACTGTATAAAACCAATGGTTTGAGCTCCAATCAACCGATTCCTAAAATTCAAAATTATATACTTATATCCTTTCAAAGTTTCTTCTTCTTCGACCCAGTCTGACCTCCCAGAAGGTGCAAGGTATCTGTTTGGATGGCCAGGAAGTGCACCCAATTTAGACCGGAACCCAGTGGGGAGGCATCCATAGGGACCGTACCGTCATTTCCCTACCACCAACCTTTCGGAAGGACTTACGGACCTACATATTTAACGTGCCTCTACTCTACGTGAACACGATGACAGAGTGGGGAGAGCCGGGAATCGAACGAGTGCAATCCTCGCGCGCTAACCACTGGGCTGCCCCACCCCGTCTTTTCAAAGTTTTAGTTTAAAAAATATTTACCAAATTTAAATAGATAAAATGTTAATTTCAAAATTAAAAGTCGCAATTTACATTTAAGTAAGATTGAGCCCTTTCGAGCGTTATACGTTCCTGATCAGAGGCTTATGACAAGATACAGATACAGCCGGTCAAAACAAAAATCCTATCATCACTTATTATTCCGGTCCTGCGTTCGTACAGTCAAACCAAAATTATCATTAGACTTGGAATACTGTGTACTATAAAAAAATGTGCATCTAATTTGCATAAGGGGTCGTCTTCATACTTAGTTGCTCATTAGTTCCGAAAATTCAAACGGTAAAACCCATATTTTATCATCATAATCTTTCATATGTCAACAATATAATAAATATAAATTTGTGTGAGATTCCAACCATAAATAAGGGAGATATACGATAAAAAGAAAAACGCCCATTCAGGATCCGTCTCCATATTTTATGTAGTGAAATGAAGGTCGCGTCTATTCTACAATTATATCTTTACCATTTCGTTGATATGGCACATTATTTACAAAAACATCTTATCAAAGATGTTTTGGTAAATAAACATCTTTAATAAGATGTTTTTGTAAATAGACTTGTAGGGTCCCGAACTCGTGAATTTTAGGAGCAGAACAAATTATATTTTTAATCATCAATATGTTAATATTGAAAGAGGTTTTTCTAAAGGCACGAAATTTAGTGTTCTTGAGATAATAAATTTTCCTCACGAAGTTGGGTAAAAATAATTGATGTGTTATTCGAATCGTTCACAAATTTATTTTCAATTTTTACTTAAACCGATTTAATTATAAATTCTATAATATTTCTGTTGTAAACGTTTAAATGAACTACCACTCTCTTGTCGTTTTTGTCTACACTGCGTATAGATGGCGCTGCTCCTTTTAAACTTTCGGCCAAATTGCGGTAGTTGTCATATGCATAGAATTGAAGGTACTTGTGTCTGTACTGATGTGCTGTAAGCATTATTGATGTGCTGTAGTTGTTATTAAAAATGAGCGCATATTAACTCTTCGTCATGCTTTGCTTCCTAGCCCAAACCATAAATCATATACCCGAACCATAAATCAAATTAACTTATTTGCCTATAGGCTTTAATTTTCCTAGAACACAAATTCGTATCATTAAAACATTAAACGACATTACCACATTTTTTAGCACTTTACAACATAGTTGAAAAGTGTTCATACCGGCTTCTATCTTAAAACTTTTATATCGTTCATACTTTTAAAACTTCAATATTATACTAAACGCATGACGATTTCCCACACATCATTCTCTCATGTCTGATTTTTAACACTTTACAACATAGTTGAAAAGTGTTTATGACTTTGTTCATTCTGTCTGTCTGTCTGTCCGTTAGCACGATAACTGCCGTAGAAATGACTTTATCAAAATGAAATTTTAGTATGTTGTTCAGATAGTCTGTGGGACTTATGGGAATATAAATGAATAATATCACCCAATTAGTTTTGGATTGAACCCGGGTTGAAAAAAATGAAATAAATTGAAACCTATGGGACATAATTTTTCAAACATCTATTAAGCGAATTTAAAATTCACAAATTGCATCGAAAGTTTTAGGAAATATTTAAATTTCCCATAAAATATATAAATAAAATTTCAGCAAAACATATTTAGTAGTTTTTAGAATAAAAATTAAAATAATAATTACACCCTTTATAGGAAGAGATCACGTGACCATTACATGAAGAAATCACGTGACCCACTTCAAAATAAAATATGGCATCCATCTTGTGTCAAAATCGTGATTTTTAATGTTCTTTTTAATTCATATTGAGTGTTGTATCCTTCCTAAAACCGCTTTATTTTTGCTTAAATTCTGTACATCTACATACTCAAACAACGCAATTACAATATATTTGAGTTTAAATGATCATCAAACGTCGATTATTTCTACAACGAAACCTAATTTTCACTTATGGAGAATGTAAACAAAAAAGATGTAGAATGAGTTGTATAAGAATAGCTGCATTTCATTAAAGCAGAATTATTTAGCTCATGGAGTCTGCAATATAGCTGACATGAATGAAACATTAATTGATTTTACACAGAGAAGAAGACGATTTTCTCGATGAAGTTTTAAGCATAGAGTTAAATTACTTGTACCTCCATGGTTTTAAGTTTTTAAATTATATAAATTATTATAGTATTGTGATGAATGAAATGAATGGAAAAAAAGTTATGAATGAAATGCTGCTTTTATAGAGATAGCCAGGCGATTTATATTTTGATGACGTCATTTGAATAAAGTTCATTTGTTTTCAATGAAGTTTTCAAATATAATAAATTATTGTAGTATTCTGATAATTTTAAAAATATTACCGAGGAATGTATCGCATTTTAGAGATATTTAAACCAGGAAATTTATATTTCAATACCGTCATTTGAATGAAGTCCATCTTTCTCGATGAAGTCTTAAGTTTTCAAATATAACAAATTAATGTAGTATTGTGATAATTTTTAAAATATTACCGAGGAATGTATCGCATGTTAGAGATGTTTATATAAAATTGAATTGAAGTTGGAAAGTATTTCATGATCAATGCTTTATGTATGATTGATCTTTCTTGCTTTAATATCTTTTCGTGCTTGGCACATTTTAATTTAGGGGCAAGTTTGTTTTAATTAGGGGGTTTAATAAAAGATAAAACTGAAATCACTTACTAATATATACAAAGAAGCTCAATACTTATAATTTGATACCACTTACTATAATTGCTAATATATATGTGGTCAAATAATTTATTAAGAGGTGAGAGCAAGGAGAATTCAATTTGGTGAAAATAATATTTAACTTGTAATTAATAATTGGGTTAATTCAAGTTCGAACTCGAGAGAAGCTTAGGTTTTGAACAGGATCAAAACCGATCAACAGACAGACAGACAGAATGAATAAAGTTCTAAACACTTTTCAACTATGTTAGAAAGTGTTAAAAATGGAATCTTTATAGAGATAAATAAACATCGATTCAAATAGCAAACGATTACAGCGGTTATTACAACATGTTAGAAAAAAAATATCAAAGAGAGTGAAAAAATTATCATTTATAACAGTATGAGATAAAGTGGTGGAATGTTTTATCTTTGTTTTTATATCAGGAGCATGCTCTGACAATTTAAAGCCTTTTAGTACTAACAATATAAAATTTGTAATTCGTGTTAGGGGAAATAAGGGGAACAACGCACACTTCGGCCTGATTCAAAAGTTAATTTTGCATTTATTGGTATGGAATTTATTTATTACTAGCCGAATACCCGTTGAAAATCAACGGTATCGCAATAAGCAACCCCTGAATAATGTAAATTTTTTAATAATTCGCTTTTCACATTTGTTCGACAAATCAAATATTTTGGTGTGCAGAACCCCCTAAAGAAGAAAATATTGGGAAACTAAATTTGCGCATTTCTTCCTTTCGAATTATTTACCCGTACACTACATTAAATTCTATCTCATCCCGAGACACCCCTATATAATTATTTCTCCTTTGGAATTTTTTTCTCTGAAGCACACCCATAAATGAACATTTTTGAAAAACTCTCTTTGTCTTGGGTTTTTTATCAGATGATTCGCCCATATACCTAATATCAAGCCTCTGTCACATTTAAAAGGAAGCGTGCCTCATTTATTCCGAAAATCGAACATATTAGTGTGCGGCACCCCTTAAAGTAGCAAATATTGGAAAGCTGAAATTTCACGCTTTCTTCTCTTCAAACTATCTACCCGTACACCAAATTTGAAGTCTCTATCCTATCGAGAAGCATTTTTTTCTATCACTTCACTTTTCGAACGTTTTTCTGTGTAGCACCCCGTTAATGAACATTTTTGTCAAACTGTATTCATCTTTGGTTTTTTTTTGGTGTTTTTGTCAAATAGTTAGCCCATATACTAAATTTCAAGCTTCTATCACATTGTAAAGAAGGCGTTTTTCATTTGTTCGGCAAATCGAAAATTTTAGTGAGCGGCACCCCCCTACAATAGCAAAAGTTTGAAAACTGAAATTGCACACTTTCCTTCTTTCCAACTATTTACCCGTACACCAAATTTGAAGTCTCTATCTCATCGTGAAGTATGCATTTCTAGCATTTCATCTTTCGAATGCTTTTGTGTGGAGTACCCACCCCCTTAACTACACATTTTCGAAAAACTCTATTCTTTTTCTGATTTCTATGAGATGATTCGCCCATATACCAAATATTAAGCCTCTATCACCTTTTGAAAGGGGCGTTTCTCCTTTATTCCGAAAATCGAACATTTTAGTGTGCGACACCCCCTAAATTAGAACATTTTGGTAAACTGAAATTATGCACTTTCTTCCTTCCACACTATCTACCCTTACACCAAATTTGATATCTCTATCTCATTCCGAATTATGGTTTTTTATCAATTCACTTTTCGAACGTTTTACTCTGGAGTACGCCCTTAAACGAACATTTTTGAAAAACTATATTTGTCTTGGGTGTTTCCATCAAATGATTAGTCCATATACCGAATTTCAAGCCTCTATCAAATTTTAAAGGATCGTTTTCTCATTTATTCTGCAAATCGAATATTTTGGTGTGCGGCACCCCCTTAAGTAGAAAATATTGGAAATCTGAAATTGCACGCTTTCTTCCTTTCGAACGATTTACCAATACACCAAATTTGAAGTCTCTACCTCATCGCAAAGTATTCTTTCCCATCATTTCACTTTTCGAACGTTTTAGTGTGCGGCACCCCCTTAAGTGGAAAATATTGGAAATCTGAAATTGCACACTTTCTTCCTTTCGAACGATTTACCCATACACCAAATTTGAAGTCTCTACCTCATCGCAAAGCATGCTCTCCTATCATTTCATTTTTAGAACGTTTTGGTGTGCTGCACCCCCCTTAAGTAGAAAATATTGGAAATCTGAAATTGCACACTTTCTTCCTTTCGAGTGATTTACCCATATACCAAATTTGAAGTCTCTATCTCATCGCAAAGCATGCTTTCCTGTCATTTCACTTTTCGAACGTTTTGGTGTGGGGCACCCCCTCTATAGAACGTTTTCGAAAAATTCGATTTTTCCAGGGGGTTTTATCGAACGACCGAGCCGTGTACCAAATTGCAAGTCTCTATCTATTCGGGAAGTGCCTAAAAAAGGCGTGACAGACAGACGGACAGACAGACGGACGGACAGACAGACGGACACTTGGCAATTAGTATATATAGATTTAAATTTGATAAATTAAATAAGAATCATCTGGCATATAAACACAAGTTTTTACTTTCCTTATATACATAATGTATAAGGAAAGTATTGTGATTGAGTCGAAAATTCGAATTCGAGTTTTCGACGGGGGAGCACGTTTCAAGCATCCCTGATCACGAATCAAACATTTTTGAAGTGATGTGTGTGTGTGTGTGTGTGTGAGTCTGTGGAGACGATAGCTGACGAACGAATAGACCGATTCGAACGAAATTTGGTACAAAAAACAGAATCCGTAAGCACTGGAAGCCTATTGTTTTTATACGCAATCGAATGTCCAGAACCCCCCCCTAAATTTTCGAGTGAAATTTTGAAAAAATCGTCAAAAAATCAAAACCGCTAATAAAATTACGTAAATAGACATTTCTTATGTAATTTTTCATTAGAAAACGATTGACATAAATTTTAGAGCGCTAACATGAACCGTTCTCGAGATATTGCACATTTTTCAAAAAAATTATCAAAATGTCATATAAAATAAAAAAATATTTCCTATTGAGAAACATGTTCACTTTTCATATGTAATACCATGCGATAAATTTGGTGACATCATTCTCGGGGATCTAGCTCTTTCCATACATGAAAAAGATACTTTGAGTAATACTTTTGTATTTGAACGCCAATAGTCATTTATCTGCTGTAAGAATAACTTATTTTTCCATCCATAAGGCTTGGCGAGATTTTGGCGACGAATTTGGTGAAATATCGCCAACTTGGCGACTTTTTGAATGTTGCCAAATTAACGAAAATCTCGCCAAATGGATGTAAATGACGCTAAATTAATGAAAATGACGACTAATCGTCGAAAATTCAATATCTTGGAAGGAATATAAGTATCTACTATAAGAATAACCTATTTCTTTACTGAAAAAGCAGTAAATTCATTGCATTATATAAGGAAAGTCATGTGTTGCCCACATCAGATTTTTAAAATTGCATTGCTAAGCAACATGATATCATTTTCTTCAAATACATTTTTGGAAAATAATCGTCGGTATAATTCTATTTCTATGGAAAATTTAATTTTGTGTTTGTCATCACTATGTCGACAACCTGTGGTTATAGGAACGTGAAACATAAGCAGAATTATCTGTAGGAAAGTAGATAATAATCATATCAAATTTGAAAAAAGAATCCGTCAAAAATTGTGGACATGTATGCAGAACAGACACAAATAAACATAATTTCAGTTCTATATACAGTTTGTTCTGGAACGACCTTTATTTCCTGAACTCTTTATCGTAGATATATACTTCTGATTATAAAATGTTTCAAATAAGATAACAATGTATCTTATAGCAGTTTTAAAGAAGTAGAGAAATACATTTGCCTAACTTTGTATGTGGTCCTTCAATAAAAATTTTGTCAATTACTCAACATTTACTTTTCATTAACATGTAAATCTCAAGTTCGATTCTTTTATGAGAAAAATTTGTCGAGATATTGCAGATCAAATTTACAGCAGTCTTTTGCTGGGAATTGGGGGATGTATACAAACTAAAAAATCTGATGTGGGCAGCACATGACTTTCCCTGCAGATTTATATCCACGTTTTCTTTATTTTAATTAAATTTAATTCACTTCTAATTCAATTTTCGTTCTCATTTGGTAACTGGACTTATTATCAAAGGTGGCGTAGAGAAAATATGAAAAAACTAAAATGTCTCGAGTACGGCTAGTCCTAGTGTAATGCGGTTGGTCTTATTCTTTTCTTCGTTAAAAATTACATATTAGACAAGTATTTACTGGTTATATTTGAGAATACGTAGTTTTTAATTTAGATTTTGACGATTTTTGCAAAAAAAGGCAGGTTATTTTTTTCTCAATCGTGCCAAAATCTAATCAGAACCAGGGTAATCCACAAGCAACTTATCTACCGAATTTTGTAAAATTCGGTCCATTAGTTTTTCAGCTAGAGTGGATATAGGCAATTTTTGAGGTCCATTTCATAAAAAAAGGCGTGTTCTTTTATCCCGAATCGTACTGAAAACTAATCAGCACCAGGGTCACACCCAAGTCATTTACCTACCAAATTTTATGAAATTCGGTCCATTAGTTTTTTAATTAGAGTGGATACATGCATTGCACAGACAGACAGACAGATACACAAAGAGACAGACAGACACACAGACACACTCACAGACGTCACGCTAAAAATATTTTTTTCGTATTCTAGAGGTCTCGGAACGTGTAAATCCTTCAAAAGCTCGAGTTGCGATTTTCGACATGATTCCAATAGTTTCCCTATACATTACCATGTATTGCAGGGAAAGTAAGAATCTGATGTGGGCAGCACATGACTTTCTCTGCAGACTTATATCCACATTCTCTTTATCTTATTTAAATTTAATTCACTTTTAATTCAATTTTCGTTCTCATTTGGTAACTGGATATATTTTCAAATGTGGTTTAGAGAAAATACGAAAAACCTAAAATATCTCGACAACAGCTGGTTCCAGTGTAACGGGGTTGGTCTTATTCTTTTCTTCGTTAAAAATTACGTATAAAACAGGCATTTAATGGATATATCTGAACATACGTAGTTTTTAATTTTAGAGTTTATCGATTTTTGCGAGTCATTTCGCAAAAAAATTCAGTTTGTTTTTTCCGAAACGTACCGAAATCCAATCAACACCAGGGTAATCCACAAACGACTTGTCTACCGAATTTTGTGAAATTCGGTCCATTAGTTTTTCAGCTAGAGTGGATACAGGCAATTTTTGAAGACCATTTCCCAAAAAAAGGCGAGTTGTTTTATCCCGAATCGTACCAAAAACTAATCAGCACTAGGGTCACACACAAGTGACTTACCTACCAATTTTATGAAATTCGGTCCATTAGTTTTTGAGTTAGATTTCATACATACATTGCACACACAGACACACACACAGACGTCACACTAAAAGAAGTTTTTTCGTATTTTAGAGGTCCTGAAACGTGTAGATCCGTCGAAATATTGAGTTGTGATTTTCGGTATGATTCCATTACTTTCCCTATACATTACCATGTATTGCAGGGAAATTAATAGTCATATCTATTTGCTAGCAAATATCCCATATGTATACCTATAGTTCTCCCTTTTAAATGAATTATTAGGCGTCGAAAGACTAAAAACATAAATCTTAAATCATGATAAATCCTAAAGTTATGCTTTGATATGAAATAGAAATCAAATATCCTAAAACTCTTTTATTATTATTTCTTTCCGTGTAATATATTGTAATGTATATGGAGAGTATTGGAATCATGTCGAAAATCGCAACTCGAGTTCCCGACGGATCTATACGTTTCGAGACCTCTAGAACACGAAAATACTTTTTAGAGTGACATCTCTCTCTCTCTCTCTCTGTGTGTGTGTGTGTGTTTCTGTGTCTGTGTATCTATCTATGCAGATTTTTTATCCACTCTAACTAAAAAACTAATTGACCGAATTTCATAAACTTCTATAGGTAAGTCATTTATGGTTTACCCTGATGTTGATTAGATTTTGGTATGATTCAGAAAAATAACTTTGCCTATTTTTGCAAAATGGCCCGCAAAAATCGTCAAATTCTAAAATTAAATGCTTGTTTTATACGTAATTTTTAACTATGAAAAGCATAAGACCAACTCCATTAATCTAAGATTAGCTGTTCTCGAAATAGTTTTTTCGCAATTTTGCTACACCACATTTGAAAAAAATCTGATGTGGGCAACACATGACTTTCCTTATATAATGAAATGAATTTACTACTTTTACAGTAAAATAAATAGGTTTACTAATATCCTTTCCAAGATATTGATATTTTCGACAATTAGTCGTCATTTTCATTGATTTAGCGTCATTTTTATCCATTTGGCGAGATTTTCGTTAATTTGGCAACATTTCAAAAAGTCGCCAAGTTGGCGACATTCCGCCAATTTCGTCGCCAAAATCTCTCCAAGCGTTATGGACGAAGAAATAAGTTGTTCTTACAGCAGATAGATTGGTGTTCAAATGCAAAAGTATTACTCAAAGTATCTTTTTTCATGAATGGAACGAGCTAGATCCACGAGAATGATGTCACCCAATTTATCGCATAATATTATATATGAAAAGTGAACATGTTTCTCAATAGGAAATTTTTTTTTCTATTTTATATGACTTTTTGATAATTTTTTTGAAAAATGTGCAATATCTCGAGAACGGTTCATGTTAGCGTTCTAAAATTTATGTCAATGGTTTTCTAATGAAAAATTACATAAGAAATGTCTATTTGCGCAACTTTAATATTGGTTTTGATTTTTTGACGATTTTTTCAAAAATTCATTCGAAAATTTAGGGGGGTTCTGAACATTCGAGTGCGTATAAAAACAATAGGCTTCCAGTGTTTACAGATTGTGATTTTTGTACCAAATTTGGTTCGAATCGGTCCATTCGTTCGTCAGTTATCGTCTCCACAGACCCACTGACACACACACACACACACACACACACACACACACACACACACACATACACACACACAGACATCACTTCAAAAATGTGTGATTCGTGATCAGGGATGCTTGAAACGTGCTCTCCCGTCGAAAACTCGAATTCGAATTTTCGACCCCGTCACAATACTTCCCTTATACATTATGTATATAAGGAAAGTAATAAGTGCAGTTATCAAACGAAAATCAAACGAAAATTGAAATAAAAGTGTAATTTAAAAGATCTATGAGTGTTATTTTATGCAATTAAACTCAATTTAATGAATTATTGAAGAAATAAAGAGAAAGTGAATATGAGACTGCAGAGAAAGTCATGTGCTGCCTATATCAGATCTTTTTTACTGGCCCCCTCCACGCTTGTCCAAAATGATGTATTTATTCACAGACGTGAGGAATTATTTAAATAATAAAATTCAATGTTTCATATTTGGGTAAATTTTGCTCGTAAAAGAATCAAATTTCTTTCAGTTTTACATGCTAATGCATGAAGAAATTTTTAGTAATGGGGAAAATTTTAGTCTGAGGGACCGCATAAAATGTTAGATTTCGTATTTTTCAGACAAAATTAAATTAAGTTTTAAATCATTTCTCGATTTAAAACTGTATATAGTTAGAAGATATGCCCATCATATATCATAGCAATACGCAGGCATTCGTTCTTGAATTTTCTTTGCTTAAATGGACTGGTATCTATCTTTCCAAAAGCATTCGAAATATATTCATGCGTCTTAAAGTGTGCTTCCCTTAAAATCATCGATTTAAAATATTTTCTGGAAAACCATAGTCAATAAAACAGCATAATAAATAAATAAATTAAAAAATGTTGCTTTTTACTTTCCCTGCAGTACATGGTAATGTATAGGGAAAGTATTGGAATCATGTCGAAAATCACAACTCGAGTTTTCGACGGATCTACACGTTTCAAGACCTCTGGAATACGAAAAAACTATTTTTAGCGTGACGTCTGTGTGTGTGTCTGTCTGTCTGTCTGTCTGTCTGTGTGTCTGTCTGTGCAATGTATGTATCCACTCTAACTCAAAAAATTAATGGACCGAATTTCATAAAATTTGGTAGGTAAGTCACTTGGGTATGACCGTGGTGCTGATTAGTTTTTGGTACGATTCGTAGAAACAGAACCCGCGCCTTTTTTTTCGAAATGGCCCGTAAAAATGTCACGTATCCACCCTAGCTAAAATACTAATTGACCAAATTACACAAAATTTGGTAGATAAGTTACTTGTACGATACTCTGGTGCTGATTAGATTTTGGTATTAACCGGAAAAGAGCAACCTGCCTTTTTTTACGAAATGGCCCACAATAATCGCAAAATCTAAAAAAAGCTACGCATGTTCAAATATATCAATTAAATGCTTGTTTTATACGTAATTTTTGATGAGGAAAATAATAAGAACAGCTCTATTACTCCAGGACTAACCATTCTCGAGATATTTGAGATTTTTCGCATTTAGTTATGCCACTTTTAGAAAAATGTCTAATTACCAAATAAAAACAGAAATTGAATAAAAAAGCACAAATTTAGTTTCATTTTGTGCAATTAAACTCAATTTAATGAATTATTAAAGAAAAAAAAATATGAATTTGAGTCTGCAGTGAAAGTCATGTGTTGCCCACATCAGATTTTTACTTTCCCAGCAATACATGGTAATGTATAAGGAAAGTATTGGAATCATGCCGAAAATCGCAACTCGAGTTTTCGACGGATCTACACGTTTCGAGACCTCTAGAATACGAAAAAACCATTTTTAGCGTGACGTCTGTGTGTGTGTCTGTCTGTCTGTGTGTCTGTCTGTCTGTCCGTCTGTGCAGATTTTGTATCCACTCTAACTAAAAAACTAATGGACCGAATTTCACAAAATTTTGTAGGAGAGTCACTTGTGGCCGGGGCTGGTGTTGATTAGTTTTGGGTACGATTCGGAATAAAAGAACCCGCCTTTTTTTGCGAAAAGGTCCGCAAAAGATTGTATCCACTCTAGCTGAAAAACTAATGGACCAAATTTCACAAAATTCGGTAGATAAGTCACTTGTGGGACACCCTGGTGCAGATCAGATTTTGGTACGATTTAGAAAAAAATAATCTGCCTTTTTTTTGCAAAATGACCCACAAAAATCGCCAAAATCTAAAATAAAAAACTACTTATACTCAAATATATCCATTAAATGCTTGTTTAATACGTAATGTTTTACAAAGGAAAGAATAAGACCAACTCCATTACACTAGGAGTAGCCTTTCTCGAGATATTTTAGTTTTTTCGTATTTTCTCTAAGCCACCACTGAAAATAAGTCCAGTTATCAAATGAGAACGAAAATTGAATTAAAAGTGAATTAAATTTAATTTAAATAAAGAGAACGTGAATATAAGTCTGCAGAGAAAGTCATGTGCTGCCCACATCAGATTTTTCTTTATATTATATATACTCTACAAAATATGAATATGCAGCTAAGTTCCGTATAATATTTTTAATTTCACGAAGAGTAACTCTTACAGCGTACAATAACTATTACAATGTACATTTTGACAATGTACTCTTGCATGTCTTACTTTATCTTATTTTTACTTTCCCTGCAATATATTGTAATGTATTGGGAAAGTATTGGAATCATGTCGAAAATCGCAACTCGAGTTTTCGACGGATCTACACGTTTCGAGACCTCTAGAATACGAAAAAACTATTTTTAGCGTGGCGTCTGTGTCTGTGCAGATTTTGTATCCACTCTAACTAAATGACTAATGGACCGAATTTCACAAAATTTTGTAGGTAAGTCACTTGTGGCCGGGGCTGGTGCTGATTAGTTTTGGGTACGATTCGGAATAAAAGAACCCGCCTTTTTTGTGAAATGGCCCGCAAAAGCTTTATCCACTGTAGCTGAAAAACTAATGGACCGAATTTCACAAAATTCGGTCCTTGGTAATGTATAGGGAAAGTATTGGAATCATGTCGAAAATCACAACTCGAGTGTTCGACGGATCTACACGTTTCGAGACCTCTAGAATACGAAAAAACTATTTTTAGCGTGACGTCTGTGTGTGTGTCTGTCTGTCTGTCTGTGTGTCTGTGCAATGTATGTATTCACTCTAACTCAAAAACTTATGGACCGAAATTCATAAAATTCGGTAGGTAAGTCACTTGGGTATGACCCTGGTGCTGATTAGTTTCTGGTACGATTCGTAAAAACAGAACCCGCCTTTTTTTTGCGAAATGGCCCGTAAAAATTTCATATATCCACTGTAGCTAAAATACTAATTGACCAAATGTCACAAAATTTGGTAGATAAGTTACTTATGGGATACTCTGGTGTTAACTAGATTTTGGTACAATTCGGAGAATAACAACCTGCTTTTTTTACGAAATGACCCGCAAAAATCTAAAAAAAATTTAAAAATTACGTATCCTCAAATGTATCAATGAAATGCTTGTTTTACACATAATTTTTGAGGAGGAAAAGAATAAGATCAACTCTGTCACATCGTTTTCCCTGCGAGTAACATTAAAATAATTCACATACCTGCAAAGATGGTTCCTGTGTTTCCACACAATTTTTATAAAGTTTCCCTTTGACCACCTGCAACGGAAAGGGTCAGTGGATTCTGGACTTCATGCCTGTGGGTGGGCTCGTTCAAGATGGAGGAAGACTCAACGGGGGGTTAGCGGTCGTTGGGGGCGCAGTTAAGCCCAGATGTTCACGCAGGAGAGTGGGACTCCAGCCACCCGCAAATAATAACTCAGGAGCTACTGACCAAATAAGTTACATGTACGATAAATAAGTTACATGTACGATACTCTGGTGCTGACTAGATTTTGGTATTATTCGGAAAAGAACAACTTGCCTTTTTTTTACGAAATGGCCCTCAAAAATGGCAAAATCTAAAAAAAGCTACGTATGTTCAAATATATCAATTACTCTAGGACTTTCTCGAGATATTTGAGATTTTTTGCATTTAGTTATGCCACTTTAGAAAAATTTCTGATTACCAAATAAAAGCAAAAATTGAAATGAAATTGCAAATTTAGTGTTATTTTGTGCAATTAAACTCAATTTAATGAATTATTAAAGAAATAAAAAAAATGAATTTGAGTCTGCAGGGAAAGTCATATGCTGCGCACATCAGATTTTTACTATCCCTGCAACACATGGTAATGTATAGGGAAAGTATTGGAATCATGTCGAACATCGCATCTCGAGTTTTAGACGGATTTACACGTTTCGAGACCTCTACAATACGAAAAAACTATTTTTAGCGTGACGTCTGTGTGTCTGTCTGTGTGTCTATTTGTCTGTACAGATTTTGTATCCACTCTAACTCAAAAACTAATGGACCGAATTTCATAAAATTTGGTAGGTAAGTCACTTGGATGTGATCCTGGTGCTGATTAGTTTTTGGTAGGATTCGTAAAAGCAGAACTCGCCTTTTTTTGCGAAATGGCCAGTAGAGATAATTTCATTTATCCGCTCTAGCTAAAATACTAATTGATCAAATTTCACAAAATTTGGTAGATGAGTTAGTTGTTGGATACTCTGGTGCTGATTAGAATTTGGTACGATTCCTAAAAACAGAACCCGTCTTTTTCGCAAAATGGCCAGCAAAAATTTCATGTATCCACTCTAGCTAAATACTAATTGACCAAATTTCACAAAATTTGGTAGATAAGTTACTTGTGGGATACTCTGGTGCTGAGTCGATATTGTAACTATTCGAAAAAGAACCACCTGCCTTTTTATACAAAATGTCCCGCCAAAATTGTCAAAATCTAAAAAAAAAAGACTAAGTAGCGTATGCTCAAATGTATCAGTTAAATTCTTGTTTTATACGTAATTTTTGTAGAGGAAAATAATATATCACACTCCATTATACTTTAGGACTAACCGTTCTCAAGATATTTGAGATTTCTTGCATTTTTGTTACGCCGATTTCGGAAAAATGTCCAATTACCAAATAAAAACAAGAATTGAATTAAAAATGCAAATTTAATGTTATTTGGTTCAATTAAACTCAATCTAATGAATTATGAAAGAAATGAAGAAAATATGAATTTGAGTCTGCAGGGATAATCACGTGCTGCCCACATGAGATTTTTAATTTCAGGGACGCTAAACTCTTTTATAAGATATAATATTCACTTTACTATCATTTAATAGGAAGTGCTTAACATAACAAGCCAAAATATCACTTCATTGCGATAGCTGTATTATATATAAGCATCCCACTTTATATTATTTCTTTCAACATTACTAATATTTTTAGAAACTATGAGAACTCGGTATTTGTCTGCGATATTTCTTCCTGCAATAACTAGGGTTCAATAAGCTGTGATTACAAGACCACCGAGCAGTATATTCCACGAATTCCATGGTTTAGCCAACAAGAGAAACCACAGCTTATTCTACGGCAATCAAGATGATTGACGTCGGTCAACATAATAAAATCCGCTATCGATAAGCCCTGAACATTACCGTCCAAAATATTTGTCTGCCACAAATATGTGGAAGACTGAGAACAACAGCAAGGAAGTTGGGATTCAATAATTTCTAGTTTCATTAACTGATTTCAAGTATCCGATTCTATTTCTTAGCGGAAACAAAAATTTTAAGCGTCTACGAGTGCGGATCGAACCCGTTTTTGGGACTACTTATCAGTGCTTGTATGACTGAGTGTTCGAGTGCTTATTGAAACAAGAAAGATCAATAATGCATAAAGCATTGATTATGAAACACTTTCCAACTGAAATGCAATCAGCTGAATGTCTCGCATGTCTAAATTGCGATACATTCAGTTATGATATTTTTTCAATTATCACAAAACTACAATAATGCATTTTCTCTTGAAAACTTTAAACTTCATCGAAAAAATGAACTTTATTCAAATGACATCATCGAAATATAAATCGTCTGGGACTCTATCGAAAACCCAGACCGACCGACTCATCCTAGGACATGAGTCTGAATCTCTGTGTAAAAGAAGTGAATATTTCATTCATATACTTTTATTCCAGACTCCAGAGATAAATAATTGTGTGTGAAAAAAAAATCACCAATTCTTATACAATTCACCTTACAATCACTTGCTTACATTCTGCATCCATCAAAATGAGGCTTCGTTGTAGAAATAATCAAAGTTTGATGATCATTTAAACTAAAAAATATTGTAATTGCGTTGACACAGAATATAGATACACAGAAAATACGCAAAAATAAAGCGGTTTTAGGACAGATGTAACACTAAATATATATTTGAAAAACTTTAGAAATCACGATTTTTTTTTTGTGGAGAGAAGATGGATGCCATATTTTATTTTAATGTGGGTCACGTGATCTCTTCATATTATATGAGTGTAATTAATAGTTTAATTTTTATTTAAAAAACTACTGAATATATTTTGCTGAAATTCTTTCCGTATATTTTATGGGATAATTTGAATATTTTCAATAAATTTTCAAAACAATTTGTGAATTTTAAATTCGCTTAAAAAATGTTTGAATAATTAGGTCCCATGAGATTTAATGTATTTCATTTTTTTAACCTGGGTTCAATCCAATGGGTGATATTACTCATTTACCTTCCCATATGTCTCATAGATCGTCTCAATAACATACTACAATTCCATTTTGATAAAGTCATTTTTAAGGCAGTTATTGAGCGAACGGACAGACAGACAAACAGAATGACCTAAGTCATAAACACTTTTCAACTATGTTATAAAGTGTTAAAAATGACAGTACGGATCGAACGCTTTTTAGGGGCGATGTATCTGTGCTTGTATGAGTTAGTATTCGAGTGCTTATTAAAGCCCTTCAGGACGAATTAAAAAAATAAGTGATAGAACGCATTTTTGGGACGATGCACCTGTGATTGTATTAGTGAGTATCCGAGTGCTTATTAAAGCCCTTCGGGAAGAATTTAAAAAATAAGTGATCGAACGCATATATTTGGGACGAAGTATCTGTGCTTGTATGAGTGAGTATTCGAGCGCTTATTAAAGCCCTTCGGGACGAATTCAAGAAATAAGTGATCGAACGCATTTTTGGGACGATGCATATGTGCTTGTATGAGTGAGTATTTGAGTGCTTATTAATGTCTTTAGGGACGATTTTAAAAAATAAGTGGTCGAACGCATTTTTGGGACGATGTATCTGTTCTTCTATAAGTGAGTATTCGAGTGCTTATTAAAGCCTTTTCGGACGAATTTAAAAAATAAGTGATCGAACGCATTTTGGGGACGATGTATCTGTGCTTGTATGAGTGAGTATTCGAGTGCTTATTAAAGCCTTTTGGGGCGAATTTAAAAATAAGTGATCGAACGCATTTTGGGGACGATGTATCTGTGCTTGTATGAGTGAGTATTCCAGTGCTTATTAAAGCCTTTCGGGACGAATTTAAAAATAAGTGATCGAACGCATTTTTGGGACGATGTATCTGTGCTTGTATGAGTGAGTATACGAGTGCTTATTAAAATCTTTCGGGGCGAATTAAAAAAATAAGTGATCTAACGCATTTTGGGAAGATGAATCTGTGCTTGTACGAGCGAGTATTCGAGTGATTATTAAAGTCCTTCGGGACCAATTTCCGCTTTTCCCTGTCTGGTTGCTGACAACTTTACGTTGATCCAGACCGTATTTATACGTTGCTCGACAGAATGCGGGGGCTGACACCATGTCGATCCTGGCTTCTGCGAGCATGGGGGAGAGTCGCCGACGAGCATTGAGGAAGATCCATCGACCGCTGGTCAAACGAGGGACATCGTCACCTCTAATTTCATGATAACTTCGACGACGACGAACCGAGGTTGACCCGAGGTCTTTTTGCCGATTCTGGATGTTGGAAAGAGGAAGGAACGGAATGACGCTGCGTCTTGACCGGGCCTATGCAATCCAAAGGCCACTAGGTGTGCCGGTCCTTCTACGAACGGGTTTTTCCCGAGGGCAATGCGACGGAAGTATGTACCTAAATTCTTATCAACAACGACTTGTCCAGAGGTAAGAGCTGACCTCTCTCTGCATCTACACTCTATATTCTACGGAAGCACAATCATAAATTCCAGCATAACATAAAGTAACTTCTGGCTTCCGTCTCCAATTTATATCTGCATTAAGTAATTTCTATCGGAATCATCTTGCTATCATAAATTAATATCATGCTATTCTAAATTTGTACTTAAGTAACTTCTCTGAGTGCGTTCCTGCCTGTATTGAGACCGTACCATTAAATTATGATGAATATTAATTATGTAAATATTGCTTCCCACTTCTCATTATATTGTTGGATAGCATATTATTATTGATTTAATTCCGAGGCAGCATATGAGATTAACTTTGGCCGTGCGTCCAGTTGGCTGTTGTGCTGAAAAGGATTCAGCTTAATTTGTTTATTTAACTTCAAATCTTAATTACGATATTAAATAAAAGAAAGTAATTTATCCAAATACCTGTGTGGTTATTTAGAATAATCTTCACCTCTTGATATTGTACCTTAAGGGTGAGCGTCAGTAAATTTTCTGCCCTATCCGCGCTTTGTTAACTTTCGCGGAACACATATTCCGCCGAAATTCTGCTCAAACAGTTGCGAAATATTTTCTGAAAGATAAAATGCTATGCTTAGATTATATTAAAACTAAATTTAATACCCAATAAAACATAGAATATATGTTTTATTTTAATTTAAAATATTTTTGGTGCTGCCATCTGTTGTCGTAATTTAATTCATACCGACTATTTTTATTTTTTAATGAACATTTTTAAATGTCTATTCCTTCTAATACGTTATTAAATACAACAACAGATCATATATAATGCCATAATCACTGAAACGTAATTGAACTTGGACTTAAAGACAAAGGAACTTGAAGACAAAACTGCAGTCCTCAGTGATGCACATTCAGATCCCTTATCAAATTTATAGAATGATAAATTACCTTTCCGTGATTGTGGCATTATTATATATGATCTGTTGTTGTATTTAACACTGTATTAGAAGGAATAGATATTTAAAAATATTCATTAAAAAATAAAGATAATCGGTATGAATTAAATTACGACAACAGATGGCAGCACCAAAAATATTTTAAATTAAAATAAAAAATATATTCTTTGTTTTGGGGGGCATTAAATTTAGTTTTAATATAATCTAAGCATTGCATTTTATCTTTCAAAAAATATTTCGCAACTGTTTGAGCAGAATTTCGGCGAAATATGTGTTCCGCGAAAGTTAACAAAGCGCGGATAGGGCAGAAAATTTACTGACACTCACCCTTAATGTGTTTTCAGATGATGTCGCCTTACAAGGTAAGGGTTTAATTTATACAAATTGTATTTGGTATCTTGCTGCAGGTCATTCAGGAATTTATTCCTGGACGAGAGTCTTTCGAAAGTGAACCTGGGTCTTAGAAATAGATATATCACGGCTTTGCATCTTATTTACTTTGGACATACATTTATCTCCTTTTAACTTCGTATCACATTAAATATGTTGGATTGTTCGCAGGTCAATTGGTACTTGACGTTATGACAGAGGGTATATAAAATAATTCGTCACTCAGTTGGCGATCAGTGAACTTGATGCGAGTTACATCCAATTGTGAAATACGTGAATGTTTTAAGATTAGTATCGGCTGCTTTGTGAAATGAGTGGAACATTTAATGACTGTTTTACTGTACCTGACAACTGTTTAGTGATCTTGTCAGATAGCTATCGAGCTATTTGCTGTATGGTGTTCCTATTTACGCTATACTTTTAAATAAATACGTTAGTTATCCAGAAATTTGGACTCATTCTTGTATTCTGAGTGCATACCTACGAATTCAGGAGATACGTCGTAACAATATTTTTCTCCCACCCTTGCTGATGTCTTTCATTTGACACACAAATAAGCATCTTGTTTATTTTTAATACTCGCAATTTTTCACTCATTTTTTCAGTTCTTCTTTGAATTAAATTCCAGGAACCTGGTAATTTCTGCTTTATAGTACATGGCTCGGACTATTTAATAATAATAATTATTATTATTTGTTATTATTATTATTATTAGATCATTATTATTATTATTATTAGATCAAAAGCATGTAATATCTCAGAAAGGGGCTTTGTTAGCTTCCTACGCATGATATCGCTTCCAAGTGAAACAAATATGAAACAAAATATATACAAAATGGCCCATCCGTTGATATGTGTATGCAAAACTATTTATTTCTTCATTTTGAAAAAAATTCCTTTGAATATCATATCGCACATCCCAAGGGAAAACCTGTAAAGAGCCTTGCTGTCCCAACCGGGAATCGAATCCTGGATCCCTGAACTGGCCAGTTGCTGGCTCTACCGTTGAGCTACTGGAACGAAATTGCAAGCTCTTATTGTCGAAGTGGACCTTGAAAGCGGCACAAGCCGAAATTTATAACTTTTGAGTTGTTTGTTATGGTTAAGTCAACATTAATCTATCATCATGTAAAAATGTATTTATTGATTTAGATCTATAATTAGCTAACCATATATAAACAAACGTGTTGAAGTAATTAAATTATTTAAACATTGTGAATATGTATAAAAAAGTGTTGACCCAAATTACTATCGAATTGGCTTGTACCCAGTGACTATGTTATGTTTTCCATTAGAGGGGGTATTTAGGGTTTTATTTGCAACTACGTAATGGTTTCATTTTCTTATTATATATCTTTCATCTATATTACAATATTGTATAGCGTATTTTTGTCTTTACAGATACCCCAGCAACCCCCGCAGGATCCAGAGGACTGAATAGGGCCTATCTTAGCCTAACTAGAGCCTGAGGCAGACACACCTTTCACTTCTCGAGATATATAAATAGAACAAAAATATTTTTCAAAAACATAATTGCATTCTAGAGAAAGGTATACTAAATGTATTTCTTTCATATTTTAATGGAATTTAAATTATTGCCAACTTTCTTATCATAACCAAGTTTTCAAAATGCTAAATTAATGCGGTTAGTGCCTATTTATCTCCAAAATGAATCTATTCGCTGGGCAAATCTATTCATATGGCATACATTTTTTTTCAGGAAGCAGCCGTTAATTACTTTCCTTATATACCTAATGTATAAGGAAAGTATAAGTGACGGGTTCGAAAAGTCGAATTCGAGTTATCGACGGGAGAGTACGTTTCAAGTATCCCTGATCACGAATTGAACATTTTTGAGGTGATGCCTGTGTGTGTGCCTGTGTGTTAGTGAGTCTATGGAGACGATATCTCACGAACGAATGGAGCGATTCGAATGAAATTTGGTACAAGAATTACAATCCGTGAATACTGGAAGCCTATTGTTTTTAAACATCGATTGTTCAAAACCCTCCTAAATTTTCGAGTGAAATTAAAAAAAATCATCAAAAAATCAAAACCTTTAATGGAGTTACGCAAATAGACATTTCTTGTGTAATTATTCCTTAGAAAACGATTGACATAAACTTTAGAACGTTAACATGAGCCGTTCTCGAGATATTGCACATTTTTAAAATAAATTTATCAAAAAATCAAATAAATTAAAAAAAATATTTACTGTTGAGAAATATTATTACTTTTCATACGTAATATCATGCGATAAATTGGGTGACATCATTCTCGTGGATCTAGCTTGTTCCACTCTTGAGAAAATATATTTTGAGTAATAATTTAGTATTTGAACGTCAATAGTCAATTATCTGCTATAAGAATAACCTATTTATCCGTCCATAACACTTGGTGAGATTTTGGCAACAAATTTGGCGGAATGCCGCCAACTTGGTGACTATTTTAAATGTTGCCAAATTAGCTAAAATCTCGCCAAATGGATAAAAATGAGGCTATATCAATGAAAGTGACGACTAATTGACAAGCAGTAAATCCATTGCATCGTATTAGGAAAGTCATGTGTTGCCCATATCAGATTTTTTTTCGATATTGCAATTGTTTAATTTCGGGCCTCTTCTGGTTCGGGACCCAGGGCCGCAGCACAGCATGCCCTGGGGCTGAACAGTTGCACACTCATAATATTCCCGTTAGATCACCGAAGTCAAGCAGCATCGGACGCGGTTAATACTTGGGTGGGTGACCACATGGGAACACTGCGTGCTGTTGGCACATTTCGGGCGCGGTAGCCCGGTGGTTTGCGCGCTGGATTTGCACGCTGTCACAACTGCCGTCGTGTTCAAGCGGAGTACGATCACGTTAAACATGTGGGTCCGTAAGTCCTTCCGAGAGGTTGGTGGTAGGGGAAGGAGTGTACGGTCCCCGTGGATGCTGTTCCACTGGGTTCCGGTCTAAATTGGGTGGCACGACCCGGTTGTCCAAACGGCTACCTTACACCTTTCTGGTAGGTCGGACGGTCTGGGTCTCAACAACAACAATACTCATAGTATTGACCTCGGTACAGAACCTAACGGGGACACATTTTCTATTTCCTTACCGGAAGCAGAGAAAATCGTGGGTTTCCTAAAGGTATTTCTAGAATCTTCAGAAGCTCCACTGATGACTTAGAAGGCTAAATCTTTGCAAACTTATAGTACTGAAAAGGGAATAAAACCTAATTAATGGAGGTATATATCCGATTTCCCTGGGGGACAGGGAAAATGGGAGGTTTATGAAAAAAAAACCTTTCCATATCCTCCGACTACAGGATAGAACAGATAACAGAGATGAATTTTCGATTTTTTGCCAAGTGGCGAACAAAAGTTGGGGGAGGGGGGGGGCTGGATTCTGAATTTTTTTTCAGCGACTACAGAAGTTTTTCGGTGATATCACAGGTAGAAACTTTTCATATTTATAGTATCGCTCACTGGACAGAACAGAATCAATTTAAGTATAAGATAACCATTTAAGAGGCTACGGGTATATTGTTAAGTGTTACATTTAATTAAAAAAACACTTTGTGCAAAGGATTATTGAAAACTTGAGCAACGTATTTTAGCGCAACTTTAACAATGCAGAACATTATTATAAGTTACAATAAGTAAAAAACACTTTGTAAAGTATTAAAGAAAACTTGAGCAACGTAAGTACAAATAAGATTATAATTCAGCAATAAGTAAAAACTCTTTGTTGTGCAAAGTATTTAGGAAGACTGGAGTAACGTATTTAAGCACAATAACAATGCAGCACATTATTATAATTTACAATAAATAAAAAACACTTTGTGTAAAGTATTAAGGAAAACTTGAGCAACGTATTTAATCACAGATAAGATAACAATGCAGCATATTATTATCATTTATTGATTATTATCTTATTTATACTTACGTTGCTAAAGTTTTCCTTAGGTGATACATTGTTAAACAAAATAAAACTTATTTAAATAAATTTGCAACTTTATTTTTGAATAGTGTTAGTTTGTCTGACTTTGACAGGCTTAAATACTAGTTATGAGATCAGATTTGAAACAAGATTTAGCGGAGACAGTTATAGGTTGAACATTTATGATTGTCTGTAATATCAAACAATGCATCAGACTTAAGAACGCTAGTTTTATTGCACTCTGATCTGAGAGGTCAAATAAGCCATAAACATAGGAGGATAAAGTGAAGACACGAGATTGGGTAAAGATGTTAACCAATTATGGAGGATGTCTGGTCACATTGCCCTAAGGTTGGCCAATAGTAGAGAAGAGGCGTGTCAGATCTCAGGCGAATAGAGGTTACAACATATGGAGAGTTCTAGAGATGTTAAGAACAGTTGGAGAGTTCGAGAAGTCGAGTTCGACAAGAGCAGTTATGATGAGATCAATTAGATTCGTATTCAGTGATCGACTTCCGCACTAGACGGCGCGGCGTACCACACCGTGAGTTGGTACAGTACGGTGTACACTGATGATACCGAACCAAAGGTGGTTGTGCCTATGCACAAAGACAGAATTGGAGGTATGTGTTCCTATCGATAATTATAGAAGTTCATAATTTCAGTTTAGGCATTTTCACTTAGCTGGTCTCACATTTGCCATCTCCTCCTCAAATAGTAATATGATAATTGTTGTGATGAATTTAACAATTAATCAAATGTTCTTAATAAATGATTTTACTTTAAAGTTAAATTGGTGCAATTAATTGTAGTATTATGCTAATAAATATTCTTTTACAGGAACTCGCATTGAAGATGAATAAGGTGGGTTTAAACGGCACACAACGCAGTGCGTTTATGCGTTTCATTATATACGATAATTCGGCCGTGTTAATTATGAATAATTTAATAAGTCTAAAATCCCACATAAACAATTTGTTAAAACCAGCAGCACGTTATATTAAAACGTGCACCACACTAGTAATAAGATAATTATGCATAGAACGTTGAAGTGATATTTAGAAAATATTTGTGTATTCATGAGTAAATGAATGTAAAAAGTGCTGTATTTTTACTTTCCTTATATACTTAATGTATAAGGAAAGTATTGTGACGGGGTCGAAAATTCAAATTCGAGTTTTCGACGGGAGAGCACGTTTCAAACATCCCTGAACACGATTCAAACGTTTTTGAGGTGATGTCTGTGTGTGTGTGTGCGTGCGTGCGTGACTGACGAACGAATGGACCGATTCGAACTAAATTTGGTACGAAAATTACAATCCGTAAACCCTGGAAGCCTATTGTTTTTATACGCAATCGAATGTTCAGACTCCCTAAATTTTTGAGTGAAATTTTGAAAAATCGTCAAAAGATCAAAACCGCTAATACGCAAATAGACATTTCTTATGTAATTTTTTATTAGAAAACGATTGACATAAATTTTAGAACGCTAACATGAACCGTTCTCGAGATATAGCACATTTTAAAAAAAAAATTATCGAAAAGTCATATAAAATAAAAAAAAATATTTCCTATTGAGAAACATGTTCACTTTTCATATGTAATACCATGCGATAAATTTGGTGGCATCATTCTCGTGGATCTAGCTCGTTCCGTTCATGATAAAAGATACTTTGAGTAATACTTTTGTATTTAAACGCCAATAGTCATTTATCTGCTGTAATAATAACTTATTTCTCCGTCCATAACGCTTGGCGAGATTTAGGCGACGAAATTAGCGGAATGTCGCTAACTTGGCGATATTTTTAAATGTTGTCAAATTAACTAAAATCTCGCCAAATGGGTAAAAATGACACTAAATCAATGGACGACTAATTGAAGAAAATTCAATATCTTGGAAAGAATATAAGTATTTACGATAAGAATAACATTTTTTTTAACTGTAAAAGTAGTAATTCATTGCATTATATAAGGAAAGACATGTGCTGCTCACATCAGATTTTTTATTTATTGCAGCCTCAATTTCACATATATCCGCTAACAATGCTAAAGACTTTTACGGTCTTCATTATTAACAAGATAAAAATACTAAACACGATTCAAGAACTTCTGAAAAAATAATATTTACTGTTCGAAATCATGAAATATGAAAAGTTGTTCAAAGAGTATTAGAAACGAAGCTCAATAATACCAATGCCCAAAGTTGGGCCCCTCTTTTGAGTGTCAAAGTTTACTCAGTGTATTTATTATAAATAAATATCCGTATATGAACCATTCTCCTTACAATGGTTAGAAAAAGGCTTCCCATTGGCTCTTTCCTCTGGCGTAAATGTCTATTCGCGAATCTGCAATTTATGCCCGCAATTCTATCTGAGGATCACAAATAGATGCTTGAATGCGAAGCCATTTATCAAGATCAATATTGTGTTGTGCCCTTTGTATATTCGTTCCAAAAATATGTAATACTATAAACGGGTAATAAAACTCAATTTATATAAAAATAAATAGATGTTTCGCAAAACACCTTTTCTATTTTGAATATAAATATATATTTCCTTCGAATAAATATGGAATGCTTAAAAAAATAGATATGCAATGGAAGTAATTATATAAAGCGTGACAATACATGGAAATGGGTCCAAAAGAGTGATTGAGAAATTGCTTATAATCTGTATAATTTAAATGATTTTTACTTTCTAATATGCAGTATTGATAAACTATTGTGTTCACAAAAATTTTCGATTTCGGGATTTTGATACCAGTATATGTTTTAAGACCTGAACACGTTTTGAATATTTTTGGAGCGATGTCCATGTGTCTATCCGTTGTCTGTCGATTTCTTGTGTGCACGATAGCAGCCACAGATATTATTGGGTTTTCCCGAAATTTTATATCCAGTTTTGTTATCAAAAAATCTAGAACTAGATAGAATTTTTTTTTTTTTAATTTGAGCGAAAACTTCGAAATTTTATATTTTTTTAACATGGCAGCATAGGACACAATTTCACATTATCATGAATAAAAGGGTTTGTTTGTGATTCCATGATTACGAAACTTAATAAACTCATGGTTGTAAAAATTGCAACACCATGAAGGAATCACGTGATTGAGCTGAAATTTACTGGAAATGCAAATTAGGGTGTGCTATGCAAATGATTAGAATTTCAGAGTCACCGCGCATGCGTGGGCTGAGCAGCGCCCTTTGAACTACGGATTTAGCCGTATAAATTGAAAGCTGTAGCGGTAACTTGAAAATAGTCTATGGTTGTCTGCCAGCGGTAAACTTTTCATGAAGTCACTATGCCTAACTGGCGTCATATGAGCTCGTTACGGAGTTTGAAAGGGGGATGAATGATTGGCCTTCGTGAAGGCCGATTGACTATTTTTGGAGTGATGTCCGTTTGTATGTCTGTCTGTCAGTCTGCCTGTTTGTGGTCGATTTGTTGTTTACACGATAGCTGCTACAAATATTATTGGATTTTTACGAAACTTTATATCTGGCTTTGTTATCGAAAAATCTAGAACTAAATAGAAATTTTTTATATTCAAGATAAAACTTCGAAATTTATTCGAAATTTTATATATTTTTAACATGGTAGCATAGGACAAAATTTAACATAATCATGTATAGAATACAAAAGGGTTTATGTATGGCTTAATGATCACGAGACTTAATAGTTTCAATCATTGGTGTGAAAAATAGTTGGGATACAATTTTTACTTTCCCTGCATTACATGGTAATGTATAGGGAAAGTATTGGAATCATGTCGAAAATCCCAACTCGAGTTTTCGACGGATCTACACGTTTCAAGACCTCTAGAATACGAAAAAACCATTTTTAGCGTGACGTCTGTGTGTGTGTCTGTGTGTCTGTCTGTGCAGATTTTGTATCCACTCTAACTAAAAAATTAATGGACCGAATTTCACAAAATTTGGTGGGTAAGTAACTTGTGGGCGAGTCTGGTGCTGATTAGTTTTAGGTACGATTCGGGATAAAAGAACCCGCCTTTTTTTGCGAAATGGCCCGCAAAAGTTTGTATCCAAACTAAAAACCTAATGGACCGAATTTCACAAAATTCGATAGATGAGTCACTTGTGGGTCACCCTGGTGCTGATTAGATTTTGGTATAATTCGGAAAAAAATAATCTGCCTTTTTTTGCAAAATGGCCCGTAAAAATCGTCAAAATCTAAACTAAAGAACTACGTATGCTCAAAGATATCCATTAAATGCCTGTTTAATACGTAATTTTTAACGACGAAAAGAATAAGATCAACCCCATTACACTAGGACTAGTCGTTCTCGAGATATTTTAGTTTTTCGTATTTTCTCTACGCCACCTTTGAAAATAAGTCCGGTTACCGAATGAGAATGAAAATTGTATTAAAAGTGAAATAAATTTAATTAAAATAAAGAGAACGTGGATATAAGTCTGCAGGGAAAGTCATGTGCTGCCCACATCCGATGTTTTATGTTCGTGACGTTATTATACCCCATTGGGGGGCAAGTTATCCTCCCGGCGGTGCATTGCCAAGTATAGTATCAACCAAAAGATTTTTCAAGTCCTTTAAAGTGAAGGGGTGCAGGGTAACACGCTGTAGTTGTAATCATTTAAACCCACGAAACCGATATTTTAAATTTTTTTCTTGTAAAATTTGAAAAAGAAAGGATTCTGATATGAGAAAGTCGTGTAAAGCTACATTCCAGTTACTTTACACTGCTATATTCTTCAGTAAGTTCGAATGTTGTTTTTAGACCTGTTGATCCGGATCAAATTCACTTTGAGGGAGATTGAAACTATTAGTGCGAACGAGATAAAATATTTCAATTTTGGTATGTTAAGTTAATCATTTACTATCTTAAAAACTATTTTAACTAATAACCTGTTTTAAAATCATTTCAGTTGCATACCTGTTTGTTTAACAGTTACTTTTATTGTAGCTTAAATGTAGAGAGCTGTTATAATTTTATTTTCACAAAAACATAAATAAGCGTTTTATAAATAAGCGGTATCTTGGATTCAAATGATTACATCTATAGCGTGTTAACCTTCACTTTAAAGGACTTGAAAAAAATATTTCGATTGATACCATACTTGATAATGTATTTCCCTCCTGCAGGGTAACGTGCCCCCCCCCCCCCCCCCCAAGAGGGGTTAATTACGTTACGAATAAAACAATTTCTATCGCGACTATTTCTCGGAACAATGATTGAAACTATTAAGTTTCGCGATTATTGAACCATAAATAAACCCTTTTATGTATGATTATGTCAAATTTTGTCCTATGCTATCATGTTAAAAAATGAAATCTGATGTGGGCATCACATGAATTTCCCTGCAGACTTATATGCAGTTCTCTTAATTTTAATTACATTTAATTCACTTTTAATTCAATTTTCGTTCTCATTTGGCAACTCGACTTATTTTCAAAGGTGAAGTAGAGAAAATACGAAAAAACTAAAATATCTCGAGAACGGCTAGTCCTAGTGTAATGGGGTTGGTCTTATTCTTTTCTTCGTTAAAAATTACGTATAAAACAAGCATTTAATGGATATATTTAAGCATACGTAGTTTTTTAATTTCAGATTTTGACGATTTTTGCAGGCCATTTTGCTAAAAAAGGCAGGTTATTTTTTTTTTCGAATCATGCCAAAATCTAACCAGCACCAGGATAACCCACAAGCGACATATCTACTGAATTTTGTGAAATTTGGTCCATTAGTTTTTCAGCTAGAGTGGATAAAGGCAATTTTTGCAGGCCATTTTGCAAAAATATGCGGGTTCTTTTATTCCGAGTCGTACTCAAAACTAATCAGCACCAGATTCGCGTACAAGTGACTTACCTACCAAATTTTATGAAATTCGGTCCATTAGTTTTTGAGTTAGAGTGGATACAAAATCTGCATAGACAGACAGAGAGACAGACACACAGACACACACACAGACGTCACGCTAAAAATAGTTTTTTCGTATTCTAGAGGTCTTGAAACGCGTAGATCCGCTGAAAACTCGAGTTGCAATTTTTGGCAGGATTCCAATACTTTCCCTATACATTAATTACCATGCATTGCAGGGAAAGTAATAAAATTTCGAATAAAATTCAGAGTTTTCGCTAGAATTAAAAAAAAAAATCGATTTTTTGATAACAAAAGCCAGATATAAAGTTTTGTGAAAATCCATTAATATCTGTGTTCGCTATCATGTATACAAGAACTCGACCACGGACATCAGGCAGACTGACAGACAGACATACGGACATCACTCCGAAACTAGTCGAAACGTGTTCAGGAGGTTTTAAAACACATATTGGCATCAAAATCTAGAAATGGAAAATTTTCGTGAAAACGACACTTTCTCAATATGAGAAAATACAGTTTATTGCTCGAAACATTTAAATTTGTAAATCACGAGAAATGTTTGAAAGATCGTACTTCTGAAAGAAGCCAGTCAATGTCGAACTCAGAACCGAGCTCTGCTTCAGAATTTCAAAGTCCCCGAGGAGTAATTTTCGCTGAAAAATATCAGTTTATTCAATATATTCTCCTTACAAAAGCTTGAAAAAGGTTTTCCATTGAACCTTTACTCTGGTGTGAATGCATATTTGCGAATGTCCTAGGATGGCCGCAATTGCATTCGTAGATCGCAAATAAATGCCTGAATACGAAGCCATGTAAAACAAGAAAGATCAATCATGCTTAAAGCATTGATTATGAAACACTTTCCAACTTCAATGCAATTTTATTTAAAAAAGTCGAAAATGCAATACATTCCTCGGTAATATTTTAAAACTCATCACAATACTACATTGATTTATTATATTTGAAAACTTAAACCTTCATTGAAAAAAATGAACTTCATTCAAATAACGGCATTGAAATATAAATTGCCTGGTTTAAATATCTCTAAAATGCAATACATTCCACGGTAACATTTTTAAAACTATCATAATACTACGATAATTTATTATATTTGAAAACTTCATCGAAAACAACTGAAATAAATTCAAATGACGTCATAGAAAAAATAACACGCCTGGATCTCTCTATAAAAGCAGGATTTCATTCATTTCATTCATCACAATACTGTAATAATTTATTTTATTTAAAAAGTAAGACCATGGAGCTACAATTCATAAACTCTGCTTAAAACTTCATCGAAAAAAATCGTCCTTCTGTTTATAAAATCAATTAATATTTCATTCATATCAGTTAATATTCATTCATATCATTCATTTTACATAGGTGAAAAATAGGCTTAGTTGTAGAAATAATCAAACTTAGATGAGCATTTAAACTCAAATATATTGTCATTGTGTTGTTTTAGTATGTAGATGCACAGAATTTAAGCAAAAATAAAGTAGTTTTAGGACGGATACAACACTCAATATGAATTAAAAAGAACTTTAAAAAATCACGATTTTGAAACAAGATGGATGCCGTATATCATTTTGAAGTGGGTCGTGTGATCGTTTCATATCATGGTCACGTTTTCGTTTCATATAAGATGTGTAATTATTATTTTAATTTTTATTTAAAAAACTACTGAATATATTTCGCTGAATTTTTTTTATATATTTTATGGAACAATTTAACTATTACCTAAAATTTTCGAAGTAATTTGTGAATTTTAAATCCGCTTAAAAAATGTTTGAAAAATTAGGTCCCATAGGGCTCAATGTAATTCATTTTTTCAACCCGGGTTCAATCCAAAACTAATTGGGTGATATGATTCATTTATATTCCCATAGGTTCTACAGACCGTCTGAACAACATACTAAAATATCATCTTGATTAAGTCATTTTTACGGCAGTTATCGTGCTAACGGGCAGACAGACAGACAGACAGACAGAATGAACAAAGTCATAAACACTTTTCAACTTTATTTTAAAGTGTTAAAAACGAATGGTGTGCTGCGATATTTCTTTTATGAAACTCCGAAATATAGGTAACTATATATAAGAAATATGATGTGGACAGCACATGAGTTTTCCTACATAATGAAATGACACCATTTCTTTCACAGCAAAATTATGATGTAGGAGATCCAAGGTAGTATGTTTTACACACAGAATTGTCAGTTATCGCCAATTTGCGAAATTTGGCGACTTTTCGAAAGTTCGAGAAACACCGCGAAATAACGAATATTCTACGAGATGTGAGATTTATAGAAGTTTGTATAGCGAGTCTATAAAAAAAGTCACCCCTCAGTTGGAGAGGTGTTCACGTGATACGTTTATCGATGATTTATCGATGTTTTGAAAATAGTATCGGTTGTTTTGTGAAATTAGTATGGCATTTAAGTGCTGTTTTACTGCATAATGTTCGTCTTTACGCTTTGCCTGTAAATAAACGCGTTAGTTACCCAGAAACTTGCACTCATTCTTGTACCCCGAGCTCACACCCACAATTCCAGAGGATAAGTCCTAACACTATTTTATGCATAGATAATTCTAAACGAAGCTGTTGGTAGAAAAAAAACTGGTACAAATAACCTAACAGGAACAAGTAACATAATATTGCCCCTCCAGATAAAATAAATAATTAAAATTAATCGGTTGTTCTGTGAAATTAGTATGGCATTAGTATCTACTGTTTTGTGAAATTAGTATGGCATTTAAGTGCTGTTTTACTGCATATTGTTCGTGTTTACGCTATGCCTGTAAATAAACGCGTTAGTTATCCAGAAACTTGCACTCATTCTTGTATCCTGAGCGCACACCATAAACATTCAAGAGGATACTTCGTAACACTATTTTATGCATAGAAAATTCTAAACAAAGCTGTTGGTAGAAAAAGAAAACTGGTATAAATAACCTAACAGGAACAAGTAACATAATATTGCCCCTCCAGATAAAATAAATAATTAAAATTAATCGGTTGTTCTGTGAAATTAGTATGGCATTAGTATCTACTGTTTTGTGAAATTAGTATGGCATTTAAGTGCTGTTTTACTGCATATTGTTCGTGTTTACGCTATGCCTGTAAATAAACGCGTTAGTTATCCAGAAACTTACACTCATTCTTGTACCCTGAGCTCACACCCACGATTCCAGAGGATACGTCCTAACACTATTTTATGCATAGATAATTCTAAACGAAGCTGTTGGTAGAAAAAAAACTGGTACAAATAACCTAACAGGAACAAGTAACATAATATTGCCCCTCCAGATAAAATAAATAATTAAAATTAATCGGTTGTTCTGTGAAATTAGTATGGCATTAGTATCTGCTGTTTTGTGAAATTAGTATGGCATTTAAGTGCTGTTTTACTGCATATTGTTCGTGTTTACGCTATGCCTGTAAATAAACGCGTTAGTTATCCTGAAATGTGAACTCATTATTGTATCCTGAGCGTACACTCACGATTTCAGAGGATATTTCGTAACGATAATAAAAAATTTGGACCTTCGATAACTTATGAGTCCAAACAGTAGCTTACTCACTTTCAAAATCCCGATATAAAATGTAATGGGCATTAAATAATTATTCCGTAAAATAAATTATTATCGGTGAATTCATTTGCGTCAAAATACAAAATTATTACACAGAATCTCGTGAATAGAGCGTGTTAAATCCACGAGAATAATGTTAACGCAGATTTGTTGTGTAATATTGCATAAAGTGAACATATTGAATGATACTAACAACTTTTTTAATTTTGTGTATTTTTTTTTATAAATTTATTTGAAAAGCGTTTTATATCTCAAGAACAGTTTACACTAGTGTTTTAAAATTTATGTGATTCGTTTTTAATGAAAAAATTACATCGAAAATTGATATTTGTATTTAGTGAAGGTTTGATTTTATAATGATTTCTTTAGGGGACATACACACGCAAACACACAAACATCATCTCAAGAACTTACGATTCGAGTCCATAGACGCCTAAGACGTGCTCTTTTATCGAAAATCTGAATTCGAATTTTCGACCCCATCGCAATAGTTTACAAATACCTCATATTATGTATGTAGGAGAAATGAAAATCGGCAAAACACTTTATTACTTATTATTTTATTACAGAACACTACATACAATACATTATAATATATGTCAAGGACAATTATTCTGATAGGATAAAAAACCTCTGGGCAGAACATAATTTTCCTTGAAGTCTTATATTCACGTTCTCTTTATTTTAATTAAATTTAATTCACTTTTAATTCAATTTTCGTCCTCATTTGGTAATTGGACTTATTTTCAAAGGTGGCGTAGAGAACATACGAAAAACTAATATATCTCGTAAATGGCTAGTCCTAGTGTAATGGGGTTGGTCTTATTCTTTTCTTCGTTAAAAATTACGTATGAAATAAGCATTTCATGGATATATTTGAGCATATGTAGTTTTTTATTTTAGATTTGCGGGCCATTTTGCAAAAAAAGGCAGGTTATTTTTTTCCGAATCGAGCCAAAATCAAATCAACACCAGGGTAACCCATAAGCGACTTATCTTCCGAATTTTGTGAAATTCGGTCAATCAGTTTTCTAGCTAAAGTGGATGCAGGCAATTTATGCGGGCAATTTTGCAAAGAACGGCGAGTTCTGTCTTTGTGAATTCTACCAAAAACTAATTAGCATCAGGGTCTCACCCAAGTTACTTACCTACCAAATTTTATGAAATTCGGTCCATTAGTTTTTAGTTAGAGTGGATACATACATTGCGCACACAGACAGACACACATACAGATACACACACAGACGTCACGCTAAAAATAGTTTTTTCGTATTCTAGAGGTTCCAAAACACGTAGATCCGTCGAAAACTCGAGTTGCGATTTTCGGCATGATTCCAATACTTTCCCTATACATTACCATGTATTGCAGGGAAAATAAAAACCAGACGATCTGATTTGGACGGATTCACACGTTTTGAGCATCTCTAAATACGGATAAAGCATTTTCTTACTTATATCTGCTTGCATGATATCTCTCAAACGAATTGCGGGAAATCGCATGACATTTGGTTAGATAGTTTTTATCGAAGAGCGTTAGAGATTTATCGATTTTGACCCGGTCGTTGTATGTGCCTCTATCTCTAAAATTCGGCAAGTACGGAATATATTTAAGAATAACAGAGTTAACGAAATAAAAAGTCACGTTTAATCTGCAGACAAAATTAAAAGTATGAAATTTTTTTTTTACTTTTTGCATCGTCTGTCATATTTTACTATTATATATTTGCATGTATTATTTTAGCAATAATAAAATTTTAATTATTTGTTTTATCTGGAGGGGCAATATTATGTTACTTGTTCCTGTTAGGTTATTTGTAAAAGTTTTCTTTTTCTACCAACAGCTTCGATTAGAATTTTCTATGCATAAAATAGTGTTACGAAGTATCCTCTTGAATGTTTATGGTGTGCGCTCAGGATACAAGAATGAGTGCAAGTTTCTGGATAACTAACACGTTTATTAGAAAGCGTAAAGCAAACAGTAACAATATACAGAAAAAAAAACTTAAATGCTTCACTAATTTCATGAAATAGCCGATATTATTCTCGAAATATTTATGAATATCACAGTTCAATGTAGCTCGTATCACGTCAACTGCTCTCCAACGGAGGGTTGACTCTTTTTATAGACTCTCTATAGAAACTTCTGGAAATCTCCCATATCTCGTACAATGTTGGTTATTTCGAGGTGTTTTTCAAACCTTCAAAGAGTCGCCAAATACCGTCGAAATGGCGATAATTTTCCAAGAATCTGGAAACCCTCTTTTAAACTGCAACAACTGGCAACCCTAGATTCACGTCATAAGGAAGGGTGCTTGTACGGGTGTTTTCTCCGTTTGGTCTTCGAAAGATACGAAAGTGAGAGGAGGGAATAGAGAGATACTTCAGAGCATTTTACGCGTTTGTAACAATAGTGCAATAGTGAGTTTGTTATTTTATCATTTAAGAATTATTTTGTGAGAATAATTATAAAGATTTAAGAAAAACTACAACTATTAATAGTTCATCACAATTTGCGAATTTTTTACTTTAATGTATAGGGAAGGTATTGGAATCATGTAGAAAATAGTGCAGAAACTCGAGTTTTCGACGGATTTACACGTTTCGGGACCTATAGAATACGATAAAACCATTTTTAGCGTGTCGTCTGTGTGTGTCTGTCTGTGCAGATATTGTATCCACTCTAACTGAACAACTAATGGACCGAATTTCATAAAATTTAGTAGGTAAGTCACTTGTAGACGAATCTGGGGCTGATTAGTTTTGAGTATGATTCGGGATAAAAGAACCCGCCTTTATTTGCAAAATGGTCCGCAAAAGATTGTATCCACTCTAGCTGAAAAACTAATGGACCAAATTTCACAAAATTCGGTAGATAAGTCACTTGTGGGACACCCTGGTGCTGATCAGATTTTGGTACGATTTAGAAAAAAATAATCTGCCTTTTTTTTGCAAAATGACCCGCAAAAATCGCCAAAATCTGAAATAAAAAACTACTTATACTCAAATATATCCATTAAATGCTTGTTTATAACGTAATGTTTTACAAAGGGAAGAATAAGACCAACTCCATTACACTAGGACTAGCAGTTCTCGAGATATTTTAGTTTTTTCGTATTTTCTCTAAGACATCATTGAAAATAAGTCCAGTTATCAAATGAGAACGAAAATTGAATTAAAAGTGAATTAAATTTAATTTAAATAATGAGAACGTTAATATAAGTCTGCAGAGAAAGTCATGTGCTGCCCACATCTGATTTTTCTTTATATTAAAATAACTCTATAAAAAATGAATATGCAACTAAGTTCCTTATAATATTTTTAATTTCACGAAGAGTAACTCTTACAGCGTACAATAATATATAATATTATTGTACGCTTGTTTATAACGTAATGTTTTACAAAGGGAAGAATAAGACCAACTCCATTACACTAGGACTAGCAGTTCTCGAGATATTTTAGTTTTTTCGTATTTTCTCTAAGACATCATTGAAAATAAGTCCAGTTATCAAATGAGAACGAAAATTGAATTAAAAGTGAATTAAATTTAATTTAAATAATGAGAACGTTAATATAAGTCTGCAGAGAAAGTCATGTGCTGCCCACATCTGATTTTTCTTTATATTAAAATAACTCTATAAAAAATGAATATGCAACTAAGTTCCTTATAATATTTTTAATTTCACGAAGAGTAACTCTTACAGCGTACAATAATATATAATATTATTGTACGCTTGTTTATAACGTAATGTTTTACAAAGGGAAGAATAAGACCAACTCCATTACACTAGGACTAGCAGTTCTCGAGATATTTTAGTTTTTTCGTATTTTCTCTAAGACATCATTGAAAATAAGTCCAGTTATCAAATGAGAACGAAAATTGAATTAAAAGTGAATTAAATTTAATTTAAATAATGAGAACGTTAATATAAGTCTGCAGAGAAAGTCATGTGCTGCCCACATCTGATTTTTCTTTATATTAAAATAACTCTATAAAAAATGAATATGCAACTAAGTTCCTTATAATATTTTTAATTTCACGAAGAGTAACTCTTACAGCGTACAATAATATATAATATTATTGTACGCTTGTTTATAACGTAATGTTTTACAAAGGGAAGAATAAGACCAACTCCATTACACTAGGACTAGCAGTTCTCGAGATATTTTAGTTTTTTCGTATTTTCTCTAAGACATCATTGAAAATAAGTCCAGTTATCAAATGAGAACGAAAATTGAATTAAAAGTGAATTAAATTTAATTTAAATAATGAGAACGTTAATATAAGTCTGCAGAGAAAGTCATGTGCTGCCCACATCTGATTTTTCTTTATATTAAAATAACTCTATAAAAAATGAATATGCAACTAAGTTCCTTATAATATTTTTAATTTCACGAAGAGTAACTCTTACAGCGTACAATAACTATTACAATGTACATTTTGACGACTATGTACTCTTGCATGTCTTACTTTACCTTATTTTTACTTTCCCTGCAATACATTGTAATGTATTGGGAAAGTATTGGAATCATGTCGAAAATCGCAACTCGAGTTTTCGACGGATCTACACGTTTCGAGACCTCTAGAATACGAAAAAACTATTTTTAGCGTGACGTCTGTGTGTGTGTCTGTGCAGATTTTGTAACCACTCTAACTAAAAAATTAATTGACCGAATTTCATAAAATTTGGTAGGTAAGTCACTTGTGCACGAATCTGGTGCTGAGTAGTTTTGGGCATGACTCGGGTTAAAAGAACCCGCCTTTTTTTGCGAAATGGCCCGCTAAAGCTTTTATCCACTCTAACTGAAAAACTAATGGACCGAATTTCACAAAATTTGGTAGATGAGTTGCCTGTAGGCCACCCTGGTGCTGATTAGATTTTGGTATAATTCTGAAAAAAAGAATCTGCCTTTTTTTGCAAAATGGCCCGCAAAAATCATCAAAATCTAAACTTAAGAACTACGTATGCTCAAATATAGCTATTAAATACTTGTTTAATACCAAATTTTTAGCGAAGAAAAGAATAAGGCCAACCCCATTACACTAGGACTAGCCGTTCTCGAGATATTTTAGTTTTACGTATTTTTCCTACACCATTTTTGAAAATAAGTCCAGTTTTCAAATGGGAACGAAAATTGAATTAAAAGTGAATTTAATTTAATTTAAATAAATAGAACGTGAATATAAGTCTGCAGGGAAAGTCATGTGCTGCCCACATCAGATTTTTCTTAATTATATTCATATTATCTAAATTTAGACTAACCGTCATTTTACTTGGACTTTTCATCCAGCAAAACATTGCTGATTAAGATAACTCCAGACCGTGCGACACATAAATCATATTTCCGACGTCAGGGTTCTAATCCGAGAGCATCTATCACAAAATTTAACCCCACGAGAACGACTCACAAAGGAATTTTACAGCGTAATGATTATAAATTTTGCAATAGCATAGAAGTTGACTTTATCTCGGTTATTTTAGAATGAAGACTTTGAAAGAGTAATGCTTTTGACATTCTTGTGAAATAGATGATGGAGCCATTTCTTTCATTCTGTACAGCAGACGATTTTGAATTTCTCTACGTATATTTAGGAAACTTTGTTTCTTAAATGTATAACAGATAATAGACATAGAATTTTAATAACTTAAAAGCAGCTTTTAATAAAAAATTATAAGTATCGACCGGTTTTGCAGGTAAAAACAGCTTTTTTCGTCAGGATATAAAAGGAGCAGAATCTTTACTCGTCAGAGAAAGATCCGTAACTGATATAGGAGTGGAAAAAGTGGCAGAAGCAGAGAAAAGGTGTTGCCAACGGCGAGAGATAAAACGCGGGGTAAAAAACCCAGGAGGCAGGAATCAGAGGTGGGAGATAATGAATGAACGTAAAATACCAAACAGGAAAGTGAAGGTTCAATAACGAATTCATATCACTTGTTCATGAAACCCCAATTCAATTAAAAAACCCAGAAAAAGGATGAAAATTACCGAAATAAGAGAAAAGCAAATGAAATGGAAAAATTAAATCAGAGATTTTCAAGAAGAAGGGAAGAAAGGATAATTGTTATTAATAAGGAATTTTTACTGATAAACAATGGAGAAACATTCAAGAAAGTCCTTTCAAAAATGGAATTATGAGTATAAACGATCTTAGCTGTGGAAAAATTAAAAACCTGTCTAGAGTTCCAGGTATTTAAATGGATTTTATTGAAAGTTTCTCCATTGTTTTTCAGTCAAAAACTTTACTCCTATTTCTTCTTTTACCATTGACAAGACCCTTTCGCTGCTTCTGCTACGTTTGTAGCTCCTGCATCAGCCACCGATCTTTCTCTGAGGAGTGAAGGTTGCACGTCTTGTGCGTCCTGACAGAGAAGGCTGTTTTTTGCCTTTGAAACAGGTCGGTACTTTTAATATCTTATTATAAGCTGATGTTAATGAAGTTATTTGAATTTTATATTTTAGCAGTAGTTTTAGCTGTATGTATGTATAATAATAAATCGAGGTTGTGGAAAAGTTGCCTATTTCGCCAATCTATTGTGGATTAAGATAGGATGATAATATTACAGTCATTGATAATTAATATTATTATTTACCTTAATTCTACGTTAATAATGCGTTGGAAAATTTTTAATTTTATTTATTACTAACCCTTTTCATTCGTTAGAAACAGCTATAGATAACAGTAAAAAAATCTCAGTAATAAATAAAATTAAAAAATTTGATTGCACAAATTGAATTGAAAAATTGATGCACAAACTGAACTTTTATTCATTCAGAATCTTCACCAGCTACACAGAAACTTTCGATGAAGTTGGTAAACTGTTTATTTACAGTATGAGCCCGTAGAGGTCATTTTGAAGTTGAGAAATATTTCAGTTCGAACTTGCAGTAATCAATAGCTTTTCGGCATAAAATTAATTGCCTATTATGGTGTGTACATCCACGTATTTTCCACCATGTTGTGGTGACACGCTTTCGGAACACACTATATGACAATTCTTAACTTGAAGTACACTGACAAAAATAGTCACACATCATCACAACCGGCCGTCTAAATTGCTGCTCATGTCCCAGGAGGAGTCGGACGGTCTGGGCTTTTGACACATCATCACAAATGAGGTTACCTTCTACGTAATACTGCTTAATACTACATGCGAAGAGGATCCTATACACGATCATTTCATCTTTGCTGCTGTAACTCCATCACTGAATTGACCACATTGTCAAACTAAGAATAGACTCACACTTTATTAACTACTTCCGATGTCTTATCTCAGACTAAGTCCAACGACTTCCTAGTCACTTTAAGTCTCACTACGTCTAAGTGAGCCTCAGTGAGTTCTGCCGGGGGCGGAGGGTCATCCTAGGGCATCATGACTGACTTATTTCTTTCTTACCTTGCTCTGCGCATATGACAAGATAAAGGAGTTAAGAACGCGCGCATTTTGTTCTTGGACTCTCAAGAGGGATCGAATTTGTTAACTGTGACTGTCATCTTATTCCACCGACGTTACTAAATTTCCTTGAACGTCACTGGATTCTGTGTGTACAGCGCAATTTAAAATCTTTGCGCAAGTTGTTTACGCCTGGATATTGCCATTTCAAAATTAACGAACTATTTTTAACTGTAATAATACGTGTGGTTTGTCAACTCTTCTCAAAACTTTCTCTAGACCGTGACATCTCGAATGACGAAACTTAATTCCTATTACGTCAAGCTGACAACTTTTTCATTGGTTACCGCGTTGAGGGCCCAAACTTGTATTAAAGAACCTAGAGTCCCACTACTACATGAGGTCATTCTCTATATATATCGGAGGATGGGACTTTCCCGTAACGTAAACGTAACTGGAAATATCCTGGGATATGCAGTGCAGATTGCTTGAATACGCGTCTAGCACCCGATTTGCATGGTACACATGCCGGAAAAACGTCGTGATTCATCCCTGAGAACGAAGTGAGTCGTTCAAATGAATTTATGCGTGTAACAACGTTCAGGGGAATCGTGAATCGCGATTATTCATTTACATTTTTACAACAGCGTAAATGAACAATAATTAAAGCATAGTGGTTTTCAGTTTTTTTAATTACTCCTTTAGATCATTTTCCGTTGACCTGAAAGCTGAGACGACAGATCAAATGAGATCTAAACAGAGATTTTAGCTGGAGTAGAAGCGCTCGATAATTTTGAAAAGCAGTTTTGAGTATTTTGATTATTTTCGCACCAGTAGCGTTGATAGAAAAAATTTTTGGGAGCGTGAAGGGAGGGTTACCAAATATTTTGTTTTCCATTTCTCCATATGTCATTTCTTCGAAATTCAATCTGTCCCTAGAAAGAGAGGTTTATCACCCCTTTCCCAATCCTCTACTACTTCGCACCGTCTCCCCTAATTCGAGTTCTCGAAGTTTTTGATTTTTTTCTTTGCATCGAAGCTGAGACGTGTCGAATGATACCAAAACCAATAATGTAGTTTAATTTTGATGTTTTCATTTTGATTTATCATACAATCAGAAAGTCAGTTCAATGCATATTATTATGATACTTATAAATAATATGAAATCATATAAAAGATGTTCAAACTGCCGTCAAAGAAATAAAAACACTTTATTAGAAATAACATGAATAGTTGACTCACTTTAAGTATCTGCCGGTATCAGAATCAAATAAACAGCGTCCTTCTTTAAGAAAAAAAAGTAGAATAACGCCGCCACCGTATAGACAAGAAATCACTAAACATTCTATCAATGAATAGTCGCATCACGTAACCCAGGAAGGAATTTGTTGCAGAACAAAAAGTAGAAAGAAAGAAAAGAAAACACAGTAGGAACTAAATGGAGCAGTAGAAAACTGTTACGACCTATTCTCTGGAATCGCGGATGTGCGCTCAGCATATAAGAATGAGTCCAAATTTCCGGATGACTAACACGTTTATTCACAAGCATAGCGTAAACAGGAACAATATACAGTGAAACAACACTTAAATGCCTCACTAATTTTACAAAGTAAGTTATACTGTTCTCAAAACATTGACGAAAGTGACAATTTAATATATTTCATATGTCGTCAACTCCGACTGAGTGATGACTCCTTTTTATAGACTCTATAGAAACTTCTGGAAGTTTCTCACATCACATAAAATATTAGTTGTGTTTCTGAAACCTTCGAGAAGTCGCCAAATGTCGCTGATAACGCTTCTTCGAACTTCAGCATGTGGCAACCCTGGGCTCGCGTCATGGATAAGGATGCGGGTACGGGTGTCTGTCGTCGTTTTATTATCAGAGAAAGTGTTTTGAATATTTCTCATGTATTTTCCCTTTCCTCCATGATTTTCCCTTTAGATTTTTCTATTTCTCGTTTGGCAATAGTTTCTTTCCTGGTTCACGTAATTGAGCTTTTATTGAAAGTCCACTTACTGCCTGTGGTTGCTCTCTCTTTTTATCCAGAAGAAGGGGACTTTTTATTTGCATCCGAAAGTGGCTAAACGAAGTATTCAACTCTTTAGTGACGATTGGCACGCCCATGTGCCAGCTGCGAACTTGCATTCAAGGACGAACGGCACGCCCTCGGGCCGGAGGAAATTTTACCCTAAAGGACGACTGGCACGTATTGGTGTTTCTACGTGGAACGTTTTAATTTGAATGTATTTGTCTCCTAGATGGCGTTAAATGCCCGTGGAAGCAACTTAAATGCATTTTGTAGATGTTTGACCTTGTCACAAGGAGAATCCAATGAATTATTTCCCCATTTGGAGGGATGAAACATGGTTCTGTAACGTAAGCAGACAGCTCACTTCTCGCAGCATAAACAATTTTATAATTGAGTTCCGGGTCTCGTTCTGATTTTGTCTTTTATGGATTTCGTTGTTGAATTAGAGGAATATAAGAGAGTATTTTTTTTTAGTGGGTGGGGGAGGGGGGGGGGGGTAAAGAAATGTGCGGCAATGACATGATTAGGTTATTTATGTTCTCATGGAAAGGAAGGCTGGGATTTCGTTAATATATCCCATCGAAAAGGTCCAGATATGGAATAAAAATATATAAATCGTCAGAATCGGAATGAGGCTATAAATGGAATTTCCTTGTGTATACTAGAAAGGACACGGGATTATCAAGCTCTGATGGTGGGTATGGAGAACGCGTTGTGAAAACATTTCTAAGTGAACTTTTAGGAAAAGGATATACTTTGTATTTGGATAAATTTTTTACCTCTCCTGTACTTGCAAAGTGTTTGTTGTCTAAGAATACGCATGTATGTGGTACAGTTTTAAAAAATCGGAAGGCCATGCCAAAGAATTATCCATCTGTACCTAAAACATATATACACTAAAATTTTTAATATTTTGATAAAAGAAAATTTGTATAAAAAATATATAAAATAAGTATTTCCTTTCTTCCTGAAAAAAGTAGAATGCTGTGTGAACGGGTGATTTTTAGTGAATTTTTTTCGAGAGTTAGGCTTAGCGCAAAAAAATAGCCGTCTTTTGGGCACATTTCGGAAACGAAGCGCTTCGTCCTTTGGGCCACGGTAGTTTCGGAATGCCGCCGTCCCGAAAGGGTTAATAGCCAAATATTTTCTTTCCAAATGCGAAATAAATTATAATTACTAATTGAGGATTGCAAATATAATTATTTGCTTCATAAAAATTTATATTAACAAGACTAATTATTAATCATGATCAGTTGATATTAAGGTAAAAGGAAACTTTCCACTCCATTTTGTTCCTTCCTCTTCAAAATGTGAAGAGACCCAGTTTAAGAAAATAAAAGTAGACTCCATTTTTGATATCTTTTTGCAGAGAAGGTCTCCAAAGTATATAGATACTCAATGGAAGCCCGATCCAAGATGCATTTTGATACATCGTTGGGAAACTGGTATCCACTGCTATTTCCTTAGTGGTAGTGCTATGGCCTGAGGAAGGAACCGGCGTATTTAGTCCCTGATGCGAGCACATTTATTCAACTGTAATTCGTATCCAGGAGCTTATATTCAGCAAGTTTTATGACCACTCTAAGCCAAAGCATGCTAGCCTGGAACTAGGCGGACATTTGCTAATCATCGGGCATGGGCGGTCATCGGAGCAGCGAGGAGTTCGTCCCTTTCGCCACGCAGGACCACACAGCTCTGGAAGTACACGGAGTCGTAAGGGAGACCCTTTGGACTCTGTAAACTACAACTAAGCCGTGGCAACTGTGTGGACTGCAAGGTCGACGGCATTTGACAATTCAGGGCTTTTGTCACCTCACGGACGACTAGGCATTTACGGAGTGATTGCGCGGCACCAATCCTGGGTCCCTATGCAGCACATAACCGCATCATCTGAATGGATCAACTGTCATCGTTATTTTACCATCATCGTTATCAAGGTTCGCACTGCGAATGATTGATGCAACCATAACGTTCTACCGGGACATTTCTATGACTGGTATCCCGTTCCCTATACTCCCGTTCCCAGGACCTCGATCCAGCGCTGAACCATTCGGATCACCCTCCGAACCGTGAATCCCAGATTGGCAACCAGAGTTTCGACGGTTACAATTTGACAATAACGATCTATGCATACAGCCTGCCAGTGTGTCCTGTTCCTCTCCGATCTCGGGTCCTTAACCATGTGAACATTTGGATAACAAGACATTCCATTAAGGTATTGTAATTATACTTTGATTATGATGCTAATAAATATAGTATACAGGGTGTCCCAAAGAGATTGAAACTCGCTTTAATTCTTTACCTGTTGGAGATAAGTGGGTAATGTAAATTGCAAAAATGTTAAATGTAAGGTAGGAAATAAGACTACATTAATGAAATAGTCCTCCCATTATTTTTCAAAAAGTTACACTTTTTAATTTTTTTATGACCCCCTTAGACAAATTTGGTCAATCAGAAATTTTTTATTTTGAATGCAACAAGATCATTAAAAAACCGCATATCTGTATCTTTAAAATTGAAAGAGTTATATTTAATTGAAAATTGAACATTGTGAATGAGGACCCTATATCAAATTAGAAATGTAAATTTATGACATATCACGAAAAAGATAAAACTGGATGATAATGCATAGGAGACATTTTTCCGAATTCCGCATAGGCTCATGATGCAATTACGGATTCTTAAGTACTTTTCAATAACTAAGTACTTTTTCAATAATTAAGTACTTTTTTTTTTATCTAAACACAAAATTTGTCTAAGGGGCTCGTATAAATATTTAAAAAGTGTAACTTTTTGAAAATTAATGGAAGGGCTATTTCATTAACATAGTCTTATTTCCGGGTCTGGGTCGTAATCCCGACCAGCCAGAAGCCCGACAACCGAAATCCCGACAAATCAAATTCCCGATAAGGTCGAAATCCCGACAAGGTCGAAATCCCGACAAGCCAAAATCCCGACAGCCGAAACCCACTCTTGCACAGACTAATACAACAGTAAGGTGGTCATCGCAGTGACGTCACTAGGATTAGAATTTACTAATCAGCACCCCCCCACGCACATGCGCTAGACTCACGCACACACTCACAACAGAAATCAGGAGAGCTATTGCATCTGCCACAACACATCGTGAGTCACCAAAAATGCCCACACTTTCCCACCATGTCAAACAATTAGTTAGGCAAAGGAACAGAATGCGTAAGACATGGCAGGCTAATAGAGACCCTACCCTCAAAAGGGAGCTTAACAGACTCACGTGGAAAGTCAGGGATAAAATTGTCGCAGAAAAGCAGCAACAGTATAAAGAGTTAATTGAATCCCTTAGCTCGGAAGACGTATCGCTCTGGCAATTCGCTAAAAGACTCAGAAAACCTCAAATTAAACTCCCGCCACTAATAGATGGCGCTAATATTGCGTACTCAGACGAAGAAAAGGCAGAGGCGCTTGCTAGGCATTACGAAAAGCAATTTGAACCAAACCACGATCTAATGTGTCAGGACACCCTAAGAATGGTTAGGCAAACTCTAAACAATTTCAGGAACTCCCCGGTCACGGCTGAGATTAACCCAGCCACCCCGCAAGAAATAGTAGAGATTATCAAAAACCTTAAAAACCGTAAAAGCACGACAAAATCAGGAATATCGCGGTAAAAAACCTACCCTTAAATATAATATTTTACTTGACCATCTTAATAAATAAAATACTAGAACTAAATTATTTCCCCAAAGAATGGAAGGAAGCGATAATTATAGCGATCCATAAACCTGGTGAGGATGCCTCAATTCCAGCCAACTACAGACCAATCAGTTTGTTGCCGACACTTAGTAAAATTACTGAGAAAATAATTCTTAAGAGACTGAACACGCACCTTAGTGAGAATGACATTATCATTCCGGAGCAGTTTGGATTTCGGCCAAAACACTCCACCACTCATCAATTGCTGAGAGTGGTAGAGTACATTTCTTCTGGTTTTAATAATAAGACACCCACAGCTGCGATTTTTCTTGACATCCAAAAAGCCTTTGATAAAGTGTGGCACTGTGGATTAGCTTACAAATTGATCACTCTAAAAGTCCCTGACGCACTTGTCAAACTTTTAATTTCATACCTAAATAACAGACATTTTCAAGTCAGAGTAAAAAATAACTTATCTACACCCAAGCTCATTAAAAGTAGTGTACCGCAAGGATCCATCCTGGGCCCGACCCTCTTTAACATATATCTAAATGACATTCCCAGGACCCCAGACACGGAGCTGGTACTCTATGCAGACGACAGCGCGATACTTGCAAAACACCCTTACGTCTCAGTAATGCACAGACAGCTACAACAACACTTAGACATACTCCAAACATGGCTGGAAAAATGGCGAATAAAATTAAATCCCAATAAATGTCATTGGATTTATTTCTCAAGAAAACGCAAACCTCCGCCTCCTCTGTACATAAACAACCATGCCCTAAAAGCGGAAAAATCTACTAAATACCTAGGTGTAACGATAGACTCCCACCTAACTTGGAAACTGCACGTAACGAACTTAATCAAAAAAGCGTATATGGCCACAGAAGCTTTATACCCAATGATAGGAAACGGAAATCTAAGTTATCAAAATAAACTCCTAATTTATAAATCGGTCATCTGCCCGGGAATGCTGTATGCAGCACCCGTATGGGGATATGCCTGTAAAACTACCATAGACTTATTAGAGACAAGACAAAACAAAACCCTAAGGATTATAAGGAAAGCCCCTAGATACTTAAGAAACTCGGTAATTAGGAAAGACTTCAAAATAAAAACTGTTAGAGCCCAAATCAAAAAGCTAGCGCTTAAATTCTACAAAAATCTGCCATCTGTCCCAAATGAACTATTATTTAATCTGCATGACTATGATCATCGCAAGGCTAAATCTCGTAAGAGACCCCGCTCGGTACTTAACTTTGATATTCGGTACTAGGAACGTCCCACCTTAATCAGTTGATATTAAAGAAAACTCGCGATCTTTGGTTTTCTACAAAATGTTTAAAATCCTAAACTGCTAGGTTACCCTCAGATCTGCATCAACCCCCCAAACTGCTTAAACTCTTAATGTGCAACAAACTGCCACACTAGGAGCTAGGACAAATAATAAAAACAGTAAATCAAAAACCTCGAACCTCCAACTATGGACCAATGAAATAATGTCACAGTATGAAGATAAGAACCACACCTAGAGATTGGAGATTAAAGGCGCTTCGCGGCTGGTGCTCTGTTCTGGACGAAACTCTATGAAGAAAATGGCCATATATTCTGGCATTGAGTGACAATGGCTGGCATTGAGTGATTGGCATGGGGTTGATCTCTCTTCCCCCCTCTCGCATTTGGGGCGTGGTTATGACCTACCCCCTTCATCTCCTCCACTAGTGACCAGTAAAAGAAACGAGTATCCAAACAAAAGAAGCAACTAAGTGTTTTTATTGGGCAGAGATGACGGATTAACAGATTCCCAGGTGCAATGCACTAGCAAGGGCTCACTTGTCGATTTATATTTTCTCGCTAAATTGTTTCAAAAATTGGCTGAAATTTGTGAAATTGTTCCATCTCAAAAAAGAAGCAATAAAATTAATGCATAAAATTAATGACTGTCATTTCAATTTGTCAAAATTTATTTCAATAATGGCATAATTGTTATGATTTAGTGATTAAAACTATTAATTTGTAAAATGTAGAGATGTAAAAAGCCGATAATTTTGATCAAGCTATACACATAGGCGTAGACAGCCATGTGCGTGTGCCCAGCGTGAGTCCAGCGCATGTGCGTGTAGGGGGGGGTGCTGATTAGTAAATTCTAACCCTAGTGACGTCACTGTGATGACCGGCTTAGTGTTGTATTAGTCTGTGCAAGAGTGGGTTTCGGCTGTCGGGATTTTGACCTTGTCAGGATTTCGACATTGTCGGGATTTCGACCTTGTCGGGATTTTGACATGTCGGGATTTCGACCCTGTCGGGATTTCGGCTGTCGGGATTATGTCCGAAACCGCTTATTTCCTACCTTACTTTCACATTTTTGCAATTTACATTGTCCACTTATCTCCAACAGATAAGTAAATGAAGCGCATTTTAATCTTTTTGGGACATTCTGTATATCTTGATCTAACTATAATAGTGTCCATAAGTTTGAGCTTTGGGAACTTCCCTTACTATGCCAACTTAAGCTGGCGCTGATTCAAGCGATTGATTTGAGCGAATTTAAATTAACAATTACCATAATAATCCGTACACCCCGAGGTCAAGCTTAGTACGTTTAAGTGTATAGTGTTTTAAATCAACGAAACAAATGACACATCTTAACCACATCCAAAGGTCACTTTTATTAAACAATCATCCTACAGACGCACATCAAATACAGCCAAAGCGCTTTCGAACATCCTCATGTTCATCTTCAGTGGCGACAGAATTAAAAACAGGTGCCAATATGCTTAAATACAATCCATCGCCGTTAAGTAAAATTTGCATATCTTAGAAACTGTTAGCCGTTCAAAATAGTGAATTATGAAACAAAAATGAATTATGCGATATATACATAGATCAAAAATAAATATCATAAAAAACTTTTTAAAGGCATTAAATATTTTAGAATAAATTATAAATTAAGGTAATCATATAAAGGTTTGATCTGCACGGAGTCAAGAACGAGTCGCTAAGCATAACTTAAGACCTGAACAGGGTCAAAATTACAAATAGAAGAACAATATAGATAATTGAAAAGGGATTCGTAAAGTAAGATAGAACGAGGGTTATTACAGCTAAACGAAAGAAAATAATTTTCGAAAAGGGGACGGAAATTATCTTTATTTACTAATTGAGCAAGGGTAATTAAATAAAGATGATTAATTAAATAAAGATCATTTCCGCCCCCTTTCTGAAAATTATTTTCTTTTGTTTAGCTGTAATAACCCTCGTTCTATCTTACTTTACGAATCCCTTTTCATTTATCTGTATTGTTCTTCTATTTGTAATTTTGCCCCTGTTCAGGTCTCAAGTTATGCTTGGCGACTCGTTCTCGACTCCGTGCAGGTCAAACCTTTACATGATTACCTGAATTTATAATTTGTTCTAAAATATTTAATGCCTTTAAACAGTTTTTTATGATATTTATTTTTGATCTATGTATATATCGCATAATTCATTTTTGTTTCATAATTCGCTATTTTGTACGGCTGACAGTTTCTAAGATATGCAGATTTTACTTAACGGCGATGGATTGTATTTAAGCATGTTAGCATCTGTTTTTTTAATTATATCGCCACTGAAGATGAACATGAGGATGTTCGAAAGCGCTTTGGCTGTATTTGATGTACGTCTGTAGGATGATTGTTTAATAAAAGTGACCTTTGGATTTGGTTTTAAGATGTGTCATTTGTTTCGTTGATTTAATGATTTGAGATTTTGACATGTCGCCACTTCTGGTATTATGGTGTGTATAGTGTTTTTATATTATTATTAGTGTGTTTGATAATTTATGTGTTTAATAAATGTATTAGTGGCCACACATCGACTGGTTTTTTTAGTATCTACGCATTGCACTTGATCTTTAGATTCCACCTTACGATTACTGAGTCAACTGCGGGGACACTATGGGTAAGTGTTAGTATTGTATTTATGTGAATTCTACTTCACCGCAGAAAACACTGTTCAATATATCACTTTATATTTAAAATAAAGTATAATTCCTATCCCTAATATATAAGAAATGTGAAATTGATATAATTAAATTACGAATTAATAATTATTGATATTACTAATTTAAATTCATAAATTATATAAGTAAAAAATCAATTATAATTGCTAACAATAATTGACGATTACAAATTGTAATGATCAATTCAAAAATATTTTATACTAATAATATTAATAATTAATTAAATCAATTGATATTGATAAATCACAAATTAATGCATTGACACTACTAATATTAAATTGATAACTAATATTAATGATTAATTAATATTAATAATGCATGGATATCTATATTCATTAGATTAAATAATAACAACTAAGCTTATAGAGGGGGATGAACTGTAACATAAATCATATTTACGTCTTCGCAGTTGCAGTTATAAGCCATCCATCATGAGATATAGCACTTTACGCAACAAACTACAAATAAACTTCGAGGCGGAATGATTATAAATTTGTAGACAACCGGGATATTAGTATAACATTTTTAAAGACAACTATTTTCCAAACTTTCGTAAAATTGATGGCAGAGCTGATTTTCTTTATTCGATATAAGCAGACGATCTTGATGGTATCTAAGCAAATATAGAAATGTTGCTTTTCGCGTTTCTTTTATATCGTTAAGGAAAAGTATTGTGATGGGGTCAGAAATCCTACTCCAAATTCTCATGGATTGCATAGTTTGAAAAATTTTGTGTAGCCCTAAATATAAATAACAATTGTTACAATATATCTTCAGTGTTTCTTTCAGGACTTTTTGGCCAGGGTTGGGGTGAGGTGGGGCACATTTTCTATTTGTCTTGTATAAAAGTATCTAAATATTATCACATATATAGAAACTAGGTTAAATAATGTCTCAAGCACAACGTGAAAAGGAGCAATACATAGTAAAACAGCAAACAGCACTTAAATGGTCCACTCATTTCACAAAACAATGGATACTGTTCTCTTTTCGGAAATTTCAAATCTCTTATATCTCGTAGAATATTGGTTATTTTGAGGTGTTTTTCAAACCTTCGAAAAGTCTCCAAATGCAGCAAAATTGGCGATAAATCGTTCGAACTTTATCATCTGACAACCTTAGAACCACGTCATAGAAAGGTTGCCTGTTGTGGCGTAGTGGTAGCGTGGTTTTATAGTCACAGCCAAATAACTCTCGAGTGACTTCAATTCTTTATTTATTTACAGCAACTAGGTAATATACAATTTCGGTTACAAAGGTATCCAAATCTGATGTGAGGCGAATAGTCCGCTGAGGTCACTCTGACGTGTTCAAGAAAATGTCCACATCAATTTCCAGTGGAAAGTCTATGAGAGGTGATTTTCTAACTAGGTTTCAAGATGAAACTGACGTAAGTCCACGATGCGGTGACGTCCTGTCACGACAATATGCTAGACCCGGGTGGTCTGAATTTTAGACTAGCGGTAGTCTATATGGATCGAGTCCTACTGGGCCCTCGATCTCTCTTCCGTTCCGTACTTAGATCAGGAACTATCGCAGAAGGTTTCTGCTCAAAAACCAAATACAGGGCCTATGCCCGAGAAGCACTCTCTTTCCAAAAAGACGAGCTCTCTTGTCGAAGATCAGATCTTAACTGCTCTCTCAAACCCTGCTCCGGTCGCCCTCAGAAAAAGAGCCACCAGGGGACAATTTACTCTCTATTTTTCTATTGGATCTTAATATCCGTGACGTCATTTTTCTTGAGTCCCATTTGTCCGGAGACTCGTGCCAGTAAGTCTAGGGGACACTCCCCTCACGTCTGGAGCTAACGTCCACGCGATCACTCAAGGCGGTTCATGCCAGCTTAGCCTTTCTTCTTAACTGTCAATTTTCCAGACATGGTGGCGCGGGATTCGCGACGTCCATTGTTCTGGTGACCTCTGCTGTCTTTAACATTCAAAGGGTCACAGGTGTGCCCGGTCTTGAATTTCTAAGCCCCAATTCCAATTCGGGGGGGGGGGGAGATTTAATTACAGCTTTATTTGCTGAATTAATTTAATTCGGCACAATCCCTCCCCCCTTAGGGAGATTTTGTCTAGCAGGCAAAATCTGTAAGGCAAAGGGTTAGACATGGTTCACCTGACAACATCATTGGAGGCAACAAGGATTAAAATAAAGCAAAAAAAAATAATATATACATAACACAATTCCTACAAAAATTATAAAAATATATACAGCACAATGTAATACAGTTTTTTCTAATCTGGCAGCATTCTGCTCAGACAGTCTGCATGTCCGATATCCTTTCCAGCCCGGTGAATTATCTGATAGTTAAAAGGCTGTAGAGCTAGGGCCCATCTCATCAATCTAGGGTTCTGACCAGAATTTGTCTTAAGGAACACTAACGGGTTATGATCGGTTTCGATTGTGAACTTTTGACCATCAAGGTAATGTCGCAGCTTTTTTATTGCAAAAATTATGCCTGCGCATTCCTTCTCCGTGGTTCCAAATCTTTGTTCTGTTGTCGTAAATTTCCTACTCAAATATAATATTGGGTGGTCAGTATTATCCGCCCCCTTCTGAGCCATTATTACGCCCAGCCCTTTTAAGGACGCGTCAGTTTGAAGGATAAACTCCTTAGTGAAATCGGGTGCGTATAACACAGGCTTTTCTGTCAGTTTTGTTTTAAGCTCGTTAAAAGCGCTCTCGCACTCTTCCGTCCATACTATCTCCTCCTTCCTATTCTTTCCTTTCAGTGCCCGAGTCAGAGGTTCGGCAATAATTGCGTAATTACGTATATAGCGTGCGTAATAACCACTAAGGCCTAAAAACTGCCTGATTTGGGTTTTATTTCGGGGCGTCCGAAAATCTAACACCGCTTTAATTTTCGCCTCGGTCGGCGTCCTTTGACCGTTCCCTACCATGTGTCCTAAGTATTTAACACAACTCTGTCCAAATTTGCATTTGGCAGGTTTTATCGTTAGTTTCGCAGAAGCGATTTTCCTCAAAACAACATCCAGGTGTTTTAAATGTTCATCCCAGGTCTCTGAGAAAATGGCAACGTCGTCCAGGTATGGAACACAAAACTCCTCACAACCCTGTAACAATTGTGCCATGAACTTGGAGAAACAATAGGGGGCGTTGACTAACCCGAACGGAAGCACTAACGGTCGGTACGTTCCGAAGCTCGTGACGAACGCGGCTAATCTTTGAGCTCTAGGACTTAAGGGGATCTGCCAGTACCCCTTGGTCAGATCAATTACCGTAATGAACTTCGCTGACGACACCTTCTCTATCCTATCATCCATGTTAGGTAGCGGATAATATTCTGTGCGAATAATTGAATTTAACCGCCTGTAATCGACACATAATCTCGGGTCCTTCCCTTGACTTTCCACTAGGATTATGGGTGAAGTATAATCCGACTCTCCAATCTCAATGATTTTTAATTCCAGCATTCTCTTAATCTCCCGTTTCACAATATCGTTCTGTCTCGGGGACGTCCTATACGGTTTAGAGCGTACGGGTTTATTGCTTATAAGTTCGATATCGTGCTCGATTAAATGCGTTCTGCCTGGATCATTTGAAAATAGATTTTCATGCGATTTCAGTAATTTCCTCAACTCTTCAATCTGTTCTGAAGTGCACTTTTCTCGTAACGCACTGTCCGTGACGATTTCCTCGAAATCAAAAATGTTGGGATTAGCTACGGGATATGAAATATCCAACTCCGAATCCTTCGTTTCCTCTGCAACATTTTCGCTTATTAAAACATTCACGCACTCCACGCGCTGGTGATATGGTTTTAATAAATTTACGTGGTACACTTGTACCTTTTCAGATTTCCCTGGCATCCTTACAGTGTAATTTGTCTCGGATAATTGTCTCTCAATAGTCCCGGGACCTATCCACTTAAAGGCTAATTTATTCGGCCGGTGTGTCGCCAAAACCAAAACCTGATTCCCTGCCTTAAATTCTCTTTTAACGGAACCCTTATCATAATACTCCTTTCGTTTTATTTTGTTATCTGTCTCCGTTTCCGAAGCCAGCTGCTGACAATGCCTTAATCGGTTTAAAAGGTCAAATACATAATTCGTGACCACATCATCTGTTATCGGCTCACGCGCCCACTGCTCGAACAATAGAGTCTCCGGTGTCCGAAGGTTCCTGCCGTGAACTAACTCGGAGGGACTAAATCCAGTAGATTCGTGGGTGACATTGCGTAATGCCAGCAAGACTGAGGGCAAATGTCGCTCCCATTCAGTACCGGTTTCGGCACACATTGCACGCAAAAGTCTTTTAATTGTTCGGTGAAATCTCTCGACTGGATTTGACTGGGGGTGATAAATAGAACTATGGGTGGTTTTCACTCCAAACTTTTCGAAGAACGTCGTTGTCAAGTTGCTAGTGAAATAGCTTTCATTGTCCAATTGGACTTCCCTCGGGTACCCAATGCGGCTAAATAACAACAACAAAGCATCCGTCACGTTCTGCGAGCTCACCGTAGATAAAGGTATAGCTTCAGGATATTTAGAGGCTATGTCAATACAAGTTAGGAGGTACCTATTATTTTTCGAAGATACCGACAGCGGCCCTACGGTATCTATGTTTATTTTTGAAAATATTTCTGAAATCACAGGCACAAGTTTAAGTGGGGCTTTTGTCTTTTCTAATGATTTCCCCACCCGCTGACATGCATCACAAGTTTTTACCATTTCTTCGACGTTTTTAAAGCATTGAGGCCAAAAATAGTGTCTCAAAAGCTTATCCTTGGTCTTAGTAGTTCCCATGTGCGAACCAAAACCTTCATGACAAAGACTTAATATTTTTGATCTATACTTAGTGGGAATCAACAGCTGTTTCCTAACTAATCCTCGGTGATCTGTTGATTTTCTGAACAGTAATTCGCGTTCAATTACAAATTCCGACGTTTTATTTTGCTCTACCTTTTCCCAGAGAGACTTTAAATTTGGGCATATTTTCTGTTCCTCTAAGAATTCAGTAGCGTCTACGTTTATCAATTCTTGCGTAGGGTATGGTTCAACCGGAGGTAAATCAATCGGTTCTTCTTGCCCATCTATTAATTCTTCACTTTCCGCCACATTTGCGGGTTCTGACTCAATCAATTTTAATTTTTCATCGAAATTTCCTTTATTTCCCGTTTCCGCGATCCCTTTTGGTTCTTCGGTCGCTTTTTTAGATTTGCTTTGACTCCTCGTAATCATAGCATTAATTCTTTGGGGGTTATCCTTACTTGAGTCGATTAATTCCTGACTTGAGTTCCCCAATAGATAGTGATTCATTTCCACTGATTTGCCTACGATGGCTGCCTTGGTTCGAATTGTTCCGAATTCAGTGCTTTCCAAAATTACACGAGCTAGCGGTAGACACATAAAATCATTTCCTAAGGGTTGCTTTACCCACACGGTCTCCCCTGTAAAATCTTCGGGTTTTACTACATTGCTGGACGCAAGATCTATGCTACTTCCGCTGTCACGAAGTATAAGCGTATCTATGGAATTCACTTTCGCCCGGCTTAAATAGGGTTTAAATGAAGCATTAAAATGGTCGGTCGTCTCTAGATTATTTACAATCTCCGCGCCCCTTTTTGATTCGGTACAGTTCGTACTGATGTGTCCGATTTTCCAGCAGAGATAGCACGTTACACTTTTCTTCCGCTCGAATTCCCTCGTTCTCCAATCGTTATTTGTTTGGTTAACACTCGACCCATTTTTAGGCACGTTCCTATTTACTTCCACCCTTTTCCCAGCTTGTTCGGTTGTTTTTGGGCGGTCTACAAATTTCCTTTCGGGAGGTTTAAAAATTTGGGGTTTCTTTAGAAAACGTCTAGCTGCTTCGTAATCATCTAATTTCTTTGCTAGTTCGTTTGGTCTGTTAACCTTTCCCCAATTATCGATGAAGTGTTCTTTCACTTCGGCCGACACGCGTCTTTTTATTTGGTCCGCCACCATCAATTCTTTTAAAGATTCAAAATCCTGAACCTCTATTTCTCTTAGCCATCCTTCGAGATATGCCCGTAACTCAAAAACGAGGTCTTTCCAGAGCTCTCCTTCTCGTTTTTTATGTGTTTGGAATTTGGTCCTAAGGGTCTCTGAGTTAAGTTTAAATCTTTCCATCAGTACCGACTTAATATGTTCATAGTCATCGACTTTCTCTTCGGGCTCTCTAATTATAATTTCGGCGATCTCAATCGGAATCAAACTAAGTAATTGAGTTACCCATTCCTCCTTCTCGATTCCATTCTTACGAGCTTGACGCTCAAATAACGTCAGAAATAGAGCCATATCCGATTTTTCGGGTTCATATTTCTGCATTACAGATATTAAATTTCTAGGGGGTCTCGCGCTCTCACGACTCGACGAGGCCAAGCTAATTGTTTCCCCACTTTGAGCCAAACGCAACTTTAAAAGTTCGTATGCCCGTTCCTCTCTTAATTTTTCTGATTCCGATTCCCTGGATTCATTTAATTGTCGTTCCTCTATAATCGTTTCTAACATGGCCTTAACACCTGGTTCGTCAAAATCTGGACTCTCCTGAATTTTTTTCACAAGGTCAATTATTTTTTCCTCCTCTCCCAACTCTAGACCTAATTCTACAACGAGGCTTTGAAGATCCGTTTTTCTATGCCTTTTTAAAAATGCCATTTCAAATAATTCGTGAATTCACGGGGAATCACTAACACTTTAATTAGAACAATAATCCAATTTTTAAAACGTCCCTTTCCAAAGGTCAATACACACAGTACCTATAATTTATCCCACAATACACTAATCCCTCTTCCCTACTTAACAATAAGACTCTCATCTGAAGAAGGGGAGAATTCCTTTCAATTGAAACTGCCTGGGGCGTGTCTAGCACGGCTTAACTATCCCCACAGCTCTAAGCCTCTAAGGATTATAACACACAATAACACATCTATCTCCTGACTAGCAATGGTTATACAATTTACATTAAATAAAACTCTTAGTTGCAATAACACTTTACAAGATTTTATCTTGGTCATTCAATTATAATTATTCGGATACTTATGCCACAATTTAGTTAAGTTTAAATGCAACTTCCAGCACTATACAATATGAATGTATGGCATTAATTTAAATTAATGTAAGACATATATAATAACATTTTGCCAAAAAAAAATAGTTTACTAAACTGGAATATTTTAAAAATTTCCTAGACCTCAAACTTGCATACTGTTTGACAGTTACGCACATACAACAATTTAATCTGGTTCTTAATTAAATTAGTTATTTTTCACAAATTACAAATTAATCTAATTCTACCAAAATTTTGTTTGCCTCCAAAAAAATGAGTCAGGCTTACCTTGTCTGAAGACCCTCGCTCTGCGTCGATGTCACTCAGCTCAATGACGATGCCGTCTCCTCTGACGTAACCTTTCCCCACAGGATGACTCGCAACGGTTTCAGAAGGGATCTGGCACTCGCTCCTGGACGGGATGTCCTCTTAAAGTCTTGGACGGGATGTCCTCTTAAACTCTTGGACGGGATGTCCTCTTAACTCTTGGACGGGATGTCCTACAGCTCCAGTCCGCAGTAGTCTGGTCTGTTTACTTGCTTCAACTTCTTGATGAAGTGTGGGCCTGTCGTCTTTAATTTGACGATCGATTTATCCAACTCAGCTGCCACCAAAATGGCTGTGGCGTAGTGGTAGCGTGGTTTTATAGTCACAGCCAAATAACTCTCGAGTGACTTCAATTCTTTATTTATTTACAGCAACTAGGTAATATACAATTTCGGTTACAAAGGTATCCAAATCTGATGTGAGGCGAATAGTCCGCTGAGGTCACTCTGACGTGTTCAAGAAAATGTCCACATCAATTTCCAGTGGAAAGTCTATGAGAGGTGATTTTCTAACTAGGTTTCAAGATGAAACTGACGTAAGTCCACGATACGGTGACGTCCTGTCACGACAATATGCTAGACCCGGGTGGTCTGAATTTTAGACTAGCGGTAGTCTATATGGATCGAGTCCTACTGGGCCCTCGATCTCTCTTCCGTTCCGTACTTAGATCAGGAACTATCGCAGAAGGTTTCTGCTCAAAAACCAAATACCCGAGAAGAACCCTATGCCCGAGAAGCACTCTCTTTCCAAAAAGACGAGCTCTCTTGTCGAAGATCAGATCTTAACTGCTCTCTCAAACCCTGCTCCGGTCGCCCTCAGAAAAAGAGCCACCAGGGGACAATTTACTCTCTATTTTTCTATTGGATCTTAATATCCGTGACGTCATTTTTCTTGAGTCTCATTTGTCCGGAGACTCGTGCCAGTAAGTCTAGGGGACACTCCCCTCACGTCTGGAGCTAACGTCCACGCGATCACTCAAGGCGGTTCATGCCAGCTTAGCCTTTCTTCTTAACTGTCAATTTTCCAGACATGGTGGCGCGGGATTCGCGACGTCCATTGTTCTGGTGACCTCTGCTGTCTTTAACATTCAAAGGGTCACAGGTGTGCCCGGTCTGGAATTTCTAAGCCCCAATTCCAATTCGGGGGGGGGGGAGATTTAATTACAGCTTTATTTGCTGAATTAATTTAATTCGGCACACTGTACGGGTTTTTCCCCGTCTGGTTTTCAAAAAGCACTCCCATGTTTTTCACGTTCGTAACAATATCACAGCCACACCTTTAACGTGCCCGTACTCTGATTGAACACGGGGACAGAATTTGTCGTTCAGGACAGAGCATCAGCCGCAAATCGCCTTTAATCTCCAATCTCATCTTCTGGTACTTATCGTCATACTATGATATTATTTCATTGACCCCATTATATGGAAACTCGTTGTTTTTATTGACTAGCTTTTATTTTTGTCTTGGCTCCTAATGTGGCAGTTTGTTGCACATTTGAGTTTTATCAGTTTTTTTTTTTGGGTGGGGGTGGGGGGTGGGGTTGGTACAGATCTGGATATTAGTCAGCATTTTGACAGTTTAGAATATTTTAAGTATAAACACGGGGACAGTTTGGGCCTTATATATTATTTACTAGACCCGCTATTGGACGGGGTTTATTACTATTACAGTACTGAAGCAATGTTCTCTAATATAGGGAACAACACACGTGAGCTAAAACCCACTTAACCAGTTCAGAGCTCCCGCTTCCGAGAAGCGGGCAAATGGAACTACTAGGGTCCACTTGCTACAGCATTGTCCAAAAACCTGTTCTACTCACTACGCCCCAAGGCTGCGAGTATTTGATCTCTTGGTAGATCACGTGGCATGTTCTCTATGTTGGATAGCACAAAAACTCCCCTTAGCGTATCTATTCCTTAAAGAGCCCAGACCGTACAATTGTACTGATACCACATGTACTGTGTCACTGGTCAGGGCAACACATGTACTGATATGGCTGGTCAGTGTATCAGTACATTATATGCTTCCAATAGTATAAAACTAAGCAATGATGTGGGTATAGTGGGCAGGGAGCGCAAGTTATGCAGGCGGTCGATACTGGAACAGACGTGTGGAGACTTAGCGCATGGGGAAAGTTTAAAAGACATCTGTAATGATGGAAACACACTTCGGGACTCCGGACAATTCCAATTAGTCGAAGTTGGAACATGAATGGCAGCATGGAATGATCGCATATGGAGATAGCGATGGATGAGTGGCGTGTCAGTGCAGGAATGATGAAAGACGAAATTCAAGCAATTTAATTATTCTTTATTAATTGAGATTTTTCTTATTCCATATAATTTATAACAAGATTCCATGACTTCAAAATGATCACAATAATACTCGAGAAGTGAGCTTGAACTTTCAATATACACGTTGACATTCATTGAACATAATGAGAACCGAAATTGGAATATATTACATACTTCAAAATTACCGTCAACATATAATTTCTTGAATTAACATCATCTCACACACAGCTAGAATAATTTTTTCTTTCATTAAATTAATATCATTTATATTCTTTTAAGAACAAACGTTCCATTTCAAGCCTGGCGGGCTAAACGCGTCCTACTGCTAAAAAGTTGCATCGCCAACTGAATCTAATCACAATTTTCTTACTGAAGCGTTTTAGTATGATTGCGCGCGCTCATGACGGAACAGAAAGTAGTTCCAATGCATTTTAATACGAAATGCGAATCCGCGGTAAACATAGAAAGGGCAGGATTGTATTCCAACACCAAGGTTACCGAAACAGGCGGGAAAACTTCAAGAAGCCAAAACACACAATTGGCGCTTTATCAATTTGGAATAAAATATTTAAGAACAAGTTTTAGAATCGAAACAAAAATAAAATTTACCAAATGTTAAATTTAGAAAGGACTAATTAATAAACACATGTTATGCATCTCATAACATATATGCATCTCATAGCACAATTCACCAATGGGTACTGAGTAGTAATAAGTACGGCCGGGAGAGAATATCAACCCTTACGAGGTAGATACCCGGAGAAACAGTCTTCTATCTTGCCAGGCCAGCATCTATATAAAGTCCATAAGTAACAAATTATGAAGATATTATTGTCAGACAGATAACTAACAGATAACAGATCTCCATGCTCTGACTACTAGGCTGTCTCGCCCCCCATTTTCATTCAACTATTTCAGAACAAAGTCATTTAGAACACGCTAACTAATTCTCCTTTTTACCTAACAGAAGATAATGTATTCTTTTGATAAGCGCCAAAATAATTATTGCATTCACTGTGACATGAAGCATCTGCTAGCCACATTCCACATTTCAGAAAAATACGTAAATACACATACGTAATATGTGTGTAGAATAAGAAGTATTAATATATATTTGCTTTTGCTGTTGTGTATGGTTCATTGACCCTATAAATGTTCTTCTGTTAAAGATTTCAAACGCAAGTTTTGTTGTAATTTGCTTACCGCATGTTGTTAAACTGCCAAATCATCTTGTTCTGAAAGGGGTAACATGCTAATAATGATTCAATGTTCATCTATGTGAGATGTTATGACTTAATATTATTTTTGTCTGTAAAAATACAAGTTTTTCTACATCAAATTATTTCGGAAAATTAATAGACTGTTCTTCAATTGATATAACTCAATAAATTTCTTTTGGATTATTGGTGGCAAAAATTTTTTCCCATACTTTTGTTTTTATGAAAATGTTTTCTTTGAAACATATCTATTTCTCAAGGGTTTGCTATAAATAGAAAACATCAAATTTCGAAACATAAAATTTTAAATATAAAATAATTAATTAGTTGACATAAAATTTCGAAAGAGAAAGGGACGTCCAATAAAAATTTCCACACGATTCAAAAGTTTTCGTTTTACGTGTAATACCTATTTAGCCAACTAACGTAGTTAATAACATATGGATGGTGTTAGTATCAAATTCTGGAGGAGTTAGGGTGGTTCACTAAGAATTTTTCACTTCCGGTTTCTTTTCCATTTTTGGTTAAAAAAATGTCCTTAAAATATCTATATCTCAGCATTGGGTATAGATAGAGCATAGATAATGACTGATATGGATTCAGCATCAAGGTTTGGAGAGATTTTGGGACTCACAAACGATTACTTATTCTGCTGGAGATTCCACTTTCCATTAACAAGATTATTTTTTCTTTTAAACATGTATTTCTCTGAATCTGTCAAATGAATATAGCTTAGATCAGTGCTTCTCCACCTTTGTGAGACGGCGGCTCGATAAATTATTGTTTTATAAGACGAGGGCCCAACAAATTGACTCCTAAATACCTTTTGAATTCTTTTTACTTTCCCTGCAATACTTGGTAATGTATAGGGAAAGTATTGGAAACATGCCGAAAATGGCAACTTGAGTTTTCGACGGATCTACACGTTTCGAGACCTCTAGAATACGAAAAAACTATTTTTATCGTGACGTCTGTGCATGTTTGTGTGTCTGTCTGTGCAGATTTTATATCCACTCTAACTAAAAAACTAATTAACCGAATTTCACAAAATTTGGTAGGTTAAGTCCCTTGTGGGTGAATCTGGTGCTGATTAGTTTTGGGTACGATTCGGAATAAAAGAACCCGCCTATTTTGGCGAAATGGTCCGCAAAAGCCTGTATCCACTCTAGCTGAAAAACTAATGGACCGAATTTCACAAAATTCGGTAGATAAGTCACTTGTGGGTTACCCTGGCGCTGATTTGATTTTGGTGTGATTCGAAAAAACAAATAACCTGCCTCTTTTTGCAAAATGGTCCTCTAAATTCGCCAAATTCTGAAATAAAAAACTACATATGCTCAAATATACCTATTAAATGCTTGTTTTATACGCAATTTTTAACGAAGTAAAGAATAAGACCAACCCCATTACACTCGGACAAGTCGTCCTCGAGATATTTTAGTTTTCTTCGTATTTTCTCTACTCCACATTTGAACATAAGTCCAACCAAATGAGAACAAAAATTGAATTAAAAGTGAATTAAATTTAATTAAAATAAAGAGAACGTGGATATAAGTCTGCAGGAAATGTCATGTGCTGCCCACATCAGATATTTTTAAGTTCATACATTAAACTAACATAATTATTAATAATTAATCATGGCATAATTATAAAGCGCCCTAGTGCATTTATGCATACAGTGTGGCATGTTGACATATATAAAATTGCATTTAAATAAGTTATCAATCACTGGACTCATGAAATCATGCGGCATATTATAATTCCCCCAGATCAATGTCGTTCAATTCATGTGTGCCGCTTTTCATTGACATATCCCATTCTTATCACCGAAAATATATTACATTATGCAGTAGAAAATGAATTACTGTATTATTAAATTGATTTTACTGTTGGTTTAAAAAAAAACGGTATTGATAGAGATAAATATTTATCCATTGTAATTCATCATAGAAATCAGCAGAGCAGTCTATTATTCGTATTAACATTTAAATACGACTTTGCCACTGCATTTTACTACATAGATGTTATTTAGGTGTTCTGGTTTTGAGCTTTTCGACGCATTCATGAATACTATTCTGCTTGGAATATTTCCACTATGCAATATTTATTTATAAACAAGAAAGATCAATTATGCTTAAAGCATTGATTATGAAACACTTTCCAAATTCAATGCAATTTTATTTAAAAAAAGTCAAAAATGCAATACATTCCTCGGTAATATTTCAAAATTTATCACAATACTACATTGATTTATTATATTTGAAAACTTAAACCTTCATTGAAAAAAATGAACTTCATACAAATGACGGCATTGAAATATAAATTGCCTGGTTTAAATATCTCTAAAATGAAATACATTCCACGGTAATATTTTAAAAACTATCATAATACTACGATAATTTATTATATTTGAAAACTTCATCGAAAACAACTGAAATTAATTCAAATGACGTCATAGAAAAAATAACACGCCTGGATCTCTCTATAAAAACAGGATTTCATTCATAACTTTCTCCCATTCATTTCCTTCATCACAATACTATGTTAATTTATTTTATTTAAATATTTTATTTAAGACCATGGAGCTACAAATAATTAAACTCTATGCTTGAAACTTCATCGAAAAAAATCGTCCTTCTCTTTATAAAATCAATTAATATTTCATTCATATCAGCCATGCAGACTTCATGGACTAAATTATTTTGTGTTAAAAAAATACAGGAATTCTAATACAACTCATTCTACATATTTTGCTGTTTACATTTTACATAGGTGAAAAATAGGCTTAGTTGTAGAAATAATCAAACTTAGATGAGCATTTAAACTCAAATATATTGTCATTGCGTTGTTTCAGTATGTAGATGCACAGAATTTAAGCAAAAATAAAGTAGTTTTAGGACGGATACAATACTCAATATGAATTAAAAAGAACTTTAAAAAATCACGATTTTGAAACAAGATGGATGCCATATATCATTTTGAAGTGGGTCATGTGATCGTTTCATATCATGGTCACGTGATCGTTTCATATAAGAGGTGTAATTATTATTTTAATTTTTATTTGAAAAACTACTGAATATATTTCGCTGAATTTTTTTTTATATATTTTATGGAACAATTTGAATATTATCCAAAATTTTCGAAGCAATTTGTGAATTTTAAATCCGCTTAAAAAATGTTTGAAAAATTAGGTCCCATAGGGCTCAATGTATTTCATTTCTTCAACCCGGGTTCAATCCAAAACTAATTGGGTGATATTATTCATTTATATTCCCATAGGTCCTACAGACCGTCTGAACAACATACTAAAATTTCATTTTGATTAAGTCATTTTTACGGCAGTTATCGTGCTAACGGACAGACAGATAGACAGAATGAACAAAGTCATAAACACTTTTCAACTTTCTTGTAAAGTGTTAAAAATGCTTAGAAAACTAAAACGATAAATTGCAAGAGAATCTCTCGCAGCCCGATTTGATAGATGCAGAGTCCGGAGGTTGAGAAACACTGACTTAGTTGAAGACTGTTCAGTATCAATTTAGGAGAATGCGGTTAAGGGAACTAAGAATTTCCACTTCCGCTTTATTTTTCACTTCTGGTTTAAAAATTATCATTGGAACTTCTGTTTCTCAGAATTGAGTATACAGGGTGCCCCAAAAAGATTTAAATGCGCTTTAATTCTTTACATGGATATAAGTGGGCAATGTAAATCGAAGAAATATTGAAAGTAAGGTAGGAAATAAGACTACGTGTTAATGAAATAGTCCTCCCATTAATTTTCAAAAAGTTACGCTTTTTAAATTTTTATATGACCCCCTTAAACAAATTGGGTCCATCAGAAAATTTTTTATTACTTTCCTTATATACAAAAATCTGATGTGGGCAGCACATGACTTTCCTTATATAATGCTATGAATTTACAACTTTTACAGTAAGAACAAGAAAGATCAATCATGCATAAGCATTGATTATGAAACACTTTCCAACTGAAATGTAATTTCATTTAAAAATTTCTAAAATGTGATTCATTCAGTGGTAATATCTTTTACATTATCACAGTACTACAGTAATTTATTATACTTAAATATTTAAAACTGTATCGAAATATAAATCATCTGATTCTTTATGCAAAATCAATGAATATTTCATTCATATAACTTGTATTTCAGACTCCAGAGCTAAATAATTTTGTGTGAAAAAAATGCAGCAATTCTTATGTAATTCATCTTACAATCGCTTGAGATATTTGCATTCTGCATATGTTAAAATTAGGCTTCGTTGAAAAAATAATAAAAGTTTAGGGATCATTTAAAATCACAACTATTGTAATTGCATAGGCACGGAATTTAGATACACAGATAATACACAGATAATATATATGTGTATGTGTATGTACTCAAAGTATTGGAATCGTGCCGAAGATCGGAACTCGAATTTTCAAAGGATCTACACGTTTTGGGACTTCTAGAACACGAAAAAACTACTTTTAGGAAGACGTCTGTGTGTTTAAGGGTGTATCTGTGTATGTTTCGGTGTGTCTGTGTGGATATTACATCCACTCTAATTGAAAAACTAATGGACCGAATTTCATACAATTTGGTAGGTATGTTTTTTGTGGGAAATCCTGATGTTCATTAGATTATAGTACGATTCGCAATAAAAGAATCTGCCTTCTTTGCGAAATGGCCGCAGAAATTGCCTTTATCCACTCTAGCTAAAAACTAATGAACCAAATTTAACAAAATTTGGAGTATAATATTTCAATAACCTACAAGTGATTTATATACCAAATTTAACAAAATTTTGTATATAAATCATTTGTAGGTTATTCTACTACGATTCGGGAAAAAGGAACGGGCTATTTTTGCGAAATGGCCAGCAAAAATCGTTATATATAAAAATAAAAGACTACGTGTGCTCAATTATATCAATTAAATTCCTATTTTATATGTGATTTTTGACAACAAAAAGAATAAGACTAACCCCATTACTCTAGGACTAGCCGTTCTTGAGATATTCTAGTTTTTTTGCGTTTTCGCTACGCCACCTTTGACAATAAGTCCAGCTATCAAATGAGAACCAAATTTAAGTTTAACGTGTAAATTCAATGTCATTTAAAATACTTATGTTGTGCAGATAAACTCAAATTATCATTGAATAAATAAAGAGAACGAATATGAGTCTGCAGAGAAAGACATGTGCTGTCCACATCAGAATTTTTAACAATATTACACCAATGATTTATAGAAGTGAACGGGGATTATTTTCAGGCCATTTCGAAAAAAATGTATGATCTATATTTAAAGATCCATCAAATTTTTGTCGAATAAAATGTTCAACAAATTTAAGCTGTGTACCAAATTTTAACTCTCTAGGACGTAGGAAAGTGCATTTAAAATGCCATCAATTAAATTTATCAAGAAGAGTTATATAAAATTTAAAACAAGACAGATCAATCATGCATAAGCATTGATTATGAAACACTTTCCAACTGAAATGTAATTTCATTTAAAAATTTCTAAAATGTGATTCATTCAGTGGTATTATCTTTTACATTATCACAGTACTACAGTAATTTATTATACTTAAATATTTAAAACTGTATCGAAATATAAATCATCTGATTCTTTATGCAAAATCAATGAATATTTCATTCATATAACTTGTATTCCAGACTCCAGAGCTAAATAATTTTGTGTGAAAAAAATTCAGCAATTCTTATGTAATTCATCTTACAATCGCTTGAGATATTTGCATTCTGCATATGTTAAAATTAGGCTTCCTTGAAGAAATAATAAAAGTTTAGGGATCATTTAAAATCACAACTATTGTAATTGCATAGGCACGGAATTTAGATACACAGATAATACACAGATAATATATATGTGTATGTGTATGTACTCAAAGTATTGGAATCGTGCCGAAGATCGGAACTCGAATTTTCAAAGGATCTACACGTTTTGGGACTTCTAGAACACGAAAAAACTACTTTTAGGAAGACGTCTGTGTGTGTAAGGGTGTATCTGTGTATGTTTCTGTGTGTCTGTGTGGATATTACATCCACTCTAATTGAAAAACTAATGGACCGAATTTCATACAATTTGGTAGGTATGTTTTTTGTGGGAAATCCTGATGTTCATCAGATTATAGAACGATTCGCAATAAAAGAATCTGCCTTCTTTGCGAAATGGCCGCAGAAATTGCCTTTATCCACTCTAGCTAAAAACTAATGAACCAAATTCAACAAAATTTGGAGTATAATATTTCAATAACCTACAAGTGATTTATATACCAAATTTAACAAAATTTTGTATATAAATCATTTGTAGGTTATTCTACTACGATTCGGGAAAAAGGAACAGGCTATTTTTGCGAAATAGCCAGCAAAAATCGTTATATATAAAAATAAAAGACTACGTGTGCTCAATTATATCAATTAAATTCCTATTTTATATGTGATTTTTGACAACAAAAAGAATAAGACTAACCCCATTACTCTAGGACTAGCCGTTCTTGAGATATTCTAGTTTTTTAGCGTTTTCGCTACGCCACCTTTGACAATAAGTCCAGCTATCAAATGAGAACCAAATTTAAGTTTAACGTGTAAATTCAATGTCATTTAAAATGCTTATGTTGTGCAGATAAACTCAAATTATCATTGAATAAATAAAGAGAACGAATATGAGTCTGCAGAGAAAGACATGTGCTGTCCACATCAGAATTTTTAACAATATTACACCAATGATTTATAGAAGTGAACGGGGATTATTTTCAGGCCATTTCGAAAAAAATGTATGATCTATATTTAAAGATCCATCAAATTTTTGTCGAATAAAATGTTCAACAAATTTAAGCTGTGTACCAAATTTTAACTCTCTAGGACGTAGGAAAGTGCATTTAAAATGCCATCAATTAAATTTATCATGAAGAGTTATATAAAATTTAAAAAAAATGAAAAATTGTTATCTACCAAATTTATTTTAAAATATGAAGCCACTCCCATATGCAAAACGTTAAGCAAATGGAGAGATATTTATTATATAATATCTCTCTCTTTTCTTTCTGAAAGATATCCCAAAGTCAGAATTTAAATGAATTTGTTTTTTTCCCTATATTAAATAATTTTTTTAATTAAAAAACTACTTAACATATTTTACTGAATTTTTTTTTATATATTCTATGGGATAATGTGAATATTTCCTAAAAATTTCGAAGCAATTCGTGAATTTTAAATTAACTTAAAAAATGTTTGAAAAATTAGGTCCCATAGGGTTCAATGTATTTCATTTTTTCAACCCGGGTTCAATAAAAAACTAATTGGGTGATATTATTTATTTATATTCCCATAGGTCCTACAGACCGTCTGAACAACATACTAAAATTTCATTTTGATAAACTCATTTTTACGGCAGTTATCGTGCTAACGGACAGACAGACAGACAGACAGACAGACAGACAGACAGAATGAACAAAGTCATAAACACTTTTCAACTTTGTTGTAAAGTGTTAATAAATGAAAAATTGTTATCTACCAAATTTGTTTTAATATATGAAGCCACTCCCATATGCAAAACGTTTAAACAAATGGAGAGATATTTATTATATAATATCTCTCTCTTTTCTTTCTGGAAGATATCCCAAAGCCAGAATTTAATTGAATTTGTTTTTTTCCCTATATTAAATAATTTTTTTAATTAAAAAACTACTTAACATATTATACTGAATTTTTTTTTATATATTCTATGGGATAATGTGAATATTTCCTAAAAATTTCGAAGCAATTCGTGAATTTTAAATTTACTTAAAAAATGTTTGAAAAATTAGGTCCCATAGGGTTCAATGTATTTCATTTTTTCAACCCGGGTTCAATAAAAAACTAATTGGGTGATATTATTTATTTATATTCCCATAGGTCCTACAGACCATCTGAACAACATACTAAAATTTCATTTTGATAAACTCATTTTTACGGCAGTTATCGTGCTAACGGACAGACAGACAGACAGACAGACAGACAGACAGACAGACAGACAGACAGACAGAATGAACAAAGTCATTAACACTTTTCAACTTTGTTGTAAAGTGTTAAAAATAGGTTTTTCTTATAATAGATAGACTTATATTATTTCCAGGATATTGAATTTTCGACAATTAGTCGTCATTTTCATTGATTTATCGTCATTTTTATTCATTTGGCGAGCTTTTCATTAATTTGTCTAATATCTTTTCTCATGAATGGAACCAGCTAGATCCCCGAGAATGAAGTCATCCAATTTATCGCATGATATTACATATAAGAAGTAGAAAGCCCAGACCACACGACCAACCCGAAGGCTTATGGCAGCTGTTTGTGTGGCCGGTACATATAAGAAGTGAATATGTTTCTTAAGAGTTGATACTTTTTTTTAATTTATGGAATTTTTTGATAAATTTGTTTGAAAAATGTCCAATATCTCGAGAACGGTTCATGCTAGCGTTCTAAAGTTTATGCCATTCGTTTTCTAAGGAAAAATTACATAAGAAATGTTTTTTTGAGTAACTTCATTAAAGGTTTTGATTTTTTGATGATTTTTTAATATTTCACTCTAAAATTTAGGGGGGGGGGGGGGTTCTGAACGTTCGATTGTGTTTTAAAACAATAGGCTTACAGTATTCACAGATTGTGATTTTTGTACCAAATTTCATTGAAATCGCTCCATTCGTTCGTGAGATATCGTCTCCACAGACTCACTGACACATACACACACACACAGACATCACCTCAAAATGTTCGATTCGTCATCAAGGATGTTTGAAACGTGCTCTCCCGTCGCAAACACGAATTCGAATTTTCGACATGTATAAGGAAAATATTGTGACGGGGTGGAAAATTCGAATTCCAGTTTTCGACGGGAGAGCATTTTCCAAGCATCCCTGATCACAAATCGAACATTTTTGAGGCGATGTCTGTGTGTGTGTGTGTGTGTGTGTGTGTGTGTCAGTGAGCCTGTGGAGATGATAACTGACGAACGAATAGACCGATTCGAATGAAATTTAGTACAAAAATTACAATCCATAAGCACTGGAAGCCTATTGTTTTTATACCCAATTGAATGTTCAGAACTCACCTCAATTTTCGAGTGAAATTTTGAAAAAATCGTTAAAAAATCAGAACCTCTAATAAAGTTACGCAAATAGACATTTCTTATGTAATTTTTCATTAGAAAACGATTGACATAAATTTTAGAACGCTAACATGAACCGTTCTCGAGATATTCCACATTTAAATTTTTTTTTTTTTAAAATCATATAAAATAATAAAAGAATATTTCCCATTGAGAAACATGTTTACTTTTCATATGTAATACCGTGCGATATATTTGGTGACATCATGCTCGTTCTAGCTCGTTCCATCATCTAGCTCGTAATTTTCATGTAATTTTCATTTGAAAACGATTGACATAAATTTTAGAACGCTAACCTGAACCGTTCTCGAGATATTGTACATTTTTCAAATAAATTATCAAAATGTCATATAAAATAAAAAAAATATTTCCTATTAAGAAACGTGTTCTTTTTTAATATGTAATACCATGCCGATAAATTGGGTGACATCATTCTCGTAGATCTAGCTCGTTCCATTCATGAACAACGATACTTTGAGTAATACTTTTGTATTTGTACGCCAATAGTCATTTATCAACTGTGAGAATAACTTATTTCTCCGTCCATAACGCTTGGCGAGATTTTGGCGCTGAATTTGGCGGAATATCGCCAATTTAGCGACATTTTTAATGTTGCCAAATTAACGAAAATGTCGCCAAATGGATAAAAATGACGCTAAATCAATGAAAATCACGACTAATTGACGAAAATTTAATACCTTGGAAAGAATATAAGTATCTACTATAAGAATAACCTATTTTTTTTTGCTTTAAAAGTAGTAAATTTATTGCATTATAAAGGCATGTGCTGCCCACAACAGATTTTTTTAATGCAACAAGATCATTAAGAAAAATCCAGCATATCTGTATCTTGCAAATCAACTGAATTATGATAAAGGGAAAAAATCTGACTTATGCCATTTTTCCGTACCATGTGAAAGGCTGTTTCATCAGTGAAATTAGGGATCATAAACAAATGGACAATGGAAATTGTTTAGATCAAAAATACGTTAATATATGTCAAAATTTTTTTATCACAAATGCATCTAAATACAGCATTACACAGACAGAGACATATAAATCAGTGGTACTCACTATGCGGTTCTGTATCTTATGTATTATCATCTAGTTTTATCTTTTTTGTGATATGTCACAAATTTACATTTCTAATTTGATATAAGGTCTTCATTCACAATGTTCAATTTTCAATTAAATATAACTCGCTAAATTTTAAAGATGCAGATATGGTATTTTTACTTTCCTTATATACAATAATGTATAAGGAAAGTATTGTGACGGGGTCGAAAATTCGAATTCGAGTTTTCGACGGGAGAGCACGTTTCAAGCATCCCTGATCACGAGTCAAACATTTTTGAAGTGATGTCTCTCTCTGTGTGTGTGTGTGTGTGAAAGTATGTGTGTGTGTATGTGTGTGTGTGTGTGTGTCAGTGAGTCTGTGGGGACGATAACTGACGAACGAGTGGACCGATTCGAACGAAATCTGGTATAAAAATCACAATCAGTAAACACTGGAAGTCTATTTTTTTATACGCAATAGAATGTTTAGAACTTCGAGTAATTTACTTAAATTGTTGAGCTTAAACTTTCGAATGAAATTTTGAAAAAATCGTCAAAAAATCAAAACCTCTAATAAAGTTAGTCAAATAGACATGTCTTTATGCAATTTTTCATTAGAAAACGTTTGACATAAATTTTAGAACGCTAACATGAATCGTTCTCGAGATATTGCACATTTTTAAAAAAAATTATCAAAAAGTCATATAAAATAAAAAAACAATATTTCCTATTGAGAAACATGTTCACTTTTCATAATACCATCCGATAAATTTAGTGACATCTTTCTCGTGGATCTAGCTCGTTCCATTCATGAGAAAGATACTTTGAGTAATACTTTTGTATTTGAACGCCAATGGTCATTTATCTGCTGTAAGAATAACTTATTTCTTCGTCCATAATGCTTGGCGAGATTTTGGCGACGAATTTGGTGGAATGTCGCTAACTTGGCGACTTTTTAAATGTTGAAAAATTAACGAAAATCTCGCCAAATGGATAAAAATGATGCTAAATCAATGATGACTCTTTGATGATGCCGACATGGAAAATGACGACTGACGAAAATTTAATATCTTGGAAAGAATATAAATAACAACTATAAAAATAATCTATTTTTTTTTACTGTAAAAGTAGTAAATTCATTGCATTATATAAGGAAAGTCATGTGCTGTCCACATCATATTTTTTAAGGATCTTCTTCTATTAAAAATAAAATTTTCTTATTGACCAAATTTGACTAAGGGGGTCGTATAAAATTTTAAAAAGTGTAACTTTTTGAAAAATAATGGGAGAACTATTTCATTAACGTAGTCTTATTTCCCACCTTACTTTCAACATTTTTGCAATTTACATTGACCACTTATCTCCAGGTAAAGAATTAAAGCGCGTTTCAATCATTTTGGGACACTCTCTGGAGTTTAGATGATGTCTGATATGGATTCAATATCGAATTCCAGATGGGTTGGGGATTCACTAAGGACTTCTATTTCCGTTTCTTTAGATGGCACTTACGGTTTTTCCTAAAGTACGTATGCCAGTACGAAATAAGTACGCAAAAGAAAATAATAATGCTTAACATCAGTGCTAAAAAAGATGTGCACACATAATTTGCAACTATATGAATGCTTCTTCACAAATTTCTTGTATTGTATCTTAAAACTGACAAAATATTACACAAATAAGTTCCGATTCCTCTTGTACTCTATTTTTCTTCAACTATTTCCGGACAAAGTTATTTAGAACAAACAAAATGATTACACCCCATACTGAACAAAAAAAATATGTATTTTTCTGATACTCCGGCCAAAAGAAAATTGCATAATTTGCGAATAGAAACATATGACAGAAAAATTTCCCCGCTTCAGAAAACTTAAAATACATAATATACACGTAGAAAGATAAGTATTAAAGTATATATTTGCTTTAGCTGTTGCGTATAGGACATTGACTGCATAAATATTCTTCTGTTAAACATTTCGAACACATGTTTTGATGTAATTTGCATGCAGCGTATGTTACTAAACTGCCATACTTATTCAATTGTTATCAATACGGTAAGATAGTAATACTAATTCAATACTTATTCAAATCAGATGTTGTGTATCAGTATTATTTTCGTCTGTAAAAATGCAAGCCCTTTCTGTGTAACATTATCTCAGAGAATTAGAAGTTTGTTTCCAAATGGATATAATTGAATAAATTTCTTTTTGAATATTGGTGGCGAAAATTCTGCGATGCAATTGTTCTTATGAAATCCTCTCCCCCCCCCACACCCACCTCCAGAATTTGCTATAGATTGAGTTTAGATGACAACCAATATGAATTCAGCATCAAATTCTGTAGGAAGTTTATTTCCTTCTTCCGGGTTCAGAAACTTTCCTCTAAACTTCTATTTTTCAGGATGGGCTGTAGTTTACATAAGAAGAAATCTGATGTGGGCAGCACATGACTTTCCTTATATAATGCAATGAATTTACTACTTTTACAGTAAAAAATAGGTTTTTATTATAGTAGATACTTATATTCTTAAAGTAGATACTTATAGTAGATTATTCTTATAGTAGATACTTATATCCAAGATATTGAATTTTCGACGATTAGTCGTGACTTTCATTGATTTAGCGTCATTTTTATCCATTTGGCGAGATTTTCGTTAATTTGGCAACATTTAAAAAAGTCGCCAAGTTGGCGACATTCTGCCAAATTTGTAGCCAAAATATCGTCAAGCGTTAAGGACGGAGAAATAAGTTATTCTTATAGAAGATAAATGACTATTGGCGTTCAAATACAAAAGTATTTCTCGAAGTGTCTTTTCTCATGAATGGAACGAGTTAGATCCACGAGAATGATGTCACCAATTTATCGCACGATATTACATATGAAAGTGAACATGTTTCTCAACAGTTAATATATTTTTTTAATTTATGGGAATTTTTGATAAATTTGTTTGTCAAATGTGCAATAGCTCAAGAACGGTTCAGGCTAGCGTTCTAAAGTTTATGTCAATCGTTTTCTAAGGAAAAATTACATAAGAAATGTCTATTTGTATAACTTTATTAAAGGTTTTGATTTCTTGATGATTTTTTTCAAAATTTCACTCGAAAATTTAGATGGGTTCTGAACATTTGATTACGTTTAAAAACAATAGGCTTCCAGTATTTACGGATTGTAATTTTTATACCAAATTTCATTCGAACTGCTCCATTCGTTCGCGAGATATCGTCTCCACAGTCTCACTGACACACACACACACACACTTTCTCACACACACATACACACACAGACATCACCTCAAACAGGTTTGACTCGTGATCAGGGATGCTTGAAACGTTCTCTCCCGTCGAAAACTCGAATTCGAATTTTCGATCTCGTCACAATACTTTCCTTATACATTATGTATATAAGGAAAGTAAAAAGTCGAGATTATATAAGGAAAGTAAAAAGTCCATCTTTGAATGCACTAGCGCATATGGCGCATGCGAACTGTGAAAGATTTGAACTCAAATTTTTATTTAAAAAATAATTATGAAATTAGAAGTATAAAAAATGAATTTCAATATTTGAGAATCCTAATACAAAGGAGCAGATAAGTTTTTAGGATTTGATTATTAAATTAAATAAATTAGAATGCAGGAAAACATTGAAATTAAAGTAACACATTTAAATCGTCAAAATATATTTAATATATAGGAGCACGTGTTAATCATAGGGCATGCAAGTGCACACGCTTTAATTATCTGTTTAAAAGCTGTTTACTTGTTATTGGTAGGAAACGTAGTGAGCATGTGGGGTTTAAGATTGGACGTTTCGCCCTGTTACAGTTCGTTTTAATGATTGAAATTGTAATTCTGCAAATCTGCGTGCAATTTCACGTATACAGGATGAGTCAGAACTCTTGGGCCAATCTTTAAGGAGTGATAAATCACATCAGAACAAGCAATTTTTGTCATACAAAGCAGGGCCGTAGCGCAAGAGGTGAACCGGTAGGTGGTAGCTCATGAAATGAGGAAGTGAAGACTCTCTCGTGAAAAGAGAAAACACAAAAATGACAGAGTAGGCACGAAGTACGTTTTACTGACAGAAATTGCAGAATGCATGGACAAAGTTACAGAAACTGCTCAAAAGTGCGACCACCAGTAGTAATGCAGGCTTCACACCTGTGACGTAGCGAGCGGCGTACGTTAGCAAAAACACGCAGCATATCTTGGACAACGCCGGCAGCAACAGCAATCCTAGCAACAAAGTCCTCATTGTAGTCGATGGGGGTATCGTAGATGAGACTTTTCATATGGTCCTGTGGCGATTGGGCGTCGCCGGGCCCCGAACCAGGGACCCTTTGATTACAAGACCGACATTATAATCACTGAGCAAAAGCTAGCTCCTTCTCTGTTCTTATAATTCGGTTACTGGCTCGTGTGGTATCTTTTGATCAGATGTCTTTGCTGCCGCACACTCCCACCGCTGATGAGGAAGGAAGGCCGGGAGGCGTGTCGCCTCGGCGTGACGGACAGTCGTGGTCAACCAGGAAGGGAGTGTCAAGGCTTCTGACTCCGTGTGGTGTGCTGCCATCTCATGTTGAGATAGTGAGATCGTTGGAGAGGAAGGTTGCGTGTTTCAAACGTCCAGTCATCATTGTGGAGGTTGTGCGTCGCCGGTCCCCGAACCAGGGACCTGATGCATTGTAGACCGACATTATAATCACTGAGCAAAAGCTAGCTTCTCCTCTGTTCATATAATTCGGGTACTGGCTCGTGTGGCATCTTTGATAGATGTCTTTGCTGCCGCAGTCCTATAAGAAAAAGTTGAGACAGGAGAGATCAGGCGATCAGCTTAAACCCTGGATAGTTCTGAGACAGTCGCGACTGGGTTCAATGTCAGCGACGTCTAGAGGTTCATCACCTGCGCTACGACCCTGCTTTGCATGACAAAAATTGCTTGTTTAGATGTGATTTATCACCCCTTAAAGTTTGGCCCACAAGTTCTGTCTCATCCTGTATATGCCAAGTTTTATTTTCCTACCAATTATAGTTTTCGATTTTCGAGTAAATGAGATAACACAATTCAGACAAATGTTGCCTTCACTTCGTTGTAAAATGGAGGTTATGTAACTCAGTAAGGGTTTTCACTTTCGGTTTTAGAAATGCCATTTCCAATCAAAAAGTTTACGTTTACCTTTAAACATCTATCTTTCGGAATCTGGTATGGATATAATTTAGATGATGACTGATTTACACTTCAGGATTTGTTTTCACCTCTGGTTCAAAAAAATTTTTTCTTGAAACATCTATTTCTCAGGATTGACGTCAGATGATGGTTGATATGGCTTGACCATCGAATTCCAGAGAGTGTCAGGGAGTTCACTAAAGATTTCCATTTCGCGTCTGGAGAATTCACTTCTCGTTTTTCTGAAAATCCGTATGAATCTGTGCAAAAGGAATAAAATGATTAATAGTTCCATCAAAAATTAAGTGTACACATCATTTGCCAAAATATGCAGGCTCCTCCATAAATTATTTATTTCTTTTCTTTTTTAGAGATATTAGACACTGCCGCACAACAGACGAAAGCATTATTCCTGCTGTAGTATATCGTTACTTCTGGCTAACAACACATTGGAAAAACATAGTCAGACACACACAGCTAAAATAGTTTATTCCTCTTCTGTGTATCTATACTGTGTAAATCTACAAAAACATTAAATTATACTTCTTGATACTTTTTCAATACATTCTCTATTCATTAGCACATATGGTAGGGAGAGTAAAACAATTTGCCTCTAAGTAATATTTGCAAGTATTCCTTTTTACTTTCCATATATACAATAATGTATAAGAAAAGTATTGTGACGGGGTCGAAAATTCGAGTTCGAGTTTTCGCCGGGAGAGCACGTTTCAAGCAACCCTGATCACGAATAGAACATTTTTGAGGTGATGTCTGTGTATGTGAATGTGTGTGTGCGTGCGCGTGTGTGTGTGTGTGAAAGTATGTGTATATGTGTGAAAGTATGTGTGTGTGTGTCAGTGAGTCTGTGGAGACGATGTCTCACGAACGAATGGAGCGGTTCCAATGTAATTTGGTACACAAATTACAATCCATGAAGACTGGAAGCCTATTGTTTTTAAAGACAATCGAATGTTCAGAACCCCCCCTAAATATTCAAGTGAAATTTTGAAAAAATCATCAAAGTATTAAAACCATTAATGAAGTTCCTCAAATAGACATTTCTTATGTAATTTTTCCTTAGAAAACTATTGACATAAATTTTAGAATGCTAGCATGAACTGTTCTTGAGATATTGCACATTTTTCAAATAAATTTGTCAAAAAACCCCATACATTAAAAAAAAAGTATTAATTGTTGGAAAACATGTTTACTTTTCATATGTATTATCATGCCATAGATTGGGTGACATCATTCTCGTGGATCTAACTCGTTCCATTCATGAGAAAATATACTTTGAGTAATACTTTGCATTTGAACGCCAATAGTCATTTATCTTCTATAAGAATAACTTATTTCTCCTTCCATAACGCTTGGCAAGATTTTGGCGATGAATTTTGCGGAATGTCGCCGACTTGGCGACTTTTCAAATGTTGCCAAATTAACGAAAATCTCGCAAAATGGATAAAAATGACCCTAAATCAATGAAAATAAAGACTAATTGATGCAAATTCAATATCTAAGAAGATAGAAAGAATATAAGTATCTACTGTAAGAATAACCTATTACTTTCCCTGCAATACATGGTAATGTATAAGGAAAGTATTGGAATCATGTCGAAAATCGCAACTTGAGTTTTCGACGGATCTACACGTTTCGAGACCTCTAGAATTCGAAAAAACTAGTTTTAGCGTGACGTCTGTGTGTGTGTCTGTCTGTCTGTCTGTGCAGATTTTGTATCCACTCTGAGTAAAAAAGTAATTGACCGAATTTCATAAAATTTGATAGGTAAGTCACTTGTGGGCGAATCTGGTGCTGATTAGTTTTGGGTACGATTCGGGATAAAAAAACCCGCCTTTTTTTGCGAAATGGCCCTCAAAAGCTTGTATCCACTCTAGCTGAAAAACTAATGGGCCGAATTTCATAAAATTTAGTAGATAAGTCTGTCTTAGGTTACTCTAGTGCAGATAAGATTTTGGTATGTTTCGGAAAAAAATAACCTGCCTTTTTTTGCAAAATGAACCGGAAAAATCGCCAAAATCTAAATTAAAAAACTACGTATGCTCGAATATATCTATTAAATGCCTGTTTAATACGTAATTTTTAACGAATAAAAGAATAAGACCAACCCCATTACACTAGGACTAGCCGTTCTTGAGATATTTTAGTTTTTTCGTATTTTCTCTACGCCACCTTTGAAAAGAAGTCCAGTTATCAAATGAGAACGAAAATTGAATTAAAAGTGAACTAAATTTAATTAAAATAAAGAGAACGTGAATATAAGTCTGCAGGGAAAGTCATGTGCTCCCCACATCAGATTTTTTTTACATTCTTTATACACATAACGTATGAGGAAAGTATTGTGACGGGGTCGAAAACTCGAATTCGAGTTTTCGACGGGAGAGCGCACGTTTCAAGCACCCCTGATCACAAATCGAACATTTTTGAAGTGATATCTGTCTGTCTGTGTGTGTGTGTGTGTGTGTGTGTGTGTGTGTATGTGTGTGTGTGTGTGTGTGTGTGTGTGTGTGTGTGTGTGTGTGTGTGTGTGTGTGTGTGTGTCAGTGAGTCTCTGGAGACGATATCTCATGAACGAATGGAGCGATTCGAATGAAATTTGGTACAAAAATCACAATCCGTGAAATCTGGAAGCCTGTTGTTTTAAAACGTAATCGAATGTTCAGAAACCCTCTACATTTTCGAGTGAATTTGTGAAAAAATCATCAAAAAATCAAAACCTTTAATAAAGTTACGCAAATAGGCATTCCTTATGTAATTTTTCCTTAGAAAATGTTTGACATAAACTTTTGAACACTAGCATAAACCGTTCTCAAGATATTGAACATTTTTCAAATAAATTTATCAAAAAATCCTATAAATTAAATAAAATATATTAACTATTGAGAAACATGTTCACTTTTCATATGTAATATCATGCGATAAATTGGGTGACATCATTCTCGTGGATCTAGCTCGTTCCATTCATGAGAAAAGATACTTTTGCATTTGAACGCCAATAATCATTTATATGCTATAAGAGTAACTTATTTCTCCATTCATAACGCTTGGGGAGATTTTTGTGACGATTTTGACGGAATGTCGTCAACTTGGCGACTTTTTAAAATTTTGCCGAATTTAATAAAATCTCGCCAAATGGATAAAAATGACGCTAAATCAATGAAAATGACGACTAATTGATGAAAATTCAATATCTTGGAAAGAATATAAGTATCTACTAGAATAAAAACCTAATTTTTAACACTTTACAACAAAGTTGAAAAGTGTTTATGACTTTGTTCATTCTGTCTGTCTGTCTGTCTGTCTGTCCGTTAGCACGATAACTGCCGTAAAAATGACTTAATCAAAATGAAATTTTAGTATGTTGTTCAGACGGTCTGTAGGACCTATGGGAATATAAATTAATAATATCACCCAATTAGTTTTGGATTGAACCCGGGTTGAAACAATGAAATACATTGAGCCCTATGGGACCTAATTTTTCAAACATTTTTTAAGCGGATTTAAAATTCCCAAATTGCTTCGAAAATTTTAGGTAATATTCAAATTGTTACGTAAAATATATAAAAAAAAATTCAGCGAAATATATTCAGTAGTTTTTTAAATAAAAATTAAAATAATAATTACACATCTTATATGAAACGATCACGTGACCATGATATGAAACGATCACATGACCCACTTCAAAATGATATATGGCATCCATCTTGTTTCAAAATCGTGATTTTTTAAAGTTCTTTTTAATTCATATTGAGTGTTGTATCCGTTTTAAAACTACTTTATTTTTGCTTAAATTCTGTGCATCTACATACTGAAACAACGCAAATTCAATAAATTTGCGTTTAAATGCCCATCCAAATTTGATTATTTCTACAACGAAGCCTATTTTTCACCTATGTAAAATGTAAACAGCAAAATATGTAGAATGAGTTGTATTAAAATTGTTGTATTTCTTTAACACAAAATAATTTAGCCCATGGAGTCTGCATGGCTGATATGAATGAAATATTCATTGATTTTACAAAGAGAAGGACGACTTTTTTCAATGAAGTTTTAAGCATAGAGTTTAATTACTTGTAGCTCCATCGTCTTAATTTTTAAATAAAATAAATTATTATAGTATTGTGATGAATGAAATTAATGGGAGAAAGTTATGAATGAAATGCTGTTTTTATAGAGAGATCCAGGCGTGTTATTTTTTCTATGGCGTCATTTGAATGCATTTCAGTTGTTTTCGATGAAGTTTTCAAATATAATAAATTATCGTAGTATTATGATAGTTTTAAAAATATTACCGTGGAATGTATCGCATTTTAGAGATATTTAAACCAGGCAATTTATATGTCAATGCCGTCATTTGAATGAAGTGCATTTTTTTCAATGAAGGTTTAAGTTTTCAAATATATTAAATTAATGTAGTATTGTGATAAGTTTTAAAATATTACAGAGGAATGTATTGCATTTTAGACTTTTTTAAATAAAATTGCATTGAAGTTGGAAAGTGTTTCATAATCAGTGCTTTAAGTATGATTAATCTTTCTTGTTTTACTGTAAAAGTAGTACATTCATTGCATTATATAAGGAAAGTCATGTGTTGCCCACATCATATTTTTTTTACTGGAAAAGTAGTAAATTCATAGCATTATATAAGGAAAGTCATGTGCTGCCCACATCAGATATTTTTCCTTTGTTGAGAGTTAATTACTTTTCGTTTTCGGAAGTTTTATCTCTAGTCCAGTCAGTAGATACATTGTACCTTGCAAAAGGTGGAGTAGAAGATTTTTTTTTTTGCATTTGTATATACTGATACCAACATGAAAAAACGAAGTTATCCAACATGGACGACCCCGGGAGAACTTTTGGCGGCCGAAAAACCACGAAATTTTATGACTTTTTTTGGTTTTTTCAAAATATCTCAGAAACGATAGACTTTTGCGATTCTTTCTCAATAAAAAATTTAAAGATAATTAAATTTCCTACAATTTTTACTATTACAACTATTTTATAGCACAAATAGTAAGCGCATTACAGCTTCTTAAAATCTGACATTTTTTCTCTACTTAGTAAAAAAACGCATTAACACCCCTTGCCCACCTGACCCCGCAGACACAATTCTCCCCCTCACATTTCGCAGACGACTCGATCAGATCCCAATAACAGCACATGTTCATATTGTACAACTGCAACATATATTATACTTCACACTACATTTTATTCTGATGTTCTATCTACACAGAAGCGATATTTGAATGTGAATGAATAAATATGGGGGTGATAATAAGCGAAATAATAATAAAGCATTAATAAGCAAAAATTCAAGACGTGTGTGTTGTAATTCAACTAATTTTCTAGGTATAATACATTAACATAATGAATAATAATACCAATGCACCAAATTAAATTTAAATAATCTCCACAAATGGCCAAACTTGCTTAAAGTACAAAAACAAATAATTATCTTCAAAAACATAAATTGCAGAAATTTAACATTTATATACAAATTACAAGAAGATTCATACAGGTTTGAAACAATTAAAGAAAGGAAATTAATAAGTAAAACTGAAAACATACATATTTATCTTCTTCGAAGACGTTTTGAAGATGTGTGTTCTTCTTCGGGTTTAGCAACCGTCGGAGGTGGAAGGAAGTTGTCATCCTCAAGTTGTTCATCCACGTGTTGCAGTGGTTCCAAGAGCTGGTGGAGTAAGTCATCTTCCTCTTCAGTATCATCCAAAGATGAAATTGGTACGACATTGTCACACCCCATGTCACGGTCCCTGTGGATGCCTCCCCCACTGGATTCCGGTCTAAATTGGGTGGCACTTCCCGACCGTCCAAACAGTTACCTTACACCTTTCTGGTAGGTCGGACGGTCTGGGTTTCAACAACAACACCCCATGTCACTGCAGTGTTTGCACTTGCTGGAGCATTTCAAACCTGCCTTGCGACAAGAGCAGGGTCCACTACACCCTTTCTTGCAAGCGCAAGACACACTCTTCAGAAGATTCTCATATGCTGAATTTCTTTTTGTGTCAACAGGCAATAGACCTTCTATGCTGCACGCCCAACCCCATTCCTACGGATTGGTGCCATTGCCTAACCAGCTTTGAACTTGATAGTAGCACCTGTAGGAATGGTAGCGCGCAGCATCGCACGTATGTGGTAGTCGTGCGAGATTTATTTTTCTGTTGGAGACTGATTTTGCAAACAGATTAAATCGCAAGGTGTTCAAGGATTGGTCGGAGTGGATGTCGCCTGTGTATAATGTTTTTAGAATTTCTTCTCCAACTGCAGCTATGTCATCCTGACTGCTGAGTGGATCCATGAATGTTTTAGTGACTTTCTTCACTTCAGGCGATTTGTTGACAATCTTGCACAATTTAATTTTGCCTTGACTAAAGATGGCTGATGTGGAATCACATCCACTAAATGCATGCATGAACTGGATATTGCCTGGGTCGAACTTAAATGATATAGTTGAAAATAACACATTGCCAGCATTCCCTCTCCTAGGCTTAAGAAAGAATAAGTTGTTGAATGACTGGTCTAGCCCTGTCATCAAAACTAGCAGATCGATATCCTCCCCAACTACGATCACATTTTCAAGTTCTTTGCCTTCGAAATGGCAGTGTTGACGATCAGTAAGTCAGCGTCCTCTTGAGCATGCTTGACTTCAATATCACACTCTTCAAAATTGGCTTTCAGAAGTTCGATCAGACGACTCTTGTTTTGATTATTTGCCAAAAATTTTCTTGGGCGACTTGGTTGATCGTATTCACTTCAAAGATTACTTCAGGGGAATGGTGCATCCTCATACGCCGCAATCGCTCAGATCTTTTGGTGCCAGTACATGCAGGATACCCATCGAATACAACCACAACTCGCGATCCATAATGTCTCTTAAGAAATGAAGAATAATGTTTAGTTATGGTAGCAAAGGAAGCATTTTGAGGCCAAATAACTTTGTGTAGGAGGTATCCTCCATCTATAACAGCAAACTGTTTCTTCCCTGCAATTTCTTTGCAATCGACTGGGGTGAAAGCCATGTATAATGAAGACTTTGTACCTTTCCGTATGCCTTCTTCGGAGAAAAGTGATATCGGGTAGGGTGCAAGTTCATAAGTAAAAAACATTTTTAAGTCTTCATCAGACTGTTTCGAAAGACACAATCTTTGGAAAAGTGTCAGCGGATCAATAGCAATTACTTTGAGGGTTCCTGCTTTAATACTCCTGACAACCGATGCAAGGGTTACAACCTTGTCTTTCCTCTTGAAGGTCACATTTTTAAAATTTCCCATGAGCGACCATTGTCATAACCCTTTCCATGCTAACCTCTTGATCCAAATGACAGTTTACATCTGCTCCTCCATCAATACCACTACTTAATGACATTATGGCATCAATGTCTGAAAAGGGGGGATGTTGAGAAAGCAACTCTCGCAGTCTAATTGAGTCACTTCTGTCTCTGTCGATACGAGAACTTCGCATGTCCACATGCTGCTCTGATGTTTCATAATGTACATCCCAGAATTGTTCAATTTCATCACAAACATTTTGCATGAATATCATTGCCAAAGTCCATTTTGCCAATAACACCGTCTGAAAATCCTCTCCCACGTGTGACCCCTCCACAGGCTTTCATACTCCTCATAAGTGTCTGTTCAATGGTCTAGTCAGACGAAATTCCACACCAGCACTTATTGGAGCGTCTTATGATAAACTTCCCTTTAGTGGAGAAGTCGTGAAATTCAGTTGGGTCCATTAATTGTTCTAGTTTCAACATGTCTTGAAGGTAGAGATGCGCACTTTTGGCGTATAAGAAATGGCCAGCTGCATGGAAAAATGGTAGTGCTTTTTGAATGGAGTCAAGATGAAGCTTCCAGTTGCCTGTACGCTCAGCCTCGGTGAACTGTTTGAGGAGTGTTGTTATACGAAAATATTGAACCCATAATTTTGCTGTGGGTCCCTTACATTCGAGCACACACAAGGCTTGTCAAAATTTTGCAGCAATACCCATTAGACAGGCATTATTGGTGCAGGTTGTGAGTAATATGGCTTATCTCGCTTTCAACTGTGAAGCAGCCGCCATTCCTCAAGGCCACCCCCAACTGGCTACGTTTCCCATCTCCCTCCCCATCCTTCGACACCTTTTCCTGCATCCAATATTTTACGCATCAACAATATAAGCAAAAGAAGTGTTGTGCATTTGGAGGAGAAGTAAATAGAAATTAAGAGTAAAATAAAACCGATTTTTATTTTGAGTTTTATCAAATTGAGAAAAAAATGTTAACTTTCAAAAATCTGTAGCACACTTACTATTCGTGTTATAAAAAAGTTGCAATTGTGAAAATTGTAGGAAATTTAATTATCTTTAAATTTTATATTGAGAAAGAATCGCAAAAGTCGATCGTTTCTGAGATATTTTGAAAAAATCAAAAAAAGTCGTAAAATTTCATAGTTTTTTGGCTGCCAAAATTTCTCCCGAGGTCGGCCATGTTGGATAACTTGTTTTTTTCATGCTGGCAGCAATACATACAAATACAAAAAATAAAATCTTCTACTCCACCTTTTGCACGGCAAGCCCCTTTTTCCATACCTATTGACAGTACTACTCAGATAATAAAATAAATTTGCTTGTTTTAAATCAGGATATGCAACATCTGGTACACAGCACAATTTCCGCATTCCAGGGAACTTTTGTAAATAGAAATGTGTATCATGCTTGCAGAAGTGCTAATGGATATTTATTTTGTGTGCTGTTTACTCAGGTTATTTCACCCCATAAATCAGTTTCTATTACAGATTTTGGGAGTATATGTTTCGGTACAAAATACAAACTGGATGTAGTTAAATTGTTACTTCTTTGACAAAATTTTGGGGTTTATAATGCAGAAATTTTTCTTTTGAAGAGATAGGTTCCATTCTATTTTCTCATATATTTATGCCAGAAAAGACTCCTCGTCGTTACTCGAGATACAATTCCATGAAATAAAAGAAATTCATCTTTCTTTTGTAATTATATAGAATTATACTTTCATAATGTAAAACGAGTATAGAAATTGAAAATCTTTACAGTGGTACTGAAATAGAAATTGGATTGAAATGATTGATATCAAAATATAATAAACTAGAAAGTATTACCCGGCGTTGCACAGTTCTTATGATATTGAAACAAGTCCATATTCCCAAAATTGTAAAATTTGACTTTAAAATCTAAATTATGTAGAACTTCCTATCCAGACCTAGACCAAGACCTAGACCAAAAGTTTGAAACATCTTTTGCGGAACAGATAATTTCGTGGTCTTTGCATTTGGAAATCGTCTGCTGGAACAGTGTTTTTCAAAGTGTATTCCGCTGAACTCTTGGGGTACAGCGACAATATACCAGGGGTTCCACTGACGGGATAGTATAGTCGAAACCCCAGACTACAGTGTCTAGAAGGAATAGTGTGCCGACCCAGACGAAAAACAGCTTCCCAAAAAACAGCCTCCGCCAGACGGCGTTGGTCTCGAATAAGCGGTTAAAAAGCGGAGGAGTTAACATTGAAACTAATGGGAATTTAATGCAAATGAAATGACCGATATCTTTGAAAATATTTGATGAATTTGTGTGAAATTTGGAGTAATTATTGCAAGTGGTATACACAAAAAGTCATTTGATTTTCAGAGAGATTGAGCTAGGGATATATTCGTATTTTTAAGTCTTATTTAACTTTATCTGTGGTCGTTCAAACATTTGAGATCCAAAATAATCAAGTTTATTCATCACAGTAACGTGAAATTCGTTATGACGTTTTCTTTTGTGGTACATTTCAGTTCTTTCGATATTGAAGCTTATCGAGCTCTAGTTCTAGGCACTGTACCCAGACAGTCCGACTCGTCCTGAGACATCAGCAGCACGGGATAGTATAGTGTAATTTTTAAAAAAATTAACGAATATACGTAAAATTTGAATGAATAATTTGTACCATAATGGGCTTTTCTTATATTTGGGATTCGCCATCAAATTAAATTTCAAAAAAGGTTTCGCAACGATAAATTTTTGGAAAGCGCTGTGCTGGAATAAAGTAATTTTGAAATCGAAATTTTGACCGATTTTAAATATTCATATGTATGCAATTTACCGCCAAAATTTCGTCAAGCGTTATGGATGGAGAAATAAGTTATTCTTATAGCAGATAAATGACTATTGGCGTCCAACTACAAAAGTATTACCCAAAGTATCTTTTCTAGCTAGATCCACAAGCTACATCCACGAGAATGATGCCACCAAATATAGTGTTTGATATTACATATGAAATGTGAAGATATTTCACAATAGTAAATGACTTTTTTATTTTATGCGATTTTTTGATAAATTTGTATGAAAAATGTGCAATGTCTTGGGAACGGTTCATGCTAGCATTCTAAAGTTTATGTAAATCATTTTCTAAGGAAAAATTGCATAAGAAATGACTATTTGGTTAATTTTTTTTAAAGGTTTTGATTTTTTGATGTTTTTTCAAAATTTCACTCCAAAATTTAGGGTTGTTCTGAACATACGATTACGTTTAAATACAATTGGCTTCCAGTATTCACGGATTGTAATTTTTGTAACAAATTTCATTCTAACCGCTCCATTCGTGCGTGGTATATCGTCTCCACTCACGCACACACACGCACACACACACAGACAGACATCATCTCAAAAACGTTTGATTTGTGTTCAGGGATGCTTGAAACATGCTCTCCCGTCGAAAACTGGAATTCGAATTTTCATCTCCTTCACAAAATAAGGAAAGTAAATATCTGATATGGGCAACACATGACTATCCTTATATAATGCGATGAATTTACTCGTTTTACAGTCAAGAAATAGTGTATAAGATTCACGGTACTATGTGTCTAACATTGAATTGTATATTTGGCGATATTCCGGATGACAGCATGTAATACTATTTCAAAGTGCCCAATTAACTCATATTTCAAACTCTAAATTAACAATTATCAATATTGGTAACATCCTGAATAGTGATATAGTCCATATATTAATATATTTTAATAATTGATGTATTAATTAGGCGTCATTTTCATTAATTTAGGGCCATTTTTACGATTTTGACGAAATTTTCTTCAATCTGAGGCGAAATATCGCCAAATTGGCAATACTTTGCTAGATTATCGCCAAATGCATCATCAAGTGTTACAGACAAACGGAGAGAAGAGCATTTCTTATATATTAGAATGTATGTTCGTCATATGATGGAAATCAGAATTTGCGAAACATTACTTCTCATTTGGCGGCATTTGTATAAATTTGGCGACATTTTTGTCATTTTGCAATATTTAAAAAGTCGCCAAGTTGGTGACGCCCCACTAAATTTCTCGGCAAGCGTTACGGATGGACGGGCGGAGAAATTGGTTATTCTTATAGACTATTCTTATGTTCTTTCCAAGATATTGAACTTTCATCAATTAGTAGTGATTTCATTGATTTAGTGTCAGTTTAATCGATTTGGTGAATTTTTATCAATTGGGTGACATTTTCGTCAATTTGACAACATTTAAAAAGGCACAAAGTTGGGAATATTCCGTAAAATTAGTCACCAAAATTTTATTCAAATGTTACAGACGAAAAAATAGGTTATTCTTATAGTACTCGTAGATTCTTATATTCTTTCCAAGATATTGAAGTTTCGTCAATTAGTCGTCATTTTCATTGATTTTGCGTTATTTTTATCAATTTGGCGATATTTTCGATAATTTGGCAACATTTAAAAATGTCTTCAAGTTGGCGACAACTCGCCAAATTCGTCGCCACAATATCGCCAAGCGTTATGGACGTAGAAATAAGTTATTCTTATAGCAGATGAATAACTATTGGCGTCCAACTACAAAATTATTACTCAAAGTATATTCTCTCATAAATGGAACGAGCGAGATCCACGAGAATAATGTCACCAAATTTATCGCATGATATCACATATAAAAAGTGACCATCTTTTACAAAAGTAAATATTTTTTTAATTATTTTATGTGACTTTTTGATAAATTTATTTGACAAACGTGCAATATCTCAAGAACTGTTCTTGCTAGCGTTCTAAAATGTGTGTTAATCGTTTAGTAATGAAAAAATACATACAAAATGACTATTTATGTGATTAATTTAAAGGGTTTGATTTTTTGATGATTTTTTAAAAATTTCATATGAAAATTTAGTGAGGTTCGGAACACTCGATAGCTTTTAAAAACGACAGGATTCCAGTATTCACGGATTGTAATTTTGTACCGAATGTCGTTTGTATCGTTCCATTTGTTCGTTAGATAGCGTCTCCACAGAATCACTGACACACACACACACACGCACGCACGCACACAGACGTCATGCTAGTTTTTCCTTGTTCTAGAGGTCCTAAAACGTGCAGATCCACTAAACACTCGTGTTGCGATTTTGACACGATTCCAATATTTTCCCTATGCATTACGACCATGTATTGTAGGGAAAGAAAAATTAAAAAGTGTCTTTCTAACATAAAAAATCTGATGTGGGCAACACATGACTTTTCTTATATAATGCAATGAATTTACTACTTTTACAATAAAAAAATAGATTTTTCTTATAGTAGATGTTTATACTCTTCCCAAGATATTGAATTTTCGTCAATTAGTCGTCATTTTCTTGATTTAGTGTCATTTTTATCCATTTGGCGAGATTTTCGTTAATTTGGCAACATTTTAAAAAGCCACCAAGTTGGCGACATTCCGCCAAATTAGTCGCCAAAATCTCGCCAAGTGTTATGCGCTTAGAAATAAGTTATTCTTATAGCAGATAAATAAATATTGGCGTTCAAATATAAAAGTATTACTCAAAGTATCTTTTTCTCATGAATGGAATGAGCTAGATCCACTAGAATGATGTCAACAAATCTATCGCATGATATTATATATGAAAAGTGAACATGTTTCTCAACAGTTAAGATTTTTTTTTAATTTATGGGATTTTTTGATAAATTTATTTAAAAAAATGTGCAATACCTCAAGAACGGTTCATTCTAAAGTTTATGTCAATAGTCATCTAAGGAAAAATTACATAAGAAATGTCTATTTGGTAACTTTATTAATGGTTTTGATTTTTTATGATTTTTTATGATTTTTTCAAAATTTGACTCGAAAATTTAGGAGGGTTCTGAACATTCGATTACGTTTAAAAAAATCTGATGTGGGCAGCACATGACTTTCCTTATATAATGCAATGAATTTACTACTTTTGTGGCAAAAAAATATAGGTTATTCTTATGTAGTACGTACTTATATCCTTTCCAAGATATTGAATTATCGTCAATTAGTCGTCATTTTCATTGATTTAGCGTCATTTTTATCTATTTGGCGGTTAATTTGGCAACATTAAAAAAAGTCGCCAAGTTGGCTACATTCCGCCAAAATCTTGCCAAGCGTTATGGACGAAGAAATAAGTTATTCTTATATCAGATAAATGACTACTGGAGTTCAAATACAAAAGTATTACTCAAAGTAGCTTTTTTCATGAAAGGAACGAGCTAGATCCACGGGAATGATGTCACCCAATTTATCGCATGATAGTACATATGAAAAGTGAACATGTTTCTTAACAGTTAATATATATTTTTTAATTTATGCTATTTTTTGGTAAATTTATTTGAAATATGTGCAATATCTCGAGAACGGTTCATGCTAGCGTTCTAAAGTTTATGTCAATCATTTCCTAAGGAAAAATTACATAAGAAATGTCTATTTCCGAACTTTATTAAAGGTTTTGATTTTTTGGTGATTTTTTCAAAATTTCACTCGAAAATTTAGTTGGGTTCAGAACATTCGATTACGTTTAAAAACAACAGGCTTCCAGTATTCATGGATTGTGATTTTTGTACCAAATTTCATTCGAATCGCTGCATTCGTTCATGAGATATCGTCTCCACAGACTCACTGACACACACACACACGAATAAAATTTGGTACAAAAACCACAATCCGTGAATACTGGAAGCCTATTATTTTAAAACACAATCGAATGTTCAGAACTTCCCTAAATTTTCGAGTGAAATTTTGAAAAAATCATAAAAAAATCAAAACCTCTAATAAAGTTACGCAAATAGACATTTCTTATGGAATTTTTTCTTAGAAAACGATTGACATTAACTTTTGAACGCTAGCATGAACCGTTCCCGACATATTGCACATTTTTCAAATAAATGTATCAAAAAATCCCATAAATTAAAAAAAAATATTAACTGTTAAGAAACATGTTCACTTTTCATATGTAATATCATGCGATAAATTTGGTGACATTATTCACGAGAAAAGATACTTTGAGTAATATTTTTGTATTTGAACGCCAATAGTCATTTATCCGCTGTAAGAATAACTTATTTCTCCGTCCATAACGCTTGGCGAGATTTTGGCGACGACTGTAACAGTAGTAAGTTTTTACTGTAACAGTAGTAAATTCATTGCATTATATAAGGAAAGTCATGTGCTGCCCACATCAGATTTTGTCAATCGTTTTTTAACGAAAATTTACATAACAAATGTCTATTTGCGTAACTTTATTAAAGGTTTTCATTTTTTGATGATTTTTTTCAAAATTTCACTCGAAAATTTTGTTGGGTTCTGAACATTCGATTGTGTTTTAAATCAATAGGCTTCCAGCATTCATGGATTTTAATTTTTGTACTAAATTTCATTCTAATCGCTCCGTTCGTCCGTGAGATATTGTCTCCACAATCTGACTGACACACACACACATACACACACAAACAAACACAGACATCACCTCAAAAATGTTCGATTCATGATCAGGGATGCTTGATACGTGCTCTCTTGTCGAGAACTCTAATTCGAATTTTTGACCCCGTTACGCAAAAGTGCTGAAGAATGCAAAATAAGTGTAAAACTGGTCCATGTATGTTGTTATCTGCTAGAAAAGTGATCTTAACTTTGGAACGCATTCCATAGACTGATTTCTTGAGTATAGAATACAAGCCATTTCCTCGATATGGTTTTGCACGAAATGGCTAGCGGTCTTAAATGTGACATTTACACACTTAATAATAAAATTTCTGAATATCATGAAACAGTTTCAAATTGAATCATAAAAGTGGCGCATATTTTATAATTCTGTTAACATGGAAATTGCCGTAAGTGAAATAATATTTCATCTTTGATCTCATTTATTTTTTAAACAATTTTTTCATTTTCAGGCAAGCCAATTAATTATACTATTTTTTTTTTCAATTCCGCCATTTGAAGGATTAATTGTCAGCAGACGATTTCGGTATTTGAAACGTAATTCGGTTACCGTAGTTACCACAGTCAAAATTTAGTATGAAAAACTATAAATAAATTCATTGATAAAATATAAAAGAAGGTTTTCAGCTGTAACTATAAATTAAAATATCTCAGGCACGGTTGATTTTACACCTATGGACTTAATTTAGAACATTTCTTTCTGCATAAGATAGTATAAAAATGAATGTCTGTATCTAGCCGGCCGTGTGCTATAGCTGAAAGAATGTTAGAACAAAAGAGATTCCGCGATTTATAAATTTATCGAACAAGATTTAATTTTTTTCCTCATTTGTAGGTTATATGCCGCATGTATATGCAAAGTTTTATGTTTCTTCCTTCAGTAGTTTGGGCTGTGTATGTTTGAGCCTTTAGTCATCCAGTTTTACTTTCCCTGCAATACATTGTAATGTATAGGGAAAGTATTGGAATCATACCGAAAATCGCAACTTGAGTTTTCGACAGATCAACATGTTTTAGTACCTCTAGAATACGAAACAACTATTTTTCGCATGACGTTTGTGTGTGTGTCTTTTTGTCTGTATGTGTGTGTGTCTGTCTCTGTAATGTATGTATCCACTCTAACTCAAAAACTAATGGACCAAATTTCATAAAATTTGGTAGGTAAGTCACTTGCGTGTGACCCTGGTGCTGATTAGTTTTTGGTACGATTCGGGATAAGAGAACCTGATTTTCTTTGCGAAATGGCCGGCAAACATTTCTTGTATCCACTCTAGTTAGTAAACTAATTGATCAGATTTCACAAAATTTGGTAGATAAGTCACCTTTCGGATATCCTGGTGCTGATTATTCTTTGGTACGATTCAGTAAAGGAAAACCCGCCTTTTTTGCGAAATGGCTCGCAAAAAACGCAAAAATCTGAAATAAAAAAATACATATGCTAAAATGTATCAATTAAAAGCTTGTTTTGTACGTAATTTTAGACGACAAATAGAATAAGGCCCCCCCCCCCTCTATTTCTGTAAAACGAACCATTCTCGAGATATTTGAATGTTTAACTTCGAGAAAATGATGACGATTTTCACTGTAGTTAAAAACTATTTAATAAAATTTCTTAAAACTTAGTATTTAATCTCCCTAATGGTAATAAGTTAAGTTCCCTTCATGCTGATTAGATTTTGATATGATTCAGAAAAGTATAAGACCCTTTTCTGAGAAATGGCCCTCAAAGGTAGTGAAAATCTGAAATAAATGACTGAAATGAATATATATATGTATGTTTAAATATATTGATTAAGTACTTGATCTTCAGGTAATTGTTGACGATTAAGCGAATAAGATTAACTCCAGGCCTATAGGATGAACCGTTCTCGAGACATTGTTTTTACTTTCACTGCAATTCATAGTAATGTTTAGGGAAAATATTGGAATCATGCCGAAAATCGCAACTCGAGTTTTCGACGGATCTACACGTTTCGAGGCCTCTAGAATACGAAAAAACTATATTTAGCGTGACGTCTGTGTGTGTGTCTGCGTATCTGTGTGTCTGTCTGTCTGTGCAATGTATGTATCCACTCTAACTCAGAAACTAATGGACCAAATTTCATAAAATTTGGTAGGTAAGTTACTTAGGTGTGACCCTGGTGTTGATTAGTTTTCGGTACGATTCGGGATAAAAGAACTCGCCTTTTTTTGCGAAATGGCCCGCAAAAATTGCCTTTATCTACTCTAGCTGAATAACTAATGTTCCGAATGTCACACAATTCGGTAGTTAAGTCGCTTGTGGGTTACCCTGGTGCTGATTAGATCTTGGTACGATACGGAAAAAATCATGCCTGGTTTTGCAAAATGGTCCGTAAAAATCGTCAAAATCTAAAATAAAGAATTACATATGCTCAAATATAACCGTTGAATGCTTATTTTATACGCAATTTTTAACGAAGAATAGAATAAGACCAACCCCTATTACAGTAAGACTAGCCGTTCTCGAAATATTTTAGTTTTTTCGTATTTTCTCTACGCTACATTTGAAAATAACTCCAGTTATCAAATGAGAACGAAAATTGAACTAAAAATGAATTAATTTAATTAAAATAAAGAGAACGTGTATATACACCTGCAGGGAAAATCATGTGTTGCCCACATCAGATTTTTTTATTTTTTATTTTGAGGACATGAAGAATGTAAAGTGAATTGAATTGCCAAATGAAACGAAGATGCAATAAAAAGGCAAATTGGATATAATATCAGAAAAGTATCCATGTTATTTTCAGCAATTAAATTCAATAAAATAACACAATAAAATAACACGATAAAATAACACAATATAATAACACAACAATAAATATTCACTCTAACTCAAGAACTAATTGACCGAATTTCATAAAAATTGTTAGGTAAGTATCTTGCGGGTAATCCTGGTGCTGATTAGATTTTGGTATAATTCGGAATGACAGAACCTGCCTTTCTTTGCAAAATGATCAGCAAAAATTGCCTGTATCCAATCTAGCTGAAAAACTAATAGACCAAATTTCACAAAATTTGGTAGATAAATCTCTTGTAAGTTAACCTGGAATTGATTATATTTTGGTACGATTCGGAAAAAAGAATTGGCTTTTTTTTTTGGCGAAATGGCCCTCACAAATCGTCAAAATCTAAAATAAAATTCTACGTATTCTCAAATATATCAATTAATTGTTGGTATTATATGTAATTTTTGACGATGAAAAGAATAAGGTCAACTCCATTGCTCTAGGACTAGCCGTTCTCGAGATATTTTAGTTTTTTCGCATTTACTCTGCGCCATGTTTAAAAATAAGCCCAGTTACCAAATGAAAACGAAAATTAAATTAAAATTTCCCGTAAATCTCTTATGTATCTATCCACTCTAGCTGAAATACTAATTGATCACATTTCACAAGATTTGGTAGATAAGTTACTTATGGGATACTCTGGTGTCGAATAGATTTTGGTACAATTCGGAAAATAACAACCTGCTTTTTTTTACGAAATGACTCGCAAAAATCTAAAAAAAAAAAAAAAAATTACGTATCCTCAAATGTATCAATTAAATACTTGTTTTACACATAATTCTTGAGGATTAAAAGAATAACATCAACTCCATTACCCTAGGACTAACCGTTCTTGAGATATTTGAGGTTATTCTCATTTTTGATACGCCGTCTTTGGAAAACTGTCCAATTACCAAAAAAAAACAAAAGTTGAATTAAATTAATTCAGTGTTAGTTTGTATAATTGTACTCAATTTAATTAATTGTTAAAGAAATACAGAAACAAGAAAGATCAATCATGCTTAAAGCATTGATTATGAAACACTTTCCAACTTCAATGCACTTTTATTTAAAAATCTCTAAAATGCAATACATTCCTCGGTAATATTTTAAAACTTATCACAATACTACATTAATTTATTATATTTAAAAACTTAAACCTTCATCGAAAAAAATGAACTTCATTCAAATGACGGCATTGAAATATAAATTGCCTGGTTTAAACATCCCTAAAATGCGATACATTCCTCGGTAATATTTTTAAACTTATCTCAATACTACAATAATTTATTATATTTGAAAACTTCATTGAAAACAACTGACATTCATTCAAATGACGTCCTAGAAAAAATAACACTCCTGGCTCTCTCTATAAATGCAGCATTTCATTCATAACATTTTCCGATTCATTTCATTCATCATAGAACTAAAATAATTTATTTTATTTAAAAACTAAAGACGATGGAGCTACAAGTAATTGAACTGTATGCTTAAAACTTCATTGAAAAAAGTTGTCCTTCTCTGTGTAAAATCAATGAATATTTCATTCATATTAGCTATACAGACTCCATGATCTAGATACTCGTACTTTTGCGTTAAAAAAATACAGCAATTCTTATACAACTCATCCTACATATTTTACTGTTTACAATTTACATAAGTGAAAAATAGGCTTCGTTGTAGAAATAATCAAATTTAGATGATCATTTAAACTCAAATATATTGTCATTGCGTTGTTCAGTATGTAGATGCACAGAATTTAAGCAAAAATAAAGCGGTTTTAGGACGAATACAACACTCAATATGAATTAAAAAGAACTTTAAAAATCACGATTTTGAGACAAGATGGATGCCATATTTTATTTTGATGTGGGTCACGTGATCGTTTCATATTATGGTCGTGATCGCTTCATATAAGAGGTGTTATAATTATTTTAATTTTTATTTTAAAAACTACTGAATATATTTTTCTGAAATTTTTTTTATATATTTTATGGAATAATTTGAATAATACCTAAAATTTTCGAAGCAATTTGTGAATTTTAAATCCGCTCAAAAAATGTTTGAAAAATTAGGTCCCATAGGGTTCAATGTATTTCCTTTTTTTCAACCCGAGTTCAATCCAAAATTAATTGGGTGATATTATTCATTCATATTCCCATAGGTTCTACAGACCGTCTGAACAACATACTAAAATTTCATTTTGATTAAGTCATTTTTACGGCAGTTATCATGCCAATGGACAGACAGACAGACAGACAGAATGAACAAAGTCATAAACACTTTTCAACTTTATTGTGAGTGTTAAAAATGAATTTGAGTCTGCAGGGAAAGTCATGTGCTGCCCACATAAGACTTTTCCGTTTAGTCAGTCAGTCCAACTTAGCTGCATGCATACGATGAATATACGATAAAGTAAGGAGAAGCTTCTGCCTTAAACCTTTTTACTTTCCTTAAATACATAATGTTAATGTATAAGGAAAGTATTGTGACAGGGTCGAAAATTCGAATTCAAGTGTTCGACGGGAGAGCACGTTTCAAGCATCCCTGATCACGAATCACACATTTTGGAGGTGATGTCTGTGTGTGCGTGTGTGTGTGTTTGTGTGTGCAAGTATGTATGTGTGTGTGTTTGTGTGTGCAAGTATGTATGTGTGTGTGTGTGTGTGTGTCAGTGAGTCTATGGAGACGATATCTCACGAACGAATGGAGCGATTCGAATGAAATTTGTTACAAAAATCACAGTCCATGAATACTGGAAGCCAATTGTTTTCAAACGCAATCGAACGTTCAGAACTCCCCTTACATTTTTGAGTGAAATTTTGAAAAAATCATCAAAAAATCAAAACCTTTAATAAAGTTACGCAGAGAGACATTTCTTATGTAATTTTTCCTTGGAAATCGATTGACATAAATTTTAGAACGCTAGCCTGAACTGTTCTCGAGATATTGCACATTTTTCAAATAAATTTATCAAAAAATCTCATAAATTAAAAGAAAATTATATTAACTCGTGAGAAACATGTTCACTTTTCATATGTAATATTATGCGATAAATTTAGTGACATCATTTTCGTGAATCTAGCTCGTTCCATTCATGAAAAAAGATACTTTCAGTAATACTTTTGCTTTTGAACGCTAATAGTCATTCATCTGCTATAAGAATAACTTATTTTTTATTCCATAACGCTTGGCGAGATTTTAGCAACGAATTTGGCGGAATGTCGCCAAATTGGCGACTTTTTTAAAAGTTTCCAAATTAACAAAAATCTCACCAAATGGTTAAAAATGGCGCTAAATCGATGAAAATGACGACTCATTGAAGAAAATTCAATATCTTGAAAAAATATAGCTATTATAAGAATACGCTATATTTTTGCTGTAAAAGTAATAAATTCATTGCATTATATAAGGAAAGTTATGTGCTGCCCACATCAGATTTTTTTATTTGTTGATATTTTTCACATGTGCATAACGCTATATAGTATTTATTAAAAGTAATAAGGAATTGTTTTTTGCATTATTATAATTGGAATTCTAAAATACAAAGGCTGCATAAAAATTGGTAAAAAAAAATAAAGAAAAAAAAAGCGTACACGTGTGCTACGAATACCTGGTATAGACGATCTAGAAATATGTTTCATACTACAATTATCGCATATTACGACATTTTGAGTCTGGTGGATAAATCATATTTTTATAGGTGCAAAATATTAATTATCAATTAGTATGCGACAGTTAGATTGTAATGCAATTTTCTTTTTCTGTGTCGTCTTTCTCAATAAAAGATTATTTCTGCGTCACCTGCACCGGTATATCGGAGTTACCAACAGCCCAGAAATTAGTAACTAAATTCCCGGGATACTGGTCTTTCGTGAGCTTTTCAAAAATTCTAATTTGCTTAAAAGTTGTGAACTCTAAAGTCGAAATATGGTTGAAATTTTGCCAATTCTAAATCAATTTATTCCAGCAGATGATTCTCCGTGCTAGCAGACGATTATCCAGAAACCGAAATACCAATTGGCGATTGACGAATGAGATGTCTCTTGCATCATGATTGGTGGTTTAAAATGCAAAATTCTAACTTCCTGAATTTTAGATATATCACTTTGATTTTTTAAAAGTATCTTTATTTCACCATTATAAGCATTCTGTGAAAATAATGCTTGAATAGGACGTAGACTTTTGATCATGCATCATCATTCATGGACCACTGTTTCGTAGTTATTACGCGATTTCGTTCATAAAATTGCCGCTCGTCAGCACGACGCAGGCAATGCTATATGATCGGTGCACATACAAAACTCCTTAAAGCAAAGATTAAATTTAATTTTTTTGCTTCTGAAATTTTTTTGAGCTTCTACTAGAAAAATTTTAAAATCTTTGATTTGTGCTCACTTATCATCTCATCACCTGTACCATGTTGATGAGCATCAATGACCGTGAAACCATAGTCTTCGAGTGTTGATGAATGATCAGTTGACAGCTTTCTTGCTACTTGTTTCCATGTTCTTGAATAACTGAGGGACTACAGGATGTAATATTGTATTGTTATGAAATGTATCTTCTGGAATCGTGGGTGTATACTCAGGATACAAGAACGAGTCTAAGTTTCTGGATAACTTGCGTTTATTCACAAGCATAAAGTAAGCAGGAACAACTTACAATCAAATAGCACTTAAATGCTCCACTAATCTCACACACTGACTGATATTATTCTCTGAACGTTGAAAGTAATTTCACAAAACAGCGGCTACTATTCTCGAAACATTGATAAAAGTAACAACCCAATGTTGTTCGTGTCACGTCCATTTGTCAACAACCAAATGAAATCCAACGGAGTGATGAGTCTTTTTCAGTCTCTCCAGCGAAACTTCTACAAAACTTTCTGTAGAAATTTCCAGAATTATCTAATTTCTAGAACATTTCGGAAGTCGCTAAATAGGCGATAAATCACCAAATATGGCAACCCTTCTGACTCGAAATTCTAACAACTATTGAGTAACGTCAGAGGAAGAATGTTCGTACCGCTGCCTTCTGGAGGAAACAAACCTTGGAGGAAACCTTCTGGAGGAAACAAACCTTGGAGGAAACCTTCTGGAGGAAACCTCTTGGTCTGCCATCGAAACGAAAGACAAGACGCGTGGAAGCCAGTGAGAGATCATTTTACGATCGCAACAGTATCACGAAATTTGTGAATGATTATATTTTATTCCCTTGTATGAACGAGATTGTCACAGTATAGACTGAAATACTTGTAATTCTAATAATTTTAGAATTTTTCCGGTATTTTATAACAGAAAATTTCTAAAATCCTTGTTTTAAATCCCATTAACATACCAACCAATTTAAACATTTGGAGTGTTCGCTATTTAGATGTAAATTGGGCCCCACAAATTGTCACGCCACCTAAATGGTACAGTAACTAGCATGGAGGTAAAAGTAAGGAGTTAAATCTTCATATTAAGAAAGCGCCAATATCGTTTGAGACAATAATTCAGGTAGCGCTGGGACAAGATAAGTAGTCCTGTATTGTATGCATTTCTATGGCGAAAGACCTAAAATATTTATTTAAACTGTCAATTTTGTGAAAATTAATTATTAGTGCAATGAAAAGTAGAACTGAAGCAATAAAGAATATTCCCAAGTATTCAAAATAATTATACCTTTCAATCAATTTTTATCTCCCTATATTCTGTACTCTTTCCTACAACTGTGCAAAAATACTGGTTAATTATACATACTCATAATAAGGCAGCCTTTAATTTAAAAATAATCAAAAATACATATACTAAATACTACGCCTTTCTATAGAATCAACTAACAACTACTTTACTAACATTAGCGACACCTAGATATAATTCTCAAAGCATTATGGCATTTTCAAGCGTTTCAACCATAGGAGTTTTATCTCCTCCTTTATAACTTCATGGCAGCTAGCATGCCTCACCCTGTGTACTCAGGATGTAACGTCACAGAAGGCGATTCTCAAAGGTAAAGACTATCGACTACTTATTATAATATACTTATTATAAACCCTTAAGGAGGGGAGTGTGTGGCGGTTAACTATCGCCATTTATGCCATCTGCACCAAACCGAACGAGAAGCGGCTTTTCTCTGTGTATCTGATAACTGAAGAAACCGCATACCGTTTCCTGTTTTGGAGGTCTGACTTTCGAAGATTCCCGATGGGGGTTTACACATAACTTTAACGCCGGTGACAGTATGTTGGCATTTAAAAGCCATAATTTTCGTCACCGGCATGTGTGAAAAACAATACGAAGGTGCACATCGAAAACAGGTGGCGTGCATGGAGGACACCCCCATAAATGAACCCCTGACCGACGACGACCAATAAGATGGTCGGTCAGTCCTTTTGGGGCGTATACAAAATTCAATCGAGAGAAAACTTTCATGAATTCGGACTAGACTCGCTCTTAAAATTTCGACTTGAACAGTCGAACGGAGGTTCGACTGCCTCGAACTTAACGTTCCGAAAATTAGGACTTATCCGACTGATGCAGAATCTCTTTGCAAAGTATTACGATGATGTATACAGAGCTGTAAAATTTACTGTAAATAAATGTTATTTTATGCAACGCTAACGTTTTGCCTAGAGAACAACAACAACAAATGTCGGGGAATTATACCGGGCATTAATACCGCATGTGAGGTTTAGTCCACGCAAACGACGAAAACATCGCAGTGGTGGACCTAAGGACTTGAACGAACGAGCATATGGAGCAATTCTCTACGAATGCCACTAATGGATGAATACTCTACTAGCCAACAACAATAAATCACTGCTCATATAAGACTGCTCTCTCAGAGACAAGCATGCTCGCAGACGCAAACAGTGCTACCCAACAGCTGATGGCGACTTCGCAAAGCAACTAAGTTCCTGACACCGATGATTCCGAGCAATGACTGCTTCCGATTACAAGCAATGAACGGTAAGTCAACTTAGGAGAATTCCCATGGAGGAACTTCGCCTGCCTCGGACCTAAGGCTCCTCTATATACGAGCTGACATATCAAGCATATTGAAGCCCACCATAGCTGGATGCGCAATCCATTAGCATTAGCTCTATTCCTATTTTCACTTTAGGAAGTATAATTGAAATAATTATAGGTAGTTGTTCTGCACCGAACTGCTCTAATCATTCTAGAAAGGGTTTTAGGCTATTTCGCTTTCTTAGAAACGAAAAAAGAAGAAAACAATGGCTAATAAATAATTGGATACCAGGCACTGGAGCATACTTGTATGAGCTAAATTCTACAATACTCTAATTGAAACATATTTTTCTATATAAAGTATTTATTTTAAACACTTATTTTATAATTTCTGTAACTATAGTATGGAACCCTATGGGCTTCAATATGCTTGATAAGTCAGCCTGTAGTAGAGGAGCTCTACTCGGACCCTGGCTATTCATCTTCGGACTTTTACAAGATATCCTTCTCGGCAGCTAAGAGCTCTTCCCTTCCATGCCAACACAGACGTCGCTGAAAGGCAGGATCCTCCGAAACAACGACAATTCATTAAGGTCACAGACCAGTTCCTTTTTTCTCAGCCTGCTTTCAAAATTACTTTTATTTCGGGACTGTGTGTACTCGCGTTATTATCGTTAATTCGCAGACTTACGCGTTTTAGGGAACCCTGTTGTTGTTGTTGTTGAAACCCAGACCATCCGACCTACCATAAAGGTGTAAGGTAACTTTAGGGAACCCTGTGTAAAAATTGTTTATATTCTATTATTTTGTATTTTAATTATATATATATATATATATATATATATATACAGGGTGATTCAAAAGTCCTTGACACATTTTAAAATTGAATATGGACTCAAGTAATTGGCGTACGATAGTGAGGTTTGGACACTAAAATGTTTTTCAAGTTGAAAAGTTTTGGTAAATAACAAAATTTAGTTGCAAACTTTGCCCATAGATGGCGCAAAAATATCTAAAAAAGCATAAAAACTGAACTATATAGTGATGGATTTATTTTCAAAGTACTAACCTACGTAATGAGCGTTTTCGGTGGGAGTTGTCATTTCTTACTTCTCAGTGACAGTGTCAAAACGAATCTGACAAAAAAACGCAGATATAATAACATTTGAACAAGTAGCGCCATCTATGGACAAAGTTTGGAACTAGATATTTTATTTGCTTAACCAAAACTTTTCAATGCGAAAAGCATTTTAGTCCAAACCTCACTATCGTATGACAATTACTTGAGTTTATATTCAATTTAAAAATGTGTCAAGGACTTTTGGATCACCCTATATTTCTAATATCTTAAACATGGCTGGAAAAGACGAGCAACCACAAATTAACAGGGTTACAGGCAAAATCCCTCCTTTTGGGAAAAAGAATATAACCCTATGGCTAGCTCAAGTTGAGAATGCCTTCCAAATTTCGCATATCATGAAAGACGAGACGCAATATGCCTATCTCGTAGCGGAGATAGACTCGGAGGCATTATTCCATGTAAGTGATTTAATCCTGAATCCACCGCAGGAAAACAAATTTAGAGCCTTAAAAGATAGGCTAATTACAGAATTGGCAGATTCGGAGTTAACGCAGACGAGAAAACTTCTATCAGATTTGTAACTAGGGGACCTCAAACCATCCGTATTATTGAGGCAAATGAGATAATTGGCTCTCGATAATGTGAACGAGGATTTTTTAAAATAGCTATGGCTAGATTGCTTACCGTCAAACGTCCGTGCAATTCTATCGGCAAGCACGGAAAATTTAAGCCAATTGGCAAATATGGCAGACAAAATACACGAAGTTACGGCAAGCTCGGAAAATATCTGAGCAGTAGCATCGCGTAATGAAAATGCTGCATTAACGGAGCTATCGAGCATGCAGAAGCAGATAGCTGACTTAGCTTCCCAGATCGAGCGCCTATCTAGATCAAGCTCATACTTAAGGGATCAATTTCGTGATAATAGACCACGCTCAAAATCGCGTAACAACGCCCGATTTTTCAGAAATAATTTCATGGAAAACGACATAGGAAGGAATAGCGATTTTTGCTTCTACCACAGACGTTTCGGTAAAGAAGCAAACAAATGCCATATCCCTTGCAAATTTGCCGACCAAAAAACTTGTAACGCCTGTCATTCCAAACACGGGAATGACAGCGGAAATTAAAATCGATCCTGCTGGTAGACTTCATGTTTATGACCCTAAAACTATAATTGCAAATATTTAATTGACACTGGTAGCGACTTTTCAATTATACCCAAACCGCTAAATAAAAAACTTCAACCATTTTCGTTTGAACTTTTCGCGGCAAATAACTCAAAAATTCAAACTTTCGGAACAAAATTAGTAGATGTAGATTTAGATCTAAGACGCGCATTTCGCTGGGAATTTGTCATAGCATCTGTATCCCAAGACAAGGCAGATTTTTTGAAAGAATTTGGATTTCTCGTGGATCTAAAACAAAAGAAACTGATAGATTCCATTACAAAGTTGCACATTCCAGGCAAATTAACGAAAGGTAGCGTTGCTGAAATAAAATTGATTTCAGGTGACACGCTCTTCCACCAAATTCTCCGACAATACTCAAATATTGCTAACCCAACTCCTAAATTCAAAAATGTAAAGCATAAGACGGTACATTATATCGAAACTTCAGGACCACCGTTTTATGTACGACCCAGACGATTACATCCGAAGCTGTACGAATCTACAAAGAAGGAACTTGAATTTATGCTAGAGCGCGGAATCTGCCGCCTGTCTAAATCGAATTGGTCGTCTTCTCTCCACGTAGTGCCTAAAGATTCGGTCGAAATCCGCTGCGTAGGAGACTATCGTCGTTTGAATCAGGTATCATTGCCTGACCGTTACCCGATAAGGAAAATTTTAGATTTTTCGAACGCTTTAAATGGCAAGCGAGTATTTTCTAAACTCGATATTTTTCGCGCATATCACGCCATTCCAGTTTACGAATCTGATATTCCTAAAACGGCAATAGCGACGCCATTTGGCCTATACAAGTTTCCCTATCTTCATTTTGGATTATGTAATGCAGCTCAAACTTTTCAGCGTTTCATAAATGAAATTCTAGGCGATCTAAATTTCTGTTTTGCTTATTTAGATGACATTTTGGTCTTTTCTAAAAGTGAAGAAGAGCACGAGCTCCATCTAAAACAGATATTCCAACGTCTAGATAATTACGGAATTAATCTAAATATTTCTAAATGCGTTCTGGGAGAATCCGAGGTATCATTTTTAGGCCATCTCATAAATTCTAAAGGCACTAAATCCTTGCTTGATAAAGTACAAGCGATGCTGGATGTCAAGCAGCCTGAAACAAATAAGGATTTACGCGCATTTCTCGGCATGATAAATTTTTATTGGAGGCACCTACCCCATGCAGCGCATACGCAAAAGAAGCTCAGTGAGTATATACAGGGGGCACGAAAGAACGATAAGAGAAAAGTTGATTGGACTAATGTGGCTACGGACGCATTTTTAGCAGGTAAAAATCAATTAGCTGAGATAACGCTACTCGCGCACCCTCCTGCTAAAGGTGCGAATTTAATTTTATTCGTCGATGTATCAAATTTTGCAATCGGGGGTTCTTTGAAACACGTTCTTAATACGGGTATCGAACTCCCGGCCTTCTTCTCGCAAAAATTATCCCCGGCAGAGACAAGATACAGTACTTACGACAGGGAACTTTTAGCTGCGTATTCGGCTATCAAGTACTTCAGGCGTATGCTGGAAGTGCGAAATTTTACCCTGTTTTCCGACCACAAGCCGCTAACGTTCTCATTCCAACAAAAATTGGATAAATGCTCGCCTCGCCAAAATCGGCAACCCGCATTTATATCTGAATTCACTACTGATATACGTCATATAGAAGGTACAAATAACATTCCGGCCGACATAATGTTTCGCATAAATATGATTACGGTACCTGGTCCAATTGATTATGAAGAACTCGCAGATTTACAAAACAACGATCAGGAGCTTCTAGACATTTTAAAAGGAACATCTTCGATCGACTTAAAGCAAATCGCTATTCCAAATGCGTCGGATGAATTATTTTAATACGTATCCACGGGTACAGCGCGTCCTGATGTACCGCAGCTTTTGAGATTCAACGTTTTTTCAAACTTACATAATTCAGCACATCCAAGTATAAGGAAAACTTTGAAGTTTGTCCGCGATCGTTTTGTCTGGCCAAGTATGAATAAAGATATTAACGATTGGGCGCGAAAATGCATCCCTTGTCAATAAAGTAAAATTAAACGGCACACTGTCCCACCCATTGGTTTTTTCCCCCAAAACTGCTCAGAGGTTCAAGTACATACATATAGACCTCGTGGGCCCCTTGCCCCATCTGAAGGCATGACCTATGTACTGTCTATGATTGACCGGTTCACGAGATGGCCGGAGGTAATCCCAATTCCAGACATCACGGCTTCTACAGTGGCACAAGCTCTGATTGACCATTGAATTTCTCGATTCGGTGTTCCTTCCAGAATCATCATTGATCAAGCCCGACAATTTGAATGTAGACCTTTTCAGTCTTTAGTACAATGCTTGGAAGTCCGGCGAATACTCACAACTGCTTACCATCCTTCTAGCAATGGTATTATTGAAAATTTTCACCGGCCTCTGAAAACAGCCTTAAAAGCACACGGAAATAAACAGTGGACTGACACTAACAATAGTTTTGCTGGGGCTTCGATCTACAACCAAACCGGATATAGGTGCAACGCCAGCGGAGCTTCTCTACGGAGAAAATCTGCGCCTGCCGGGCGATTTTTTCTCCAATAGCTCCCAAGTCACTGACCCCTCGGACGTCATAGTGCAGCTAAGAGAGGCAATGCGGGACCTTCGTCCTCCCAACACGTCTCATCATCAGAAATCGAGAATTTTCTTTCCACCCGCTCTTCACACAGCGTTGCATGTGTTTGTGCATAATTATGCGATTAAAGTTCCACTACAAGCTCCATACGATGGACCATATCAGGCTTTAAAGAGAAACGATAATTTTTTTTTTAAATCGAGATCAAAGGTAGGAAAGTGAACATTGCACTTGATCGTATTAAACCGACATTTTATGTGAATGATGATGAGGTACATGCACCGACAACAACCGGTTCCGACCACTCAAGCTTAATCGGTGCCAAAAATGCCTCCGAAAATTGCGACCCGCTCAGGCCGTCGTGTTCGTTTCACGGAGCGTTATGGTTTCACTGGAAACCCTTAAGGAGGGGAGTGTGTGGCGGTTAACTATCGCCATTTATTCCATCTGCACCAAACCCAACGAGCAGCGGCTTTTCTCTGTATATCTGATAACTGAGGAAAACACATACCGTTCCCTGTTTTGGACGCCTGACTTCCGAAGACTCCCGATGGGGATTTACACATAACTTTAACGCCGGTGACAGTATGTTGGCATTTGAAAGCCATAATTTTCATCACCGGCATTCGTGAAAAACAATACGATGGTGCACATCGAAAACACGTGGCGTGCATGGAGGATACCCCCCCCATAAATGAGCCCTAGACCGACGACGACCAATAAGATGGTCGGTCACTCCTTCTGGGGCGTATACAAAATTCAGTCGAGAGAAAAACACTCAATTCGGACTAGACTCGCTCCTGAAATCTCGACTTGAACGGTCGAACCTCCGTTCGACTGCCTGGAACTTAACGTTCCAAAAATCAGGACTTATCCGCCTGCCGCAGAATCTCTCTGCAATTTAAAAATAATTACGATGATGTATATAGAGCTGTAAAATTTACTGTAAATAATTGTTATTTTATGCAACGCTAACGTTTTGCCTAGAGAACAACAACAACAAATGTCGGGGAATTATACCGGCCATTAATCCCGCATGTGAGGTTTAGCCCACGCAATCAAAGCAAGAGCACAAAAAACCCCGCAACCTTTTAGCTCTATACTCAATAAATAAAAATGATTTTACTCTGTGAAAATGCCATGTATTTCGATTAGTTCAATAAAAGGTCTGTAATGATCGTCTGGAGTATTAAAAACAGCTGACGATGTTTTTGATATATTTTCGTAGGTATATGAGAGCCCCATAACTGAAAAATAATTTTGCTATTTAAATTCCTCCGTATTTTATATGCTTTTAAAATTTGATGTGCGCGTTTTTTGGTATGCTGTATAAGGAAAAATGAATACAATACTAGGAAATGAATATGTGTCTAGGAAATAAATATGAGTTTAGAAAATGAATATTCGTCCAGAAAATGAATATTAGTCCAGAAAATGAATACGAGTGTAGGAAATTAACATGAGAGTAGGAAATGAATATAAGTCTAGCATATGAATATTAGTCTAGGAAATGAATGTGAGTCTAGGAAATTAATATGAGTCTAGGAAATTAATATTAGTTTAGGAAATCAACATGAGTCTAGCAAATTAACATGAGTCTCGGAAATGAATATGAGTCTGGGAAATGAATGTTAGTCTCGGACATGAATGTGAGTCTATGAAATTAACATGATTCTGGCAAATGAATATGAGTCTAGGAAATGAATATTAGTCCAGAAGTGAATTTGAGTTTAGGAAATGAATATGAGTCTAGGATATGAGTATGTGTCTAGGAAATGAATATGAATCTAGGAAATGAATAGTAGTCTAAGAAATGAATATGAGTCTATTAAATGGATATCCGTCTAGGAAATTAACATGAGTCTAGAAATGAATATGTGTCTAGGAAATGAATGTGAGTCAGTTAAATGAATGAGTCTAGTAAATTAACATGAATCTAGGAAATGAATGAGTCTAAGAAATGAATACTAGTCTCGGAAATGAATGTGAATCTAGGAAATGAATAGTAGTCTAAGAAATTAACATGAGTCTAGGAAATGTATATGAGTCTAGGATATTAACATGAGTTTAGGAAATTAACATGAGTCTAGGAAATGAATATGAGTCTGGGAAATGAATGTTAGTCTGGGAAATGAATGTTAGTCTCGGAAATGAATGTGAGTCTAGGAAATGAATATGAGTCTAGGAAAATAATTTGAATTTAGGAAATGAATATGAGTCTAGGATATGAATATAAGTTTAGGAAATTAACATGAGTCTAGGAAATGAATATGAGTCTAGGAAATGAATATTAGTCTCGGAATTGAATGTGAATCGAGGAAATTAATATGAGTCTAGGAAATGAATATGAGTCTAGGAAATTAACATGACTCTAAGAAATGAATATTAGTTACTGAAATGAATGGGAATCTAAGAAATGAATGAATCTCAGAAATTAACATGAGTCTAGGAAATGAATATTAGTCTATGAAATCAACATGGGTCTAGGAAATGAATGTGAATCTAGGAAATGAATATTAGTTACAGAAATGAATAAATGTCTAGGAAATTGACATGAGTCTTGGAAATGAATATGAGTCTTGGAATCGAATATTAGTCTAGAAGTGAATATGAGTCTAGAAAATGAATATAAGTTTAGGAAATTAATGCTGGTTTAGGAAATTAATATCAGTCTAGGAAATGAATATTAGTCTAGTAAATGAATATATTTCTCGGAAATGAATGAGTCTAGGAAATAAAAAAGTGTCTCTGAAATGTATATGAGTCTTGGAAATGAATATGAGTTTAGGAAAAGTCATGTGCTGTCCGTATTGTATATTTTTTTTCCTGTTCATTGGAGAATGTAGTAAAAATGAGTGATAATAAATATGCCAGACTGGATTCTTAAACAATCGAAAACTGTTTAAATGAATACTAGTCTCGGAAATGAATGTGAATCTAGGAAATGAATAGTAGTCTAAGAAATTAACATGAGTCTAGGAAATGTATATGAGTCTAGGATATTAACATGAGTTTAGGAAATTAACATGAGTCTAGGAAATGAATATGAGTCTGGGAAATGAATGTTAGTCTGGGAAATGAATGTTAGTCTCGGAAATGAATGTGAGTCTAGGAAATGAATTTGAATTTAGGAAATGAATATGAGTCTAGGATATGAATATAAGTTTAGGAAATTAACATGAGTCTAGGAAATGAATATGAGTCTAGGAAATGAATATTAGTCTCGGAATTGAATGTGAATCGAGGAAATTAATATGAGTCTAGGAAATGAATATGAGTCTAGGAAATTAACATGACTCTAAGAAATGAATATTAGTTACTGAAATGAATGGGAATCTAAGAAATGAATGAATCTAAGAAATTAACATGAGTCTAGGAAATGAATATTAGTCTATGAAATCAACATGGGTCTAGGAAATGAATGTGAATCTAGGAAATGAATATTAGTTACAGAAATGAATAAATGTCTAGGAAATTGACATGAGTCTTGGAAATGAATATGAGTCTTGGAATCGAATATTAGTCTAGAAGTGAATATGAGTCTAGAAAATGAATATGAGTTTAGGAAATTAATGCTGCTTTAGGAAATTAATATCAGTCTAGGAAATGAATATTAGTCTAGTAAATGAATATATTTCTCGGAAATGAATGAGTCTAGGAAATAAAAATGTGTCTCTGAAATGTATATGAGACTTGGAAATGAATATGAGTTTAGGAAAAGTCATGTGCTGTCCGTATTATATATATTTTTTTCCTGTTCATTGGAGAATGTAGTAAAAATGAGTGATAATAAATATGCCAGACTGGATTCTTAAACAATCGAAAACTGTTTAAATACTTTGCAACAAATATATTATTCTATGTCTTGTACTTTATATAATTACTTGTGTCATTTATGCAATTACGAAATTGATTTAGACAATGTCAACGCCCTACGGTCGTCTTTGAGCCGTGTTTACATATTTCATTTGCATTTAAAGAACGCAAGTAATCAGGATATTGAACTTGTAACATTTTATATTGCTAGTAACAAACATTTTTATGGACGTCACGAATTTTTCTAATTCATTTGTCCAAAGGCGATTTTCAAATTAATGGATCCTCTGCGATATGATAGTTATGCAAAATACGGCTATAACATAAACCAAATGCTGAAAAGTTTCTTTAGCCTTGTAGCTATTACTTTTCTAAAATATGTTGTTAAGTTGAGTAGACTTTTGTTTATATTTTTATGAAGTAAATGATGTGCTTGAAAATATCGATTTATATGCTAGAATAAAATCGATATATTTATCTATTTATTTTGTCTTAATGTTACGAGCACAATCAATGTTAAATACAGTCATCGAAAATATGATAATTAATTAAAAGGCGATAGATACTTTGGTATACTGATTTAACTATTGAAAAATGAGTTTTTTTCCGTCGCATCATTCATCGATATTCTTTAAAAATACATTTAAAAGACAGAAAATTTTGTTATTTATAGAACTAAAATTTCGGTCATTTATAAACAAGAAGTTTATGCTATTTCTGAAACAGACATTTCTGTCATTAATCACACAGACATTTTTGTTATTTATAATATACCATTTTCTGTCATTCATAAGATAGAAATTTCTGTCATTTTTAAGATAAACTGCCGGCCATGCAGCCCAAAGGTACAGTGTCTAGAACTACCCCCTTCTAGACACTGTACCAAAGGTATAAGGCAAGCATTTGAACGTGCTCTCTCGACTGCCGAGTTTGGGGGGGGGGGGGGATTCGAATCCCACCTCCGGGCATGGATGTTGTGGTGTCCGTTTAGGGTACAATGTGATCCTTATCTCCCCCCCCCCCCCCCCGCATAGTGCGTCAAAGCAATTGCATGTGAAGACAAAATCCGGCACGATCCTCTAGCTAAAATTTTCTATCATTTATAAGACAGAAGTTGTTGTCATGCCTATAACACTATGTTTTGCCGTTTATAGGATAGAAATTCATAAGACCCCCGCCCCCCCAAAAATCCGAATACTTTTGCTGCAGTAACTGCTCTGTACTCAACTACCAGTCTAGGAAGGATCATTTTTTGTCTTTAAAACCGGCTGATACAACTGCTTATACTATTATTAACAAAGTGTAATTTTATTTTCAGACTGCTTAAAACTGAAATTTGAGGAATTTTTTATAGTTTATTATTTTCCTTATATACATAATGTATAAGGAAAGTATTGTGACGGGGTCGAAAATTCGAAATCGAGTTTTCGACGGGAGAGCACGTTTCAAGTATCCCTGATCACGAATCAAACATTTTTGAAGTGATGTCTGTGTGTGTGTATGTGTGTGTGTGTGTGTGTGTGTGTGTGTGTGTGTGTGTGAAAGTATGTGTGTGTGTCAGTTAGTCTGTGGAGACGATAACTGACGAACGAATGGACCGATTTGAACCAAATTTGGTACAAAAATCACAATCCGTAAACACTGGAAGCCTATTGTTTTTATACGTAATCGAATGTTCAGAAATCCCCTAAATTTTCGAATAAAATTTTGAAAAAATCGTCAAAAAATCGAAACCACTAATAAAGTTACGCAAATAGACATTTCTTATGTAATTTTTCATTAGAAAACGATTGACATAAATTTTAGAACGCTAACATGAACCGTTCTTGAGATATTGCACATTTTTCAAAAAAATTATTAAAAAGTCATATAAAATGAAAAAAAAATATTTCCTATTGAGAAACATGTTCACTTTTCATATGTAATACCACGCGATAAATTGGATGACATTACTCTCGTGGATCTAGCTCGTTCCATTCATGAAAAAAAATACTTTGAGTAATACTTTTGTATTTGAACGCCAATAGTCATTTATCTGCTGTAAGAACAACTTATTTCTTCGTCCATAACGCTTGGCGAAATTTTGGCGACGAATTTGGCGGAATGTCGCCAACTTGGCGACTTTTTGAAATGTTGCCAAATTAACGAAAATCTCGCCAAATGGATAAAATTGACGCTAAATCAATGAAAATGTCGACTAATTGTCGAAAATTCAATATCTTGGACAGAATATTAGTATCTACTATAAGAAAAAACCTATTTTTTTTACTGAAAAGTAGTAAATTCATTACATTATATAAGGAAAGTCATGTGTTGCCCACATCAGATTTTTTAGAGTTGGTAAGACAACAAAGTTGTCAAAATCTCAGTCAGCGGAATATCCTCACAACCTCATACTCCCTTGGGGACAGCCAGTTTGGTATCTCCAATTCCATTGCTTATTCTCTGTTCAAAATACATTTCGATGTTGCCATACATTTAAAAATGCATTTCTATGGTGTCATATATTTAAAAATACATTTCGATGTTGCCATACATTTACACACTAGAACGAATTACTTGGCATTGTCTAGGTCCTAAATAAGCGCCCGCTATTTAAATAAATAATACAGATACACACTCAATTTCCAAATCGCCGGTTTTGAATTAAAATCATTCCCTTCTTTAGTTTCAACGTATGTACCACGCATGTGCACTCATTTCTCTTAATAGCAACACCCAGCAAACCCTCCTACTGCACAGCAACCGTCGAACGGCGAAATGAAGAGGACGGCGGTATCGAAAGTCAAAATTTTTATGGTTTTGATTGAAAATTACCAGAAAATTAAAAACTAGAGTAATTAAAAAAAAATGCATTTTTTTGCTAATTGTATTGTCCCCTGTTCTAAAGTACCTCTATACAGAAATTTCGCCGCCGTCAAAGCTTAGATTTCTCGTTTATAGACTCTAACCAAAGCAATTTCAATCGTTAAAAATTCGGTTATCTTTTATAATTTTATATGTAACTTCGAATTCGGAAATACTGCATTAATAATAGAAACACCTTGATTTAATTGTCTATCTATCTCTGGGTAACGCTGCTATAAAATGTTGCCAAACGTGTTTCATTCACGAATAAACATTTCATGTACGCTGGAGCTTTACGAGCGTATGGCATCAGACACTGAAAGTGAGTCCATGGTGTGGACGGCCCGTTCCCTACATGATGCAATGGCTATACTTCTTTCACAGCGAAAAACTGTGATATAACCATGGAGCTTTACGTAGCGCATGACATCAGATACTGAAAGTGAGACCATGATGCTCTTTTATTTCTTATCATTTTATAAATTTTTATTTGAGATACTAGGGGGCTCCGGTCCCTGCTCGCCAACCCCCGTAACTCGCTGAGATCGCTTCGTGAGCATTTTTGTGTCCCGAGCACTTTTGTGCTACGCAGGTGCAACACGCAAATATGTACCGTTCTTGTTAACTGACATTTACCAGCCCTAGAACTCGCTTCGAATCAAAGCTCTAGAAACGCTCTCTTCCGAGCTGGACGGTGCATACGACCGCCAACGTGTCCCATGCTCGATGTCGCTCGGATAATCCCAAGGCTACGCCCTCCATTGACTGCCGCTTATTAATCCCATAACAAGATTTACGAGTCGGAAGGTTTCGCCTGCAAATCGCTGACGCTCACTAACGCAGAACACCGGGGATCCGTTCTCCATTGGCTGCCGCTCATTCTCCCCTTTAACTGGATTCGCGAACCGGGAGGCTTCGCTATCTACTCGCTGACACTCGGCTCGCTAGCACTGTCTTGCAGTCTGCTACACAGGCACAATATTAAAATGAACACCGTCCTTGCTAACTGACATTCACGAGTCGTAGAACTCGTTTCGCTTGCTCTTCCAATCTGGACGGCGCGTGCGACCTCTTACGTGTCCCATACTCGCTGTCTGTCGCAGAATCCCGGGGTTTCGTCCTCCATTGGATACCGCTCATTAACCCCGTATCTCGATTCACGTGTCGGGAGGCTTCGCCTCCAAATCACTGACGTTCACTGACGCTCGCAGAATCCCGGGTCTCCGCCTCCATTGTATGCCGCTCATTCGGACGGATCACACGATCGCCTACGTGTCCCATACTCGCTTACGCTATCAAAATCCCGAGGCTCCGCCTTCAATTGGCTACCGCTCATTAACTCCGATTCTCGATTCACGAGTCGGGAGGCTTCGTCTCCAAATAGTTGACGTTCACTGACGCTCGCAGAATCCCGGGGCTCCGTCCTTCATTGGATGCCGCTCATTCGGACGGTTCACACGATCGCCTACGTGTCCCATACTCGCTTACGCTATCAAAATTCCGAGGCTCCGAACTCAATTGGCTACCGCTCATTAATTCCGTATCTCGATTCACGAGTCGGGAGTCTTCGCCTCCAAATAGTTGACGTTCGCTGACGCCCGCAGAATCCCGGGGCTCTGTCCTCCATTGGATGCCGCTCATTTGGACGACTCACACGATCGCCCACGTGTCTCATATTCACTTACGTTATCAAAATTCCGAGGCTCCGCCCTCAATTGGCTACCGCTCATTAACTCCGTATCTCGATTCACGTATTGAAATCGTGTCTAAAACAGGAACTCGAGTTTTCGGCAGTTCTGCATTTTCGAGCACTCAGGAACCCAAAAAGAACTATTTTTAATGTAACGTCTGTGTGTGTCTGTCCGTCTGTGCAACGTATGTATCCACTCTAGCTCAAAAACTATTCGACGAAATTTCACAAAATTTGGTCTGCTAGTCTTTTGTAGGTTACCCTGGTGCTGATTAGCGTTTGGTATGAATCGAAAAGAAAAAGGTACCTACCCTTTTTGGCAAAATGGCCCACAAAAATCATGTTTCTTCACTCTAGCTGAAAAACTGAAAACCGAATTTTACAAAATGTGGTAGACAAGTCACTTGTGGCTTACCCTGGTGCTGATTAGATTTTGGTACGATTTGGAATAAAATCTACTGTTTTTTCTTGCGAAAATCGTCAAAATTTAAAATAAAAAGCTACATGGACTCAATTGGCTTAATTCTAAAGCTACATTTGCTCAATTAAATGCTTGTTTTATACGCAATTTTTGGTGACGAGAAAAACGAGATCAACCCCATACCTCTAGGATTAACTGTACTCGAGATATTGTATTTTTCTATTTTTATCACGTCACCTTTGAAAATTCCTCTTGTCGCTAATAAAAACGAAAAGTTAATTGATACAACAAATTCAGTGTAATTTTAAATAATTATCCATGTTATTTAAACTCAATTTAATTATGAAAGAAATAAAGAGAAAATAAATTTGAGTCTGTAGGGAAAGTCATGTGCTGCGATTGCGACATGCGCCCTCTAAGGAAGTTGATTTTGAGCTCTGTATTTTGTCGTTTTAAAAGTTGCAGTCTTTTTAAAAAGTAGTGGTAGATATTTGTATCCTTTATTTTTATTCGTATTATAGGCAATTTTTCCTCACAATTTTTTTACTTGACTTTTCAAGGGGTTCTCAAACTGAAAGTTTCAGTGGCAATTTCATCGATGTAATGCGTTCAATTTACCTGATTAGACGTATCCTTTTTAATTTGAAATTGATAAAATTTGGAGATTGCATAGGAAATCTTACACTAGGCGCATTTTTCGCATAACTGTACTCCTTTGTATAAAATTTTAGCTATCAGTGTTTGAAGACTATGATTTCAAATCTTTGATCCTTTTTAGACCGATCTCGAGAGAATCTTTAACTTTGGAGGCTTTTTTTTAATAGATGTGGGACTAGGGGGCATCATATGCAGTTTTTGATGTTTACGACGAAACAAACCGCAGACATTTAGTTACAGTTTTAAGACAGTCTTGCCCGGAAAGTTATAACCCCAATAAGTACACTTCAAACAAATTGCAGGCGTGGTTGGAACATAATATACTAGGGTCAAGGCTTAAACCAAGCTTTCTTGGAAACTGAAAGTACCAATAATGAAAAGATACAACATCGCACTGAGGAGCATCCAATTAGAGCATGGAGGGCGTATCTGAACCTCAACCTAAATGATGGGCTGCAAGGAGGAATGTCAATGAATATAATTCAATGATTATTCAGGAGTTGAAGAGAGTCGTAATTTCAAGCAGTGTTGCTCAGAGAGGTTCGTTATTCATTTGAGTATTGAGAATGTTATAGAAAAAGATGAAGTCTGACTCTAAATGTTAGAAAAAGAATTGGAAAAGGTGACAGTCATGCTAAGCTACAGATCCGAAATACAGAGGTATGTGCCAGTCTTCATGTATATTAGGTCAATTTTTGATCTTTGGAACAAGATTCAAAGGACTTGGCCTCACATGGTTGTTGTTGTTGAGACCCAGACCGTCCGACCTACCAGAAAGGTGTAAGGTAACTGTAAGGTGTAAGGAAAGGTGTAAGGTAACTGCCGGGAAGTGCCACCCAATTTAGACCGGAACCCAGTGGGGGAGGCATCCACAGGGACCGTACCCTCCTTCCCCTACCACCAACCTCTCGGAAGGACTTACGGACCCACATGTTTAACGTGATCGTACTCCGCATGAACACGGCGGCAGTTCTGGCAGCGGCGAGAATCGCGCGCTAACCACTGGGCTGCCGCGCCCGAAAAGAGCCAACAACACGCGGTGTTCCCAGGTGGTCACCCACCCAAGTACTAACCGCGCCCGATGCTGCCTGACTTCGGTGATCTAACGAGAACCGGTGTTTTCAGCACGGTACGGTCGTTGGCCTTGGCCTCACATGGTGTTTTTCTCCTCCTTAAGCGTTTGTTAATAAATTCATGTAATTTTAATTATAATAATAAAAGAGGTATGAATAAATTATGTAGTTGTTTTGATTTAATGATTATGTTAAGGAACTCATGCAAAGAAGTAATGGTGGGTTTTGCGGCCATAATAGCATTGTACAAATGTTACAAATCACGACCACTTTAATTAAGATTAACAATTTAATGCACAAAATTCATTTAAAAATAAACCCAATTCAATGCTTTTTCACCACAATAGAACTATGTCGCAGTTTTCATCGACTGTTTTAATGAGAACTTTTTAATTAGTTTAAAATCACACGTCATAGAAGAACGGCCTATGATATAGAAATGTAGTTTTCTTTCATCAGAATGTTTGCTCTCTTTTTATACACCAACTGAATACATCAGAAATCGAAATAAAGTGCAATTTTTTCCGCAGTTATTGCTAAAAAGGTATTGTTACTACGTATCCTCTGGAATCTTAGGTGTACGTTCAGGATACAAGAATGAGTCCAAATTTCTGGATAACTAACACATTTGTTCACAAGCACAGCGTAAACAGGAACAATGTACAGTAAAGCAGCTCTAAAATGCTCCTTTAATTTCACAGAACAACAGATACTATTTTCAAAATATTGACGTATGTTAGAGTTCAATGTAGCTCGTATCACGTCAACTGCCCTTTAACTGAGTGATGACTCCTTCTATAAACTCTCTGTAGAACCATCTAGGAATTTCTTGCATCTCGTAGGCTATACGTTATTTTGAGGTGGTTATGGAACCTTTGAAATGTTGCCAAATATCGCCAAATTGGCGATAAATCGGCAACTATTGCAACCTCCTTCAAACTTCAGCATATGGCATCTCTAGATTTATGTCATAGTAAAAGCTGTATGTACTGGTGTTTTCTGCGATTGGTTTTCAAAAGAGACTGATGTCAAATTTTACACTTGCGTAATAGTAGTATCTAATTGCAATAAGAGCACATGCTTCACTTTTTACAACCAACATAATATGTATACCTCCAGCTTTTATCTTTTTGGCTTGCTTGATAATTGACCTTTAATATAAATTGATGCTTTTATGACCGAAAACCATCGTTATGACAAAACACTAAAAAAAAAATGTCTTATGCCCTTCATACAGTTAGCGATTCAATTGAGATGATACAAAATAATAAGTTTCTAAAGTTCCGTATTTCATAAAAATGGTTGGCCTGGTCTTCCATTTCAACCTTTCTTACGAATTTGTAAATATAGATTAAAGTAAGAATATAAACAAGAAAGATCAATCATGCATAAGCATTGATTATGAAACACTTTCCAACTGAAATGTAATTTCATTTAAAAATTTCTAAAATGTGATTCATTCAGTGGTAATATATTTTACATTATCACAGTACTACAGTAATTTATTATACTTAAATATTTAAAACTGTATCGAAATATAAATCATCTGATTCTTTATGCAAAATCAATGAATATTTCATTCATATAACTTGTATTCCAGACTCCAGAGCTAAATAATTTTGTGTGAAAAAAATTCAGCAATTCTTATGTAATTCATCTTACAATCGCTTGAGATATTTGCATTCTGCATATGTTAAAATTAGGCTTTCTTGAAGAAATAATAAAAGTTTAGGGATCATTTAAAATCACAACTATTGTAATTGCATAGGCACGGAATTTAGATACACAGATAATACACAGATAATATATATGTGTATGTGTATGTACTCAAAGTATTGGAATCGTGCCGAAGATCGGAACTCGAATTTTCAAAGTATCTACACGTTTTGGGACTTCTAGAACACGAAAAAACTACTTTTAGGAAGACGTCTGTGTGTGTAAGGGTGTATCTGTGTATGTTTCTGTGTATCTGTGTGGATATTACATCCACTCTAATTGAAAAACTAATGGACCGAATTTCATACAATTTGGTAGGTATGTTTTTTGTGGGAAATCCTGATGTTCATTAGATTATAGTACGATTCGTAATAAAAGAATCTGCCTTCTTTGCGAAATGGCCGCAGAAATTGCCTTTATCCACTCTAGCTAAAAACTAATGAACCAAATTTAACAAAATTTGGAGTATAATATTTCTATAACCTACAAGTGATTTATATACCAAATTTAACAAAATTTTGTATATAAATCATTTGTAGTTTATTCTACTACGATTCGGGAAAAAGGAACGGGCTATTTTTGCGAAATGGCCAGCAAAAATCGTTATATATAAAAATAAAAGACTACGTGTGCTCAATTATATCAATTAAATTCCTATATTATATGTGATTTTTGACAACAAAAAGAATAAGACTAACCCCATTACTCTAGGACTAGCCGTTCTTGAGATATTCTAGTTTTTTCGCGTTTTCGCTACGCCGCCTTTGACAATAAGTCTAGCTATCAAATGAGAACCAAATTTAAGTTTAACGTGTAAATTCAATGTCATTTAAAATACTTATGTTGTGCAGATAAACTCAAATTATCATTGAATAAATAAAGAGAACGAATATGAGTCTGCAGAGAAAGACATGTGCTGTCCACATCAGAATTTTTAACAATATTACACCAATAATTTATAGAAGTGAACGGGGATTATTTTCAGGCCATTTCGAAAAAAATGTATGATCTATATTTAAAGATCCATCAAATTTTTGTCGAATAAAATGTTCAACAAATTTAAGCTGTGTACCAAATTTTAACTCTCTAGGACGTAGGAAAGTGCATTTAAAATGCCATCAATTAAATTTATCAAGAGTTATATAAAATTTAAAAAAAATGAAAAATTGTTATCTACCAAATTTGTTTTAAAATGTGAAGCCACTCCCATATGCAAAACGTTTAAACAAATGGAGAGATATTTATTATATAATATCTCTCTCTTTTCTTTCTGGAAGATATCCCAAAGTCAGAATTTAATTGAATTTGTTTTTTTCCCTATATTAAATAACTTTTTTAATTAAAAAACTACTTAACATATTTTACTGAATTTTTTTTTATATATTCTATGGGATAATGTGAATATTTCCTAAAAATTTCGAAGCAATTCGTGAATTTTAAATTTACTTAAAAAATGTTTGAAAAATTAGGTCCCATAGGGTTCAATGTATTTCATTTTTTCAACCCGGGTTCAATAAAAAACTAATTGGGTGATATTATTTATTTATATTCCCATAGGTCCTACAGACCGTCTGAACAACATACTAAAATTTCATTTTGATAAACTCATTTTTACGGCAGTTATCGTGCTAACGGACAGACAGACAGACAGACAGACAGACAGACAGACAGACAGACAGACAGACAGACAGACAGAATGAACAAAGTCATAAACACTTTTCAACTTTGTTGTAAAGTGTTAAAAAAAGTTAATTAATTTATTTTGCATTAAAGTCATTTGCAATCTATTTAAAATATTGTTATCGTAATTAGCTATACTTAAATTAAAGATTAAACTTCATTATAAATTAATGGTTTAAGATAAAAATGATTCATAAACGTTAATGACGTATTTTCTTCTCTTTATATTTATTGACATACTTAACGAGTTTGTTAAAGTGCCATATTAAGTAATAAAAATTTGATAAAAATTGTCTTTTATAATTAGGTAATTCAGTAACATTTTCTGTTACAGAAATTTAATAAGTTCTAGCACCAAAGGATAACGATAATATTTGCTTGATAAATATGATAATAAGAAAATGCAATATATTTAGATGACTTAACAGTCATTTTAAACCTCAGTTTAATTTAAAATAAATAATAAATGTGATAGTGAAAAGTTTATGTTTTAAATGATGAAAGACGAAAATTCCAAATTTTCAAATGATATATATTAAACATTTTCTTTGAAGAGTTTTAATAGCATTTTTTTTCAGCCTTTTTAACACTTTACAACAAAGTTGAAAAGTGTTTATGACTTTGTTCATTCTGTCTGTCTGTCTGTCTGTCCGTTATCATGATAACTGCCGTAAAAATGACTTAATCAAAATGAAATTTTAGTATGTTGTTCAGACGGTCTGTAGGACCTATAGGAATATAAATGAATAATATCACCCAATTAGTTTTGGATTGAACCCGGGTTGAAAAAATGAAATACATTGAGCCCTACCATTTAATATGTTAACAGAATTATAAAATGTACGCCATTTCCATGCAGAAATGTCATCAACTACTTTCATTATGAGTGTTGACTGTCGACGTCATATTTAAGGACCAGTCGCCATTTCCAATGTTTGAAGGACGGGTGGAAATGGTTATTTTGCACTTTAAAGTAAATCAGATTCAAAGTGAAAATAATTTATATTTTGCATTTTGAAGATTAATTTATTTTAAAGAATGGGTAAAAGTGGTTATTGAAAAACTTTTCTTTTACTCATTAATTTGTAATTTCCTTTCCTTTCAATTTCCTTTTCTTTTAATTTCCTTTCCTACTTTTTAATTTCCTTTTACTCATTAAATATTTCCTATTACTCGTTAATTTCTTACTTTTTATTACATCCCTCATATATATTAACAATTTTCCAGAAAAATAAAAATTCGAAATAATGTCAATAATAGTTGGTCATGAATCTTGTTTCGGATCATAAATATTTTAATTATAGTCACAAAACTCTCCAATAGAGGGTGCTTTTAAATTTTAAACTTGCTATATCTTTTTATTAACACTTTACAACAAAGTTGAAAAGTGTTTATGACTTTGTTCATTCTGTCTGTCTGTCTGTCCGTTAGCACGGTAACTGCCGTAAAAATGACTTAATCAAAATGAAATTTTAGTATGTTGTTCAGACGGTCTGTAGGACCTATGGGAATATAAATGAATAATATCACCCAATTAGTTTTGGATTGAACCCGGGTCAAAAAAATGAAATACATTGAGCCCTATGGGACCTAATTTTTCAAACATTTTTTCAGCGGATTCAAAATTCACAAATCGCTTCGAAAATTTTATGTAATATTCAAATTGTTCCATAAAATATATAAAAAAAATTCAGCGAAATATGTTCATTAGTTTTTAAATAAAAATTGAAATAATAATAACACCTCTTATATGAAGCGATCACGTGACCATGATATGAAAAGATCACGTGGCCCACTTTAGAATGATATATGGCATCCATCTTGTCTCAAAATCGTGATTTTAAAGTTCTTTTTAATTCAAATTGAGTGTTGTATTCGTCCTGAAACCACTTTAGTTTTGCTTAAATTCTGTGCATCTACATACTGAAACAACGCAATTCCAATATATTTGAGTTTAAATGCTCATCCAAATTTGATTATTTCTACAACGAAACCCATTTTTCATCTATGTAAAATATAAACAGCAAAATATGTAGAATGAGTTGTATTAGAATTGCTGTATATCTTTAACACAAAATCATTTAGTTCATGGAGTCTGCGTAGCTGATATGATTGAAATATTCATTGATTTTGCAAAGAGAAGGACGATTTTTTTCGATGAAGTTTTACGCATAGAGTTTAATTACTTGTAGCTCCATGGTCTTAATTTTTAAATAAAATAAATTATTAATAGTATTGTGATGAATGACATGAATGGGAAATTATTTATGAATAAAATTCTGCTTTTATAGAGAGAGCCAGGTGTGATATTTTTTCTATGACGTCATTTGAATGAATTTCAGTTGTTTTCGATGAAGTTTTCAAATATAATAAATTATCGTAGTATTATGATAATTCTAAAATTATTACCGAGGAATGTATTTTAGAGATGTTTAAACCAGGCAATTTATATTTCAATGCCGTCATTTGAATGAAGTTCATTTTTTTCGAAGAAGGTTAAGTTTTCAAAATTAATAAATTAATGTAGTATTGTGATAAGTTTTAGAATATTCCCGAGGAATGTATTGCATTTTAGACATGTTTAAATAACATTGCATTGAAGTTGGAAAGTGTTTCATAATCAATGCTTTAAGCATGATTGATCTTTCTTGTTAATTTTATAAAAGAACTGATATTATTTTCGAAATACTGGCAAAAGTAATTTCACACAAACTCCAATACTATTTGTTACATAGTTATTTTTTAGAATATGTAACATTGCTGAATTGTGGGAAGGACTTCGATCTATAAAGGACGGTCCCTAGTTCTTTCAGCAATATCTATAAGGTTCCCCTTTGGCCACCTGAAACGGAAATGGACAGTGGACTCGGACATCATGCCAGTGGGGGCACTTTGAAGATAGAAAAACGCTCGATGGGTGGTGAGCGAACGTTGGGGCACAGTATGTTAAATATAAAATGCTGCCTTGAAAACTTTCTGAAAAATTCAGCTAAAGTTGAGGAATGAAACAGTTTCTACTGATAAAATATGTACTAAATTATTAAATTATTTTTCATATACTGAGCCATATTTTCTTTATACTCATAAAATCCGCCGATAGCAGAAGTACCCAAAGCCAGAAATGTATTTGCTGACTGTGGTGTGTTACTTTGTATTTGTTGGTGGGATTCAAAATAATATGTTTAATAAAAAATAATATACAGAAATTTGAAATGAAATATAATTTCATCACGTAATTATAACAATATGCAATAAACTGACTGACTAATGAAGTGGTGCATCAAAATTATCGAAGCATTTCCACTATAGCTGGAATCTTGGCTTTGGTGGTTTTTGATCCGCCTTAGCTTCTAGACAAAGGGGAAAATAGAAAATTTGAATTACGGTTGACGATATGAAAGGATTTTTAAACACGTGCATGTCTTTGATTTTCAGAAGTAATAAAAACGAAATTTTATATCCCTTCGCTTGCCAATCGTAAAAATCTGATGTGGGCAACACATGACTTTCCTTATATAATGTAATGAATTTACTACTTTTACAGTAAAAAAATAGGTTTTTCTTATAGTAGATACTAATATTCTTTCCAAGAAAATGAATTTTTGACAATGAGTCGTCATTTTCATTGATTTAGCGTCATTTCTATCCATTTAGCGAGATTTTCGTTAATTTGGCAACATTTAAAAAAGGCGCCAAGTTGGCGACATTCCGTCAAATTCGTCGCCAAAACCTCGCCAAGCGTTATGGACGAAGAAATAAGTTATTCTTACAGCAGATAAATGACTATTGGCGTTCAAATACAAAAGTATTACTTAAAGTATCTTTTTACATGAACGAGCTAGATCCACGAGAATGATGTCACCCAATTTATCGCATGATATTACATATGAAAAGTGAGCATGTGTCTCTATAGAAAATATTTTTTTTTAATTTTATATGACTTTTTGATATTTTTTTTGAAAAATGTAAAATATCGCAAGAACGGTTCATGTTAGCGTTCTAAAATTTATGTAAATCGTTTTCTAATGAAAAATTACATAAGAAATGTCTATTTGCGTAACTTTATTAGAGGTTTTGATTTTTTGACGATTTTTTTAAAATTTCATTCGAAAATTTAGGAGGGTTCTGAACATTCGATTGCATATAAAAACAATAGGCTTCCAGTGTTTATTGATTGTGATTTTTGGACCAAATTTTGTTCGAATTGGTCCATTCGTTCGTCAGTTATCGTCTCCACAGGCTCACTGACACGCACACACACACATACTTTCACACGCACATACACACGCACACACACACACACACACACATACATCACTTCAAAAATGTTTGATTCGTGATCAGGGATGTTTGAAACTGCTCTCCCGTCGAAAACTCGAATTCGAATTTTCGACCCCGTCACAATACTTTCCTTATACATTATGTATATAAGGAAAGTAAAAAGTAAACAATTAAAGCAATTTGTCGTAAATAAAAGTCCACATATTTTACCATTTAATATGTTAACAGAATTATAAAATGTACGCCATTTCCATGCAGAAATGTCATCAACTACTTTCATTATGAGTGTTGACTGTCGACGTCATATTTAAGGACCAGTCGCCATTTCCAATGTTTGAAGGACGGGTGGAAATGGTTATTTTGCACTTTAAAGTAAATCAGATTCAAAGTGAAAATAATTTATATTTTGCATTTTGAAGATTAATTTATTTTAAAGAATGGGTAAAAGTGGTTATTGAAAAACTTTTCTTTTACTCATTAATTTGTAATTTCCTTTCCTTTCAATTTCCTTTTCTTTTAATTTCCTTTCCTACTTTTTAATTTCCTTTTACTCATTAAATATTTCCTATTACTCGTTAATTTCTTACTTTTTATTACATCCCTCATATATATTAACAATTTTCCAGAAAAATAAAAATTCGAAATAATGTCAATAATAGTTGGTCATGAATCTTGTTTCGGATCATAAATATTTTAATTATAGTCACAAAACTCTCCAATAGAGGGTGCTTTTAAATTTTAAACTTGCTATATCTTTTTATTAACACTTTACAACAAAGTTGAAAAGTGTTTATGACTTTGTTCATTCTGTCTGTCTGTCTGTCCGTTAGCACGGTAACTGCCGTAAAAATGACTTAATCAAAATGAAATTTTAGTATGTTGTTCAGACGGTCTGTAGGACCTATGGGAATATAAATGAATAATATCACCCAATTAGTTTTGGATTGAACCCGGGTCAAAAAAATGAAATACATTGAGCCCTATGGGACCTAATTTTTCAAACATTTTTTAAGCGGATTTAAAATTCACAAATTGCTTCGAAAATTTTATGTAATATTCAAATTGTTCCATAAAATATATAAAAAAAAATTCAGCGAAATATATTCAGTAGTTTTTTAAATAAAAATTAAAATAATAATTACACCTCTTATATGAAGCGATCAGGTGACCATGATATGAAACGATCACATGACCCATTTCAAAATGATATATGGCATCCATCTTGTTTCAAAATCGTGATTTTTTTAAGTTCTTTTTAATTCATATTGAGTGTTGTATCCGTCCTAAAACTACTTTATTTTTGCTTAAATTCTGTGCATCTACATACTGAAACAACGCAATGACAATATATTTGAGTTTAAATGCTCATCTGAATTTGATTATTTCTACAACTAAGCCTATTTTTCACCTATGTAAAATGTAAACAGCAAAATATATAGAATGAGTTGCATTAGAATTCCTGTATTTTTTTAACACAAAATAATTTAGTCCATGGAGTCTGCATGGCTGATATGAATGAATATTAATTGATTTCATAAAGAGAAGGACGATTCAAGCATAGAGTTTAATTTTTTGTAGCTCCATGGTCTTAAACAAAATGTTTAAATAAAATAAATTATTATAGTATTGTGATGAAGGAAATGAATGGGAGAAAGTTATGATTGAAATCCTGTTTTTATAGAGAGATCCAGGAGTGTTATTTTTTCTATGACGTCATTTGAATTAATTTCAGTTGTTTTCGATGAAGTTTTCAAGTATAATAAATTATCGTAGTATTATGATAATTCTAAAACTATCACCGAGGAATGTATAATATTTTAGAGATGTTTAAACTAGGCAATTTATATTTCAATGCCGTCATTTGAATGAAGTTCATTTTTTTCGATGAAGGTTTAAGTTTTCAAATATAATAAATTAATGCAGTATTGTGATAAGTTTCAGAATATTACCGAGGAATGTATTGCATTTTCGACTTGTTTAAATAAAATTGCATTGAAGTTGGAAAGTGTTTCATAATCAATGCTTTAAGCATGATTGATCTTTCTTGTTATTAGAATGCGTTTTCTACAATATTTATTTTACGTGTAATTTTATTTTTGTGATAAGAAAGATTTATAAAGTAACGAAGACAAGTCAAACAGTCGAGCAATAATAAATTTAAAGGGAAGACAAAAAATATTCAATGAAATCCAATTTACAATGAAAGGCATGAAATTTAATCAAAGTTAAACGAGTGAAAAAATTATGGAAATAAATTCGAATATCAAATGTTGATAAAATGTAGTTTGAGGTCGAGCAATTACGTAGTCATTGTGCTATTTTGTAAACAAAATAAAACAAAACAAAACAAAAAAAAACAAAAAAAAAAACTTTCGAATTAATTTTTCTTTTGTATTGGAAATTCATGATTGAGTTTTACGTTTGCAGAACAAAAATATCTGATGGGGGCATCACATGACTTTCCTTATATAATGTAATGAATTTACTACTTTTACAGTAGAGTAAATAGGTTTTTCTTATAGTAGATACTAATATTCTTTCCAAGATATTGAATTTTCGACAATTAGTCGTTATTTTCATTGATTTAGCGTCATTTTTACCCATTTGACGAGATTTACGTTAATTTGGCAACATTTCAAAATGTCGCCGAGTTGGCGACATTCCGCCAAATTCGTCGCCAATATCTCGCCAAGCGTTATGGACGAAGAAATAAGTTATTCTTACAGCAGATAAATGACTATTGGCGTTTAAATACAAAAGTATTACTCAAAGTATCTTTTTCATGCATGGAACGAGCTAGATCCACGAGAATGATGTCATCCAATTTATCGCATGGTATTACATATGAAAAGTGAACATGTTTCTCAATAGGAAATATTTTTTTTTTATTTTATATGACTTTTTGAAAATTTTTATGAAAAATGTGCAATATCTCGATAACGGTTCGTGTTAGCGTTCTGAAATTTACGTCAATCGTTTTCTAATGAAAAATTACATAAGAAATGTCTATTTGCGTAACTTTATTAGTGGTTTTGATTCTTTGACGATTTTTTTAAAATTTCATTCGAAAATTTAGGGGGGTTCCGAATATTCGATTGCATATAAAAACAATAGGCTTCCAGTGTTTACGGATTGTGATTTTTGTACCAAATTTGGTTTAAATCGGTCCATTCGTTCGTCAGTTATCGTCTCCACAGACCCACTGACACACACACACACACACACACATACTTTCACACACACACGCACACACACACACACACACGCACACACACACAGACATCACTCCAAAAATGTTTGATTCGTGATCAGGGATGCTTTAAACGTGCTCTCCCGTCGAAAACTCGAATTCGAATTTTCGATCCCGTCACAATACTTTCCTTATACATTATGTATATAAGGAAAGTAAAAATATTAATGAAAAAATATGATTTGTAATGCAGATGTTTGATTTTATATGCAATGTTTACATAACATCAACGACTATAATGTCTGAAATAAATTCAATTCTGTCAAAAACGGTTAATTTTCAATGCGTCCCATAAAATAAAAAATAATATTAAAAATCAACACCGCACATAAACTATTATGCCTAATAATTTAATTTTTATAAAAGGCTTATATTGTGGGTTATTCGTGAACAAAGTTTGAAAATTGAAGACTTTTAAAACTCTAATGGTTTCTGCTATTAACTACAATTAATAACTTCTGCGAAACTTTTCTCAACCATTTCTCTTGCTGTATTTACTTCAAAATTTTATCGTCTGCAAAGAATGTAATACCCAGCGTTACTCATTTCTCTTAAAAGGGTATTAACCCCGACTATCAGGTTTCGCAGTATATTTCAATTCTAGGTCTGCAAACATTTTAAGTCTTTTGTTGTATAGGAGCAATATTTTGTTCATCCTTTTCTGAGATAGTTTTCCCATCCATTATTAAATTTCAAGATATGACGGGCTAGAATCTCATGCCAAGAATTTGCATTATTAAAGGAGGAAATTAAAGTGAATGCGTAACAGCATGAGAGCAGTCGTGCATTGGGGCACGAATTCAATTCTAAAAAGGGGAAAACTCAATTCGATATGGCATTGTGTGAATAGGAATTTGGGGAAAGCGCGGTTTCACTTGATTGAATTTTTCATTAATATTTTATAACTTTTAATGTAGGGAATATCAGGGTTTGTTGCCCATATGGGCTTATCGAATGAAAAAGGAGCGATTTCCGGCCGTAGCTTCTTTAACACCGAATGAAATTTGATTGTGTATGAGAGTTTCGTTGATATAGTAATACACCACCGATTTGAATAAGATTTTGTACATAGCTTACATTGATCATGTTTTGGGGCATAACGAAGCCCGAATTTTTAATAATACTTTGAAAGTTTGTTTGCGACTTTTCGGTGATCAAAAGTGCAAAAGAATCATAACATTTCGGCAGTTCCAATTTATATACTATATATAAAATTTAAAATCTGTCTGTATATATATGTGTGTCTCTCTCTGTTTATGTGCGTGTGCGTGTGTACGTATGTGTGCGTGTGTGTATGTGTACGTGTGTGTGTGTGTGTGTGTGCGCGTGTGTGTGTGTGTGTGCGTGTGTGTGTGTATGTGTGTGTCAATAATATAAATTTAAAATTTTCGAATCCAATCGATTTCCGACAGTAGTTTTCTTAACACCGATTCAAATCTTATTGTGTGCTAAAGTTTCGTTGACTTGGTAAATCTCAACCGATACGAATAAAGTTTTATATATAGAGTGAACTCACCGGTTTTACATTTAGATCTACCTACTGAAACATTTGAGGTCAAAGGTTAGATAATATCAAGCCTATGGAGAAAAACTAATTTAAAATAATTCGTGCTCCAAACAGAATTTTCCATATGTTTGGTATAGCTTGTAGAATTGCAGATGTTATTAGGTTGTATTGTATATTAATTATTTAATATTTAATATTTTGGATTTAATATCTTCAGATTTTTGCCAGTTTCAAGGAGTCAATGTCTTGGTTATTGTACCCAGCTTCGCTTTAGCTTCGGATCGCGACAGTGCAATCTATAACAGCAAATAATTACCTCGTTACAAAATTTAGTCTATAGAACTAAATGCGTATGCTATTTCTGGAAATCAGTTGAGCTAGTTGCAACGCCAATTACTATCAAGTTGTAGAAGTTGGAAAAAAAATTAAATTAAATGTGGTGGCGAGTAATATTCTGTGAGTGCTCTTCTACGGGGCACGTTTGGAGTTTTAAAAAGGTAACCCGTTTCTGAACTAGACGTATAAGGGATTAGTTGACTACGAAACAATATAAGAAATTTCATGTCATCCATAAAGTCTTTCGTATTGCTTTCGCTCAAACAATTAGGATTGTTTCAAAAACAGGACTAAGAATTGCCCTATTTGGTTCAAAGACCGTTAGAAAGAACGTTCAAGATTTCCTATGATGTCGAGATTGAAACTCTGTGATAACATTTTCGACCACTAAGGAACTGATTTGTGTGAAAATCGAACAATATTATGCTTCAACATAAAGCAACTAAAAATTTATGCAAATTAAAACAAAACAAAACAAAAGAACTCGATAAGTCTATCGTTTCCAAAGTTCAGCTGCAACACTGTACCGAATTTAATGATTTAATGGCTGTCTGAAGGTTAGATTTTCTGTTACAGCCCTAACAGCATTTTTTTCACAGTGACGTAAGATTTACGTCACACACTGTGACTTTGGGACGTCACAGGACGTCGCAGCACGTCTCGGCAATGTCATATTGAGGTCACAGCGAAGTCATTTTGGTCATTTTCATGGTCGTTTGTGACGTCGCATATTAACTTGTTTGTGACGTCACATTGTTACGTGTTAATTCAATTGTGGAAACGTTACAGGATATAGTCACAATGAAGTTACGAAGTTACTAATACGTAACGTCACATAGAAGTCACAAATATGATGTTACATTGTGACCCAGGTGCCATGTGACTACAACGTCACTGTCACACATGTGACGATCTTTGCTGTGAGGGAGGCGACACACACACATTTCCAAACACACATGCACATCTACACACATACAAATACATATAAATAGACAGACATATTTTTTATTACGCAAAATGGTGACTGTTCTGTGACATTCCTAGATATCTAGAGAATTACTTTAGTCCCGAATGCACGTATTGCTGTTTTAAATAAAGTTTTAGTTATCCTGATATTCAAATTAATTCTTGTACCTTGAGATAGGGGACACCATTGAAAAATAATTCTTATTAGGGGATGAGAACATTTCTTGAAAAGACGGCAAAAGTTGATGAACTTTTCTTCTAATAGTGAAAACATGATTCATAAAGGGAAAAATGTATAAGAAACAAACACACTAGGAAATTTCAGGAATAGCAATCTTCCCCTAATATTGCCCCTGTTCTGAGAATATACCCACAAAGTTGCAATAATATCCATATTTCTGATTTCCATTTTTATTTAGAAATTCCCAGTTGTAAGTTATTTAAGAAACTACGGAAAGAATTAGTATTACATCCAGACCTATCGAATCTTTTCAGCCGGAATAAACTCGTAATAAGATCTCGAAAAATATCGCTTATTGGTTTGTATGGTCGACCCTAACTGATGCATCTGTTTTCTAATACTTACACTCCAGTTACTAAATCACGAATAAAAGAAATGTGGGTGTCGGATATCAGGCTGTGGAGAAGTTTCCAGAGCTTGAATTAGAACTAACTGATAATATTTCCGGGTTCGTAGAAAATAACAAGAAATTCCATTCTGGGCGCAGATGCGACAGGGGGACTGTCTGCGAAGAAAGATGGGGAGTAAAACTAATAGAAGTTATTAGACAGTTTTCGTTCTTTCCAACAAGGTAAGGAAAATGTTATGAGTTAGAAGAGGAATAGTTGTATTTGATGCGTTATTTATATTTTATAGGAAGCACCCATGAATTACCTGACGTTTCCGGGGTCCTAAATAAGCGCTCGCTACTTAAATAATGCATTTATAGAATACTTTCTTCAAATCATTTTCTCCTTTCGTTTCAAACGAAATCACCACACATGCGCTCCGTGACCATTGACACTTAAATAACCCCTTTTATGCACAATTATATCAAATTTTGTCCTATGCTACCAATCTAAAAAAATATTAAACTTCGAAATTTTCACACGAACTTCAAAATATTCTATTTAGTTCTAGATGTTTCGATAATGAAGCCGGATATAACATTTCGTGAAAATCCATTAATATTTGTGGCAGCTATTATTACATAAGGAATATACTCCAGATAAACGACAGACAGGCAGACAGACATCATTCTAAAAATAGTCAAAACGGGTTCAGGAGGTCCTAGAACATATACTGGCATCAAGCTCTCGAAATCGAACATTTTCGTGAAACTTTCTGTATACTATATTCTACACTATGAGAAAGTAATACACAAACGAAACGTAATCCTTTTTCTAAGACATGGCTAAAACAACACTGTGAGAACCAAGGCATGTTTTGACGGGTTTGCTTAGTCACCGGGATTAAACTCGATCGCACTTCTTTAAGGGAACGCACACTTTAAATTTTTATGCGTTTGCTTGAAGAATCAACAAAAATAAAATCACGCAGTAATTAAATTTTTTTGGGTTTGAATGCGAAAATATACACACAACTGTTTACCAGACTAAATTATGCTAATATTCCCTTTTCGGATGCGGACAAATTAGCATCAGATATCCTTAAAAATGAAAATTTCGACGTATTTAAAAATAAATAAATAAACATGAAGGAAATGTTTACAAGATTTGGTTCAAAGATCGATAGAAAGAGCTTTCTTTGATATTTCCGATGGTGTCAAGATGGAAATTCCGTAATCAGATCTTCGGTCATCAAGGAACCGATTTATATGAAAATCGCTCAAGATCGTGCTAAAAAAATAACTAAAAAACTAATTCAAAAATCTCGCCTAGGTGTATTCTCTCGGGGTCCCAAAATACATCTGTAGCAAATTTTGTTGCTTTCTAACGTTTAGATAGCCCATTTTGTTGCTATCTAACGTTTAGATTTCTCGCTATAACGACATGAAAATCCATTAATATTTGTGGCAGCTATTGTTACATAAGAAATAGACCCCAAATAAACGACAGACAGGTAGACAGACATCATTCTAAAATAGTCAAAACGTGTTCAGGAGGTTCTAGAACATATACTGGCATCAAACTCTCGAAATCGGAAATTGTCGTGAAACTCTCTGTATACTATATTCTATAATATGAGAACGTAATAACACAAACGAAACGTAATCCTTTTTCTAAGACATGGCTCAAACAACACTGTGAGAACCAAGGCATGTTTTGACGGGCTTGCTTAGTCACCGGGATTAAACTCGACCGAACTTCTTTAAGGGAACGCACACTTTAAATTTTTATGCGTTTGCTTGAAGAATCAACAAAAATAAAATCACGCAGTAATTAAAATTTTTGGGTTTGAATGCGAAGATATACACACAACTGTTTGCCAGAGTAAATTATGCTAATTTTCCTTTTTCGGATGTGGAAAAATTAGCATCAGATATCCTTAAAAATGAAAATTTCGATGCATTTAAAAATAAATAAATAAACATGAAGGAAATGTTTACAAGATCAGGTTCAAAGATCGATAGAAAGAGCATTCTTTGATATTTCAGATGGTGTCAAGATGAAAATTCTGTGATAAGATTTTCGGTCATCAAGGAACCGATTTATATGAAAATCGCTCAAGATCGTGCTAAAAAAATAACTAAAAAACTAATTCGAAAATCTCGCCTAGGTGTATTCTCTCAGGGTCCCGAAATACATCTGTACCAAATTTTGTTGCCATCCAACGCTTAGATTTCTCGCTATAACGACACGGATACACAAATATATTCTCATATTAGGTAAGAATAGCACACATATATCCGCAGTTACCTGGAATTTCAGATGAAAACCTCTGATTAAATACACCGAAACGTATACCGAATTTTTGAAAACCAAATAACGCTTTAATAATACACGTGATAATAACAAAAAAGTGTGGCTCAACTTGACTTTCTCATAGCAGAATCTATTATTTTCCAAATTTTACAAGAAAAAATTTGAAAAATCGATATCGCGGGTCCAAGTGATTACAACTATAGCGTGTTACTCTTCACTTTAAAGGGTTTGAAATTTTTTTTCGATTGATACCATACTTGACAATGTACCCCAGGGAGGGGGGTAACTTACCCCCAAGGGTGATATGGACGTCACGAACAAAAAAAATTGTATCGAAATGCATTGTATTAACAACATGAATTGTATTAACAACAATGATCGAAACTACAAAGTCTCCTGATCATTGAACCATAAATAAACCCTTTTATGCATGATTATTTCAAATTTTGTCTTATGCTGTCATGTTAAAAGTATATAAAATTTCAAATAAATTTCAAAGTTTTCGCTAGAAATAGGCAGAATTAAAAAAAATATCTGTCTATTTCTAGATTTTGTAACAACACAGCCGGATATAAAGTTTCGTGCAAATCCATTAATGTTTGTGGCTGCTATCATACACACAAGAAATCGGCCATAAACATAGAGACATATATACAGGCAGTTCGACATACTGACAGATAGACGGAAAAAACATATCAGAACAATTTCATATACCTGTTATTAATACAAGGAAAAAAATTGTTTCACAATACTACTGTTAAACACAACTACCTTAAATGCTATTCTGTCTATAAGTTTGTTGATCTATATAATACCTATTGTACTGATATTGATATATTTAATTTGACTCCTGTCTGTTTTAAAAAAACCTGTTTGAATGTGCTTGACATGTATACGACTTAGTATTCTTGTATCTTATATTATTCTGTTCTTTTTATTTGTGTGTGGCTACTGTAACTGGTTTTCATCTGTAGTTACCACGTAAATTGAATAAAATAGATAAAAATAAAAATTATGTCAAATTTTGTCTTATCCTGCCGTGTTAAAAAAATATAAAATTTCGAATAAATTTCGAAGTTTTCATTCGAAATTAAGAACATTCTATTTAGTTATAGTTTTTTGATAACAAAGTCGGACATAAAGTTTCGTGAAAATTGATTAATATTTGTGGCTGGATAAGACAAAACACAAGTCGGTTTCTTGTGTACACAAGAAACCGACTACAGGCACCAGACAGACAGACAGACAGACGGAGCACTCCAAAAATAGTCGAAACGTTTTCAGGAGATTTTAAAACATATATTGACATCAAAATCTAGAAATCGAAAATTTTCGTGTAAACAATACTTTCTCAATACTACGTATGGAAAATAAAAATAATTTTTTTTTATTATCGAGTTGTAAAAAGTGCACATTTTTGAATATTTTTGTACTATTGGTATTTCTGGATGTTAATTCCGTCCGGAGATATCAAGAAAATACAATACACCAGCAATACAATACCAAGCATAAATTTATTATTTTAACACGTTTTTCTCAAAAAGCATATTTTCGAAATTTTTACGCTCATGTTATTTCAAGATCAGTTGATAAATTCTTACGAAATTTTGTTTACTTAGTAAAAACATCATCGTCCTTTATTTATAATAGGTTTATATGTGTAACTGATAGAATAAAAATTTTAGCAGAAATTTTTTTCAGAAGTAAAAATTTTGAAAACAAATTAAATTACAAAAAATATATATTTCATTAAAAATTACAATAACTATATAATACTAGTATGCAAGTATATATTATGAATGGTAGGGTGAATAAAACCCCAATCGAATTTGATTATATTCATAAAAATTCAAGTTATTATTAGCGGAACACCATATTATGATTTTATCGACAAAAAAGTAAAACCATAGTTAAATTCTAATAATATTTTATGTAATATTTCTCAATTTTCAATTATTCTTTTATTTTTAAAGAAAAATGTTTTTCCCTACCCTAGAAATTTTATTTCAATAACTGACAATTGGTTTTATAAAAAAAAAAAATGCTTAAAATTTTGTTTATTTTGTAGACATTTATACATTTTAAGAGAAGAGTGTCCCTTTAATAAACTTGAGATATCTATTGATTTATCGGATAAGGAGGGGGAGGGTCTGACTAAAGATAAATCTTAATTTTTTTGAACATGTTTTCAAAATTCGAACAGAAAATCAATACAAAAATAAATATGTTAAAAAATGTTACAGAAATTGTAATTTTCATCCACTCTAAACATCCACTCTAATTGAAAAACTAATGGACCGAATTTCATAAAATTTGGTAGGTATGTTTTTTGTGGGAAATCCTGATGTTCATTAGATTATAGTACGATTCGTAATAAAAGAATCTGTCTTCTTTGCGAAATGGTCGGCAGAAATTGCCTTTATTCACTCTAGCTAAAAACTAAGGGAACAAATTTAACAAAATTTGGTGTATAATATTTCAATGACCTACAAGTGATTTATATACCAAATTTAACAAAATTTGGTACATAAATCATTTGTAGGTTATTTAAATACGATTCGGGAAAACGGAACGGGCTATTTTTGCGAAATGGCCCGGGAAAATCGTTAAATATAAAAATAAAGGACTACGTGTGCTCAATGATATCAATTAAATTCCTATTTTATACGTGATTTTTGACAACATAAAGAACCCCATTACTCTAAGACTAGCCGTTCTTGAGATATTCTAGTTTTTTCGCGTTTTCGCTACGTCACCTTTGACAATAAGTCCAGCTATCAAATGGGAACCAAATTTAAGTTTAAAGTGCAAATTCAATGTCATTTAAATACTTATGGCTGTTATTTTGTGCAGATAAACTCAAATTATTATTGAAGAAATAAAGAGAACGTGAATATGAGTCTGCAGGGAAAGACATGTGCTGCCCACATCAGAATTTTTAACAATATTACAACAATGATTTATAGAAGTGAACGGGAATTATTTGCAGGCCATTTAAAAAAAAAATGTATGATCTATATTTAAGGATTCACCAAATTTTTGTAGAATAAAATGTTCAGCAAATTTAAGCTGTGTACCAAATTTTAACTCTCTAGGACGTAGGAAAATGCATTAAAAATGTCATCAAATAAGTATATCATGAAGAGTTATATAAAATTAAAAAAAAATTTGAAAAATTGTTATCTACCAAATTTATTTTAAAATGTGAAGCCTCTCTCATATACAAAATGATTAAACTCTTGGAAAGATATTTATTATATAATATATCTCTTCTTTCTTTCTGGAGGATATCCCAAAAGTCAGAATTTAATTGAATTTGTTTTTTTCCCTATATTAAATAATTTTTAATTAAAAAACTACTTAACATATTTCACTGAAATTTTTTTTATATATTTTATGGGATAATGTAAATATTTCCTAAAAATTTCGAAGCAATTTGTGAATTTTAAATTTGCTTAAAAAATGTTTGAAAAATTAGGTCCCATAGGGTTCAGTGTATTTTATTTTTTCAACCCGGTTTCAATAAAAAACTAATTGGGTGATATTATTTATTTATATTTCCATAGATCCCACAGACCGTCTGAAAAACATACTAAAATTTCATTTTGATAAAGTCATTTTTACGGCAGTTATCGTGCTAACTAACAGACAGACAGACAGACAGACAGAATGACCAAAGTCATAAACACTTTTCAACTATGTTGTAAAGTGTTAAAAAGAAAAACATTCAACACTTGTTAAATTTTGTACGGATAGCAGTGGGGAAAAAAAATGTGAATTAAGAAAAGTAATTATTTATTTAGCTCATAAATGCATAACAAACTCCACAAAAATTAAATTTGTAATCTGAAAACAAAAATTCTAAAATTAAAATAATTGTATTCTAAAATTAATAAAAAAGTTTTCCGAAAAAGCATTAACATTTTCTTTTCTCGATATTTCAAAATCCCTAATTTTTGATTTATGTGCTTTTTTCCCGCCAGCTCTAGATATTAGCTTTAAAGAGTTCAAATTGACGAAAATAATTTGCGATTTCATCCTAGTAGCTCAATTGTAAGAGCATTGGCTGGTCGGTATGAAGATTCGAGGTTCGAGCCCCCAGTTGAAACAGCAAGGCTCTTTACAATGACGCTCGAACAAATTAATTCTGCTGGTTAGTGTACTGATGTCTAGGGTCTGAACATAATCCTATTACAACTAACATGGATTCAATGAATTCGTGGATATCGCACGTCGATTTCAAATCAATCGGGAGGCGAAGGACTATGCAGAAAGTTAACCTGGAGGACAAAAATGGCATCAAACGGCTAATTTGAGGTAAAAATAATAGGAGGTGATCAGCCAGATTGTGGAGTTGCATGCCAATCCGACATTAGAGGGAGGGAATTTGAGTCCACTTTCGCGATAAGAATTTGCAATGTCAATTGCAAATCAATGAAGATGCGCGGAACAGCATATTATGATTTTATAAAAAAAAAATCTGATGTGGGCAACACATGACTTTCCTTATATAATGTAATGAATGTACTACTTTTACAGTAAAAAAAAAGTTTTTCTTCTAGTAGATTCTAATATTCTTTCCAAGATATTGAATTTTCGACAATTAGTGGTCATTTTCATTGATTTAGCGTCATTTTTATCCATTTGGCGAGATTTTCGTTAATTTGGCAACATTTCAAAAAGTCGCCAAGTTGGCTACATTCCGCCAATTTTGTCGCCAATATCTCGCCAAGCGTTATGGATGAAGAAATAAGTTATTCTTACAGCAGATAAATGATTATTGGCGTTCAAATACAAAAGTATTACTCAAAGTATCTTTTTTCATGAATGAAACGAGCTAGATCCACGAGAATGATGTCAACCATTTTATCGCATGATATTACATATGAAAAGTGAACATGTTTCTCAATAGGATTTTTTTTTTATTTTATATGACTTTTTGATATTTTTTTAAAAAAATGTGCAATATCTCGAGAACGGTTCATGTTAGCGTTCTAAAATTTATGTCAATCGTTTTCTAATGAAAAATTACATAAGAAATGTCTATTTGTGTAACTTTATTAGTGGTTTTGATTTTTTGACGATTTTTTCAAAATTTCATTCGAAAATTTAGGGGGGTTCTGAACATTCGATTGCGTATAAAAACAATAGGCTTCCAGTGTTTACGGATTGTGATTTTTGTACAAAATTTGGTTCGAATCGGTCCATTCGTTCGTCAGTTATCGTCTCCACAGTCCCACTGACACACACACACACACACACACACAGACATCACTTAAAAAATGTTTGATTCGTGATCAGGGATGCTTGAAACGTGCTCTCCCGTCGAAAACTCGAATTCGAATTTTCGACCCCGTCACAATACTTTCCTTATTATATAAGGAAAGTAACAAATCAAGAAAGATCAATCATGCATAAGGAATTGATTATGAAACACTTTCTCACTGAACTGCAATTTTATTTAAATATCTGTAAAATGCGATACATTCAGCGGTGATATTGTTTTAATTATCACAATACCACAATAATTTATTTTACTTAGGGAGCTTAAAACTTCATCGAAAAAAAATGAACTTTATTCAAATGACGCCACCGAAATATAAATCGTCTGACTCTCTATCTAAAAGCAATGAATATTTCATTCATAATACTTTTATTCCAGAGTCCAGAACTAAATAATTTTGTGTGAAAAAAAATCAGCAATTCTTATACAATTCATCTTACAGTCACTTGTTTACATCCTGCTTCCAGTAAAATTAGGTTTCGTTGTTGAAATAAAAATAATAATAAATTCGTTATTGAAAGTTTGATGATCATTTAAACTCAAAAATATCGAAATTACGTTGGCGCAGAATATAGATGCACAGACGATACGCAAAAATGAAGCGGTTTTAGGACGGATGCAACACTAAATATAAATGTAAAAGAACTTTGAAAATCACTATTTTGACACTGGGAAAAAAGATGGATGCCATATTTTATTTTGAAGTGAGTCACGTGATCTCCTCATATGATATGGGTGTAATTATTATTTTAATTTTTATTTAAAAACTACAGAACATATTTCACTGAAATTTTTTAAAAATATTTTATGGCATAATTTACACTTTTCTTAACATTTTCGAAGCAATTTGTGAATTTTAACTTCGTTAAAAATTGTTTGAAAAATTAGGTTCCATAGGGTATTTCACTTTTTCAATCCAGGTTCATTCCAAAGCTAATTGAGTGATATTATTTATTTACATTCCCATATATGTCCCACAGACCGTTTCAACAACATACTAAAATTTCATTTTGATAAAGTTATTTTTACAGCTGTTATCGTGCGAACGGGCAGACAGACAGACAGAATGAACAAAGTCATAAACACTTTTCAACTATGGTGAAAAATGTTAAAACAGAAACTAGAAGAAAATTATAAAAATATTTTATATAATATTTCTCATTTTGTATTCAATTAGAAGAGTTGATTAATTGGGAGAGCGTCAGGGGGCCAGTATGAGGATTTGCGATTTGAGCCCTGGAAAGAACAGCAAAGATCTCCATAGCGTATTTAATTAACTAGCATTATAATAGAATTACGACTTTTTAAATCATTTTATCTGGGAAAATGGCGAAATTGGTACATTCTGAACCCAATGGTTAGCATGGGGAACCGTAAATGACGCATCTGGCTTACACTTACTTCAGTTATTACGTTACGGGCAGAAATACATGGCTTGTGAAAGCATATCAAGCAACAAATAGATTTTTTCGGAGCCTGTATCAGGAACGAAGTGGGTTTGATAATATTTCCGGAAATACACAGAGAGGAGCAAGAAGTTTCATTCCAGGCCCAGATGCGATGGAGTTATTCAAGAGGAAAGATGTTGGATAATATATTTTGTATAAGGCTGTTTTCATTTTATGGAACTTGGGTGAGACATTTTATGAGTTCCAGAGAAAATGTGGCATTGAGTGTATTTTTTAAAAGTCGATATAATTTGAGAGAATATCGTGAAATACATAGGGCCCATTTAAGATATATAAAGGAAGAAAAATCGGATGTAGACAGCACATGACTTTATTTACAGACATAAACTGATTATTGTTAATTTCCTTTCCACAATACATTAAATTGAGCTTAGCTGCACACACGCATGCGACCGATATTTATTTGAAATGATGCCAAATTCTGAGTTTTAATTCATTATTACTTTCCTTATATACATAATGTATAAGGAAAGTATTGCGACGGGGTCGAAAATTCGAATTCGAGTTTTCGACGGGAGGGCACGTTTCAAGCATCCCTGATCACAAATCAAACATTTTTGAGGTGATATCTGTGTGTGTGTGTGTGTGAGTGTATGTGTGTCAGTGAGTCTGTGGAGACGATATCTCACGAACGAATGGAGCAATTCGAATAAAATTTGGTACAAAGATCACAATTCGCGAATACCGAAAGCCTATTGTTTTTAAATGAAATCGAATGTTCAGAACCCCCCTAAATTTTTGAGTGAAATTTTAAAAAAAACATCACAAAATCAAAACCTTTAATAAAGTTACGCAAATAGATATTTCTTATGTAATTTTTCCTTAGAAAACGATTGACATAAACTTGATTGACATAAACTTGATTGGGTGATATCATTCTCGTAGATCTAGCTCGTTCCATTAATAAGAAAAGATACTGTCAGTAATACATTTGTATTTGAACGCCAATAGTCATTTATCTGATATAAGAATAACTTATTTCTCTGTCCATAACGCTTGGCTAGATTTTGGCGACGAATTTGACGGAATGTCGCCAACTTGACAACTTTTTAAATGTTACCAAATTAACGGATATCTCGCCAAATGGATAAAAATGAAGCTAAATCGATGAAAATGACGACTAACTAACGAAAATTCAATATCTTGGAAAGAATATAAGTATCTACTATAAGAATAACCTATTTCTCTTGCTATAAAAGTAGTAAATTCATTGCATTATATAAGGAAAGTCATGTGTTGCCACATCATATTTTTTACTTTCCTTATATACATAATGTATAAGGAAAGTATTGTGACTGGGTCGAAAATTCGAATTCGAGTTTTCGACGAGAGAGCACGTTTCAAGCATCCCTGATCACGAATCAAACATTTTTGAAGTGATGTCTGTGTGTATGTGTGTGTCAGTGAGCCTGTGGAGACGATAACTGACGAACGAATGGACCGATTCGAACGAAATTTGGTACAAAAATCCCAATCCGTAAACACTGGAAGCCTATTGTTTTTATTCGCAATCGAATGTCCAGAACCCCCTAAATTTTCGAATGAAATTTTGCTAAAATCGAAACTGCTACTAAGCTGCTAAAAGAAATCGAAACCGCTACTAAAGTTACGCAAATAGACATTTCCTATGTAATTTTTCATTAGAAAACGATTGACATAAATTTTAGAACGCTAACATGAACCGTTCTCGAGATATTGCACATTTTTCAAAAAAATTATCAAAAAGTTATATAAAATAAAAAAAATATTTCCTATTGCGAAACATGTTCACTTTTCTTATGTAATACCATGCGATAAATTGGGTGACATCATTCTCGTGGATCTAGCTCGTTCCATTCAGGAAAAAAGATATTTTGAGTAATACTTTTGTATTTGAACTCCAATAGTCATTTATCTGCTGTAAGAATAACTTATTTCTCCGTCCATAACGCTTGGCGAGATTTTGGCGACGAATTTGGCTGAATATCGTCAATTTGGCGACATGTTTAATTGTTGCCAAATTAACAAAAATCTCGCCAAATTGATAAAAATGACGCTAAATCAATGAAAATGACGACTAATTGAAGAAAATTCAATATCTTGGAAGGAATATAAGTATATACTATAAGAATAACATTTTTTTTAACTGTAAAAGTAGTAAATTCATTGTATTATATAAGGAAAGTCATGTGTTGTCCACATCAGATTTTTTATTTGGTGACATGTAGCATTTTAAAATAACCTGTATGTCAAAAATTAATAAAAAAACCCCCTTTAAATTAAAAATATCTCAAGAACGCTTTATCAAAGGTCTATTACTTTGTAAGAGATCTTAATGCATTTGAGCATATTTAGTTTTTTTATTTAATATTGTGGCGATTTTTGAGGGCTATTTCGCTAAAAAAGCAATTTCTATTTTTCCGAAAAGTACCAAAATCTAATCTTCACTATGGTAACCCACAAGAAACCTACCAAATTTGGTGATATTGCGTCGAGTAGTTTCGAGTTAGAATGTAGGCACACATTGCACAGTCACACAGAGACGGTACATTAAAAATTGTGCATCTGTGTTCTACAGTACTCGAAACGTGTACATCTGTCGAAAATTCGCACTTTCCTTATACATTACCATGCACTGTGGAAGAAAGTAAGCGAAGAGGTATGTGTAGGACATACATATAAAGCATTGAAATTCTATTTGAAATCAGAAGGAGGAAATTTTTGAGTACATGATAAATATCTCGAAAAAAAAAAGTTTGTCGCCTAACTAACTCAATGGATAGAACTCCAAAAGGCTAGTCGAAAATCGGTGAGTTTTTATCCTGTTGAGACAAGGCTTCTTTTATAAGATATCTAAAATTTCACTTTCTTCACTGTGGGAGATAAGTTAAAAATATTGAGTGACTTCCGTGACATTTATTTGCTTCCTGTTTCCAAAAATTAGTACTATTTTTAATGACTAAAAATAATGTATTCATAATACGATTGCTTCACTAGAGATTCAAGTCTGTTGTTGTTGTTGAGATCCAGACCGTCCGACCTACCAGAAAGGTGTAAGGTAACCGTTTGGACGGCCGGGAAGTGCCACCCAATTTAGACCAGAGCCCAGTGGGGTTAGGCATCCACAGGGATCGCACCCTCCTTCCCCTACCACCAACCTCTCGGAAGGACTTACGGACCCACATGTTTAACGTGATCGTACTCCGCATGAACACGGCGGCAGTTGTGGCAGCTTGCAAATCCAGCTCGCAAACCACCGGACTACCGCGCCTGAGATGTGCCAACAGCATGCGGTGCTCCCAGGTGGTCACCCACCCAAGTACTAACCGCGCCCGATGCTGCTTGACTTCGGTGATCTAACAAGAACCGGTGTTTTCAGCACGGTACGGCCGTTGGCAGATTCAAGTCTGTTGTTGAGACCCAGACCGTCCGACCTACCAGAAAGGTGTAAGGTAACTGTATGGACGGCCGGGAAGAGATTCAAGTCTGTTGAAGGCCCAGACCACACGACCAACCCAGGGGTTACGAGAGAGATTCAAGTCTGTTGAAGACCCAGACCGTCCGACTCGTCCAGAGGACTTAGAGTAACCAGTTGGACGGCCGGAGATTCAAGTCTGTGTCATTGTTTTGATAAAAAATTGATAATTTGCAGAAAGTATGTGCAAAATTATCGTATATATTGATGCAGCAACAAGTACGTTAATACAACTTTTAAAAATACGTCTAAACGCACGTCTGTATATCAACACTTACGTTCGTGAGGTAAGAACAAATTATTTTAGAATTTGTGAGGTCTAAATAACCTTGCGATTATTGTTTCCCGTAGTTTGCATTATAATTTACGTTTACCAAAACTAACAAGGCGAACTCGTTCGGTTGATAGACCAATCACACCGAACTAATCAGCATTTTCTGCATTCCTAAGGTAGAGTAGGAATATGTTTCGAATCGTAAAAGTTTAGTGGCTTCTTGAGTAGTGGGTTCTGACTAGAGTGTTCTTGGAATGAAAGAAGGGTTCTTCAGTAGACGATGAAGGATTCGAGTAATGAGTGGAAGGAAACTATATTCGATACAACGATGACTAGGAAGTGTCTAGTATTCGGGGTGCGACTGCAATACGGGAGCGAAGTAACAAAATACCGGGGTAAGCATATAAACTTTTTAAATGCGCATCCATGAAAGCATTATCACTAGCCTGGTATATTGTAGTAATTTGTAGATTTGTAAATTATTCTGGGCATGTGTAATAACAAATAGTATACATATTGTCCGTTGTTTTAAACAGCAAGCTGCTGTAATTTCTGTGAAGTCCCCAATAAACTGAGTTATATTTAAATAGTGCCGTCTTATGTTATTGCTCTTCGACCGAAAGGTCGAAATATCAAATAATAGTAAAGTTTGAGTTAAGTCAGTTTTGACAGATTAAGAAAAAATCCTCTACAAAGGCATGTAAAGAGGATAAAGATACAAATAAACTTTACAAACTTATATAAGACATCTGCTTTATTTGTTGGAATCCTTGATTTTTGCTTTATTGTGTATTAAGTACTCTACTCCTATTATTAACATCTCTTGATGCTTTGTCAATCACATTGATTTAGTGCTTTTAGTCTTTTATTTTATGTTTGTAGTCTATTGTCTTGTTATTTTTACTCGTTATTGCATATGTAGAATATCGTTGATTAATTCTAGTCTAGAATTTTGATCATTCGAAAACTGCTCCCTACCCGCGTTGTCAATCGCAGTGCAATACTCAAGGAATTTAATGGCGATAATAGTAATAGTAATAAATAATGCTAAAACTGTTGGGTTATTCATTGTAACTAGGGCAGGGATTTTGTAGTGAAAGAAAATAACGAATTTCGTCGAGCATTATTGAAAGTTTGTGCCCATATTCCGCTAATGAATAAACTTCCGCAGTGAATAAACTTCAAATTCTAAATTTTGTCAATACATTAATTAAACAGTGAAAGTTTTAAATTATAAAATCGCCAAGTATTCTTGCATTTTTAGATAGCACTAAGAAAGGCCAGTATAATAATTTGTTCAGATTTTTGCACCCTTTTGCACCCCAGTCCCATTTATGCAGTCCAAAGTGCCACACAATGGGCCAAATACTTTTATTTAGGACTTATAACGTCCTCTGCATGAGAAAATTCTAAACGCATTCATATTTTTTTTTTTTTAAATTCCATTAAAGCACTGAATTGAATTCTACTATTAAAAATCTGATGTGGGCAACACATGACTTTCCTTCTATAATGCAATTAATTTACTACTTTTGCAAGAAAGAAATATCTGATGTGGGCAACACATGGCTTTCCTTATATAATGCAATGAATTTACTACTTTTACTTTTACGGCAAAAAAAAAAGGTTATTCTTATAATAGATACTTATATTCTTTTCAAGATATTGAATTTTCGTTAATTAGTTGTCATTTTCATCGATTTAGCGTCATTTTTATCTATTTGGCGAGATTTTCGTTAATGTGGCAACATTTAAAAAAGTCGCCAAGTTGGCGACATTCCGCAAAATTCGTCGCCAAAATCTCGCCAAGCGTTATGGACGGAGAAATAAGTTGTTCTTATAGCAGATAAATGATTATTAGCGTTCAAATACAAATGTATTACTCAAAGTACCCTTTCTTATGAATGGAACGAGCTAGATCCACGAGAATGATGTCATCCAATTTATCGCATGGTATTACATATGAAAAGAGAACATGTTTCTCAACAGTAAATATATTTTTTTTAATTTATGGGATTTTTTTATAAACTTATTTGAAAAATGTGCAATATCTCGAGAACGGTTCATGCTAGCGTTCTAAAGTTTATGTCAATCGTTTTCTAAGGAAAAATTACAAAAGAAATGTCTACTTGCATAACTTTATTAAAGGTTTTGATTTTTTTGATGATTTTTTCAATATTTCACTCGAAAATTTAGGAGGTTCTGAACATTCGATTGCGTTTAAAAACACTAGGCTTCCAGTGTTTACGGATTGTGATTTTTGTACCAAATGTCGTTCAAATCGGTCCATTCGTTCATCAGTAATCGTTTCCACAGACTCACTGACACACACACACACACACACACACACACATACACATACTTTCACACACATACACACACACACAGACAGACATCACTTCAAAAATGTTTGATTCGTGATCAGGGATGCTTGAAACGTGCTCTCCCGTCGAAAACTCGAATTCGAGTTTTCGACCCCGTCACAATATTTTCCTTATGTATTATGTATATAAGAAAATAAATAGGTTTTTCTTATAGTAGATATTTATATCCTTTGCAAAATATTGAATTTTCGTCAATTTGTCGTCATTTTCATTGATTTAGTGTCATTTTTATCCATTCGGTGAGATTTTCGTTAACATTAAAAAAGTCGCCAAGTTGGCGACATTCCGCCAAATTTGGCGCCAAAATCTCGCCAACTGTTATGGACGGAGAAATAAGTTATTGTTATAACAGATAAATAACTATTGGCGTTCAAATACAAAGGTATTACTCAAAGTATCTTTTCTCATAAATGGAACGAGCTAGATCCACTAGAATGATGTCACCCAATTTATCGCAAGATATTACATATGAAAAGTTAATATGTTTCTCAACAGCTAATATATATTTTTTAATTTATGGGATTTTTTGATAAATTTATTTGAAAAAATGTGCAATATCTCGAGAACGGTTCATGCTAGCGTTCTAAAGTTTATGTCAATCGTTTTCTAGAGAAAAATTACATAAGAAATGGCTATTTGCGTATATTTATTAAATGTTGTGACTTTTTGACGATTTTTTAAAAATTTCACTCGAAAATTTAGGGGTGTTCTGAACATTCGATTACATTTAAAAACAATAGACTTCCAGTATTCACGGATTGCGATTTTTGTACCAAATTTCATTCGAATCACTCTATTTGTTCGTGAGATATCGTATCCACAGACTCTCTGACGCACACACACACACACACACACACACATACATACACACATGCACACACACACACACACAGACATCACCTAAAAAATGTTTGATTCGTGATCAGGGATGCTTGAAACGTGCTCTCCCGTCGAAAACTCGAATTCGAATTTTCGACCCCGTCACAATACTTTCCTTATACATTATGTATATAAGGAAAGTAAAAATAAAAAAAAAATAGTATATCGAGAGGCAAATCTGAAGAATAAAACATCCTTATTCGGTTTGTAAATCAATGTACAAAAAATTGATGTTTGATAAGTATATGAAAAAAATTATTTATTAATGTATTTAATTTTTATTTCCATCGTGAATCAAATGTATATAGAATTTATTAATTTTTTTGCCACCTTCAGAATCTGCCGAAAACTTCAATCAAGCCAAACAAACATCCAATGTCTCTAAAAATAATCTGTTTCGAAAGACGTGCTTGTGTTTATGTCTATACGTTGCGGTATTTACAATCTACCAGTCAAAGATTTCCTAGAGTATTTATAGAACTGCTTCCCCAGAAAAACATTCTTATTTGGGGATTTTTAAACCATTTATAATATAAGTTATCCAAACATATGAAGAAACACCATACAATCCGAGCAACAGTCATTTAATCTTGTTATCGAAATTATATTGAAAACTCATCGATGCGAAATTTAGGTAAGTGTAACATTAAAAGCTCAATATAAGTTCATGACATAAACACAAACCTGACTGGGGACGTTTCAGAAGCTTGGAATCACGTTCTCAGTGCAGATACGTTATCGGGATACTTTTTCAGCGCTCTTCACTAGAAAGGGGTAACTACATTAGCAATAACTAATCTTGAAACATAAAATCAACGTTACGAACTCTTGTAAATCAACGTTAAGAACTCTTGTAAATCAACGTTAAGAACTCTTGTAAATCAACGTTACCAACTCTTGTATAAATCAACGTCAAGAACTCTTGTAAATCCACGTTAAGAACTCTTGTAAATCAACGTTATGAACTCTTGCACAAATTTCATTATTTCACGCAGGTGGACTTAAATTTCGAAAACGCCTGAGTTCTTCATCATTGTTCTATAGTGAGTAAAGGCTTTATTGTCCCAGTCGAAAATCGATTTTCGAACTGGCCAGCATATTGTCTAGACATTGAGCTGCTAGAGCAAGATTCCTACTTCTTATGCTCGAAGAGGACCCTATAAACTCCTCCTGCTAAACTCAGATCGGGGTGCAAATGCCCATCTGAAAGATCCCCTCATCGCATTTTCTGTTTTTGTTTTATCCAACTGTGTGTGTCATCGTTATGTGGAAACTAGCATCATAATTTGTACGGTCCAATGAAAGTTTATAACTGGGTCTTTTTTCAGACCCCCCCCCCCCGATCCAGTATCATTGCATATATTTGTTTGGGCACCATCTTACATATATCATTATCCGAGGCGGGGATCTAACCGTGGATCTTCAAAATGGTTAGTCTGTTGTTTAACGATTCAGCTACTGGACCAAGATTTCAACATCTTCTATTCGAAGTGAGTCCTATATTCTCCGTAATCTGAAATCAGATCGGCGTGCAATTGCCGATGCAACCGATTTTTCTTATCTGGGTTACCACTCCGTGTGATTGTGATGCTAAGACTGGTTCTATAATTTATAAAGTCCACTGAAAATTCGTAACTGGTTTTTTTTTGACCCCACATTATCATTACGTCTAATCTGCATGAACAATCTGTTCGGGTGTTATAAAGTTCTCCTTGTTTCATTTGGGGATCGAACTGCTTGCTGATCTTTAAACTGGCTAGCCAAAGTTTTAATCGTTGACTACTAAGATAATATTTTTTTTTTGTCGAAATAGATTCTATAAATAAAACTGAAAAATAAAGAATGATTAACCCTATTATTTCGTAAGTGATTTTATTCGTATATTTAATTAATACATGTAAAAATATTTTTGTATTTTGATATTAGTTATTATATATGAACTTTTGGTGGAAATTATCCTATATCGGACAGTATATTTCTTATCTTTGACTAAATAACTTACCTTTATTTTATTGAATATTCTGTGTCAATTATTCTAACAAATAGGTTCTTTTTTGCTGTAGAAACCGGTTGATACATTGAATCAACTGTCTTAAACTGTCGCTGATAAAATATTTTTACGTTTAGGCCTTAATTTTACGAAGCAAACACAAATCCGTGACACTTCAAATATTTATTACGATTTAATTGCTCCGAGAATGGATTTTCCCAACCACCAAAGGTCGATGGCCTTTTTTGAAAAGACTTCGGGAATCTCACAGATGCTTTTGACACTAGTAACCGGCTTAGATTTGAATAAATTTCCTTGAAGTTTTAAGTTTAAACAATATTTGCACCAATTAATCTTCGAATTTTGTGATTAATTCATTTTCTCTTTGTATCTGTATTTAAAGAGTTTTCTTCTGAAATGTAAGGGATTACGTTTAGGAAATTTTATAAACGTAAAGTTCTACTTGTTTAGTGCTATACTCTGGGAGCCATTTAATTAAAATCCCAAGTTTATGACACAGAATTTGTTCAGTCGTATTTAATTTTCAGATTTTTTTTCCATGTGTGTTGTCAACTGTAAACCAACGGTGGCAATGTGATTGGGTGATGGCTTTTAATTAGTAATTGATAATGTAGTTGTGGTGAACAAAGTTGAAACCCACCATTACTTCTTTGCACAAGTTCCTTAATATAATCATTAATTAAAACACTACACATTAAAATCCACGCTTTAATTTTTTAAAATAAATATTATTTATTCACACATCTATTATTGTATAATTAAAATTACATTAATTTTAATAAACGATTAAGGAGGAGAAAACCACCGTGTGAGACCAGGTCGTTTGAATCTTATACCAAAGATTAACAATTGACTTAATATATACGAAGACTGGAACATACTTCTGTATTTTGGGTCTGTTGCTCAGCAAACTTATCACAATACTACATTAATTTATTGTATTTGAAAACTTAAACCTTCATCGAAAAAAATAAACTTCATTCAAATGACGGCATTGAAATATAAATTGCCTGGTTTAAACATCTCTGAAATGTGATACATTCCTCGGTAATAATTTTCGAATTATCATAATACTACGATAATTTATTATATTTGGAAACTTCATCGAAAACAACTGAAATTCATTCAAATGACGTCATAGAAAAAATAACAGGCCTGGCTCTCTCTATAAAAGCAGCATTTCATTCCAAAATAATTTCCCATTCATGTCATTAATCACAATACTATAATAATTTATTTTATTTAAAAATTAAGACCATGGAGCTACAAGTAATTAAACAGCGTTGTTAGCAGAAAATTTGGAAGAATATTGAAGACAGAAAATTCCAAAATGTGAATTTTTTAACTTTTTACGCGAGTGAAACAACTATATTCTTTTCATAAATGTACCACAAATATAAATCACTGCTTTTTACACTCGGCATAAACCTTGATTGGTAAATATCAGAAGCTCACTGGGAAATTTTGTAACATTTTCTGGGGTATAAATTTATATCATTTGCAGAACTAATTTTTGCAATAGTTTTTGTATTATTAGAATTATTTTAAACACTATAAAATATAATTTTTGTGTCTTCACACTAAAATCGTGATATTATACTTAATACAATGTTTGGAGAAAATATTAGAACATAGAATACTGAAATTTAAATTTTTATTAGATTTGCATATTTGGACATTACAACGGGAATCAACCGGATTGTCATTGCAGGTGACGGCATCGGAGGACTGGTTTTGTACTTTTCATGTACTCGTCAGTAGAGGATAGTCGACACTTATAGAAAAGAACTTGGGAAATAAGCATTTATTAATTTCCCTGCAATACATGGTAATGTATAGGGAAAGTATTGGAATCATGTCGAAAATCGCAACTCGAGTTTCGACGGATCTACACGTTTCGAGACCTCTAGAATTCGAAAAAACTATTTTTAGAGTAACGTCTGTGTGTGTCTCTATATGTCTGTCTGTCTGTCTGTGTGTCTGTGCAACGTATGTATCCAATCTAACTAAAAAACTAATGGATCGAATTTCACAAAACTTGGTAGATAAGTTACTTGTACGATACTCTGGTGCTGATTAGATTTTGGGATTATTCGGAAAGGAACAACCTGCCTTTTTTCAAGAAATGGCCCGCAAAAATATCATGTATCCACTCTAGCCGAAATACTAATTGACCAAATTTCACAAAATTTGGTAGATAAATCACATGTGGGATACTCCGGTGCTGATTAGATTCCGGTACGATTCGGAAAAGAACAACCTGCTTTTTAAGAAATGGCCCACAAAAATAGCCAATATCTAAAAAAAGACTACGTATGTTCAAATGTATCAAATAAATGCTTGTTTTATATGTAATTTTTGACGAGGAAAAGAATAAGAACAACTCTATTTCTCTAGGAATAACCGTTCTCGAGATATTTGAGATTTTTCGCATATTTTTATGCCGCCTTTGAAAAAATTTCCAATTACCAAATAAAAGCAGAAATTGAATTAAAAATGCAAATTTAGTGTCATTTTGTGCAATTAAGTTCAATTTAATGAGTTTTTAAAGAAATAAAGAAAAAATGAATTTGAGTCTGCAGGGAAAGTCATGTGCTGCCCACATCAGGTTTTTGTATAATGTTATACTTAAATACTTGGAATGTGAAACTCTATTAAACTTTTTTTCTTCGTTGTTTAGATCTAATTCTATCATAATTAGCATCTAAATATAAAAAATTATTTTCATTTGCTTTCTTTCACAAATTGTACTTTAAAAAATTTCATGAAGTTCCTTAAGAACAATTTTTACTTTCCCTGCAATACATGGTAATGTATAGGGAAAGTATTGGAATCATGCCGAAAATCACAACTCGAGTTTTCGACGGATCTACACGTTTCAAGACCTCTAGAATACGAAAAAACCATTTTTAGCGTGACGTCTGTGTGTGTGTCTGTGTGTCTGTCTGTGTGTCTGTCTGTGTGTCTGTGTGTCTGTGTGTCTGTGTGTCTGTTCAGATATTGTATCCACTCTAACTAAAAAACTAATGGACCGAATTTCACAAAATTTTGTAGGTAAGTCACTTGTGGGCGGGGCTGGTGCTGATTAGTTTTGGGTACGATTCAGAGTAAAAGAACCCGCCTTTTTTGTGAAATGGCCCGCAAAAACTTGTATCCACTGTTGCTGAAAAACTAATGAACCGAATTTCACAAAATTCGGTAGATGAGTCACGTATAGGTCACCCTGGTGCTGATTAGATTTTGGTACGATTCAGAAAAAAATAACCTGCCTTTTTTTGCAAAATGGCCCACAAAAATTGCCAAAATCTAAAATAAAAAACTGGGTATACTCAAATATATCCATTAAATGCTGATTTAATACGTAACTTTTAACGATGAAAATAATAAGACCAACCCCATTACACTAAGACTAGCCGTTCTCGAGATATTTTAGTTTTTCGTACTTTCCCTACGCCACCTTTGAAAATAAGTCCCGTTATCGAATGAGAACGAAAATTGAATTAAAAGTGAAATAAATTTAATTAAAATAAAGAGAACGTTAATATAAGTCTGCAGGGAAAGTCATGTGCTGCTCACATCAGATTTTTACTTTCCCTGCAATACATGGTAATGTATAGGGAAAGTATTGGAATCATACCGAAAATCACAACTCGAGTTTTCGACGGATCTACACGTTTCCAGACCTCTAGAATACGAAAAAAAAACATTTTTAGCGTGACGTCTGAGTGTGTGTCTGTGTGTCTGTCTGTCTGTGTAGATTTTGTATCCACTGTAACTAAAAAACTAATGGACCGAATTTCACAAAATTTGGTAGGTAAGTCAGTTGTGGGCGAGTCTGGTGCTGATAATTTTTGGGTACGATTCGGGATAAAAGAACCCGCCTATTTTTGCGAAATGGCCCGCAAAAGCTTGTATCCACTCTAGCTGAAAAACTAATAGACCGAATTTCACAAAATTCGGTAGATGAGTCACTTTTGGGTTAGTCTGGTGCTGATTAGATTTTGGTACGATTCGGAAAAAAATAACCTGCCTTTTTTTGCAAAATGGCCCGCAAAAATCGTCAAAATCTAAACTAAAGAACTAGATATACTCAAATATATCCAACGAATGCTCGTTTAATACGTATTTTTTTAAAAAAGAAAAGAATAAGACCAACCCCATTACACAAGGACTAGCCGTTCTCGAGATATTTTAGTTTTTCGTATTTTCTCGACGCCACCTTTGAAAATAAGTCCGGTTAACGAATGAGAACAAAAATTGAATTAAAAGTGAAATAAATTTAATTAAAATAAAGAGAACGTGAATATAAGTCTGCAGGGAAAGTCATGTGCTGCCCACATCAGATTTTTACTTTCCCTGCATTACATGGTAATGTATAGGGAAAGTATTGGAATCATGCCGAAAATCGCAACTCGAGTTTTCGACGGATCTACACGTTTCGAGACCTCTAGAATACGAAAAAACCATTTTTAGCGTGACGTCTGTGTGTGTCTGTCTGTCTGTCTGTGTGTCTGTCTGTGCAGATTTTGTATCCACTCTAACTAAAAAACTAATGGACCGAATTTCACAAAATTTTGTAGGTAAGTCACTTGTGGGCGGGGCTGGTGCTGATTAGGTTTGGGTACGATTCGGAATAAAAGAACCCGCCTTTTTTGTGAAATGACCCGCAAAAGCTTGTATCCACTGTAGCTGAAAAACTAATGGACCGAATTTCACAAAATTCGGTAGATAAGTCACGTATAGGTCACCCTGGTGCTGATTAGATTTTGGTACGATTCAGAAAAAAATAACCTGCCTTTTTTTGCAGAATGGCCCGCAAAAATCGTCCAAATCTAAACTAAAGAACTACGTATGCTCAAATATATCCATTAAATGCTTGTTTAATACGTAATTTTTAGCGAAGAAAAGAATAAGACCAACCCTATTACACTAGGACTAGCCGTTCTCGAGATATTTTAGTTTTTTCGCATTTTTCCTACGCCACCTATGAAAATAAGTCCAGTTACCAAATGAGGACGAAAATTGAATTAAAAGTGAATTAAATTTAATTAAAATAAAGAGAACGTGGATATAAGTCTGCAGAGAAAGTCATGTGCTGCCCACATCAGATTTTTTTAAGTTGGCAACAGGTCTATCGCATGGTTTGAATTATTCGGCTAATCAGCGATTGCTATTTCATACACTTTACTATAGCATGTGCTAAAACTGGTAGTTCAAACTATCATTTTTATCACTGATTATTCTGCTATTATTATTCTGAAAATTATGCTATTTTTCTACAAGAAATAATACTATGACAACCGTAAAATTCAAATAACACGAATGTGACTATTAAATTGAGCTAACTAAAAAAAAGTAACCGCTAAAACTTAACAGCAAAAAGAATTCACAACTATATGTCGGTACCCCAGTTTACTAAAAACAAAATTACTAAACATATTAATTTGGGTCGGAAGGCGAGTAAAATGCTATCTAGAGACAGTGGATATAGCATTTTTCTATTTACGCTTACATGCACTACACAGGTAATCTTTGGAATCTTAACTTTGTAAGTTTTGTTACAAAATACACTGTTCCAAATCTGAAAATTATTTTTTTAAGATAAAGTATACGACAGCTGTTAAAGTTTCGTTAATTATGCCATATCTAACAAATTATTTTTATTTTAAGGTTATTTACGTAGTAAGTTTGAGCGAATTTTTACATTATTACTAATTACTTGCTCATTAACAAGTTTTTTGCATGGGTGTTAAAATTATTCCATGGTATGTGAACTACCGCTACAAGTCATGTTTTATTTTTTACCTTAGAGAACTGCGAAATTGTATAAAATTGTTCTTAAAGTAGTTGGTGTATGGAAGCATAGAAAATAAATTAGAAAGATGAGCTTTATGGAGCTGCTTTTTGTATTTTTAAATTTTAATTTTGAAGAGTTGAAATAAGAACGGAGAAGTGCTCAAAGTTCAACAAAGTCCCCAGTTATTGAGCATGAGTCAATTGAATTAAGACGCATGAGTCAATTGCTTATAGAAATTCTGGTGTTGTACACAAAGCCACAAATCTGGTATTTTAAAGATTCCTTCCTGTACTACTAGCCTGCCAAGAACAGGGAAACTAACACTATTAAAGCATCAAGTTGCGATCTTTTTACTTTCTTTATAAACGTACATATAATGTATAAATACACGTGCATGTAATGTAGGAAAGTATTGTGACGGGGGTCGAAAATTCGAATTCCAGTTTTCGACGGGATAGCTCGTTTTAAGCATCCCTGAACACGAATCAGACGTTTTTGAGGTGATGTGTGTGTGTGTGTGTGTGAAAGTATGTGTGTGTGTGTGGGTTTGTGTGTGTGTGTTTTGTTTGTGTGTATGTGTGTGTGAAAGTATGTGTGTGTGTGTGTGGGTTTGTGTGTGTGTGTTTTGTTTGTGAGTATGTGTGTGTATCTGTGAGTCTGTTGAGACGATAACTGACAAACGAATGGACTGATTCGAACGAAATTTGGTACAAAAATTACAATCCATGAATACTGGAAGCCTATTGTTTTTAAAAGCAATCGAATGTTCAGAACCCTCCTAAATTTTCGAGTGAAATTTTGAAAAAATCATAAAAATTAAAACCTTTAATAAAGTTACGCAAATGGACATTTTTTATATAATTTTTCCTTAGAAAACGATTAACATGAACTTTAGAACGCTAGCATGAACCGTTCTCGAGATATTGCGCATTTTTCAAATAAATTCATCAAAATATCCCATAATTTAAAAAAAATATTAACTGTTGAGAAACATGTTAACTTTTCATATGTAATATCATGCGATAAATTTGGTGACATCATTTTCGTGGATCTAGCTCGTTCCATTTATGAGAAAAGATACTTTGAGTAATACTTTTGTATTTGAACGTCAATAATCATTTACCTCTTTAACTTATTTCTTCGTCCATAACGCTTGAGGATTTTGGCGACGAATTTGGCGGAATGTCGCCAACCTGGCGACTTTTTAAAATAATGCCAAATTAACGAAAATCTCGCCAAATGGATAAAAATGACGCTAAATCGATGAAAATTACGACTAATTGATGAAAATTCAATATCTTGGAAGTAATATAAGTATCTACTGTAAGAATAACCTATTTTTTTTTACTGTAAAATTAGTAAATTCATTGCATTATTTATATAAGGAAAGTCATGTGCTGCCCACATCAGATTTTTTAAATATGTTTTGTTATATTTAATGATGTATGATGTTTAGCGGAAACAATCATCTTAATGGAAAATTCAGTCATTTAGATTCTAATTCATGGACGACAATATACATGCGCAAAGACTAGATTTTGCACTTCACTGGAGGAGGGGGGAGGACATTGTGGAAGATCCTGGAAAACTAATCCCTTTAGATAATTATTATATAGATTGTATTCAAGTGTTTGTGTGTGTTGGGGGGAGGAAAACATTGATAAATAAAGTATTGCAGAATGACTAAAACTGAAAATTCAGTCTTTTGCAGATATACAAGTAATAAGTTTCCTAATATGTATTTATCCAGGATTATCTAAAACTCTCATATAATTTTTATAACGTAAAATAGGTAGGTCTTTTATTCATTTTAAAGGCGTTTGTTTAGCTTATGTTTCAAACAAAATAATACAAGCGGCTATTTTTGCCAACTAATTCTCCAAAAATTAAAATTATCGAAACCTATCTAGACTGTGCCCCTACTTGATATCTCGCTATGACTAAACACTATGGCATAGCAGGGCTATGCCATAGTGTTCAACTTAGTTTCGCTTGCGTTACAATCATTATCAGAATGAAAAGGATATATCTTTCATAGAATTTGTCTCCAATTTATTATTTTTAAATATCTTGTAAAAATTATTCGAAAGTTTCATTTGGAAGATGGCAACAGTTTATTAACGCCGATGTATTGGGTGTATTTGACTTATCTATTTAACTATTTTGATACCATTAACATCCATAGCGTAGTGTAAATTATCAACTATGAATTTTACAAATAGTTAAGAATTATTGTTTTCTATTGGAGATAATGCTGCGAAAATTAAAATTCTAATAATTCGGGTTTTAATCAAGAGAATTGCTAAATATTCTATCTAGTTCTAGTGTATCACGTAATGTATTTATTGTGTTAATATTAAAGGAGATAAGCTTCAGAAGCGCTCCCTCCTGACAACTTAGAAGGCTTAATATTCGCCCACTTTTAATATCAACCACAGAACGAAACTTAATGTAGCCGAATTGTTTAGTTTGCTTCAGATACTTCTTAAAACTTTCGGTGATTAAGAAATTTTTGCACACATATAGAATCAACTACAGGACAGAAGTTAACGGCATTTTTATATCGTTTTTCATTTTCATTCTTCTTCGGATGACTGAAGAAAAAGTATTTCCAGACCCCTCCCCCTTGCAGTGACTCATTTTTCTTCGGATGACTGAAGAAAAAGTATTTCCAGACCCCTCCCCCCTTGCAGTGATAAAGAAGGCTAAAACGGTGGGGTATGAAAGATAAGGGTTAGGGAATCCTTATAGAAGTTAGTAACCTGTACAAAAGTTAGGGTTAGCTAGTGGCCATGAATTTAAAACGGTTGCAGAGTCCACTCCGACGATAACAACTCGCAATTTCGTCCCAGTAGCTCAGCGTCAGAGCGTCGGTTGGCCAGTTCGGAGATCCAGGGTTCGATTCCTCGTTGGGGCAGCAACGCTCTTTACAATGGCGACAGAACAAATCAACCCTGTAGGTTAGTGCAAAGATGTCGGAGGTCTGAAAGTGACCCTAGTGCTACTAGTACGGATCCAGTGGACTCTGGAAGATTGAGCGCCGATTTCGGAATTGAGAGAACAACGACCGCGCAGGACATTAACTTTGGATAAAATAGTAGTAGGAGGAGGCTAACCTGAGATGAAAATAGCAGGAGTTGATCAGTCAGATTATCAGTTGTCCGCTAATCTGACATTAGAGGATGGAGAATGCAGAATCAACTTTGACGATAAGAACTTGCAATTTCATCCCAAAAGCTCTACAGTAGAGCATCGGCTGGACAGTTCGGAGATCCAGGATTCGATTCCCGGTTGGGGCAGCAAGGTTTCTTGCATGGTACAATGAGGAAGTTATAACCCGCCATTTTATTTCTATTTTGCCCGGTGATACCTGAAGCACAAACTAGTTAATAGACAAAATTACCTTTATGTACACACTGAACAGACGCTAACTTACTCAAACCACATTTTATTAATATTATTATTCATACTAAATTTTAACATTGATTAGCATCATCATCATTATTTATAATTGCAACTTATTGCAATATTACAGTCTATCTCGCTTAACTGAGTGTATTGTGATACAGTTGGCAACCATTTTACTGACTTCTTTCCAGTCAGGTTAAATGAATCACCATATTGTAACGTAAAAAGTTTACCTGTTGTTCTATTACGCACAGCATTTCATCGGACTTTTTCATGCAGTTTTCAGCATGAACTGCTGCCTTAAATTGCATTGCACTCAATATATTTGGAACTTTTTTTGTCCTCGAAAAATTGTAGACATTTTTAAGAAATTATTTAGACTTAGTCAATGACGAAATTGAAGAAAAGTCAAGAAGCACCTTTTGATGTGCTTAACAGCGACGATATTTAAGAGAAGTGAAGAAGCACATTTTGACGTGCTTAATCAGAGACGATATTTAAGAGAAGTGTAGAAGCATATTTTTTGCATGCATAATCAACGGCAAAACTCAGGAGAGTAGAAGCACACTTTTTTACATAAGATTTTTAGACTTATAGTATCAACCACAAGACAGAACCCAACTGTGCCGTATTTTAGATTAAGATGATTATTTTTGACGTAAGATGAACCTTAAGATGATTATTATTTTTTAGTGCCATGCATTGTGAAACAAAATGTAACGTACGAAAAAAAATTCGCCTAATTTCAGCCAGTGCAAGAATTTTTACAAGTGTCCCTGCGTTTGACAGGCATAAATACCAGTAATTTATATGTATTTTACCTAATTGTAATTCAAACCTAAAATTCATCTTTCTTTTTTACAAGAATTATATACAGTGACTCCCAAAAGTGTTCTACACTTACGACTTTCAATGAAATACTGCTCTATTCATTAATAAAAAGTAATATTTCAGAATAGGAAGTTTTTAATAATATCTATAACTTGCTCTTAACGAAACTACATAAAACATTTTAAAAACATAGTAAAAATTTTTTTTTAAATTAATAATTAAAAAGTAACCAAAAGTTACGTCACAAAAGTTTCGTACAATTAATAAAAAGCTCTACATAGAATTAAATATTGTAATATTTCGGTAAATTAGTATTTAATAGGATATCCTCTAGCATCCACCACAGCTTTTAAACGTCTGTGAATAGAGTTTACTAGTTTTTTTGTATTTTCTGCATCAATGTTCATCCATTCTTCGATCATTACTGTTTTTTGTTCGCTTTTCATTTTAATGTCGTGTCTTTTTACTCTAACCTCCAGTTATCTCCAAATGTGTTCTATTGGGTTTAAATCTGACGACTGAGGTGGTGTTTTCAGAACTTGTGGGCAATTATGGAGACACTAGTGGCATGAACATTGAGAGCCGTGGGCTTAGGATCGTTATCTTGATAAAAAAGAAAGTTGTTTCCAATACCCGAATTTTGGGCTGACAATTTTAAATTGCCTTTTAAAATATTTAAATAAAGAGCATGATTCATTATGCCATCAGTAAATAACAAATTACCAAGTCCTGATGCTGACATGCATCCCCACACAAAGACACCTCCACAGTCATGCTTTACTGTTCCAACTAAGTTCTTGGGATTAAGTTCCTCAGTTTTTCTTCTCCATATAATTATACGTCCATCGGAACCAGAAATGTTAAATTTGCTTTCATCTGCAAATAAGACATAATTCTAATACGTTTCGGGATTATTTATCATTGATTTTGCGAAGGAAAGCCCAATCTTTCTATTTTTCGCACTTACAAAAAAATTTTCTTCAGGCAGAACGCCCATGTAATCCAGCTGATCTAAGCACTCGTCGAACAGTTTCAGGTGAAATTGAAGATAAAAAATTTTCAGTAAATTCTGTAGAAATTTTTACAGCACTCAAACTGGGTTTTTCACAAAGTTTCTAACTACAAATCTCTGATCACGTTGAGTTAACTTTGTCGGACGACCTTTTCTTACCTTGTTTTTGATCCGATTTTCTTCTTTAAAGCGTTTTATCACATACTGCACCGTAGAATGGGATAAATTTATTGATTTAGCGATATTACGAACTGATTTACTACTATGATGAAAAATAATCAATTTTTGAATGTTATTCGTTGTTTCCTTACGACTACGAGTCACTTTAAAATAATACTAAATATATTAAGAAGTAAGCAAACAAAGGTTAAAGCCAAACGATTTTTTAAATATCACCACAATGTAAAAATTAAAAAAAAAGCGACATACAATAATTTTATTTATGAATTTATCCGAAAATGTTTTGGTGCACGATCACTTTTATGACTTGTTCTTTCTGTGCCTCCTTGTCTTTTCATTTTTATAAAAAAATGAGTCAATATTTAAAACAAATATTGGGTTTTATTCAGAATCATACCGAGATGATATAAAAAATATTGAACTTTATATTCGAATTCAATTCCAGGCGACAGCGCTTTTCCTACATATTTTTAAAGTGTATAAACACTTTTGGGAACCTCTATAGATTTAACCATTTATTCAGCTAATAGAGGGATTAAATCTACTAAGAAAGTTAATATTTCAAAACATTTTACTCCAAGATAAAAGAAATTAATGAGGACAATAACCAAGCCAGAAAGATGGAAATTCAGTATAAAAATTTTTGATTGCACAAAGCGTATATATTTACATAAATCTTCTAATAAATGAGGCGAAAGGGGAAACTTTTCATAATTAAACGGGATTGTCGTTTATTTTTTCTTTTTTTGCAAACCAATAAATTATTATTTTTCTAGTAATTAAGATATAAATCTCTTTCCTGTGATTTTATTTTGAACTATTAGTATACCCGTTCATCGTACGGAGTATATAATATAAAGAAACTTAAAATACCGTTCTTCGTACGGAGTATATAATATAAAGAAACTTAAAATACACACTCATGTGCAAATTCCTATAGTATACTAAATGACATTGTTAATCAAAATATTCTGTTAAAATATTAAATTTATTGCTCCTAAAAAGAAGTTTAAGAATATGTGTTCTCACTATGCAAAATTATCATTAAGTTCAGATCTAAAGAATAAAACAATTGATAAATTTTTGATAAACATTGATTTGAATATACTAAATAAATAATTTATTGATAAATAAAGTATTGTAGGAATGATTAAAACTGAAAATTCAGCCTTTTGCAGGTATACAAGTAATAAGTTTCCTAATATGTATTTATCCAGGATTACCTAAAATTCTCATATAATTTTTATAAAGTAAAGTAGGCCGTTTATTCATTTTAAAGACGTTCGTTTAGCTTATGATCCAAATAAAATAATACAAAAGTGGCTATTTTTTCCAACTAATTCTCCAAAAATTAAAATTATTGAAGTCTATCTAGACTGTCTCCCTATTTGATTTCTCGCTATGACTGAACACTATGGCATAGCAGTGCTAGGCAACAGTGTTCAGTTTAGTTTCGCTTGCATTTCGAACATTATCAGAATAAAAAGAATGTATATTTTCTAGAATCTGTTTATAACTTATTATTTTCAAACATTTCTTCAAAATTATTCGAAATTTTTATTTGGAAGATGGCAACAGCTTGATGCCAATGTATTGGATGTATTTGGTTTATCCATTTAACTATTTTGATACTGTGGTGCGCTAATAGAAAAGTAACTTAAAGTTAACTACGTTATAATTATTAATAATCATTACGTTGCGTTGTGTTTACAATAACCCTCCAATTATTTAACCTTGAGTCCTGTAAAGGAATTATTAATTATTATAACACTCATTGACTGCACCATTTAAAATTTAACAATAAAACATTTATTAACAACATCAACACTTATTAATTCATTACACAATTAATTATTAGTTATAGCGGGGGAACACGTGAGACCAGTTAATTTGCCTAAACGTTTCTAGACCTAAAGTTATTTGAGGAACACATACATTCAAGGCTATTTTTGACTATGATCATATATCAAAATGCTGGCATCAGTATTTCGTACTCGCCATAACTCTCGGTGTGTGGCTCCTTCTCGTACTCTGATTGCATTCACATATCAATAGATCTCCATTATTTTGGAACCTCTACGGAACACTCTCCAAGTCTGTATTCCAATTCAAGTCATCGTCGTCTCCAAGTTTTCTTATCTTCTCTTCTTCTGTCCTTCAGTCGCAAGTTGTGGTTCCCTTTTTCCCTTGGGGGTGTCACTCTCCCTTTGCTTTCATTTGCAGCATTCAATGTGACGTAACAAGAAGTTTCTCCATTGGTTAATCATCGAACCAATGTCGCTACTTGACATCCCTGTAAGGGCCCCCTCTGTCTTGACACTCCTAAATTTATGGTTTGATGTAAACCTCGGCGCCACTCAGACTGGCAGTATTGTCCGAAGTTTCGAATCAATAAATAACTGGCATAAACCTGTCTCACCAAAACACATGTGAGATCTATTTCTGGTCTCACAGTTACCATTAACAGCCATAACCTAGTGTAAATTATCAACTATGGATTTTACCTTAGGTACGAATTATTGTTTTCCATTGTAGTTAATGTAGCGAAAATTATAAAATTCTAATAATTCAGGTTTTAACCATGAGGATTGCTAAATATTCTATCTAGTTCTAGTTTATCACATAATGTACCTATAGTTAATATTAAAGCAGATAAGCTTTAGAAGCTCTCCCTCTTGGCGACATAGTAGGCTTAATCTCCGCACAATTTTAGTTTCAACCACGGGACAGAATTTAATGTAGCCGAATATTTTACTTTGTTCCAGATCCTCCTGAAAACTTTCGGTGACAAAGAAATCTTTGCACACATATAGGATCGACTACAGGACAGAATTTAATAAAACTGGATTTTGATTTTTCTTCCGAGGACTGAGGAAATGAATAGGTGGGGTAGAAAAGTATATCCAGAAGCCCCCCTGTGATATAGAAGGCTAAAACCGTGGGGTATATAAGATAAGGGTTAGCGAATTGTTTCATGAGTGAAAGTGAATTTCAAATGGTTGCAGAGTTAACTTTGAAGATAAGAGCTTGCAATTTCGTCCAGCTCAACGGTAGAGCGTCGGCTAACCATTTCGAAGATCGAGGGTTCGATTCCCGGTTGGGGCAGCAAGGTGTTTTGTATGGTACAATGAAGTGCTAACCCGCCAATTTATTTCTGTTTGGTCCGGTGATACCTGAAACACAAACTGGTTAATAGACAAAATTTCCTTTATGTACATACTGAGCAGACGCTAACTTAATTAAACCACATTTTATTAATATTATTATTCATACTAAATTTTAACATTGATTAGCATCATCATCATTATTTATAATTACAACTTATTAGTTATTGCAATACAGTCTATCTTGCTTAACTCAGTGTGTTGTGATACAGTTGGCAACCTTTTTACTGACTTCTTTCCAGTCAGGTTACATAAGTCCTCATATTTTGACATAAAAAGTTTACCTGTTGTTCTTTTGTGTGCAGAATTTCATCGGACTTCCTCGTGTAGTTTTCAGTATGAACGGCTGCCTTAAATTGCATTGCACTCAATATATTTGGAACTTCTTTTCTTCTCGAAGAATTGTAGATATTTTAAGAAAATAAGACTTTGTCAATGACGAAATTGAAGAGGAGTCACGAAGCACATTTTGACGTGCCTAAACAGCGACGATATTTAAGAGAAGTCGATGTCGAAGGCCCAGACCACACAGCCAACCCTAGGGCTTACGACAGTTTAGTGTGTGGCCGGGAGAGGAGGTTAGCCGAAACCGTCCTCCACAGTCAGTCACCAAGATATTTATCAAGATATTTAAGAGAAGTGTAAAAGCACACTTTTACTTGCTTAATCTACGACCATTCAAGAGAAGAGTAAAAGCACATTTTTTACGTGCATAATTAACGGCAAGATTCAGGAGAGAAGAGGCACACTTTTTTACGTAAACATTTTAGACTTATAGTATCAACCACGTGGCAGAACCCAACTGTGTCGTATTTTAGATTAAGATGATTATTTTTTACATAAGATGAATGTTAAGATGATTATTTTTTACATAAGATGAATGTTAAGATGATTATTCTTTTTAGTGCCATGCATCGTAAAACAAAATGTAACATGAAAAAAAAAATCAGTCTATTTTTTTTTATTTATTATTTGTTACTAGTGTCCCTGCGTTTGATAGGCATAAGTATCAGTAATTTATGTATTCTACCTATTTATGTATGTAACTCCCACACAAAATCCATATTTCTTTTGTATGTATGCATATCTATATGTACAAGAATTAAAAATATATATTATACCATTTATTCATGTAATAAAGGGATTTAATCTAATAAGACAGTTAATATATCAAAACATTTTATTCCAAGATAAGAGAAATTAATGAGGTCAATAACCAAGCCAGAAAGATGGAAAATTAATATAAAAATTTTCAGTACACGAAGCACATATATTTACACAAATGTTTTAATAAATGGGGCGAAAGGTGAAACTTTTCAGAATTAAATGCAATTATCGTTTATTTGTTAATTTTTTGTAAACCAATAAATTATTATTTTTCTAGTAATTAAAATATAAATCTCTTTCCTGTGTTTTTATTACTTTCCTTATATACATAATGTATAAGGAAAGTATTGTGACGGGGTCGAAAATTCGAATTCGAGTTTTCGACGGGAGAGCACGTTTCAAGCATCCCTGATCACGAATCAAACATTTTTGGAGTGATGTCTGTGTGTGTGTGTGTGTGTGTGTGTGTGTGTGAAAGTATGTGTGTATGTGTGTGTGTCAGTGAGTCTGTGGAGACGATAACAGACGAACGAATGGACCGATTCGAACCAAATTTGGTACAAAAATCACAATCCGTAAACACTGGAAGCCTATTGTTTTTATACGTAATCGAATGTTCAGAACCTCCCTAAATTTTCGAATGAAATTTTGAAAAAATCGTCAAAAAATCAAAACCGCTAATAAAGTTACGCAAATAGACATTTCTTATGTAATTTTTCATTAGAAAACGATTGGCATAAATTTTAGAAGGCTAACATGAACCGTTCTCGAGATATTGTACATTTTTCAAAAAAATTATGAAAAAGTCACATAAAAAAAATTCCTATTGAGAAACATGTTCACTTTTCATATGTAATACCATGCGATAAATTGAGTGACATCATTCTCGTGGATCTAGCTCGTTCCATTCATGAAAAAATATACTTTGAATAATACTTTTGTATTTGAACGCCAATAGTCATTTATCTGCTGTAAGAATAACTTTTTTCTTAGTGCATAACTCTTGGCGAGATTTTGGCGACGAATTTGGCGAAATGTCGCCAACTTGGCGACTTTTTGAAATGTTGCCAAATTAACGTAAATCTCGTCAAATGGATAAAAATGACGCTAAATCAATGAAAATGACAACTAATTGTCGAAAATTCAATATCTTGGAAAGAATATTAGTATCTACTATAAGAAAAACCTATTTTTTTACTGTAAAAGTAGTAAATTCATTACATTATATAAGGAAAGTCATGTGTTGCCCACATCAGATTTTTTTAAATAGGCAAGAGCTTTAAAACTTATTACTTTTCTTATATACATAATGTATAAGGAAAGTATTCTGACGGGGTTGAAAATTCGAATTCGAGTTCGGGAGAGCCAGTTTCGAGGATCCCTGATCAAGAATCGAACATTTTTGAGGCGATGTCTGTGTGTGTGTGTGTGTGTGTGTGTGTGTGTCAGTGAGTCTCGGGAGACGATATCTCACGAACAAATGGAGCGATTCGTATGAAATTAGGTACATATATCACAATTCGTAAGTACTGGAAGCCCATTGTTTATAAACGTAATCGAATGTTCAGAACCCCCCTAAATTTTCGAGTGAAATTTTGAAAAAATCATCAAAAAATCAAAACCTTCAATAAAGTTACGCAAATTGACATTTCTTATGTAATTTTTCCTTAGAAAACGATTGACATAAACTTTAGAACGCTAGCATGAACCGTTCTCCTGTTATTGCACATATTTCAAATAAATTTATCCAAAGATCGCATAAATTAAAAAAAAATATTAACTGTTGCGAAACATGTTCACTTTTCATATGTAATATCATGCGATAAATTTTGTGACATCATTCTCGTGGATCTAGCTCGTTCCATTCATGAGAAAAGATGCTTTGAGTAGTACTTTTTTATTTGAACGCCGATAGTCATTTATCTGCTATAAGAATAACTATTTCTCCGTCCATAGCGTTTGGCGAGATTTTGGCGACGAATTTGACGGAATGACTCCAAATTGGCGACTTTTTGAAATTGTGCCAAATTAACGAAAATCTCGCCAAATGGATAAAAATCAATCACTAAATCAATGAAAATGACGACTAATTGTCGAAAATTCAATATCTTGGAAAGAATATAAGCATCTACTATAAGAAAAACCTATTTTTTTTACTGTAAAAGTAGTAAATTCATTGCATTATATAAGGAAAGCCATGAGTTGCCCACATCAGATTTTTTACTATAGTATGGGGGTAACGTTTGTATGTATAAAATTATAAACTGCATATAATATTTCAAAGACATATCACTCAATATGCGTAAAGAACCCATTTTTCAGCGAGCATAAATACCCGTATAAACATAACTTGCATACAATTTGCTATCATAATTAAAAATAAAAATCTGATGTGGGCAGCACACGACTTTCCCTACAGGCTCAAATTCATTTTCTCTTTATTTCTTTAATAATTCATTAAATTGAGTTTAATTGCACAAAATAACAAAAATACTTATTACTTTCCTTTTATACATAATGTATAGGGAAAATATTGTGACGGGGTCGAAAATTCGAATTCGAGTTTTCGACGGGAGATCACGTTTCAAGCATCCCTGATCACGAATCAAATATTTTTGAAGTGATGTCTGTGTGTTTGCGTGTGTTTGTCAGTGAGTCTGTGGAGATGATAACTGACAAACGAATGGACCGATTCGAACGAAATTTGGTACAAAAATCACAATCCGTAAACACTGGAAGCCTATAGTTTTTATTCGCAGTCGAAAGTTCAGAACACCCCTAAATTTTCAAGTGAAATTTTGAAAAAATCGTCAAAAAATCAAAACCGCTAATAAAGTTACGCAAATAGACATTTCTTATGTAATTTTTCATTAGAAAACGATTGACATAAATTTTAGAACGCTAACATGAACCGTTCTCGAGATAATGCGCATTTTTGAAAAAAATTATCAAAAAGTCATTTAAAAAAAAAAATTTCCTATTTAGAAACATGTTCAGTTTTCATATGTAATACCATGCGATAAATTGGGTGACATCAATCTCGTGGATCTAGCTCGTTCCATTCATGAAAAAAGATACTTTGAGTAACACTTTTGTATTTGATCGCCAATAGTCATTTATCTGGTGTAAGAATAATTTATTTCTTCGTCCATAACGCTTGGCCAGATTTTGGCGACGATTTTGGCGCAACGTCACCAACTTGGCGACTTCTTGAAATGGTGCCAAATTATCGAAAATCTCCCAAAATGGATAAAAATGACGCTAAATCAATGAAAATGACGACTAATTGTCGAAAATTCAATATCTTGGAAAGAATATAAGCATTTACTATAAGAAAAATCTATTTTTTCACTGCAAAAGTAGTAAATTCATTACATTATATAAGGAAAGTCATGTGCTACTCACATCAGATTTTTTTAATTAACACTGAAATTGCGCTTTTAATTAAATTTTCGTTTTGATTTGGTAATTGAACGTATTTTCAAAGGCGGCGTAGCAAATATGCGAAAAAACTAAAATATATCTCGAGAATGGTTAGTCCTAGAGTGATGGGATTGGCCTAATTCTGGGATTGGTTTTTGTGATGGAATGGGTTCTGTAATTGATACATGCTATTGATAGAATTTATTTGATACACGTGAGCATACATATAGTCTTATATTTTAGATTTCGATGATTTTTGCGGGCAATTTTGTAAAAAAGGCAGGCTATTTTTCTCCGATATCGAAATCTCATCAGCACCAGGATACCCCACACGTGATTTATTTACCAGAATTTGTGAAATTTAGTTAGTTCTTTAGCTGCCGACGCGGTGGCTGAGTGGTCAAGGAAAGCTTTTCTTTGTGTTCGCTTAGCTGTCGGATTGTGGGTTCGAGTCCCACTTTCGGGCATGGGACTTGCTATAAACACGGGCGGGACTTGCCTTTAAAATTTTTATGAAATTTGGTCAATTATTTGAGTTAGAGTGGATACATACATTGCACAGACAGACCCACACACAGACACACTTACAGACATGCACACAGATACACAAACAGACACACACAGACGTTACGCTAAAGATAGTTTTTTCGAGTTGCGAATTTCTACGGGATTCCAATCCTTTCCCTATACATTGCCCTGTATTGCAGGGAAAGTAATATATATGTATATATATATATATATATATATATATATATATATATATATATATATATATATATATATATATATATATATATATATATATATCAGATTGAATCCCTATCTACATTGGGGTTTTATAAAACTGTATGGACTGTGCATATATATTCTACGATCATGAGAAACACACAGACTTGCAACTCGAACTTTTAAAGTAATAAAACTAAAATAACTTAAAAGAAGCCTACAATACAAAATTATTAATCTACTGGTTTCATAGACAGGAAATATACTTCGTCTTCAGGATACACAAAAAGAGCAGTCTTCATTCGTGAGAGCAAGATCGGCGACTGATGTAAGAACAGCAAAAACAATAAACGTTACAGACGTAAGGAATATGTGTTGTCAACGGTGAGAAAAAGAATACCCAGGAGAAAAGAGCAAGAAGTGGGGCACAAGAATGGACTGTAAAATACCAAAGAAGAAAGGGAATTTCCAATAAAGTAATCATTTTTTTAATTGAATAGGGCTCTAATGTTCGTATTTTTACTCACTAAAGAAGTGCTTTGAATCCTTTGCTAGACGTTACTTTCACTTTTTGGTATTTTACTGTTCATTCATTCAGTTCCCTCTCGAATTCCTTCTTCCTGGTTTATTTTCCTTCCGCCGCTGGCAACGCCGTTTCCCTGCTTCAGTCATGTTTGTTCTTGCAGCAGTCGCCGATGAAGGTCTCACAAGTAAAGGTTGCACTTCTTGAGTGTCCTGAAGAAGAAGGCTATTGTTTGCCTACAAATCCGTTCTATACTATTAATCTTGTGTTGTATGCTGCTTTTAATGCAGCTATTTTACCTTCGTTAATTTGCGAAATCTGTTTCAATATTTCTTGTTGCAAGCCTGATTTTTATTCAAAATACACTCAAAATCGCTGTTTAAAACATATTTTATAGAAAATTTTCATATAACTACAGCATATCGTAAAAAATAAAGCATCAACCGTTTCGAAAGCAAGGATACCTTTTTTCTTCAGGACAAACAACAAGCCCAACCTCACTTACTGAAGGAAGTTGGAAAATGCATGATTATTTCCTTTATATGTTTTGATTATTTCCTTCATACCTGTTTAACTCGAGAAGGATATAGAAATTAAAAAAAAATATTTCATAAATCCACATTTCAGTTTAGAAATTTTTTAAGAATTCGAACAAAACAATGTTTTAAGTAACCCCCTTTTTACAGCCAGTTGAAATTCTATTTGCAATGTTCGTTTCAAATTATTTAAATACATATAATTTTGAGTTCTGTGAACAAAATGTAAAATACACTTGTCAGTTTAAAAGAATACAAGAAAGCTAATATTGGATTTTTATGTTTCTATTCCATTTATTCGAAACAGAAAAAAATGTTTCAAAACGTGAAAATTAATTTAAGGTGTAGTTTAAAAATCGCTCCGTATTCAATTTAATTTAACTGCGAATATATTTCCAACCCCAATAATCGAAAATTTTTACTTTCGCCTTTAAAAAAAGAATTCGTTTTTAAATTAATTATTGATTCCAGGGTATTCAACTTTATCTGCTCATATGAATTCAGAACACGATTTTTAAATTAAGGTTCGAATTTTTATTTTATCTTACTTCTCAAATGATCACAGAGAAGCTATTGTTCTTAAAATATTTTCGAAATCAAGATTTTAACAGATAGAACGGCAATCGTGTGATGTCAGATTAAAAAAAAATCTGATGTGGGCAACACATGACTTTTCTTATATAATGCAATGAATTTACTACTTTTACAGTTAAAAAGATGTTATTCTTATAGTAGATACCTATATTCTTTCCAAGATATTGAATTTTCTTCAATTAGTCGTCATTTTTATTGATTTAGCGTCATTTTTATCCATTTGGTGAGATTTCCGTTAATTTGGCAGCATTTAAAAATGTCGCCAAGTGGCGACATTCCGCAAAATTCGTCGCCAAAATCTCGCCAAGTGTTATGGACGGAATAATAAGTTGTTCTTACAGCAGATAAATGACTATTGGTGTTAAAATACAAAAGTATTACTCAAAGTATTTTTCTCGTGAATGGAACGAGTTAGATCCATGAGAATTATGTCACCGATTTTATCGCATGATATTACATATGAAGAGTAAACACGTTTCTCAACAGTTAATATTTTTTTTAATTTATGGGATTCTTTTGATAAATTTTTTTGAAATATGTGCAATATCTCGAGAACAGTTCATGCTATCGTTCTAAAGTTTATGTTAATCGTTTTCTAAGGAAACATTACATAAGAAAAGTCTATTTGTGTAAATTTATTAAAGGTTTTGATTTTTTGATGATTTTTTCAAAATTTCACTCGCAAATTTAGGCGGGTTTTGAACATTCGATTGTATTTTAAGACACTAGGCTTCCAGTATTCATGGATTGTGATTTTTGTACCAAATTTCATTCGAATCGCTCCATTCGTTCGTGAGATATCGTCCCCAAAAAACTCACTGACACACACACAGACACTTACAGACATCACCTCAAAAATGTTTGATTCGTGATCAGGGATGCTTGAAACGTGCTCTCCCGCCGAAAACTCGAATTCGAATTTTCGACCCCGTCACAATACTTTCCTTATACATTATGTATATAAGGAAAGTAATGAGTGCAAAATTGAGGAAAAAGATTAAAAATATAAAAGTGTATTATACACGAAACTCAATTATAAGGGGCGCCCTCCAAAATAAGAATGGCTCTCCCATTGCAAATACCAACATCCATGCACGGGTTTCGCGTTTATTATGGGCTCGTCAGCATGGAAGATACAGTTCGTCAGCTGCAAAGGTAGTACAAAACTTGCTAAAATCCACAATTTTTACAAGCTTTTATGGAAAATGATAATTTCAATCCTTCTAAATGATCGGCATGAAATTGATTAAAAATTGTGGCTGGGGTGCCTTTTATATTTTTGGGAACGTCCCTTATAGATGGATTTGTGTTTTATGAAATTTGCCTTTGCAGCTCCTTGGGGCCTGAGTTAAATTGTAAGCAAATGTTATGGCAACCACTTGGAAGGACTGAAATTGTCAGTTCCCATAGAAGCTCGCAAAGAATTGTGACATGTTTCTTACTATCATTACAGATTTCTTCTATTCTCTGCTGACGAGCGCAGAATAAGAGCGAAAACCGTCCATGGAAGATAGTATCTGCAATGAGAAGTGTCTTCTATATAAAACTGTTTTTAAAAAATTTTAACTTATTTAAAAAATGTTATTTTGGCACGACAAAATTTTCGCTAAATGCTCTATATACGTATTATTATTCATGAACGCGGTGGATTTTGCTGTATTGCATACGATCTGAAGAACAGATTGATGAACTTTGAGGTGGAATAGTCCAGTGGTTAAGGCACGGGGATTGCACTCGGAGTACTCGAGTTCGAGTCCCAGCTCTGCCTAAACTGACCCTCTGTTCACGCAGAATACGGGTACGCTTAATATGAGGGTTTGAAAGTTCTTCCCAGAAGTTGATGTTAGAGGAAGGGGGACACGGTCCCTGTGGATGTCGCCCCCTCTGGGTTATGGTTTAAATTGGGTGGCACTGTCCCTGCCGTTCAAACAAACCGTCCCACTGAATATTTGCAGCTAATATGGCAACAGATCAAATTATATACTTGCGTATGTAATCAGACACTATATTCCATTTATATTCCAAGTCATTATAACACCTGTCATTTAAATACCATAGCCTCTGCTTCATCCATATGGGTTATTGTATTCTTTAAACAATTGTATATTTTCAGTTTCTTTTACAGAACAGCATATGAAATAATAAAATCTATTTTAATATATGTCATTAAAGCATTCAATTTTTCTAGATTTTTATATAAAGAATATTTTATTTTGCCCTCTTTTCTTTTATATATTTTTCAAAATTATATTTCTGCCCAGAAACAATGTGATTAGTATTAATATATTATTTATTTTCAAAAAGTTATCTAATCAAATTATGAAATTCAATAACTGTCTTCCGTCAGGATATCTTCCATCAAAATTTTGAATTCAAAAATTCTCAAGAAAACAATACTTATTCTATACAATAATATGTGAAAATAAAATATATTTTTTAGATTCTGATAATGATTGCAACAGAAGTAAACTTAATCAATGCGATATTAAGAATATATAAAAAGTCCAGTGGATACTTAAACTCCATATCCTTTATATTTCAAAAACGAAATGAATCTTCTATTTGAAATAATTTTCCTTTTAAATGACATATTTTTACTTTCTCATACTAATTGTATAAAAGGAATTTCTTTTCCTCGAAATTATTCGAATTCTAAATATTAACAAATAAGCAAGTTTCAAAACTTTTTGAGCCCACTTCGAATACTATTGAATATGTGAGATAAGAACACGATAATAAGGAATGCAGCTACTAATATCAAATTATTATGTGGAATCTGATAGCATGTTTTTTTAATTTTCCTAATAAGAACTCAATTTTTTGGACTTTCAGATTTTATACCAATATTTGTTTTCAATATAATTTTTATTCCCGAAATTATACTAAATGTATAAGTTGTATATGTTTAAGTATTACACAGATAAACGTACATTTATCAGCGTGATTAAGCTGTTGCTAATTTAAAAAATCTGATGTGTGCAGCACATGACTTTCCTTATATAATGCAATGGATTTACTTCTTTCACAGTAAAAGAAGATAGGTTATTCTTAAAGTGGATAACTATATTTTTTCCAATATATAGACATTTCGTCAATTAGTCGTCATTTCATTGATTTAGCTCCATTTTAATCCATTTGGCGATATTTTCGTTAATTTGGCAATATTTAAAAAAGGCACCAAGTTCGCGACATTCCGCCAAACTCGTTGGCAAAATCTCGTCAAAGGTTATGGGCGGAGAAATAAGTTATTCCTATAGCAGATTGCCGTTCAAATACAAATGTATTACACAAAGTATCTTTTCTCGTGAATGGAATGAGCTAGATCCACGAGAATGATGTCGCCAAATTTAATTTATCACATGATATTACATATGAAAAATGAACATGTATCTCAACAGTTAATATTTTTTTTAATTTATAGGATTTTTTTATAAATTTATTTGAAAAATGTACAATATCTTGAGAACGGTTCGTACTAGCGTTCTAAAGTTTATGTCAATCGCTTTATAAGGACAAATTACATAAGAAGTGTCTATTTGCGTAACTTTATTAACGGTTTTGATTTTTTGATGAATTTTTCAAAATTTCACTCGAAAATTTAGGGGGATTCTGAATATTCGATTGTGTTTAAAAACAATAGGCTTCTAGTATTCACGGATTTTAATTTTTGTACCAAATTTCGTTCGAATCAGTCCATTCGTTCGTCAGTTATCGTCTCCATAGACTCTCTCTCTCACACACACACACACACACACACACACACACACACACACACACACACACACACACATACACAGACATCACCTGAAAAATGTTCGATTCGTGGTTAGGGATCCTTGAAACGTGCTCTCCCATTGAAAACTCGAATTCGAATTTTCGGCCCCGTCACAACACATTCTTTATACATTATGTATATACGGAAAGTAAAAAGTAATATTTATATTTTTAACTATTCAAAATATATAAATAGTTCAGAGTTTTATTTAAATAATTGCTTTTTTGAAATGGCAACAGCGTTTTCAACAACAAATCGTAATTGTTCATGACAATAATGATTGAGAAACGCTCTGTTTGTTCATAACAACAATGCGTGTGAAACTTTGTTTGTTTGTAAAAATCAACAATTATGCATTCAACATTTACTACAATGCCATACATTTAAAGAGACGTAACTATATATTTTCCCATGCTTTGCAGAAGTTTGATTTTTGGTAAGTGATTAATTACATTTCAAATTGTATCTTATAATAAATATTCATTAAGAATGAAGAGGAAGTCTGTGAAGTTACCATTTATGTTATATTGTGCCTTTTCCCCGTCCAATTAGCATATGCCTTGAGGATAAACAAGGCTCAAGGTCAAATATTTGACAATCATGTTGTATAAATTATTTATTTAAAAGTAGAAGGTATGTGCGTCATACGGAATTCAAAATTCGCAAACCATTACCTCGTATTTGGCGTGATTTTCATTAATTTGGCGATGGATTTGCGATTGCTATCGTGATTCCTTCTTAATTTGCAGTCTACGCGTTTCTGCCTTTTCTTTTCGAATTTTAAAAAAATATTCTTAACTTTGACGTGCTCGCCACCTTCTTACACTTTCTCTATTTAACCGACGTTTCTTTTCTCTGCTGTCTTCTCTGTTTTCCATTGGTCAACACGTTTGTGAAATAAAATGTGTTTTGAATGTCAAAAACTGTTTTTTTTTTCTGTTGAATCTTTTAAAATATAAATTCAAATCTGCTGACGCCACTCAAAGGAAAAGATATGAAGAAAAGAAAAAAAAAACGAACCGCGTTCAAGCAAAAATTTGATTAGCTAAGAAGAGAACGAATGCTTAGGTTTTTAATATGAACACCGAATTCAAGCAGCAGGGATCGTAGAAAGTCATTGGGTAAACCCCTACTACGACTCCTTTATGCTACGATGCCGTGGGACCTGAGCCTCGGTGACTCTGGATTGATCAAGCTACATATAAGCCGGTATCATCAGCGTTACGTGTATTCATATTTGGACTGCCAAAAGAAACTATATAGCGCACAACTATGCTTATCGGTGAAGTTATTTTCATCAGTATAATTTGAATTATAACTTTATGAATATTGTATTTATATATGTATATTATTTTTATGAGAATTTTGATTGAGTATAAGCTACCGTGTTAATGAAATTAAGAACACAACAAATTAATATTTAATAGGAGTTGTATGAAGTTACGTTATAAATAAGTAAGTAGCATGAAGTAACGTACAAATAAGTAAGTAGCACTATAATCACTAAAGATATTAAAAGAGTAATTATTGAGTTAGAAAGATAGATGATTTATTGAGATTATGTAGGCATTCAAAACAAAATCATGATAGAATGATAAAGAGATAAAGAAAATGATAAGCTCTAATTTCCAGTAAGGATACTTGCAATTTATCAATTGAGTTTTATTAGTATTAAGTCAAACTTCTGCCTGGGGCAGATTATTTCGTCATATGTTGGGACGCAACTTCTGCGAATTATATAATATTTAGCCTTCGAGCTATTATTAGATTTAATCAAAAACATTACAAAAATTAGAAATTTACATATTTAAGATCTGAGATTAAGAATTTATCTAAAGTCAAATAGTGCATGTTTAAATGACAAAGAATTGTTTTTAAAGAATGGATTTAAATATGTTGTATTAGCAGCTTAATTAGCAATGGTAATTGAATTTGTAATAATCTGAATCTTCAATAAAGATGGGTCAAATAAGCACACCCCTCGTTACAATTTATGCAAAAAAAAAATTGTTTAGGGAACTGGTCCTTCCTTTATAAAATTTAATGCCACTGTGCATTCTGGGGACGTACAAGTAACTAAACTAGAAAAGAGAAAAAAAATTGAATTATACATTTGACTCAGCTTAAATTAGTGCTGGAATATTTAACAGAATAATAATACCCAAAATAAATATTTAGATTCAAATGAAATAACTGGGTGTCATTCAAAATATATAAATAGTTCAGAGCTTTATTTAAATAATTGCTTTTTTGAAATGGTAACAGCGTTTTCAACAATGAATCGTAATTGTTCATGACAATAATGATTGAAAAACGCTCTGCTTGTTCATAACAACAATGATTGCGAAACTTTGTTTGTTTGTAAAAATCAACAATTATGAATTCAACATTTACTACAATGCCATAAATTTAAAGAGACGTAACTATATATTTTCCCATACTTTGCAGAAGTTTGATTTTGGGTAAGTGATTAATTACATTTCAAATTCTATCTTATAATAAATATTCATTAAGAATGAAAAGGAAGTGTGTGGCGTTACCATTTATGCTGTATTGTGCCAGTTTCCCGTCCAAATAGCTAATGCCTTGACGATAAACAAGTCTCAAGGCCAAATATTTGACAAACATGTTGCATAAATTATTTATTTAAAAGTAGAAGGTATGTCCGTAATACGGAATTCAAAATTTGCAAACCATTACCTCGCATTTGGCGTGATTTTCATCAATTTGGCGATGGATTTGAGATTGCTATAGAGATTCCTTCTTAAATTGCAGTCTACGCGTCTCGGCCTTTTCTTTTCGAATTCTAATTAAAATATTCTTAACTTTGACGTGATCGCCATCTTCTCACACTTACTATATTCAACCAACGTTTCTTTTCTTTTCTGTCCTCTCCATTTTCCATTGGCCAACACGTTTGTGAAATAAAATGTGTTTTGAATGTCAAAAACTGTTTTTTTTTGTTGAATCTTTCTAAATATGAATTTAAATCTGCTGACGCCACTCAAAGGAAAAAATATGAAGAAAAAGAAAAAAACCATGTTCAAGTAAAATTTAATTAGCTGAAAAGAGAACGAACGTTCAGGTTTTTAATATGAACACCGAATTCAAGCAGCAGCGGTCGTGGAAAGTCATTGTGTGATTGGAAAAAAATGAGTGTTCACGTGGAAGGTTATGAAAATACTAGTGGTCTGGGTTAGTATCTAAGTTGAAATATTTATCTGTGATTGAAAAACGTTTAGCAACATTTTGTAGCAGTGTTACCCAGAGGTAGATAGATAGACAGATAAATGAAGCTGTTTATATTATAAACTTTTGCCAATCAGAAGCTGACTCCTTTAGTTAATTTAAAGAATAAAAAATATACTTAATATATATTCTGAGCTGTAATGCTGATGCTATCTTTGATATTTTCGTTATCGTTGCCTATCGTTACTATTAGAATTTAAATATGTTATAATTATCTTATTGTTATATTATCTTATTGTTGTAAATATACGAGCAGGGGGCCCAGACATGCATTCATGGTCACAACGCGCATAAGGGTGATATAACTCGTAAAGAGAGTTCCTGGGATTCCAAGGATTCAAGGCGTTTGCATTTCGAGGCACCTAAGGGAGAACCCTCTGGAACCCGCTTTTCTGGATGAAAACTTGTAAAACTATTTCAAAGTTATATTTCACGCAGTTCTAAATTAACAATTATTAATGTTGATAGCATCGTCAAACCAATATAAACCAATACAAATAAAAGTGCAGTTGAAGATAAAATTTAGAAGAAAGACCAAAAACAAAACGGGTAAAGAAATTTAGACTATATACAGAAAAAATGAAGTTGTAAATAAAATTAAATAATAGAAAACAAAAGTTCGAAAACAAAGTAATAGGTATAAATATAAACAAATAAATAAGATATAAACAATACAAAATAAAATATATATACATTTAATAATAATAGACAAATTCGTAAGCAAAGAGAAAAAAATACAGAAAAGTGATGGAACGTGCTTATTTCACTGACCAAGAAAGCAGTTGAAAGCAGAAAGATTCAAAAGCTCATTAAGATACACTTCTGGAATTTTGTCTCGCAATGAGAACATGGAAGAGAAATGGGTTCTAAGAGAAATATAAGTATTTAAATAATTTTGCCATTTTTTAATTGAAAGATTGATGCAGTATTTCTTAAGTAGAGAATATGGAAATAGAATTTTGAGAGGGGTACCAGAAATTGCGGCTAATTTGGCTTGTTTATCTGCAACTTCGTTACCCGAAACGTCTGCATGAGCTTTAACCCAGGATAAATTAATTAAATTTTTAGAAGCATCAGCTTTAATTTTGATATTATTTAAAAAATTTAATTTGTTATTAACAGATTTAAAAGCCAAAATAGAATAAAGACTATCATAATAAATATTAATTTCAGTATCATTTAAAGCGGTCCAATTAATGGCGAAATCAATGGCTGCCATTTCAGCCTGAAAAAATGTGTTCTCGCTGTCAATCTTGAAAGAGTAAACCTTGTGCAGAACATCATGTTTAAAAATACATATTGCGAAACCAGTATTATTTGATATGTGATTCCTCACACGTCAGGAATTGACGCTATATAGACCGATCTCGTAAAGTGGAGTAAATAAAGAAATACATAATACCAGTAATTAAAATGAAGAGGCTTAATTTTAAACAATAACAAAGAATTTATTTCATTAAGATAAAACCTTATTTAATAACTATTAACATCTGGTAAATTTCATATACCAACATCTTTAGTGTAGTACATTAAGACAATCAAATCTCCTCATTCTATGATCATAATATGAGCATTACAATTATTAACCTATTAATGTGCATTAACTCACTATTCTTACTAGCCTACGTCTTAATGGCCCAGGTTAACCTTATTTAGGAGGGTCAGAGAGATAATAATAATCAAAGTGCAAAAATATGTGTAGAATTGTCCTACCTCGATCATCACTGCCGATGTCGGACTTTATGACGGCGCGCTCCGGCTCTGTCCCGAGGGCTCGCTCTCTCCGAGATCCGTCGCTCTTGCGACCTCTTCTTTTCACTCCCAAAATTCAAGTCCCCGATTTCAAAAACTTAAAGTCCAAAGTTGCTCTCTGTCTCTACCCCCTTAACAAGGCGCCCCTGTCCATAATTGGCTAAGTAAATTAAGGGCTACGCCCTTCAGGCTATATTATTGGTCAAGGCCCCCCCTGAAATATGAGATATGCAGTCTCCAGTTTTAAAATCGTTGAAAGTTCTCACGAGAATTTTCCCAAGGTTCAAGTGATATTAATTGACTCTGGGGTCAAGAAGTTCAACCCCTTCCGTTTGTTGTAACACCTAACGCTGACATGAACTTGAGAAGCACCCTCTCTTTTCGAAATGAATGTCCGGTGCAGCTGCGTTCGAGGGAATGTTACAAAAATTGCCTCACTTCATGAGGGACCGTCTTCTTAGGTCCACTTCCTTTTTCAAAAGAGCAATGTTATATTGGGAATTGAAAATTACAATATAACAATTACCCTTCTTCCCCCCCCAAAATTTTGGTGGGAAAAAAGCCAATTACAAAAGTGCCAGCTCATAGTTGCTGCATGCGTGTCCACTGTGTAGTCCAACAACTCGTCTTGCTCTCATCTGTATCTACTGTAAAAATGTACTATATACACATATACACAAATCATATTATCATATATATACTCTTATATGCCATCAAAAGAACACGAAAATACTATACAAAATACAATTCTCAATGTGTCTGAAAATGACGATATCTGTGTCGTTCAGTTGTACTTATTATCGATTAAAAGTCTATTCATGTAAGCACAAGTTCGTCCACTGGTGATATGTCTTTTTTTTTTTTTTTTTTTAAACAATATAGTTCCACACAAGTTCAAGGTGTATATCTGTAAAATTGTTCACTTATGATAACCAAAGTCACTTTGACCGTCACTTGGATAATTGTTGGGATCAGGGACTTACGCATATGGTCCCTAATAATATCACTATGTCCCCTTGTAGTTATGGTGGAAAGTGTAAAATATCTTTCCTTTGGAAAAAAAAACACTGATATCACTGCACCCTTGGAAACCGTTGAAATGTAAATCGCTCCACTGCTGGAACTCGTTGCAGAACTGGATCGCTGTCTAACTGGAATTCGCTGAACTGTAAGGCGCTGAACTGCTGGAACTCGCTGAAGGATTGGACCGCTGTCTAACTGGAATTCGATGAACTGTAAGGCGCTGGACTGCTGGAACTCGCTGAAGGATGAGAATCTTTGTGCACCAGGAATCGTTGAGCAATGTGAATCGGTGATTAACAGGAATTGCTGACCATTTGAGAATCGTTAGGCAACCGGATCTGTACGCTGTGTCATGTTTTGTTTAGGACAATCAATACATATACATTACACTCAAGCTTATTAAAATACTCTCTTCTCTTAAAACTCCCTTAAGTATCATTTTTTTATAAATTCAATTTCTATAATTTTAGTTTGTCACCCGGCACACGAACCATTACAAAAAAACTCTCTTTTTTTTTTTTTTTAAAACTCCTTTAAATTTTTTTACATTCTCAAAAATTGCCCCATTGAAATTTCTACACTTTATCTACTTTACATCCTTCCATATAATATATACATTTTTTTTTTTTTCTTAAATTTGATACTCTCTTCAAACTTACATTTTTCAAATTCCTTCTTTTTATTTATTTTACATCTCTGCCTTATGTATATATATATATATTTTTTTTTTTTTACATTATATACACTTCTTATCTAACATCCAATCCATCATGTGCTCTGAACCGGACATGCCATAAATATAACTCATGTACATATTTATAATAAAATACTTAAACAATTACACTATCCTCTCAAATACTATCAAAATAAGACTTATATAACTCCAAAAATTTCCGCAATATACTTTAAAATTTTCCTACAATCTCTGAGGTGACAGAAAAACCCATATAAATATTTAATTACCATCCTACTTAAATTCTTATAACTCCCCTGCGATTCTATATTACACTATCCATAATTATACATTTTCTTTCACATATCACCTGGTTTAATCCATATCTTATACTTGGATACGGAATTTCCCGAATTCATTAAATTATTCACTTTCCCACTTAATGAAAACATACTTAAATTTTTCGTAAATCTTATCACTCACTGAAATTCTCTCAATGTATACATAATTACGAATTTTCTCTCAAAAACCATCTAACTCAATTCAAATCCCATACTTGAATACCAAAATGTACATTTTCTTTTCTTATATCCCCTGTAATTGAATGCAAAGTCTCCTGAATTAATTCATTTCTCCTCTTTCCTTTTTTTAACTTCCCAAACTTTTGTGTAACATATATTCTAGCATCTAAATTCCCTGTTCAAACAGAAAAATCTAGTCCCCAGAGAAAATCAAGTAGTGGTATACAAGGTCAACATGTCCTTCTGCCATTGTGTCATTTTCCCTGGAAAGCGGTCCCCTTTCTGGCCTGCGGCTAATACGGGCATTTCTTCGTGTAACTTCCCATGGCCAATTAGCTGTACAAATTTTTGAAGATGTCGTTTTGGCAAAATGGTACAAATTTTCTCGTCTACGTTTCCGCCATGTTGTGTTCAGTGGCTTATGAATTGTGTGATGTGGAAGTGCTCTACCGAGGCCCCCCAAATGGATTAAAACTCTGGAATTACACACTTTCCAAAGGAAAAATTAAAATGCGGTTAGTGTTAATTTGTTCTTCCATTGTATTTTATTATTATATCATGTTTATTCCCGCGTTCTAGCGTTACCTTCGAAAGTTCGTCTCTCTCAAAAATTTTATATGTGCGACCCTATCAAAATATATGTAGAAACGCTTTTTTTTTTTTTTCAAATGCTTTTTATTTAATCTACAATTCGCGTATGTTTATTAAAATTATCTATTCATTTTAAATTATAATTTGCGTATAATTTTCATTACCATTATCTTTTTTCCTTTGAACTGCCATTATGATTTTTAATTAAAATTCTCTATCCATTTTAAACTCTAATTTTAATTTTTAATTACCCATTGTTTAGTTATTTGAATTACAATTTTTATTTTTAATTATGAATTATTTATTTATTTAAATTCCAATTTTTACTTTTAATTAAGAATTATTTATTTATTTAAACTAGAAAAAAAAAAATTTTTCTTCTTTTTTTTTTTTTTTTTTTTTTTATTTACCAATTATCTAATCATTTTAAACTATAATTCTATAATTCTTATTTCCTCACGCGTATTCATCCAACTATGGTTGATCAGTCCGCTAATTACATGAAGAGCGCGTGGAGAAAGTTTACTTTTGTTTTAAAATTTCACTGTTCTTTGAAAAGAGTTTTTTTTTTTTTTTTTAGAAATTCAAAATATCCCTTTATTTAATATTCCTAATTATCTTATCCATCGAAATTTTTATTGCCTGGAAATCAAAGTTCTCTTAAAAAAAAACTTTCTTTTTATAGAGTTATAACGACTTTTTATAGAATTCTAACGATGTCCCCCTTTTGCTTTTTTTTTTTTTTTCATGAAATGTGACGTATCTTCTCTGTTATTTATGTTCTTTCCAAAATTTGAATTTAATATATCCACATCTTTAACCTAGCATCTCTAAAATTTGTTTTGTCCTACAACGATACTTGTTATTTATTTTGTAACAATTATTTATTTATTTTTTTTTTTTAAATCACAATTTTTATTCCTAATCCCCAATTATTTATAGTTCCATATTTATTTAAACTTTCCTGTTCATTTAAACTTTCAACTAATTAATGTACGATTTATTTAAAATTTCCTCAATTTTTTTTTTTTCACAATTTGTTTACACTTTCTTAATTAATGTAATATTTATTTACATTTCTTTAATTTATAATTCAATGTTTATTTAAAATTTGCGTTCCATCTTTCGCGTTGCATTTTGTGAATGCCGTGTGTTTTCTTTGTTACAAAAATTTTCAAAAATTTGAATTCCGGTTTGTCTGTGAATATCGTGCGTACGCTGCTTCTTTGTAGACTGAGGTTGCTTTCCATTAACAATTTTGACTTCATATCCATTTTTCATTTTTATAATTTATCCATTGCCAGATCAATTTCCAAAGAATTCATTTTTTTGACAAATTATTATTTTTTTACCTCTTTCTCATCTTGAAATTTTCCAAATAGCGATTGTCATACAATATTAAGTTCCTAAAAATTTTTGGTTTCATGAAAAAATGTGAACCGAGTTTTCTTTCATTCCGCTTTTGGATCTCCTCACTTACACTATTGTTGCAAACTTGTATTTTCTGTGGAACCTCTATTTCTTGCCTAGCATACCTTTTGTTATGATTCTCATTTATTTCTGAAGGTTTTTGGACGCAATTCACTTCACTATCGTTTTGGCTTTTCTGTCTACTTGTACTAGAATTTTTATTTTGAATATTTTTAGTGGTCTCCTTTGAATTTTGTAAATTTTGAGAGTTAGTATTTCCATTATCGTTGTCCATAATATCCATCATTTCACTTTCATTTGAATTTTGTGTATCTTGTATCATGTGATTCTCATTCGTAATTCGAATGTCCTGAAGCTTGCATTTTGTATTTTGAATATTTTCAAAATGAACCCTTTCTGTAATCAAAACCTCCGTTATTTTGTTTTCATTTGGATTTTTGCTATCTTCATTGCCATAGCTTGTACCAGTGTTTCGTGAATTTTCGGGATCAGCATTTTTGCTAATCAAAGAATCCATTACTTTGTTTTCATTTGAAATTTTGATGTCTTCATTGCCATAGTTTGTACTTGTGTTTTGTGAATTTTCGGGATCAGCATTTTTGCTAATCAAAGAATCCATTACTTTGTTTTCATTTGAAATTTTGATGTCTTCATTGCCATAGTTTGTACTTGTGTTTTGTGAATTTTCGGGATCAGCATTTTTGCTAATCAAAGAATCCATTACTTTGTTTTCATTTGAAATTTTGATGTCTTCATTGCCATAGTTTGTACTTGTGTTTTGTGAATTTTCGGGATCAGCATTTTTGCTAATCAAAGAATCCATTACTTTGTTTTCATTTGAAATTTTGATGTCTTCATTGCCATAGTTTGTACTTGTGTTTTGAAATTTATTTTCCACCTTGTGTAATTCCGTGTTTAATTCATCTCCAATTGACGCGATATGTTCAACTTTGTCCTTCCTGTCCTTAATGTCCTCTCTCTCTCCATTATTTTGGGTTCTGTAATTACCAATATTTCCACTATCAATTTGAGTTTTATATTTTTCAACGTTACGTCCCTCGTTCTCAATATTTATTTGTGTAGCATTCCTTTTCCTAATTCCTTCTCTATTCCTTTGCGTACCCCTTTCTAGGTCTCTGTTTTGTGTAGGAGGTTCTGCATAGTAATTTCTGCTCTGGTGATATTTTCTCGGAAAGGCGTGGTTTGAAATGTAATTGTATGTGTCCGGCTGGGAGGCGTAAGTTCTGCGATCAACATACGGTTGGTTTTGAAATGAGTGGGGAGGAGATTGTATTCGTTTATTCAAAAATGTTCTGGAATTGTTTATGTTTCGATTCCGTCCCCCATTATTTGTTGCGTACGCCCGGCATTCTCTCATACAATGACCCTCTTTATTGCAATAATGACATGTAACAATTTTTCTTGTTTGTATTGTGGGAATATGTACCTTTCTTTGTATTTTAAATGTGTTTATCTTTTGGGTAATAGAATTTAAAAGATGTGTTCTAATTTCTTGTTGTTCTCTGCGGAACGTCTCAATTTCCCGTCTAAAATTATCATTATTTACCTTTGCAGTTATCGGAGCTAAATTTGCTTGTTCTAAGTATGTGGCCATTTTTTACAGCTTAATCAAAATTATTCCCTGTTGTTACACTTTAAAATCCTCCCCCAAAATATTTAAATACAATATCACATAAATTCAAAAACATAATTCTAATCATTTCACTATCTACGCATGCAAATACTTCAATCCTCATAATAAACTCCTAAAATATTACACAAATATTTATATAATTCAAAAATTTCTTAAAAGCTTCAAGTTCCCTAATAATTATATTTTCACATACAATATGGCATGTCTCATTAAGAACACATAATGATTCACTATTTGCTTGCTTCTCATACTGTGAAATAAATTTTCTTAAGTTTATTTATATTTATTTTAATTTTAAAATTATTTCTTTAATTTAATCCTTATTTTACACAAAAAAAAATTTTATTCAATATTTTCATTTTTCATTAATTCCAAATATTTTTATTCTCTTCATTAAAATTTAAATTCTGGCATATAACAGGTCTAAAACAGCAAAGTCGCCAGAAGGGTGAAATAATTTTGAATCCAGGTTTGATTGGTCATGATCACCAATATGATAAGGGTGCAATAATTTTGAGTCCAGGTTCGAAACTGGTTTAAACGGCACCAAAATGATATGTGAGCAATAATTTTGAGTCCAGATTCGACTGGTCACGGGCGCCAAAATGATATGTGATTCCTCACACGTCAGGAATTGACGCTATATAGACCGATCTCGTAAAGTGGAGTAAATAAAGAAATACATAATACCAGTAATTAAAATGAAGAGGCTTAATTTTAAACAATAACAAAGAATTTATTTCATTAAGATAAAACCTTATTTAATAACTATTAACATCTGGTAAATTTCATATACCAACATCTTTAGTGTAGTACATTAAGACAATCAAATCTCCTCATTCTATGATCATAATATGAGCATTACAATTATTAACCTATTAATGTGCATTAACTCACTATTCTTACTAGCCTACGTCTTAATGGCCCAGGTTAACCTTATTTAGGAGGGTCAGAGAGATAATAATAATCAAAGTGCAAAAATATGTGTAGAATTGTCCTACCTCGATCATCACTGCCGATGTCGGACTTTATGACGGCGCGCTCCGGCTCTGTCCCGAGGGCTCGCTCTCTCCGAGATCCGTCACTCTTGCGACCTCTTCTTTTCACTCCCAAAATTCAAGTCCCCGATTTCAAAAACTTAAAGTCCAAAGTTGCTCTCTGTCTCTACCCCCTTAACAAGGCGCCCCTGTCCATAATTGGCTAAGTAAATTAAGGGCTACGCCCTTCAGGCTATATTATTGGTCAAGGCCCCCCCTGAAATATGAGATATGCAGTCTCCAGTTTTAAAATCGTTGAAAGTTCTCACGAGAATTTTCCCAAGGTTCAAGTGATATTAATTGACTCTGGGGTCAAGAAGTTCAACCCCTTCCGTTTGTTGTAACACCTAACGCTGACATGAACTTGAGAAGCACCCTCTCTTTTCGAAATGAATGTCCGGTGCAGCTGCGTTCGAGGGAATGTTACAAAAATTGCCTCACTTCATGAGGGACCGTCTTCTTAGGTCCACTTCCTTTTTCAAAAGAGCAATGTTATATTGGGAATTGAAAATTACAATATAACAATTACCCTTCTTCCCCCCCCAAAATTTTGGTGGGAAAAAAGCCAATTACAAAAGTGCCAGCTCATAGTTGCTGCATGCGTGTCCACTGTGTAGTCCAACAACTCGTCTTGCTCTCATCTGTATCTACTGTAAAAATGTACTATATACACATATACACAAATCATATTATCATATATATACTCTTATATGCCATCAAAAGAACACGAAAATACTATACAAAATACAATTCTCAATGTGTCTGAAAATGACGATATCTGTGTCGTTCAGTTGTACTTATTATCGATTAAAAGTCTATTCATGTAAGCACAAGTTCGTCCACTGGTGATATGTCTTTTTTTTTTTTTTTTTTTAAACAATATAGTTCCACACAAGTTCAAGGTGTATATCTGTAAAATTGTTCACTTATGATAACCAAAGTCACTTTGACCGTCACTTGGATAATTGTTGGGATCAGGGACTTACGCATATGGTCCCTAATAATATCACTATGTCCCCTTGTAGTTATGGTGGAAAGTGTAAAATATCTTTCCTTTGGAAAAAAAAACACTGATATCACTGCACCCTTGGAAACCGTTGAAATGTAAATCGCTCCACTGCTGGAACTCGTTGCAGAACTGGATCGCTGTCTAACTGGAATTCGCTGAACTGTAAGGCGCTGAACTGCTGGAACTCGCTGAAGGATTGGACCGCTGTCTAACTGGAATTCGATGAACTGTAAGGCGCTGGACTGCTGGAACTCGCTGAAGGATGAGAATCTTTGTGCACCAGGAATCGTTGAGCAATGTGAATCGGTGATTAACAGGAATTGCTGACCATTTGAGAATCGTTAGGCAACCGGATCTGTACGCTGTGTCATGTTTTGTTTAGGACAATCAATACATATACATTACACTCAAGCTTATTAAAATACTCTCTTCTCTTAAAACTCCCTTAAGTATCATTTTTTTATAAATTCAATTTCTATAATTTTAGTTTGTCACCCGGCACACGAACCATTACAAAAAAACTCTCTTTTTTTTTTTTTTTTAAACTCCTTTAAATTTTTTTACATTCTCAAAAATTGCCCCATTGAAATTTCTACACTTTATCTACTTTACATCCTTCCATATAATATATACATTTTTTTTTTTTTCTTAAATTTGATACTCTCTTCAAACTTACATTTTTCAAATTCCTTCTTTTTATTTATTTTACATCTCTGCCTTATGTATATATATATATATTTTTTTTTTTTTACATTATATACACTTCTTATCTAACATCCAATCCATCATGTGCTCTGAACCGGACATGCCATAAATATAACTCATGTACATATTTATAATAAAATACTTAAACAATTACACTATCCTCTCAAATACTATCAAAATAAGACTTATATAACTCCAAAAATTTCCGCAATATACTTTAAAATTTTCCTACAATCTCTGAGGTGACAGAAAAACCCATATAAATATTTAATTACCATCCTACTTAAATTCTTATAACTCCTATTGATCGGATACTATTGATCGGAGTATATAATTGAACGAAGTTATTTTTATATAAATAACATTATTATAAAATATTATCGGGGAACATGGATAATATTATAATAGGATCCATGGATAAACATTATCGGGGATATTGAATTACAATCTGCTTTGTGCAATAGCTGTCACTGTAACAAAAATCACTGGGAGTCAGCTTTTCAGCCAGTTAATACTGTCTGGTCAGTACATTTCCTCGTTATATCATATATCTTATTTGAATTACAATCTGCTTTGTGCAATAGCTGTCCCTGTAACAAAAATCACTGGGAGTCAGCTTTACCAAGATACTATTATACCAAGATACTATTGATCGGAGTATATAATTGAACGAAGTTATTTTTATATAAATAACATTATTATAAAATATTATCGGGATTTTTTGTCGTCATCCTAATAAAAAAAATTATATTTCGAATCGGATAATCTGTTGGGAGATTGAATAACTTGGCTTATCCTGAAGCTACTACCCAAATTGTTGCCGCTCCAAAAAAGTATACCTATGTCCTGTCGGATTATAAATAAAAAAATAGATTATAGCCATCGTAACAGAATTAGTCCCATCATTCAATCTGCACTGAAAAGTTTCTTTAATTTGTATTTACTTTAGTCATTTTATCGGTTACAGAAATATTGATTTTTGAACAAGACGAACTGCTTAAAAATTCCCCTTCTTTTAAGTTTATTGTTGATAAACAGTATTTTATTGCTGCATGAAAATTT